>JANBXA010000734.1:118897500-119497500 GCA_030556225.1 Cricetiscus sungorus | reverse complement strand
TGGCAATCTTTACAAACTGATTACCTTATAAAAATGTCATATAATCATCCAAGGCTGCTTCTGAACACTTACTGAGTGCCTGGGCCCCTGCCACGTGTTACATGCGATCGGAGGAAAAAGGATGGGTACAAGCCACCTCATGCTTACAGACCCATCTACCATGGATGATGGGTGTAGTTAATGAGACGCTCAGGAGTCAAGAACATTTCCTGCCTCACAGAGGACCCAAATTTTGTTCCAGCCCCAGGGGATCTGATACTATCAGATAGTGTGCCTCTAAGAGTATCAGCACACATATGACATGTACTCACAGAGATGCATACTTAAAAGTAAAATTTTAAAATATGGATTTTGAGGGCTGGGGAGATGGCTCGGTGGTTAAGAACACTGGCTGCTCTTCCAGAGGTCCTGAGTTCAGTTCCCAGCAACCACATGGTGGCTCACAAATGTCTATAATAGGATCTGATGCCCTCTTCTGGAAGTATATGTACAGAGCACTCATTGACATATCTACACAAAAGCAGCAGCAAACAAGTAACAGAGTTGATCATGCAGACTGCTAAACTAAGCCTCCTTACCCTCACCTTCCCTCGTGAGCATCCTCAGAAACAATTTAAGTCCCCTTTCTCAGCTAGGCCTCCCTTCCCCATGCTCAAGCCACTTAGGCTGATAGCATCTGACACTGTCTACAACTTGTGGCTCTTCCCCCCACTCAACTAAGGATGTTTCTTTTTGTTTAGGGGGGAGGGGTGTTGACACAGGCTCTCACTCTGTAGCCCAGGTTACCTCCCCAGCCCCTGACTAAGGATCTCAGTACTTCCCTAGTACAAAGGGAAGTATCTACCATGTAAGTCAGCCTCAAAGAACAAAGGAAAACGCAGGGCAGAAGAACAGCCAACCATCACCCAGGGGAAGATGTGTTTGAGTCCACTTGTCTCTTCCAACCCGCAGCAGGTGGCCACTGCTACCCTGTGAGAAGCTAACGCCACCAAAGAAGGAAATGGGTAAGGCAGCTGTCTTCCTACTTTGAAAACCTCCTAGCGTCTATCAAGATACCCAGCTGAGAACTGGTCAGTGACAATAGAAATGACCAAGACCTACCGAAATGGCTTTTCTCCTGTATGGGTTCGAATGTGCTTCCGCAGATCACTGAGTGTGGTGAAGTACTTGCTGCAGCCTTGAGATTCACAGTTAAACGTTTTCCCTGTGTGAAGCCTCTGATGTGCTTTCAACCTGCAAAATGTCCCAGAGAAATGTCCCATGCAGAATGTGCCACAGGGCCTCCCGGTGCCAGCCGAGCACACTCTAGGACCAAGTGCACCAGAACGCTACACCAAGGCACACTGGCATCCGAAAGTCACCCAGAGAGAGATGCAGAGATGAAGTAGCACAGTGGCGTGAGCACTAATCAGAGCAGACTCCTTTGGGTTCAAGTCCTGAGCCTGGCCTAGTTAGTCAGGTGCCCTAGGAACCGCTCTGTACTTCAGTTTATTTAGCAGCTGTTCTGGGGACCGGCACTTGGAACTGCACCTTGCACAGTGCACACATCAGTGTTAGCCATTATTATTTCTCCCACCAAGTATAAACCAGGCCCAACCCTGCTTGGCTTCTAGGACCAAACAACATCAGGCACTTTCAGAATGGTATGGCCTGTTATTTTATGCCTGATACTGAAGATTTGTGTAAGTCTCCTGGCACGAACATGGGAAAAAAAAAAAAAAAATAGACATTAAGTGGGTACCTTCTCATCTCTCAGGATAGAAGAAAGTTATCTCACAGGCTTTGTGCCAACTTAGCCTTGTGCCAGTGAGAAGACTACTCTATGCCAACTACTAAAATCCCAAGGCCACGATGTCACCCCTTGAGATGCAAACCTACACAGAGATGTGCCAAAACATCCACCCAGCCCACGGTACACCTGTTTTTAAGTAGTAGGTTCTGATAATTCATTTTAAATAGGTGAGTACAGCTCTGATCTCCAAAGTGTCAAAAGCTGTCATGTGCAAGGAGAAAGAGCCCTGTGCTCCCAAGCTCAGAATCGGGAGGCTGGTGGAGCCATGGAGAGGCTGACCTGTACAGTGTGTTGAACGCCTTTTCACAGCCCTGCACATCACACTCAAATGGCTTCTCCTTTGTGTGTACTCGCACATGGATCCTGAGGCTGTAGGAGGTGAGGAAGGCCTTGCCACAGCCCTCCTGATTACAGACGAAGGTGTACTCTCCTCGGTGAGTCTTCTGGTGGGTGCGTAGGTTGCCTGCTGTGCTGTAGGTGCGGGGGCATCCCTCAAAGGTGCACTGGTACCGCTTGACCTGACAGAGCACATGGGATACCTTATCAGTAAGGGAAAACAGCTGCTCAGACCTCACCTCTCCACCCTGAGACAGGGACTCATGAAGGAAACACAAGTTGACAGCAAACTTGTAGCCTTTAAACATCTGATCCTCCTGCTTCCGCCTTCTGAGAGCTTACAAGTGTGTATCAGCACACCTAGATTTGCATACAGTGCTGGGGATTGAACCCAGCTTTGAACTTGACCAACTGAGCTATCTTTTATCTTTGTAAAAGCTGTTGTAGGCAGCTGGAAAGATGGCTCAGCAACTAAGAGCACACACTGCTTTACAGAGGACCTGAGTTCTCTGAATCCACATGTGGCAGTTCACAACTGCTTATCACTCCAGCTACCAGGCTTCCATGGGCACCTGCAAATACACACACATAGTCATAAACACACATGTACCTAAAAATCATACACACATACATACATATGTGTGTGTGTGTTTCAAGACAGCATTTCTCTGTGAATAGCCTTCACTGCCCTAGAACTCACAGAGATCTGCCTACCTCTGCCTCTCAATGCTGGGATTAAATGCCCCACCACCTGGGATAAACTTTTAAAATAAACAAAATAAAAGCTGTTTAAGGATCAAGAAAAATTTGCTGGGTAGTGGTGGTACATGTCTTTGATCCCAGAAATCAGGAGGCAGAGGCAGACTGATCTCTGTAAGCTTGAGGCGACCTAGTTAGAGGAAACCCTGTCTCAAAAACACAAAACATAATAGCTCATACCATACAAAGAAAGGATGTGTGTGTGTGTGAGTGTGTGTGGTGTGTGTGTGAAGTGTAAGGATTTAGGCATCATGCTAGCCTGTGTGTGTGCATGCGTGCGTGCGTGTGTGCACATGCGTGCGTGTGTAAGGATTTAGGCATTATGCTAGCCTGTGTGTGGGCGCATGGGTAGGTGCGTGCGTGCGTGTGTGTGTGCGCGCGTGTAAGGATTTAGGCATTATGCTAGCCTGTGTGTGGGCGCGCGTGGGTAGGTGCGTGCGTGCGTGTGTGTGTGTGTGTGTGTGTGTGTGTGTGTAAGGATTTAGGCATTATGCTGGCCTGTGTGTGTGCGCGAGTGCGTGCGTGTGTCTGTGCGTGTGTGTAAGGATTTAGGCATTATGCTGGCCTGCCCCTGTCACCTGGAAGAAGGCACTCAGGCAGTACGCCGGTCAGCCCAGGTGCAAAGGACCCCTTTAAAAGAAAGACCCCCCCCCCCCGCCCGCCCACGCTCTCTTTCCGGCTCGTCTCTTTCTATTCCCTTCTCTCCAGCTCCTCTTCTACTCTTCCTCGAGGTACCCCTGGGGCAGACAAGGATTTTTCTTGTCTCCCTTTTCTCTTCTGTCCTCTCTCTACAGCTCTTTACCTCTTTTCTCTTTCCTTCCCCCTCTTGTCCCTCTGCCTCGGTCATCCTGGTCTGCCATGGAATCCGCTAAGGTCCCCCACTGCAAGTTCCCCACAAGTTTATCATAACAGGGGGAACAAGCAACATTTAACACATTAAGTAGTAAACGAAGGGCGAAGGGCGGAGTAAGCACAGGGCAGGCCAGGGAAAACAACCGGACACCCCCACCCCACCCCCACTACTCGAGAGCCTGCAGGGCTGGGCGGGAGTCTGGATAGAGCCTGCAGGGCTGGGCGGGAGTCTGGATAGAGCCTGCAGGGCTGGGCAGGAGTCTGGATAGCAGTGAAAAGAAAGAAGCAGAGTGAGCAGTGCTAGGACCAGTACTTCTGGGCTGGGCTTACTTCCAGAGGAAAACGATACAAGGGCTAGCACCCACTCGGGAGGCTGAAGCAGGAGGAATTCTGAGTTTGAGGCCAGCCAAGGCTAAATTACAAGACTCTGTCTTGATGTCTGAGCTATTACACACTCATGTCCTCAAAACAAAAGGAAAATCCCTGGAGGAAAGTGAATGAAGGCCTAAAAAGGAACACACAAGACAAGAAAGACTGTATTTAAAAGCCCCGTGGGGTGCAGCTTAGTGATAGTGCTTGTTTAAAACGTGGTAGGAGTGTCTATGGTGGCACACACCTTTAAACCCAGCATCTGAGAGGCAGACATAGGTGGATCTCTTGAGTTTGAGGCTAGCCTGGTCTACAAAGCAAGTTCAGGGGCAGCTGTCCTCGTTTCAAACAAACAAAAAAAGGAGTCAGCATCAGCAGAGGAGGTGCACACCTTTAATCCCAGCACTGAGGAGACAGGCAGGCAGATCTCTGTGAATTTGAGGCCAACCTGGTCTAAAAGTGAGTTCGACAACAGCCAGAACTACACAGAAAAAAATCGAAAAATCGAAGGAAAAAAAAAAAAAAAAAAGAACACATGGTGTGACCCCTGGGTTTGATCTTAGCACAGAGACGATAACATAAAGGCTGGGCTGAAGGACAGAGCCTCAGGGAGGAGACCATGACCTTTCTGTTTCAAAAGGATGGGTGGGTGTAAGTCAAGGGTGGACAGTCTTCTGCCAAGTGTCAAGAACATATCTTGAACCTTATGGTTTCTGTCACTATATAACCCTTGCCCTGCATTTTACAAATAGTTACAGACAAGTAACTGAACACGGCCATGTTCCAAAAACATTCATGGACACTCAAGCTTGAATTTCATACAATTTTAATGCATTATGAAATATTATTTTGATCTGAAAAAGGTCAATAAAAAAGTAACCAGGACAGGGCGCAGCTCACAGAGGAGTGCTTTCCCAGCATGCATGAAGGCCTGGGTTCTGTTCCCAACAGGACACACACTGGGTGTGCCAGGAATCTCAGCACTCAGGATCAAAAGTTCAAGGTTGGCCAGGTGTGGTGGCCTTGATGGCAGAGCTTGGAAGCTTAGAGACAGATCAGTTTCTTCTAAGTTTGGTGTCAGTCTGGCTCATAGAGAGTTCCAGGCCAGTCAGGGCTACACAGTGAGTTCCTGCCTCAAAAATAAAACAATAAATTCAAGGTCATTCAGTCATCCTTAGCTATACAGAGAATCTAGGCCAGTCTAGGCTACCTGAGAGCTTAAATAAAATACAATAAGCTGGGTGGTGATGGTGTATGCCTTTAGTCTTAGGGCTCGGGAGGCAGAGGCAGGTGGATCTGTATGAATTTGAGGCTAGCCTGGTCTACAGAGTGAGTTCCAGGACAGCCAGGGCTACATAGAGAACCCTGTCTCAAAAAACCAAAAATAAAATAAACAAATGAAAACGGAGGCTAGGGTTGTGGCTCAGTTAGTGTTTGTCTAGCATGCTGAGGCTCTGGGTTCAACCCTCACAAACAAATGAAAACACTGTCAGGAGCTGAAAAGATGCTCTGCAGTTAAGAGTACATACTGCTCTTGGAGGACCAGGGCTCATTCCCAACACTCATGGACTCTGAAGCCTCTGCCCTTCACAGACACATAAAAAAATTAAAGATAAAAAAAACAAATAACATTCTTAGCTCTAGAGCAGTGATTCTCAACCTTCCTAATGCTGTGACCCTTTTAAACAGTTCCTCAAGTTGTGGTGACCCCCCAACCATAAAATTATTTTTATTGCTACTTCATAATTGTAATTTTGCTACTGTTATCATCGTAATCTAAGTATCTGTGGTTCCCAATGATGGTAGGCAACCACTTTGAAAGGGTTGGTTGACCCCTAGGGGTCGAGCGAGACCCACATGTGGAGAACCAGTACTCCAGAGCTATACAAAACAAACAACTAGGCTTAAAAGGGATTTAGCCTGTCAGCTAGTTTGCTAGACAGGGAAGGGAGGGGCACTGACTCCTCCTCCTCCTACCCCACCCCTTCTCTCTCTAACTTCTAACCCAGCCTTGCACAAGCTCTCCTCACCCATTCATGGGTCACCCTCCCACCGCCACGTGGCCGCCACACAGGCTTGTGCTCTGCATCCCCTGAACTGACTCACTCAGGCCTGTGTCTTGGTGCTCGGCAAGGACTCTCCCTGAAAAGTCGCAGTGTCTAGGCAGGACAGTCAAGGGTATTCCCAGGGCCTTTCAACACTTTCAGCTGTATGACTCAGGAACCAGGCAAGCAGGAGGGTCAGCCTAGGCCTACAGGCACAGCACGCTCATCCTCAGTGACTCCAAGTTCCCGCCCCTTTCCTGTGCTCTTTTCTCCCTTTACTGGAAATGTCTAGTTCCTTTCTTTGCTTTCCAGAGCCTCTCTCTCTTCCTTTAACTCAAGTCTCACTCCTTCCGAGGTCCTCTATAATCCTCATGTCTATCCAACAGTGACCTTCTCTAAATGCCAGTGTTCTGTGAGTTTTCCACCATCTCCACACTTCATTTACATTGGTAAGTAGTCTCTCATGTATTCGTGCTAACTTTACAAATGGACATTTCAAAACTATCAGTGAAGGGTAAGAAAGAGACCCTGTCTCCATCGTGTGGTCCATCCCAGAGGTAAGAGATAAGGACAGTTTCATCCTTGAGTTTCCATGCAGCTGATAACTTGTAAGTGACTGCGGGAGGCAGTGCCCCCTCTCACATCTGAATTCTTGTACAAGGCCAACCATCCCACTAGTGGATGTTTCTTCCTCAAGGGCCTCTCCCAGACTGGTCCTTAACCTCAGTTCTAAGTGTGACAGGTGTGCTTACTCTAGGCTCTCACAGCTTCCTGGGCCTCCAGTCCTTGGTATCTGGGGGAATCTGCATTCATGGACTAGGGCCAATTAGAGACTGAAAATGTTCAGAATAACAAACAAGCAAAAACAACTGCCTGTGCTGAACATGTACAGAACCACCTTTTATTCCTTAAACAACAATTTCTAGAGCATCTACACTGTATTAAATGTGTCATAAGTAAGCCCAGATACTTTTTTTGTTTGTTTGTTTGTTTTTCGAGACAGGGTTTCTCTGTGGTTTTGGAGGCTGTCCTGGAACTCGCTCTTGTAGACCAGGCTGGTTTCGAACTCACAGAGATCTGCCTGCCTCTGCCTCCCGAGTGCTGGGACTAAAGGTGTGTAACACTACCGTCCGGCTAACCCAGCTACTTTAAAGTATACAGGAAAAGGCCAGCAGCAGCAGCTAGATGGATCAGTGGATAAAGATGCTTGCTGTCAAGATCAATCCTTGGGACACAGAGAACAAACTCCACAAAGCTGTCCTCTGACCTCCACATGCTCCTACACACAAACAAATGTTTTAAATAGTTAAAAGTATACAGGAGAATGTACACAGGTTACATGCAAACACTATGACCCCTTTACATATGGGGCCTGAATATCCATGTATGTTTGAGGGGAAAAGTAGTGTTTTGAGACTAATCTCCTGTGGAGAGATGCCATCTTTTCTTTAAAGTTCAACATACAATTAAGATTAAACAGTTATATAATTAAACAGTTTCCATTATTCCCTTTAGTTGCTAGGCAAGCAGGACCTGGAAAAATCAGGCACTAAGTAAACATTTACTGAATTGCATTAATGAATGGCTGCTTCTCATCTAAACTGTACACTGCATGAGAGCAGGCTCTACAGCTGTCTTGCTCACTGACAACAACTTCCGAGACTACAGAAAAGTAGCACTCACTCCATTTATATTTTGAATGAATAAAACAGATGCAGCAAGACTTAATGATTACAACCCACATAAAGCCTCTTGGCCACGAGGGCCACCATACTCTCCAGACTCTGGAGACAGAGACAGGCCTGCCAGGGGAAGACAGCTGGAATTGGTGAGTTCCAGGTTCAGTGAGAGATGCTGCCTCGATACCTCGATAAATAAAGTGTGTAGTGATCAAAGAAGATGCTTATCAACTCAGCTCCCATGTACACAGAGGTGTACCTGTACAGCATACCCTCCACACATACAAACAACAACAAACCCCAAACTGCCATGTGGGAAAGGAAGTTTTGAGTAGGGTGTCAGCCAGGTCAAACGTGGCAAAGACCACTGATGGCTAAGTCCTCAGTCCTGGCTGCCCCGGCATCAGCACTGGACTGTGCGGCAGTGGCCAGAGCATGAGCAGTCAGCCGACTACACATTCGGGGAAAGTTGGCAGATTACAACAGGAGTGAGACTGAGGACAGATAGGTAGAAAGCACTCAGACCAGGAAAGGTACTGAAAGGTAGGACAGAAGTCTGTATGGCGGCACTCAGCAGGATGACTGAGGCAAAAAGGCTGACACAAGGTCAAGGCCAAGATGGGCTACATATACAGAACAAAGATTCTATCCTAGCCAGGGGTAGTACACACCTTTAATTATGTCACTAGGAAAGCAGAGGCAGGTGGATCTCTTCTACGAGTTCCAGGACAGTTACACAGAGAAACCCTGTCTCAAGG
The DNA here is from genome assembly GCA_030556225.1 of Cricetiscus sungorus. Lineage (NCBI taxonomy): Eukaryota > Metazoa > Chordata > Mammalia > Rodentia > Cricetidae > Cricetiscus > Cricetiscus sungorus. The sequence continues at coordinate 119,488,910 of JANBXA010000734.1, read as the reverse complement.
AAAAAAAAAAAAAAGTAAAATAAAAGCGGTGTGGTGTTGAGTATTAGATGCTTTTTCTCCCAATAATAAACTGAATAAACAATCAACTTCTCATTTCATCTAGAGACAGTAAGTAGACATTATTGTTGAGTAACTTTCAGAATTATTTCAAAACAGCAACAAATTTCACAAAAAGGAAAACCTAAACTATCTCAAACAGGATCGGAACAGGAAGTTGAAAAAAAAAATGCAGTGTGTCATGCCACAAAGAAGATACATTACAACATCATGTACCTTTAAATGAAACTAAAATTAGTATTTATGGATTTGAAGAACTGTGCTCTAGATTTATGCTGTGCTTAGTGCCATCAACAACAGCAGCAACTATGGCCCTTGCTCTCAAGAAGTTCAAAACAAAAATGAGAGTCGGACAGGACAGACAAGAACACTGTCTGAGAAGCCACAGACAGTGGACAGTGAGCACACTACAGCCATAAACAGAAATGGGACTTAAGACTTGGGCTAAGGCAAGCTTATCTACAGAGCAGAGAGACACAGCAGAACCCAAAGACTTGAGGGAAGGTCACACGCAGGTAGCCTGCTTGTCAAAAAAATGGCAGTTTCTGTGACAGGAACATAACGCCACTGGGGACTCCACTGGCCATGAAGAAAGGTTGTTTTCCAAAGACTTTAAGACCTCTAAACCTGACTTTAACACACACACACACACACACACACACACACACACACACACACACACACACCCCCGTGGCTCAGACAGCTGTGGAAGACCCTGCTAAAGGGCCCGGAGACTCCCAGGTGATACTAAGCATGCCCAGGTGAGTGCCCTACGCATGGAGAGTAACCCTGTGACTGTCCAGAGGGGGTGAGGGATCAGAGGTTGTCAGAGTGCTCTGGACTATTCTAAAGCTAACGTTTAGCAAAGACGTTCACAGCACGCAGGCGACAGAAGCAGAGAACAACTGGTGCAGGAGATAAGCATGAGCAGAAAAGGAGGGGCAGAACCTCAGGAGACAACGTTCCTAAAGTTAGAAAAAAGAAAGAAAAGCTGGGCTTCTGCTGGCAGGAAAAGGGAGATGGAGAGAGCTCAGCTCTACACACTGTGATAAAGGAAGGGAATCCCTGGTTCTGAGCCCAGAGCACACAAACCCTCATCAATAAGTGACTGGCTGGTGGTTAAAGCTACAGAGCTCTTCCCAAACTGCGTGCGCTGGTGCAAGCCTTTAATCCCGGACTCAGAAGGCCGCGCAGAAGCAGGAGCACTGCCCCAACTTTGAAGGTAGACTGATCTAGATAGTAAGCTCCAGGCTAGCTACGGCTATACATAGCAAGATTGCCTCAAAAAATGAAAAGCAAAAAGACAAACAAAAAACCCTAGGGAGAAAAATAATTGAACTTTGCCTTTTCTTCCCATCACTAGTGACTTCCTGTCCCTTTCCCCATACCAAAACTGCTCCCCGTGCTGGCACTGGTTTCTTCTATTCCAAATGGACCATTGAATCACAAATCTCTGAACTGGCCCCATTTCTTCACTGCCCAGCAGAGCCGAAGTCAAACAGCCACCACTCCCCGGAGCTGCGTGCACACCTCATCCCTCCACCCACTAGAATGGAGGACACCCACCTGACCTTTCAATTCTCAGTCTTGTCAGCAGCCAACAGGCCTGCCTTGACTATACCTTTGTGAACTGGTAAGTTGTCATAAAAAGCACTCAGACTTTGGCATCCAGACAATCTTTAGTTCAAGTCTCAATTTCACCACCTGAGAACTGAATGTTCCTATTTGCAAATGTATATGCTCACAGCGTATGTATGTATGAGGGTGTGTGCAATTGTGTGTGAGCACCCACAAGACAGGTTGGCATCAGGTATTGTCTTTGAATTTACTTATAGACAGGGTCTCGCTATGTATCCCAGGCTGGCCTCCTGGTTTACCTGCTTCTGCCTCCTCAGTGCTAAGACTAAAGGCACAGGCCACCACACCAGGCCTCCACATTATTTTCTGAGTCAGGGTCTCTCACTGAGCCTGTAGCTCTCAGACTCTACAGTCAGAGAACTATTAGGATGCTGTCTCTGCCTCCAGGCACTGGGACTATGACAGCTACAGGTTTCTATGCTTTCATTTCTTTTCATCTGTAAAATGGGAGCTAACAGTGTTTGTTTTATGATTATTAAAAAGGTGAAATACAAAATTATATTAAAGCCTTCACTTTTAGCTGTAGGATATTGGTGCACCATGGAAGTAACTTTCAGGGGCCTGGTACCAAGGAAATTACAAGACATCAAGAATGAGGGCAAAAATTATCTGTGATAAGGATTGGTATTCACCAACTTGTTTGGGAACCACAAATGCCCTCATTTTATAACACAGTTAAAACAGTAGTCTAATGGCTCAGGCCTATGATCTCAGTTACTCAGGAAGATACTCAGAAAGTACAATGATCACCACACTACAGACTGAGTTCAAAGCCACTCTGAACAACTTAGGGAGAACCTATTTCAAAATAAAAAGGTTAAAAGCAAAACAAAACAAAAAAGGGGGGACTAGAGAGATGGTTTAGTGGTTGGGAGGACTAACTGCTCTTCCAGAGGACCCAGGTTCAATTCCTGGCACCTATACAGTGGTTTTCAACAGCTGTACCTCCAGTTGCAGGGGATCAAGTGTCTTCTGCCTCCATGGGTGCCAGGCACACATGTAGGGCACTGACATACATGAGGGCAAAATACTTATACATATGAATAAATTAAACAAAAATAGATGACTGAGGATATAGCTTAGTGGTAGAGCACTGGCCTAACATCATCTGGCCCTGGGCTCAATTACCCAGCTCCCCCAAAACAAAACAGACAATACACCACAACCCCTCCCAGTTACTGTGAGGTTCAGGGGGAGTTCAGCTAAGAAGGCTGGGACCACACAAGGTGTCTGTGGGCTCTCCTGGAACCCAATCACATTTCCCCAACTTTTAAAGACAGACTCTCACACTAGCCTTGAACTATGTAGACCAAACTGGCCTTGACATTTATAGATCCTCCTGCCTCAGCCTCCCCAGCATGCACTAACACTTCTGCTTCTAACCACAATTTACAGCCTGTCTCAGGGAGAACATGCTTCCCAAACCAGTTCCTAACAAAGAAGCCTTGACATTTTTAACCTTTCTGAAACTGGATATGACCTCTGAACCTTTTGGAACAGGGGCCTGTGAGAAAAAAAAAACCAAAAAACAAGAGAACATGTGACTGAACTAATGTACCAGACATGGCGCCCGACATCGGAGGCACACACTGCTGTACATATTACATAAATCTCACTGAGCCTTCACAGGATGCAGGGGGATATTTTTATTTCCATTTTACAAAAAAAGGACAGAGAGCAGCTTGCCAGGACCATGTAGCTAGTACACACTACAGCAAAAAGATGAAACCAAGGTTGAAATCATCTTTTGGAGAACACAGTTTTTGGAATAAGCTGGATTTAAATAAGGGGAGACAACTAACGTTCAAGCATTTTCTCCCACTCTTACAAGAACAAAATGTCAGCAGAACCTATCACAGTCCACAGAAAACATCAACTGAAGACCCAGAGCTCCTGCGGTACCAGCTTTAAAAGTCAGTGTGTGCATCAAACCATCCAGGTTCCTCTGCCAGGCCAGAGGGCCTCAGGGGTGAGACATAGCCGCCATGGAGGAGACTCGCTGATAAATGGGCTTCACCTGGTGGCACAGGGAAAGCTCATTCTGCTCTGGTCTCCGATAGAGCCACACAGCCACACAGAGCCACAAGTGTTTCCCTACTGCTCTCCAAGCACCAGAGGGCTCTGAGAACTAACAGAGCATCTGACCAAAGTTAGTTAAGTCAGACCCTGGAGGGAAATGAGCAGGTGCTCAACACTACACTTTCAAGCAGTGACAGGCTCATCCGTCCTAGTTCTGAATGGCAATCCCGTGGGTGCTGCACAGGGATCTGTGAAGAAATGCAATCGTGGTGTGCACAGTGGAAGGTGGGTGGCTCCACTCCAGCACAGCTCAACGCCCTGGTGTGTCTAAGCACGTGGCTGCACTCCCCGAGGATTCCCGCTGAGGGACAGGACTGCAATCAGTCTTCTTAAAATAAAGGACAAACTGTAAAAAGGCTTTGAACACTGGAGTCAAATCTCCCTTACTTCTGTTGTTTTCCTGAGACAGGATTTCTCATTGTAACTCAGGCTGACTTGGAAAGTACCGTGTAGCCCAGCCTAGCCTCAAACTCATGGCAAGCTTCTGCTTTAGCCTCCCAAGGTGCTGGCATTATAGTAAAGGGACAAGCCACACCATTCTAACACCTTTATTCTTACTTAAAATCTGTCAGGCTAAACCTAGCTAGCTGTGGTGGCATATGCCTTTGGTACTTGGGAGGCAGAGGCAAGGAGGATCTTAATGAGCTTGAGGCCAACCTTGTCTATACAGCAAGCTCCAGGTCAGCCAGAGCTACACAGAGACCCTGTCTTCCCCTCCTTTTAGAAGGCCGCTCAGAGTAATCCAATTACTTTGCAATATACTAGGAGCAAGTTTCCAACAACACTGCACCTGCTTCTTGCAAGGAAGGCCATTCTTTCCCAGTCAATGCTCTGGGATATTTAGGGTATCATGAACAATATCTTTAGCATATGGGCCCTTGGTTTCTTCATATTTGCCAACTATTTAGCAAGAAAGTGGGAAGGTTGGTAGAATGCATTATGCTCACCACTGTGGTGCTGTCAGAGGAGGTAAGCAGGCAACTGGACACTCCCTGGCGGGTTCTCTGAAATAGATGCAAGAAAGTTTGGGGAACCCGGACCACATGAACCCACCAGGGGAATAGTTAGCTGTTCAGCGACTTGGAGGATAAATAAAGCCTTTGCGTATATGGGATGCAGAATGGCAGTGTTTTGACAGGAGCTCTCAAAGCTTCCAATCCACAGGGAGAAAGCAGTAAACAGTTAGGATGAGAATCTGAAATGTGAATTAAGAGCCAGGATGCCCAAACGTCTGTGTAGGGTGAGACAATGTGTGTGGCAAGGTTCTGGTTGGCTTGTTTTTGTGTAAGACAAGCATGATGAAAAAAAATTAATAATAAAGCAATCAGTAAGCCAACTGCACACTAAAGGAAACAAAGGTATAATCAGAGGTAAACAGGAAGATCAGGCTAACATCAGACTCAGAAACTAAGCTGCTTAGGAAGCCAAGAAGACTGAGTAGTTAGTTATCAAAGGATTGCATTTCTCAAGAGCAGGACCTGTGAATGCCAGGCAGCAAAAACAGCCATGCTTAAAACAGGTTCCAGGGACAGCGTGGTTAAAGATCACACAGCTGTTATCATTTGTAAACACTGGCCTCCTCAGGCCAACTAAGTGGATTTGGAAGCCAAAATAAAATCACTGTCAATCAATGACTGAGTAAGAGTGTGCTTCTGGAAGGTAAGCCTCCTGAATGTCTGGCCTCCTAAGGCTAGGGCTTGTGGCTACTTCTTCCTGATCCCCATCAAGGCCCCAAACCTACTGAGCCTAATACCAGTTTAAGAGCAGGGCAGTGGCTCCTGTTTCGAACCTCAAAGACTGCTGTGAGTTTGAGGCCAGCCTCAGCTGCAGTTAAAACCCAATTCAGAAAACAAGTCTAGTTTATAGACTCTTCTACACAGATGTTATATATATATATATGAATGATAAAAAAAAAAAACTGAAGAGGGAGCTCATAACACCCTTGACCCTGTTCATGATTAAATGACCTGAAGAAACGAACAGGGCAAGCCAGGCTTGCAAACAGAAGCATCTAACTGGTAAGGAACACAAAGCAAGAAACTGACAGCTAATATCAGATTGCATAATCATGTCCTCCCTCCTATCTTCTCTTCTGCCTAGATCAGCATTTCCCAAACCATGCTCTACTAATATCTGGAAAATGGTTTATAGCATAAGCTTATAGCATTTAGAAAATTCCAATTAGAAAATTCTTCTTCTTTCTTAGTTATTAGCAAGCCAAAGGTCCTGCCTGATAAGTTCTGAACCATTTTGATTTTACTTAGCATTCTCAAACATTTGCCCATGAACATGCACACAGGAATCATTAACCGAGGCTGGCCTAACGTGAGGTCCTACACTATGCCAAAACCTTTGAGGTTTTAATTAATCAATTTAGGAATAGGTTCCTACTGTGTAGCCCTAGCTGGCCTGATACTCCAGGCCTCTGCTTCCCCAGTGCTGGGACTGAAAGGCATGAGCCACCATGCCCAGCTCTTACCTTCTAAACTTCAAAGTTTTAATGCCCCTGAGCTACCACTACTGCCTCAGTGGCTTTTCTTCCAAGTATCAAACTTTAAAAACAAAGCAAAACTTCACACTTCCTGCTTCCTGCTCTCTCATCCCAGCTTACCTCTACCTCACACACTCTGTGTGCAGGGCTCAACTGAAGACCTTTTCAGAACATGAGTACAAGAGACAGAACTAGTGTTTCCTCCAGCTCCGCAGTCCCTCTTCCAGGTCACACAGGAAGTCAGCCTTCCTGACCCAGAGGCCAGAACAGCACATTCCACCCTCTCCCAACTACTGTCTTTTCTCTCTCTCTCTCTCTCTCTCTCTCTCTCTCTCTCTCTCTCTCTCTCTCTCTCTCTCTCTCATACTGTCCTCTCTGGTTCTGTCTCTCTTTCCTTCTCTCTTCTCCCTCTCTCTCCCTCTCCCTCTCTCTCTCTAATACTGTCTTCTCTGGTTCTGTCTTTCTCTACATCTCCCTCCCTCCCCCTCCCTCCCTCCCCCTCCCTCCCCCTCCCCTTCCCTCTCTCTCTTCAGTCCCTATCTTCTTCCTTGTTTGTACTGATGCCCTGATGGGATCTAGGATGTCTCATTTCCTTGACCTCAGACCCACATTTCAACTTGTGCTCTTTACACCCAAGCACTACACATTCAGTGCACACCAACCAAATGTACTAATTTCCCTACCAACTTTCCTCTTGTCCCAATTATTATTAACAGACTCACCATTTAGAGTGGGGAGGTAGGGGTAGAAGGCAGCACTAGCCACTTTGTCTTCAGAATGCAGCCTGAACATGACTGAATTACCCATCATGATAGACTCTCAACTACCAGATATTTATTTACCCACTCATCCATCAGCCAGCAGCAACTCAACACATTGAGAAAAACCTATCTTTTGTTTTGAGAAAGGATCTTACTACTATGTAGCCCTAGCTGTCCTTGAACTCAGATCCACTTGACTCTGCCTCCTGAGTGCTGACAAGAAAGGTGTACAACCATCACGCCCAAACCTAGACAAAGTTTTTTGATTTTTGTGTTTTTCTTTTTTGGGGGGGGGAAGGGCAGGATTTCAAGACAGGGTTTCTCTGTGTAGCCCAGGCTGTCGTGGGACTCCCTCTGTAAATCAGACTGGCCTTGAACTCACAGAGCTCCACCTGCCTCTGCCTCCCAAGTGCTGGGATTAAAGGCATACACCAACTGGCCTAAACAAATCTTTTCAATGAGCGTGATTCAAAGACTTTGACTCACATTCAACTCAGGGCTCATTATGCAAATTCCAATAGTATACAAAGTTCCTTGGGTCTTAGATTCTTCCCTTCAACAGTTAAATGAAACTTCTGTCTTCTAGCAGGCCATTAAGTCCCTTCTTTTCTTTGTCCCTAAGCTACCTGCTGCTGCCAGAACACCCTTTCTAACATGTTCCTGTTTTGTTTTGTTTGAGACAGTGTCTCACTATACAGCTCTGGCTGTCCTGGAACTATGTAGACCAGGTTGGCCTCAAACTCATAGAGATCCACCAGCCTCTGCCTCCCAAGTGCTGGGATCAAAGGTAAGATCACCACTATACTGGCTCTAAAATGCTCCTCTGGTCACATTATTCCTGGCTCCCAAATCTGCAAGTCTCCTACTGCTTCTAAGACCTTCATTGAGCTACCACTTCATTCTAGATTTAGATCTTTGCTATCTTTCGATCTCTATCTCCTCCTACTCCCTGGATTTTAGACCAAGGACTGACACCCTCACTACAGCCCCTCAGATTCCCGCCCATGCTCATTTACAAATCTTTTATCTTTACTGTGGTTCTGGGAATAGAACCCGGGGCCTTGTGGCCTGTGATCCAGACTGAGCTCTACCCCCGGCCCACCTGTGCACGGTCTACAACTGATTTTGTGTTACAACAGAAGAGTTGACTGATTGTTAACAGAGACTACAGTCTGTAAGGAAAAGAACATTTACTACTTAGCCCTATACAGAAAAATGAACTGGCCATGTGTGGTATATGCCTGTAATCTTAGCACTAGAAAGGCAGGAGGATCACCACTTTGAGAAAAGCTTGGGCTGCACTGTAAGAGTCTGTTTCAAACACACTAACTCTTGTTTGAGGGTCACAGCTGGCCACTCCCTAAAGAGGGGAGGGGCCTCTGCTTTCTACCTCCCTCTCTTTGTTCATGGTATGCCCATCTCTCAGAAATTCTCCTGCCCTGCTTTTCTCATGAACTGCACATTTTTAAGACCACCTTGAAGGCTCAGCTAAGCACACAGGTGAGCTCCTTGTGTTCCCAAATACAGCACTGACACCCTTCACACATTCTATCCCCAATGCTCACCCTGCTGACATCACCTATTTCTACCTCTATTTTGCAAATCACCTCTGCAATCACAGCACCTTGCCTGACAAACGTTTGTGAGGCCAGGTGCACGCTTATCCAAGCACTGCGAAGGGGAAGGTAGGAGAGCTGGAGTTCAAGGTCAACCTTAACCACATAACAAGTTGGAGGCCACCTGGGGTTACATGGAGACATCTCAAAAAGAACAGCAGCAACAACAAATAATAGAGTCTGTTGAAGGCAGATGAACCCCTACACAAGCTCACATAACTGGGTTGAAACCAGCAAGAAAATTCCAGTATGGAGACACTCCGAAGGCTTACAAGCCTGGCTACCTTCACCAGAACAAAACTTGACAGCTGCACTCATGATAATGCAGAACAGGGTTCCTCCATCCACACCCTGGAGACATCTGGGGTAATTATTTGTTGTCAGAGGCTGTCCTGTACATTATAAAACATCTAACAGCATCATTAGCCCCTACCTACAAGATTCCAGTTAGCACCTCCCCAGTGTGACAACCACTATTCTAGAGGTTTCCAAGTACAAGCCAACGGTGAGATGGTGATAATAAAACACAGATGACACGGCCATTATGGTACAGTGTCCAGATTAAGACACAGATAAGAGCCACACAACTGGCACTGCTGACTCACTCTTGTGAGATTATGCTCAACTCTGGATCTTAAAAGGACTTTGGAAAACTGGAATTCCTTCAATTAAAGGCAACCAGACTTTAATTGAGCGACTGGGGGGGGGGGGGTGCCATCAGAAAAATATTTGAGTGTAGGTGGCTAGCTGATACCAAAGAACATGATGGGGCCTTTAAAAATGTTCAGGCTGCCCCAAGGAAGGGTTCTCAGGAAGACAGAACTGGAGCTGGGAGCAGCACTACACGAAGACAGGCTTGAGTCCTATACAAGCAAAAGCTTCCTAGCAATCAGAGCAGGCGAACAAACACACTGGACTGAGCCATGAAAGCCTGTGCTCTCACCATTCTGGAGGTGGTCATACGCAGACCAAACAGATGCCAGAGATCCTTCAGACACTACTGTGTCCACTGGGAGGTAGGGGATGATGGTTTCTCTAACATATTTACAGCTCTAAGATATTTATTTATAAGTCATTCATTTACTTGCAATACTAGAGATCAAACCCTCATGTATGCTAGACAGGCATTCCACCCTTAACTTTAGTTATAAAGGAAAAGCCAAATGTCGTGAATAAGTCATCTGTACAAGCTATATGTAATTCCAAACTTTCACTACAAGAAAAAAAAGGAAAATTTTTCCTCAAGAAATTAAGCCTATTTCTCCTTGGTAGGACCTGACATTGAGTCTTCAGCACAGTAACTGCCAGTGGCCTGTTTTTTCAAATTAACTTGCACTAGTTCCTGAATAATGGTTACCACTCACTACCTTTAAAGGCCTATCATTTATTTCATTCAAATTCACCACTACAATTTAAAAGATGCTTTACAGTTTCCAAGATACCCTGGAAGGCATTACTTCATCCACAGTATCTGAGTAAGAGTGTGACAACTTTCAGCTAACCTGCTTTCACTTGTGTCCTTTGGCCTGAATGATAAAGCTGTTACTATCCATTAAATATTCGCTAAATTAATAAAGCACAGTCTCACAGGCATCTCCAAAACAAGTCATTTATAGCCAGTTCTAGTTATTACACACAAACCTAGTCGCTCTGGTATCAGAGGAGCCATGCTGTTACTTTCATAGCATAAACATGAATTCACTTTGGTGAAATGTCTACTTTATTTATGATTTGGAGAGGAAAATCTGAGATATTACAATGCAGTATTCCTCAGTTACAATGTGGCCATATAATTCAACAGTTCTAGAAAGCAGTCACAACAAGACAGGACACAGATGTGTTGTTGGGAGGCAAGACTACCACCACAGGCTCTAAGCCCAGGATCTCCTTTAATCCCAGTTAAAACAGCCAGCACGCTGCATAAGGAGCTGCCCCACAGCCACACTGGGCCCTCATCTGCTGCTTTACTTACTTCTTTCCGTTTAGTTTCTGGACATTCCGACTGCAGAGTAAGGGTTGCACCTTCGATGTTTCTTGGCATGGGCGTGGAACCGGGGTTTATAGTCAAATGAATCTGATCAGGTGAGATAATGTGTTGTACATAACCCTGGGACATTGCTTCCTGATCTATCAGGAAGCCCTCTTCACCTTCCACTAGAAAAGGCAAGTGTTCTCCACACTGTCCATCGTCATCTTCATCCTCCAAAGTGCCAGGGTCCTGCTCTATAAGAACAGTGGTCCTATCATAAACAGTTCCAGATGAGGAAGGCACCAGTCCGTTGTCATCCACAAACCTGAGCATCTTGTCATCCGAGGTTAGGTCATCTTCCTCTCCCTTAAAGAAGATGATATTGTCGTCTGGACTGTGTTCCCCCATGGTTCAGTTGTGCTCAGCCCAATTGTGAGAAATGGAAAAGTAATGGCCTTTCTGCAACAGACAACACCAGAGTTAGAGTCAAAGCATGAGACTCAGCTACCTCCTAACCACCGTAGTGATCATTCGCCCTCATTTTAAAAGGCAAACCAAAGCTTTAATCCAAGACCTTGCAAGGCAGAGGCAGGCAGACCTCTGTTGAGTTCAAGACCAGCATGGGCTTCACAGTGAGTTACAGGCCACACATGTTACATGGTAAGACCCTGTCTCAAAACAAACAAAAAAGACAGTAATCCATGCCTAGGCACAGCGATGCACACCTTTAATCCCAGCACCTGGTGGGTATAGGAAGATGGATCTCTGTGAGTTCCATATGAACCAGGGATACAGAGTGAGAATCTCAAAAGGAAAAAATAAATTCCTTGGAAATATTTAAAAATTGGCAAAATCAGTCACTGCATACACTTTAAAGATGGGTATGCACCTAATGAGGATAAAAGAGCAAACAGGTGGCTGCTTCAAGGGGCAGTGGCTATAAACCTAATGGGAGACACTCTCTCTCAATTACACTGGAAAGCAGTACACAGCCTCATGTAGTTGATAGCGCAGTAACAACACTTTCAACATAATCACCTACAATTCCTAGTTTTGCCCTTTAATGCTTGGCCAACCTGTTTGTGCCTTGTCTTTCTACATCAGGACTAACAGTTCCTGTCTCAGAAGGAGTGAAAGAGAAACTACATGTAAAGCACAATCACGACAAGACAGTAGAAGGAATATGGATTCCTTCTGTCATTTCTAGAACACATGGGGTGGAAGGGTTAATCTCTAATAAAGCATAGCTATTGCAAATCATTTTAATTATTTATATCCTAAAACATGACAAGGACCAGAGAGTATGCCTGTATATCGTGACTAGGCTTTCTGCCCCGAAAGGCAGTCCCTAGCACAGCATACTGACACGAGGAACTCAGGAAATATCAACAAAACGAATGACAGACAACCACATAATGTCTCTTTTCGAAGATACAGTCTCTTGAGGAAATTACCAAATTTGAAGCTTTCATGGTCTGGAATGGTGATTCTTCCTGCACCCGAAAACACACAGGTTCTATAAACGTGGGTTTGGCAGACACAAAAGGAGAATTTAAAATAATCAGCACATCACTTGGTTTTCAATCTGGTTCTGCACTTTCTCTTCTGCAAGTGAGCCTTTACGAGCCAGAGCGACAAGGCGAGGTAGTTAACCAGACTCAGGTCAAGGGATCTAATCTGAGAGGAACCAGCCCGAACCTTTGCTTACGCAACCCTAGAAATGCACGTTTCTCTGTATCTGAGAGGAGAGATAAGAATACCGAGAGATCCCGGTGGGCTGTCCCGGCACCTTCGGCGGCAACGCGGAGACCAACTTTCCGTAACAAACAAGACCAGGAGGTATGAGTGTGGACGAGGAGTGCGAACTGAGCACCCCTGAGAGGCTGGCAGAAGGAACCTGGCCGGGAAAGAAGCCCCAGTCCAGGACTACACAGAAAAACCCGAGGCAGGCTGGGGGCTACGAGCTGGGCGAAGAGGGGCAGGGTCCGGGTCTCCATGGAAACAGAGAAGGGGGGCTGGATACCCATCCCCATGGAAACGGAGGAGGGGTGGGGTCCCTCTGGTGAGTGGAATGAAGTCTCCACCGGAAACGGCTTCGGCAGGGAGCCCAAGTCCCGCGCCCCCCCGGGGAGCCCCAGCCCCAACCGAGTCCAGCTTCTGCTTTTACCTCCGCGGCTCCCGGCAACGGCGGCAGCGGCAGCTTCTCCCCTCCCCAGCGGCACCATGATTGCCCCCACCTGTCCCTCGCGTCACTTCCGCTTCCGCTTTCCGGAGGAAGAAGAGGCCCGCGGGTCCATGCGCCCGCTGCAGCTTCTGATTGGCTCCTGACCGCGCCTCCAGCCGGAGGCTGTGGGCGGGCCGAGCGGCGTTGGGAGGTCCTGTGAGGCTTGGGGAAGTGGACCATAGGGAGCGGGCGGTCTCGGCCGCGGGAGGACACGCGACACCAGCCACAAACCCGAGGTGTCCTCAGCCCGGGCTGTGTCCATAGCTGCAGCTGGAAGGGCGCAGTAAGTCGCCGCTTTCCAGACGCGTAGACCAGCCCGTACGAGGTCCAGTGCGACCTCGTAACGCAGCACAGTTGACCTGGCTCAGGCCCCAGGACTCGAAAGCAGAGCGGAGTGCTCCGGACACTTCCCGTTCTGATGCCCGCGGCGCTGTCACTATCAACTTTGCTGCCCTAGGGAGGGTTTTCGCTCTCGGGAGGGTCAGCGCCACCTACTGGCCCATCACCTCTTCAGCTGTTAACACTCACCCCTACAGACCCTTGAAACCACTACTTGGTAGCACTATTCCAAAGCCAAGAAGCGATTTTGCGCGTACTTCTACTCTAGTCCTGTAAATATAATTATTAGACCCTCGCATGAGCCAATGCTTATTTTCCCCAACAGCGACTTCTCTGGATCGTTTAGGTTGGAGCAATGCCCTTATAGGCTAGATCAGGGTTCAGACCCAAACTGTTGTGCCATTACCTCTGCTTGGGTAATATTCAATAGTGACTCTCTCACACTAGACTTCCCCACATGTCTCTTTGGTCCCAGACCAGCTGCTTCTGTGTTTTAAGAGAGGGGAATGTGGGGAGAAGAGAAGACTCAATGGTTAAGACCATCTACTGCTCTTGAAGACCCGAATTCAATTCCGAGAACCCACATTGGGTGGCCACAACCACATGTAATTCCATCTTAACAAAGATCTGTGGCCTTTCCTGACACCAGCAATCACACATACATGTAACACCACCAACACCCCCACACACATAACAAAAAAAAATTAGAGAAAAAAACATACAATCACGACTGTTAAAAAATACATTTATCATTAAAATATATTACACATATGAGAGGGGATGCATTATATACAGTTGGGAGGACTGTCTGGCCTACAAAATCCCACTTGTCTCACCAGAGCCCCCCTTTTCCATGCTTTTAGGGGCCACTGAAAGGCCTTGGAGCTGAGTAGAAAGGGGACAGCATTGCCCCATGTATATACATGTCTTCAGATTGGACAGTGGAAGCATCTGGAATGGCTAAAACTTGTTTATCCAGGAACATCTAATCAAATTCCTGCTGTTCAACTCATTCTCCTTCAAGGACTTCAGTTAGTCCAAATATCTAATTATGAGATGCTCAGCCAGGGATACAGGGAGGCAGTTTGAGTAAGGCAAAGTACAGTTACTTAAATTTTTTTAAAAAAATATAAATGAATAGTGATCTATTTGTGTTAAATAACTACAGTTGAGCATTGAATGTCAGTTCTATTATTGTGGATTTCTCCCATGTCTTCACAAGGCAGCATGGGTGTACTAGCCATGGCAAGGGTAAGGGGCTGCCATTCTTGCTTCCAGCTGGGCTTCAGAGCATTTTAGACCAGCTCTTGAACTGAAACAGGTAGGGCTGACAATTGTGGCTGCCTTGGGTAAAACGGGAGAGGAGGACTGAGGCTCAAACTGGACTGCAGAGGAATTGGTGAATAAACCCCTGGGCCTTCTTCTTCTCCACCATGTCAAGCTTTTGGCAACCAGCAGGGTTTCGGAGCAGTAAGCTGCCAAATATACTAGCTGTGCGTGACAGAAACAGAAAACACCATTAGCAACTAGGGCACTAGAGTGGCTAGGAAAGAGGCTGTACTATCCCAAATACATGTGTGTGCGCACACACACACACATTTTTCAAAGACAGACCTTGGCTGCCTCAAACTCAAGAGATCAACCTGCCTCTGCGTCCTGAGTCCTGGGATTAAAGGTGTGTGCCACTATGCCCAGGTATTTTCTTCTTGAAAAACCAACAGCTGGGTGTGGTGATAGATGTCTGTATTCCTACCACTCCTCAGTTCCAGGCCATTCTGAGCTATACAGTGGGACTCTGCCTCAAAAATTAAATAGGGACTGGGTAAGATGGCTCGGTTGAGTATAGTGCCTGCCATGCAAACATGAGAGAACCTGAGTTCAGACTCTAGCAACCACCTTTTAAAAGCCAGGCACACTGGCATACACGCCCAGTGATATGGAAGTGGAGAGAGGTGGATCCTCAGGACTTGCCAATCAGCTAGTCCAGCCAAAACAAGCAAGTGTTCTACCACCAAGTCATACTTCCAGCTGCAAACTATTTGCTATAAACTTTGTCCAGAATAGAGCATGGTGGCATATATATGCAATACTCACGTGACCAAGACAAAAGGATCCTGAGTCCAAGGCCAGTATGAGCTACATGGTGAGCTTGAGGCCAGCTTTGACAACAGACATATCTTAACCCTGTCTTTTAAAACGTAAAAGAAGCCTCTGGAGGCAGAGGCAGGCAGATCTCTTGTGATTTTGCCAGTCTGGTCTGCAAGTGAGTTCCAGGACAGCCAGGGCTTAAGCCCTGTCTCAAAACAAACAAACAAAAAGCTAAAAAAAGGAAGAAAGAAAGAAAGAAAGAAAGAAAGAAAGAAAGAAAGAAAGAAAGAAAGAAAGAAAGAAAGAAAGAAAGAAAGAAAGAGAGAGGAAAGAAAGAGAGAGAGAGAGAAAGAGAGAGAGAGAAAGAAAGAAAGAAAGAAAGAAAGAAAGAAAGAAAGAAAGAAAGAAAGGAAAAGCAAACTTTCCTCAGAGCTTGGGGAAAAAAGGAAGGAAAGATGAGGAAAAGGAGAGATGAGTGTAGAAAAGAAAATGCATTTAATTCTACTTCCTTCCTGTTTTTCTGTAAAGATGCTTTCTCCAGACACTTGGCTACTTACCTAGAATATTTTCATCCAAATGATTTTTTGCTGAATTTTTCAACAATTCTTGCAAAAACGCCATCAAGTAGTTGAAGACATTTTTGTGGAATGTGGGGAGAGTAGAAATAACCTGAAAGAGGGAGAAGTGGGGTTTGCAGCTTCACTCACTCAATTACTTGACAAGTTGCCTGCTATATTCCAGGAACTGAGAACACGACTTAGAAATGTAAGAGTACACAGGGCTAATTGCTCACCACTTGGCATAAGTATTAAACACGCACAAAGATCAAATGCTGCATGAATTTAGTGGTCAGTGTCTAATTATGAGAACTTCCATGTTCTCAGACAACTTAAGGGAGCTAAAACATTTTAGTTGGGTCTTGAATATAAGATAAAACTAGACTGACAGCAGTGAGGATTAGGGTATTGTGGGCATAGAAGGCAAGAGAAAGCAAAATGATAAGCAGGGAGAAGAGGAGGCATCAATGTTGGCAAGAATACACTGGCTGCACAGGCGCTAAGCCTGGAAGGGTTATCCAGGCCAGAATCCAGTGGGTTCTAGAAGATACCCACATTCAATGATATGAGCAAAGGTTTTGGAACCCTTACTGCTAGCAACTGTTGTACATTATTGTATCAATTATCGAGTTGGGTGTGCTAATGCACACTTGTGAGCCCAGCACTTGGGAAGCTGAGACAGAAGGATAGTGAATTTGAGGTCAATCTGGGCCACACTGAATTCTAGGCCTGACTGGTTATACAGAGAGACCCTGTCTCAAAAAAAAAAAAAAAAAAAAAAAAAGAGAAAGAGAGAGAGAAGGAGAGAAAGGAGAAGGAACATTAAAAACAGTGAACAAAGAGGTAAATATAACTTTGTCCAAAAAGACGGCACCTTTAAATTCACAATCTAATTGTAGCATGCAAAATGAAGAACAGAGAAAGCACATTAACACAGAACACTGCACCAAGTAAGCAGAGTGACAATGGGAGAGCGTAGAAAAGTGATAATCAATGGGACTGGGCATGTGGGAGGTGAGAAGAGGGAGGAATCAGAAATGACTCAGGTTTTGGGGTTGAGTCACTGGAATTAAGGGTGATGCTATTAAAAGCAAAAGGGACATGGGAGGAAAAGCAGGCTTGAGAAAGAAAGATGTTAATCTTCCAAGCCACTGCAGGAGAAGGTAAGATATTAATTTTCTGAGCCACCGCACTTGAGGGGTTGTTCTGTTTCGTTCTGCCAGGCTCCATGTGCCCAGGGCTAGCTACTATGCATGCTGATGCTCAGTGCTTTCCCTCACCTGTTTGCTGGCTATGTAACTGCCAGAACACTCCAAGCAGTTATGGTAGGCGCTGTAACAGATGACAGGCTCTGGCAGGCTCTCTAGGAAAAGCAGCAAGGCTTCGGCTACGGAATGGTTGTTGGCGCCTTTGGCCCACTGTTAAGGAACAGGTGATGGTGCTGCCTAGGGTAGGAGAAGGTTCTGGCACAAGCATGTGCCAGAAGGGCTGCCTGCCCAGTCAGGCTCTACTCAGCTCTAGGATGCCAGCCCACATCTAGAAGGCACCATGCTGTTTGTCAGATGAGCCAGGCTCTCCTGAGTTCCTGCCACACTGACTGCTTGAAGTTGTAATGTCCCCCCCTAGCAGGTTTGAGTAAGAGCCTGTTAGCCAAGGGCACAGTATTAGACTCCAGGCTTTGAGATATGCTTCTTTCTCTCTTAAAAGCTCTCATATTCTCACATGCACATACAAACTTCTGAAGGATACAGAGGTTATCAATCATTCCAGTATCCAAACAGTCCCTTATATGCTCAAATTCCGTCCTCAGGCCTGGTTGCTGAAACAGATCTTCCTGCAAAAGGGAAGAAAGCCACGAAACAATTATTTTTCTCAGAAAACTGGCAGTGATTTCCGGGCTTATCCATATCACCAGAGTCCAAAATACAGCTGTGTAATGAGACCTCTGAATTGCCCCAGTGACTTAGGCTTTTATTTGACTAATTCATCTTCAGGCCTTGCTAGGCATGGCTTTACCAGAGGTCACTAGGCAGGCATTATAAAGCTATGGGTAGGCCATGCTACACAAGACAAAATTCAGGGTAAGAGAAAAGTCACACAGAGCATGTGTTCTACAGTATTATGTAAGACACGCCATGTGTAAGACTGAAAAAGTACTATGATTCTCAAACAAAACAAACAAACAAAAAAACCGGGGGTTGGGGGTAAGCATAGACTCTTCAGACTTTATCCAAATAAAAATATGTAAGTAAATATCATTCCATTAGTCTTAAGATACTTTGGATTCATTTGTTTCATAAAGCAACCCAACATAACTATCAATAATTAAAATATTATACATACTACTCAGAAGTTACATTTGAAAGATTTACAGAGAAAATAGCCTTCTTATAAAAGTGAATTCTGGGGTCTGGGAGAGTAGCTCAGTGGTAGAAAGCTAAGGTCTAGGGCTTCAACAATAGCATGGCCAAAATAATAACAACAACAACAACAATAATTACAATACGTATACAAAAACAAAGCCCACAATATTGTGTATTACTTGGCTTGGGAGTAAGTTATTCACCTTCCAGGGCATGTTTGCTCCAAACGTTGTTATGAGAGTTAAATGAAGCAATGGGACAAACAGAACACAACTTGGTATATACTGCAACACCAGTGTGAGGGGAAAAATTGAGAAAAGGCAGACATGCTGGGGTTCCAGTTCCAGCATGTAAGAGACTGACGCAAGACGGTCATGACTTCAATACAGTCTTGGGCTAGTAAGTTTGCCATCAGTCTGGGCTATGTGAAATACTATCTCAGAAAACAAACAAAAACAGCTGGGAATGCAGCTCAGTTGTTGGAGTGCTTGGCAACATGCATGAGGCCTGAGTGTGGTCCCCAGTACTAGAAGTGTAGGACAAGGGAGTGGGGAGGGGAGAACAATGGGGGGGGGAGGAAGAGAGGGGGAGAAGAGAGGAAGAATGGTAAGGAGAGAATGAGGGAGAGAGGGAAAAAGAATACGGATATATTTTGCTTCAATATTAAAATTTCTATGAACATGGCTTTGAGATCAGAGGCAAGAGCCATTGCCTTTACCAGTCTCTGTACAGCCTGTGTGGGTGTCTATGTGAAGTCCTGTGCATGGGTGCCTATCACTGTCAGCCTGACTAGTGGCCTGTGTGCTGCTGAATAAAATACATCATTCATAGTCTGTGATTCCCTGAATTCTCAACCCTTAGCCTCCTGTGGCCCTCTTCCATTCCTGGCTTTGGAACCTGGACCTCACAAACCTATAGCCAAGTCAGTCATTTGACTGACTAACCCCAGGAAGCTTGCCTGAATCTATCCAGAGATCAGCCCTCCAGACTCAGGGCAAGGGGGGTTACATCTGTCCTCTGCCTGAAATGTCAACAAGGTAGCCCCTCTCATCCTCAGAAGCAGGTGGATTCCTGAAAATGACCTCCCACGAAGCATCAAGAAGTCCTTCTCTAGGGAGACTAAGAGGCCTGGGAAAGAATCTCAGCTGGGAAGTCTGCTTTGCTTCCCATTGGGGAATCAGCGTCAAGTACCAAACATGCACTCACCTGCTGGGGGCAGAACAATACCCCACAGACTCCTTAGGAAAAAAGAGTTGTCAAGGCAGCCTGGCTGCAGGCCCATCTGACTGCCTTAACCTCAACCTACCTGCTGGATAGCATTTCTATACAGATAATCGACCATCATCCAGAGTTCTTTGGGGATTTCCATGGGGTTCTCCAGCTGGCTCCTGTCATCTGCTGTCTGCACTGGCATCAAAGTCTCCAAAGAAAGAAAAATCATGACAAGTCGTGATAAGGTGGAACCTCAGGACAATGCATGATATAGGACAGCAAACAGGAAGGGAAACTCTTCAATGAGGCCATAAAGGAGACCAGGTGACACAAGGTGATTTCTTTTTTTTCTTTCTTTCTTTCTTTTTTTTTTTTTTTTGGTTTTTCAAGACAGGGTTTCTCTGTGTAGCTCTGGCTGTCCTGGAACTTACTTTGTAGACCAAGCTGGCCTTGAACTCACAGAGCTCTGCCTGCCTCTGCCTCCAAGTGCTGAGATTACAGGCGTGTGCCACCACCGCCCAGCTTACAAAATGTTATTTCTAAGGATAGGGATGAAATGGGAAAAATTACTAAAAGTCTAAGACCTCCAAAGCCCATATAGGAAAAAGGAAATTTTCAAGCCCCTCTGAGCTCCCAAAAGACAGCCTGACAGATAAGGCTAAACAAAGAACAGGGTACATGACTAGAGGCCTGAGACCAGATAACACACCCCAGCTGTGTCACCATTTCTCTGTCCTAAAGAAACCCAAATAGCCATCAACTTGTGGTTCCAAAACTCCCTGGCCCAGGAGATAATTAACAAACTTATTTCCCCTACAATATCCTGCTTAATTGTATCTTGCCTATTGTTTTATCCTATGTAACCATGGAAGCTTTGTAATCTCGACTTTCAGTCTTTCGAACTTTCCCTTTAAACCCCCCCCCTCAGCTGTAAGCCATATTCTGCCTGCTCCCTGCTCCTGAGCAGGCAGAATCCAGGCTGCAGCTTGCCAATAAAAGAAACCTTTGTGCTTACATTTGGTGAGTTGCCTCCTTGGTGGTGGATTTTTGGGGGTCCCGTGAACTGGGCATAACAGGGAGAGTTATGGCAAACAGATGCAATGAATGGAGTAGTATATGCCCTAACTTCACAGAAAAAAGTTCTTTCAACATCCCACTGTTAAAACCAGTGAGGAAAGAGCACACACTTGTGAGCCCAAGCTCCAGGTTCACTGCCACTCACCACGTGACCTTATGACAAATCGCTCTCCTTGACTGGAGAGGACAGCTCAAGAGTCACTAACTGAAAATATGAGTTATATATATAAAACAAAACGCATACAAATTACCTAAATTTGTGGCAAACTTGTTCCCTTGTGTCAGGATGGTCCATAGGAGTCTTTCGGTTCTTAGCAAATTTATTTTAGAATAACCTGCCAGATCATCATTATTTATTTGTCTGTTTGGTTTGTGCGTGCGTGCGTGCGTGCGTGCGTGCGTGTGTGTGTGTACACATATGCATGTCATGGCCAAAGGTCAATACTGAGTGCCTTCTGTAGTTGATCTCCACTTATTCATAGAGACAGGGGTCTCTCACTGAACCTGGAACTTTTCTAATTTGTCTGGAATGCCTAGCCAGTGGGTTCCCATCGTCACCTGTCTCCATCCCTAGACTAGGATCACAGATATGTACTTCTTTTGGGGGGGAGGGGATTTCTTTGCAGCTTTGGAGCCTGTCCTTGATCTCTCTCTGCAGACCAGGCTGGCCTTGAACTCACAGAGATCCATCCATCTCTGCCTCCCAAGTGCTAAAATTAAAGACATGTGCCACCACTGCCTGGTGACATGTACCTTTTTTTATGGGTTTAGGGAAACCAAACTCAGGTCATCATGCTTGCTTGCATGACAAGCACTGTATCAGCTGAGCTGTCTCTCAGAAACCAGATGACAGTTTTCACTAGGATCTTAGGATCCAGGCTAAGTTTCCCTACTGCCCTGCTTGCTGGCCACTGAATGGTTATGCCATGTGTCTCCTCCATCCCACTGAGATAACCAGGATGAATCTCAGTCACCAATGCCTTTCGGAAATGGATGGTCTTGAGGGCTGTGTGGTCACAAATGGGATTGGTATGCAGTAAGAAAATCAGGAGTCGTTGGGCAGTGTTGGCACACGCATTTGGTCCCAGAACATAGGAGGCAGAAGCAGATGGATCTCTGTGAGTTCAGGACCAGCCTGGTCTACAGAGCTAGTTCCAGGATAGGCTCCAAAGCTACACAGGGAAATCCTGTCTAAAAAAAACAAAAACAAAAACAAAAAACATACCAAAAAAAAAAAACAAAAAACCCAAAGAGAGTCTGTCACCCCTGATATGAGGACACTGAGCTGGCCGTTTATGAACCAAGTGGGCCCTCATCAAACAATTTATCAGGGATCTTTATCATATACTTCAGCCACTCAAACTGTGAACACTATACTTCTGTTCTTTGTAAAGTGTCAGCCTATGGTGTTTTGTTGCTGTGGCTTGCTGCCCTAACACATGCACGAGCATAAGGTCAAGCCTGGAAAGCGTGGCTGTCTTCTGCACCTGTCCACAGTAGGGGGTGGAGTCTCCCTATGCTGGAATCTGGGCTGGCTTCGAAACTTGCTCCAACCCACACAGCAAGGCACAAGTGGTATTCTGTAGGCTTCATCAGCCATACCATGTAAGGCCTTTGCTTTTCTCTTGTTCTTGCCTCTACCTGCAGAAACCTGAGCTCACTTCCTGAAAGTGGAGGGCCCATGTACGGAGGCCAGAGGGCAACCAATACTGAGGCAGGCAAGAGATGCTACCTTCACCAGGGTGGCCGATACAATTGCTGCCTGATCACATTAGCACACATGAACCTCAGCTGGACCGGTAGAAAAAAGCAAGAGTCATGACAGACA
This sequence comes from Cricetiscus sungorus, assembly GCA_030556225.1. Lineage (NCBI taxonomy): Eukaryota > Metazoa > Chordata > Mammalia > Rodentia > Cricetidae > Cricetiscus > Cricetiscus sungorus. Next base: position 119,466,611 of record JANBXA010000734.1, on the reverse strand, counting down.
GCTCACTATCATTTCGACTGGGGGAGGTGGTTTGTTACACCACAAAAAAACCTACATCCAAGAAGGTAGATATAGAATTACAGTGTTTGACCCAAGCTGCCCACTACTGGATGTTTCCTCAGGTCTGTTACTCACCAGCTTGCTAACAGTTTCCAGTGGCAGGTCTAAGATTGGCTCCCTCATGTAGCACAGTGTATGAATGGGAGACCCAAAACAGCTGGGCAGGTAGTTCCCAGACACAGACAAAAAGTAATCCTTTCCCCGGTCCAAGTGCAAAACCAGAATGTCTTCAATTTTGTCTTTGCCCGAGTTGAGCTTTGTGGCAGTAGACTTATTTACAAAGAGCTCCAATTCAATCTCAACGTGAGAATCTGCAGGGAAAGTTGAAAAGTAACATCAGCTAGGGAGCAGTCAATTGAAAGAGGAAAAGCAGGGAGGAAGACAGCAGGGCAGAAAGGCTTAAGAAAGGAAGCAGCAGGTACCAGCTGACAAGGACCTGTGTGCTTGGCACTGGGGAAGCACAAAACATGCACAGTCCAGCCTGGAAATGTGAAGGCAACACTTGCAAACTGGAGACAAATGCTAAGAAACTCAAGCACTAAGTAGCAGAGCTTAAACCAGGAGAATGAATCCAGTAAGAAGGCGTCGTGGATCAAAGCACCAGCACTCGACCAGGTAAGATGAAAGCACCTGCCCCTTCACAGGTCCAGGGAAGTTATCACCTGGGAACTAGTCAGAAAACACTTTTAATCCTCCAGTTGTAGAATGGGGATGTAACATGGGGGGGGGTTTACCATTTCTAGATTACTACCCATTATCTCTCTCTCCACAAGGGTGAATAGTGTTAAGTCTCAAACCCTGGGACAAATGGCTGAGGTGCTTATTTAACATACCCAGCTTCCCTTAATTCCTATCCTTGATCCTTTACAGGGTATGGCTGGTGGTATACCCCACCCTCTACTTTGAACTCTCCAGCCCAGGGGCTGGGTTGCCCTTCTCCCAGAGGCCCTTCCCTATATAACATTTTGGTTACCCGAGTCTTTTGTGCCTTTGGCCTCCTGGCGACTGCACCTTGGCTCCCCTCTCTCCCCTTTGCCTTCCCCTCCCCTTCTCCCCATATGGACCAGCTCTGGCTGGTCATGTCCACTCTGTACTTTCCCAGATGTCTCTATGTCTAACTATGCTCTCCCTTCTATTTATAATAAACTTTCTCCTCTACCATACCCAGTAGTTATGTCCTTTCCTTTCCTTTTTATTTATTTATTTATTAAATTTCATTCAGACACCGGGGCACTGATTACAATAAGACAGGCAGTAGGGATGGCCCCTGAAGTAGCAGCAGCACTCATAATCTCACAACTCTGAAAGATTATAGTGCACACAGTGATTAAAATGTTCCTGAAACTGAACGCATATTATACATGGTTGAGTTCAGCTATAGGGATTTAGGGGAAAATCCAGCAGAGGCAGGTAGATGTCTGTGAGGCTATCTTGGCCTTCATAGGGAGTTCCAGGATAGCCAGGCTACATAATGGAGAGACTCTATCTATATAAAAAACACAAGACAAAGCAAAACAAGAAAAGTTTCTGGCCAAGAATAAAGCATGCAGAAGCAAAAAGCTTATGTAGAAAAATGAAAAGGACAGGCAGGGCATTCAGAAAGCAGAGCCTGGGAAGAAGTATGTTACCTGGCAGGAGGAAGCCTCTGCTGGGTTTGGCGGTCAGCCACTGCTTACAGTAAGAGTCTTCATCAGGCTTGTTGATGAATTCAAACTGACAGGGTACTTGGCCATTATGAATTGTGAAGGACTCGGTTTGCAACTGCATGTACTTCACATTCTCAAAACAGAACTGGGAACAGACAAAGGACTAGTCAGAACCAGGGTTCTCTTTTCAAGCCTCGAACCCACCCTGTCTGGGAAAAATATTTGTCTTGGGAAGAAAATGAAGGACCGTCTCTCCAAAATGTATTTAGCTGAGAGGGCACAGTTGCCACTGGAGACCAGTGACCCATGCAAACCAAAGTCCAAGTAGTTTTTATAAATAAGTTTCCTGAAGCAAACAAAGCTTTCATCTTCCACATCCAAAACCACTTCCAAAACACCATGCTCAAGTAGGCCCTGAACCCGAAGGCCAAGCTCACTCCGCCAACGGCCTGGACGTCTGCAGCATAAAGTGTCTTCCCTCAAACTCCATTTGTTTTTTGAGATGGTATCACTATGTAACCCTGGCTGGCCAGGAATTCCTGGAATTTGCTATAGGCCTGGCTAGCCCGGATTCAGAGATCCACCCACCTCTGCCTCCCAAGTTCCGAGAATAAAGGTCGTGCCACCACACCCAACACAATGCCTATCACCCATCACCACCCCAACATGGGTTCTGGGACTTGAACTTAGGTCCTACCAACTGAGTCAACTCCCCACCTCTGAAGCTAATATTTTTTCCTACCTCCCGCTTGGAGAGTGACACAGAAGGAATGTTGGCATTCTCCATCTTATCCAGGGAGCGGACAATTTCCTCCAGTGTCTTCCGGTAGAGTTCTTCATTCACAACTCTCACCTGGGAGGGAAACATCAGAGACTGAGTGAATGTGGAGCCTTCTGCCCATTCTTCTTTCTTGGTGTTGAGGATTTGGTGGCATCAGGAAACAGCAGCTGCCTGCATTTCAGGAAGTGATAGCTAAGTAGATTTAGTTCCTTAACAAATAACCCAATTAATAACAGACTCAGGAGGATTCCCAAGCGAGGCCGTCTACTTCCTGATCAGCAGGAGGATACTGGAATGTCCTAGCTACTTCTCCTGTTGGGTCTCAAGTCTTGACCAAAAGATGCTTTCTATCTGTGTTCTGCTTGCTGCCACCCAAAGGCCATCAGTGGGATATTTTTTTCTATGATTTTGACACAAAGATATATTTCTCAGCTTTTTTAACCCAAACTCATCAGCAAGAAAGACTATGTCAGGCTCTATCTTCTATATTTTAATTATCTCTTTTTACATTTTCAACGATAAATTGTTAATTGCAAAATTATTTAGTCCCCCCCCCCTTCTCGGAGAGTATCTCACTATGTAGAATAGGGTGGCATCCAACTCACAGCTTAAAGGTGAGAGCCACCACACCCATCCTTAGGCTCTTCTCCAATTTCAGTTTCTGACCTGCATCTACAAGAACAGGTAATACAAAGCAACACAGAAACCACTGGTGATGAAATGCAAATAAATAATGAGTGCTGGGATGTTTGGCTTCACTAGGAATCAGGGAGCTACAACCTAAAACAATGGTCTCTATGTGTCTCTTTCCCCATTATACTGACTAAAACATTTTTTTAAGAATTGGTGGGGCTGGAGAGATGGCTCACTGGTTAAGAGCACTGACTCCTCTTCCAGAGGACCCATGTAGCAGCTAACAACTATCTGTAACTCCTGTTCCAGGGGATCTGACACCCTCACACAGACATACATTCTGGCACAAAAAAAAAAAAAAAAAAAAAAAAGCAAAAAAAAAAAAAAGCACATTAACTAAAAATAAATTTTAAAAACTGATAGGCAGAGTTACGGGGAAATAAGCTCATATGCAGTTGGTGGGAGTATAAAATGGTAAGAACTGGGGCTGGAGAGATAGAAGGCTTGGTGGTTCAGAGCTCAGTATGCTCTTAGAGAGGACCTGGTTTTCCTCACTCATATGGTGGCTCACAACCACCTATAACACTAGTTCCAGGAGGCTCTCCCTGTCTCTGGGAGCACGCAGGTGCTACATATGCATTTATGCAGGTAAAACATTCATACGCATAAAAAATAAATAAATCTTTCCCAGCATGGTGGCCTGTATTTTTAATCCAAATCTCTGGGTTTGACGCCAGCCTGGTCTACATAGTGAGCCCTTGTCACAAAAACAAATAAGCAAACAAACAAGTCTCTCTTGTTGTTAATGGTAAGAGCTGTTGAAACAGACACTAATAAATCGGTAGACACTGACTGTAAGGTCTTACGCAGTCCATATATGTAGAAATGAGTTCAAGCTGGACTACAGAGGATTGCTGGTAGGTAGATAAAAGCATTCCTCAGGAACTTGTGAAACCAGTTCCCATCTACCAAACATAGTCATTTCCCTTACCTCTGGCAGAAGGCACATATGGCTATCTGTGGTGCCTATCAGCACATCAAAACCCATACTGGCCATCAGGCTCCCTCAGTGTCACAGTACTGGTCACGTGTTTCTAAGTCCACAGAAGTCTGCCGGCCTTTCCCTCCCCCAGCTACTCATCCTTCCTATATAACCCACTATACTATCCCCTCGTCTGTCCGTCTGTCTGTCTCCCCCCCCCCCCCCAGTGTCGGACAGCTCTTGCTAACCTCTTGCTCTTTTGCTGAACGCTATCCTCTATCCCTTCTGATTTCACTATTTCCACTATTATCTTCCACTTCCTAGTGCAGGCCATGCTGTCTTCTTTCTGCTCTGAACTATGCCAGGTATGTCTGGATATTTTCTCTCTCTTATTCACATTAAAATAATGGAGAAGGCCTATAGGTAGTTTCTTTACTGTGTCCCTTCACATACATGTACTGCACTCCCATCTCATAAACTAATAAATTAAAAATACATGATACACGTTTACACACACAAACACACAGACACACAGACATGGGGAGAGAGAGGGAGAGAGAGACAGAGACAGAGACAGAGACACAAACTGGTCTCAAACTCCTGGGCTCAAGCAGTCCTGTAACAGCTCTCTGAATAACTACATGCACCACCACACTGCTATAATATAATTCTTTTTGAATTAAATACAACACCTCATGCAAACTAGACAAGTTCTATACCAGCTGAACTATATTCCCCAGCCCTAAAACATTTTCAGTGAAGGAAAAGATGTTCTCAAGAGTGTGTACAATGTGAGCTCTTTCTAAGGTCTGTGTGTTATATGCAGAATACTGACACGCTCAGCTGCAAGTGCATAGACAAAAGTCCAAGAAGCAAAAATACATCCATGTACGTGGAAGTATTCAGATGTACATAAAAGAAAGTAGTAATTAACTTTACTCTTAAATCTTATTGTACTTTTTTAAAAAATGTATTTATTTTTATTTCATGTATATGCTTGTGGACTGGCTAGTTTTATGTCAACTTGACACAAGCTAATGTCATCTTAGAGGAGGGAACCTCAGTAAAGAAAATGCCCCCATAAGATGGAGTTGTAGGCAAGCCTGTAGGACATTTTCTGAACTAGTGATTGATAGGGAGGGCCCAGCCCCTTGGTGGTGAGGACACCTCTGGACTGGTGATCCTGGGTTCTATAAGAAAGCAGGCTGAGCAAGGCATAGAAACAAGCCAGCAAGCAGCACCCTTCCATGGCCTCTGAACATAAGCCAAATAAAGCCTTCCCTCTCAAGTTGCTTTAGTCATGGTGTTTCATCACAGCAATAGTAACCCTGACTAAGACAGTATTTCACCTGCGCGTATGTTTGTGCGCCACATGCATGCAATGCTTGCGAGGCAACTGGATCCCTTGGAACTGGATCCACCTGAGTAGCCCAACTTGAGTGCTAGAAACCAACCTTGGATCCTCTGCAAGAGCTACAAGGACTTTTAATATCTGAGCCATCTTTCCAGGGCCTTAAACAAATTTTAAAAAGAGCTTCCTCACACTTAAGGTTAAGAGGAGATCAGAAAGACAACAAGTAGCCCAGGTATAAAAAAACGAGCTGCCCACCTACCCCGATGTCAAACACCGAGCTGACAGGCTTGTGGTCACTGGTCTTCAAGGCCATGTGGCTCTGGTAACTCAGCTGAGAGATGTTCTTTCCTTTCCAGAGGACACGGTCACACCAGGCTGGAGCACGACACTTCTCACTGAAATACAAGGTCCACAGTGGTAGGCTCACAAAAGCAGCAGAAGCCACTGCTTACTGTGCCATGGCTCAGGCACGAGCAAGGAGGCAGAGCCTCTATGTCCATGCAGCCAGGGGATGGATGTAAGATGGTGGATGATTAGGCCCATGGAAGAACAAGGTGTCTCTGTGGTTGTCATCCGAGCAACTGCGAAAGCTCCAACAGAAAACTGTTCAGACTAAGTCCCTGCCCTATATCATCGTGTGGGGATGGAGAGAGTGAAAACACGACCGGAGAATAAACACTTTATACTCCTTAGAAGGCAGTGGTTAAGGGAACAGGCTGTGGATTTCTGCTGTCTGAGTTTGAATTCTGCTTGCATGTTTGGGAGGCTCTTGGACTCTATACCTCAGTGCCAGTCTCATGACTTTTCTAAAGCTCAGTCCCAATCTCATGACTTTTATATACCTCAGTGCCCAGTCTCATGAATTTTCTATACCTCACTCAGTTCCCAGTCTCATGATAAACTACATCTACCTCAATATGTTCTCTCTTTTTTTTTTTTAAACATTTTTTAATGTGCTTTTTTTATGTTTTGCCATGGGTTCGGGTCCCCTAAAACTGGAGTTACATCCAGGTGTGAGCTGCCATGTGGGTGCTGGGAATTGAACCCAGGTCCTCTGGAAGAGCGGCCAGTGGTCTTAACTGCTGAGGCATCACCCCAGCCCCTTCCAAATGTTCTTAACAGGTTAGAATGAGATATACAAATCGAATGTATCCAGGAGTGTGTGGCATACAGTAAGCACTATTAAGAAATATTAACTACTACGTTAAGACCAAGCACAGGTTTAGCCAGAATCAGCACATTACCTTAAACACAGCTCAAAGTCAATTGATGGGCTACAGAGAGTTAAGACCACTTGCTGCTCTTGCAGAACACCTGGGTTGGGTTCTCAGCACCCTCATGATGGCTTACAACTGGCTAGAGTTATAACCCCAGTTCCATGCTATCTGGGACCCTCTTCTGGCTTCTACAGGTACCAGGAAAACATACAGTACGCATACACATATACAGACAAAAACACTCATACACGTAAAATAAAAATAAATACATCTTTTTAAAAAGAAAAGAAAAGTTGGTTGGTGGTGGCATACACCTTTAATCCTAGCACTCAGGAGGCAGAGGCAGATGGATCTCTGTGTGTTCGAGGCCAGCCTGGTCAACAGAGCTAGTTCCAGGACAGCCAAGGCTACCCAGAGAAACCCTGCTTCAAAAAACAATAACAACAACAAAAGGAAAGTCCATCAGTATCAAGGCCCATGATGGAATGCTGCCTAAGTCAGAAAGAAATAATGGGGAAAGGCAGTGGGCTTAGAAAGCAGATACTGAGAGGAAATGTTTGACCACAGTGGAAAATATGCAGAGTCACAAGGAATTTAACCTCTTCAGGTCCACAGGGTCAGTACTTCCCAGAACTCCTGGGTTTCTATTTCCTTAACCCACCGGAAGTGACCTCTGACCCACCTGGTATCCCAGTCGTCAGAGCCAGTATCGTACTTGTAAGTAGGCTGGAAGGTAAGTTCACCCTCCGTGAAGCCTTCAAAGACGGTTTTGGCGGCCACTTGGATTTTCAGCTATACAAAGGAATGGAGAGAAAAGCCCTCAGATTAAAAGGTCAAACCTGAGATTAGTGGAGACCATGAAATCAATCCACATCCCAGGCCCTACCTCAAAGGGTAAATACCCATGAGAAAACTATTCCTGTGCCACAAGTCAATAAAGAAATGATCTCCGGAAGAGAAACAGCAAAGCTAAGATGCTTCTCCTTCAACTATCTTCAACTATCCTGTACTGAGAGACAGAAGGAGAATTGAAGGATTCAGACCTAACCATGCCAAGGTTCTCAAGAAGGGGACAAGAGCTCAGGTGAAAAAGAAAGAGGGTGTCAGCATCCTGGACAGTCCTGAGCACCTAAGAAGTTAAGTCTCAAGTCTACTGAGGAGAGCAGCACAGAAAGTGAGCCTGTGAGGCGGCTGCTACTCTCAGAAAGACTGGCTACGTCAAATGATGGTGGAACTGCAGGCCGCAGAACTGACTATCAGAGGGAAGAGAAGAGATGGGAGAGTTTGCTCACACTGCAGAAACCTGGCGAGAAGGAGGAGGAGGAGCAGCGGACTCATTCTAAAGAGAAGTAGTAAGTCACCTAAGACACACCACGTGGTTTCCCCCCTGAAGGGACACAAAGTGCTTCCAGGACAGAGCCAAGAGACGGGAATGCAGATGGAATGCAGGCACAAGTGGACATGGGGTCCTTAGGGAAGCCTCCCAAGCTGGGGAAGGAGAAAGGGCTCTGCTCACGGCGGGCGGAGGGGCAGCTCTCTGAGGAAGACACGGCGTCCGTCTGTACCTGATCATACGCATACAGGGTTTGAAAGGCCTTCTCTTCGATGAGCGCTTTCACCTTTTCCACATCCAGCTCTTCTATTCTGTAGTTGAGATCCCCCAGCCACAAGATCACACTGTGAGGACAGAGCACAGAGGTGACAGGGTTTAGGAGAGGCTTTAACCCTTCCTATCCAGGACACACCAGACAGAAGCCCCAGAGGGGGACAGACACTTAACTATGGTAGAATTTTCCTTCCCACCCACTTACTAACATGTCTAAAGCACTGCTGACTCAGTTGTCTTGGCCCGCACTCATCATAAATGGCCTGGAGTTCTTGACTGTTTTATTCAGGTATGGTTGAAAAGGCAGACACATAAGACCTAAAAGCAATGCCTATACTTTGCACATGCCTATACCCCCAGCATTCAGGAGGCTGACACAGAGGATAGCCAGTTAAAAACTAGCTTGGCTATATAGCAGTCTGTGACTCAAACAAACAAATGAACAAACAAAAGATGTCTAAAAGCAAGATAGTTGTTTATTGAATGGCAGGAAGTAGTTTTTAAAAGATCAGGAAGTATAAATCCTGCCAGTCACCCAGGCACCCTGTTACACTCTAGCCCACAAACACACTCTTGGCACTTTTTTCAAGGGAAAACTATCTGAAGCAAAGCTCCCATTTAATAGTAAGGCCTGGATTTCCTACCACATCACTGGCTTACTCTGCACTCCTGGGAAGAGCTGTGTCACATGGTTCATTATATATCCCTGCTGCCGCTCCCTGATGATATCAGACATGCCATGAAGTCAAATGCTGTTCTACCTGAAGCCAACCACCATGCCACTAAGTAATCTGCCTAGCAGTGTGCCCCTTCCCCCAGCTTTTAGCCACATCCTCAGGCTAAAAGCAAACAAAAGGCTATGCCAGCTGCAGCCTCACAAAGGAGGAGACATACTCTCTATGAGGGACCCTGGAGAAGAACAGCCATCCAGTCAGCTTCCAGAATAACAAAAAACCAGAGACAGTTGCAGGACAGGACCCCAGTGGCTTCCTCCTCTTTATAAAAGAAGATCCATTTCAATTGTGACCAAGGTTTCGAAATCAGACAAAATAGCAAGTCTTGGAGATAAATGAAATAAAGAGAATGAGCAAAAACTGGCACAATACGCTCTGTGCAGTTGCAACTATGGTTTTGACAAGTAGAATCCAGAATGAACGAGCAAGTGCAGACAAGAAGCACAGGTCCAACGCTCAACTGCATGCACTCTGGAAGAACAGACGTGGAGACCTAAAACAGAATTCCAAACTGTGCGGGAGAGGCAAGCTCTTTGACTGCTTTGCTCCCAGTGCTCAATCAAGACAGATTTCAAGGCAAATAAACCCTATGCCTCTCCAGGGATGAATGATGCTTGACAATGGTTCTAGAGGTCTTCCAGATGGTAAATTTCCAAGAGACAAATAAGAGCTTGCAGATACCCACCCTTAGCATTCACCACCACACACACACACACACACACACACACACAGCATGATGGAGAACCCAGGGCCTAGCAGTCACACGAAGAGAACTGAGGAGGGAAAATGCTCAGACTCACTCGTGCTTGCTAATGGTGAGAGGGGGGAGGCTTGGGTCCACCTGGGAGAACTGCATTCGAGAACAAATGTCTTTGTAGTCTTGGTTCCTCCTCTCGTACTCTTCGGTGTGGGCTGCCAAGTGGGAATTTACAACGCAGAAGCTTGTGTTGTGCAGCTGAAACCTGATGGCCACTCCTCCTTTGTTACCCTAGAAAAAGGACCCCTCCTCAGTCATTTAAACCTTCACATGTTTTGCCTTTATCTTCGTAATGGCCTTATGGGGTTACTATCTACGTCTTACAAATAAGAACACAAATCCCCAAGTAAAATGACTAGCCATTTATAGAAAATTCAGGATAGGATCTGCCTCTCTCAACCTTCTGTTCTTTTCTCCGTATCACTGGTGAGCCAACCACGTGTCCAATGCAGCTCTTGCAGAGGAATCTAACGGCAGGGCTCTAAGAGCCTCAAGAAGAGGACACTGCAAACCTAGAGGACTCTGTTTTCCTAGGTGTCCTACACTACAGGCCGATCAACCAGAGGCTCCGGCACTAACTAACTACTAAGCTAGAGAAAAGCACCAGCTGGATTCTAAATTATCTGCTCAATCCATCCCTGACTACAGGTTCAGCAGCTCATCATGCAACAGCAGTATCTCAGGTGGGCTTGTATGATTCCCACATCCTGAGAAGCCGAGTCAAAACAAGGTCAAGGTCCTCCATGTGCAAAACATCACCAAGGACTCACCATCCTCCCCATGATTCCTGTCCCCACAGTCTCAGCTTCCACTTCTGAGATATATGCTGCATGTTCCTGTTTGACGTACAATAGCAACATAATTCCAACCAGCCGGATGAGTTTCACCTGGAATACAGAGCCCAATTCTTAAGTGATGGCTGTCGCAGACAGAAGTTAGAAACCAGAATGTCCTGAGGGAAATGTGGTATGAGAGCTTGCTGAAACACTAATGCACCTCCTCCTCCAGACCAAGATACTAGGTAATCTGTGCCACTCACTGCTCACGCTACATGGTACTCCAAACTACTTACAAGTGCCAAGGCCCTGCATCTTTCCGCTCAGACAGGCCCTTCTGAAGAAATGTGAGGCTGACTAGGAATGGCTTCCACTGAAGGGTCACCAGGAAGCTGAGCATTTATCTCTGGCTTTTCTTTCAGGATACAGAAAGTGACACAGTCCCTGGTTCCTCCCTTACCTTGGCGTACTTGGCACCTGGGTGAAGGCTTTCTGACACGGCCTTGAACCACTCTTCCTCCTTTGGGGTGTCATGAAAGAAGAAGGCTTCCTTACTCAGATCAAGCTCCTGGAACCTACGTGGAGAGGCAACAGTGAACCAGAGAGAAAGGCGACATGCAGGGAACACACCCCAAGTCTGCTCGGGTGCTGGGGTCTCAACCCTCTAGCTGAACTTCGGGACCCTCCAGAGGAGCTAAAACAAACAGAACCAGAGAACGGAATGCTGTGGGATTTCCCAGGTGCTCCTCTGACCATGAGCTCACTTCCTCTCTACGACCTAGCCACTGAACTGGTCGGAAGCATGTCCTGCCCCCCGGTTTTACATCTAGAATCGTTAGGTCAACAAGGATAAATGGCAAATTAAGAGTTCACACTTGGTTTTTGTTTTATTTGGTCTGTAGAAACTCCAAGTTCTAGCTCTTTCTAATACATCATTTGGGCTTCTTTAAGTGCCTATCCCACCAACTGTACCCTGGACTGTGATGAGAGGACAGTGTGCAGAAATTAATGCTTGAGTTCATGGAGGGGCTCAGTATGAAAGCACTTGGCTCCCACATTTTAATGCCCTTCATTCAATCCATTGCATTGCAAAAGCAAAACACGTTTAAAGCCAGCACTTGAATGGCAACGGCAGGATAGTTGCTACAAGTATGAAGCCAGCCTGGTCCACATATCAAGCTCTAAACCAGCCAATAAACCAGCTACATAATAAAGCCCTTTCTCAAAACTGGAAAATAAGGGGCTGGGAAGATGACTCAGTAAAGTGTTTTGCCCTTCAAGCACAAGGACCTGAGTTTGATCCCCAGAATCCACGTTTAAAAAAAGTTAAACATGTCAGGCATTGGTAGTGCAGGCCTTTAATCCCAGCACTTGGGACGAAGAGGCAGGTGGATCTCTGTGAGTTTGAGGCCAGCCTGGTCTACAGAGTGAGTTCAGGCCAACCTGGTCTACATAACGACTTCCAAGCCAGCCAGAACTATATAGTGAGACTCTGTCCAACAAAGACAAACAACCAAGCATGGTGATCTACATCCAGTGCTGAGTGGCAGAAGCAGGCACACTGGTGAGGCTTGCTGGTCAGCCAGCCTAGTTCTAATGAACCCCAGACTAGAGAGACACCCTGTTTGTCTGTCTGTCTGTCTGTCTGTCATGCGCGCGCATGCACACGCGCACACACACACACACACACACACACACACACACACACACACACACACCTGAGGAATGCCAGATTGTCCTCTGGCTCCCATACTCACACATGCACTCATACTCAAGCGCACACATACACAAAACTGACTGGCTGATGAGAATTTAAGGAACCTTCCTTTCCAGGCAAAAATATTTTTTGCTTTGTGACAAAAAATGTATTGAATGTCAAGTAATGACACATCAATTTTTAACAGAAGGTTATACTAAATTAATACTGGCATTTAAATGCTAAGCACAGTACTTGGCCAGACCCCTGTTCATCAGGCAGAGCATCAAACAGAGAAGCAGCTGTCCCTAAGCTGAGCTCGTGTTTCAATTCCTTCACCTGCTATAAAGACTCAGCTAAATTCTTGTCCCCATTCCTTCAGCGTGAGAACAACAGAGGAGGGGCACTCACCCTACACAGTACACATCTGGGGCCTGGGTGCTGTGGCTCAGCCAGGGTCGGAGGCATTCTTTGGGGGACTGTCCATTCACATTGTATGTACCCACAAAAAACCTGTAACCAAAGAGACACAATCAGTGATCTAGAAACAGTAAGTCTGGGGTTCAGTCTCTATGAAATGGCATTTTAAGACATAAGAAATGGACTGGTGGTAGTGGCGGCACACACAACATTCTGGAGGCAAAGGCAGGCAGATCTCTGTTAGAAGCCAGCATGGTCTACAGAGCTAGTTCTGGGACAGCCAAGGCTACACAGAGAAACTCCATCTTGAAAACCCAAAATGAAAACACATAAGAAATGTCCTATCTAACCTAGACCAATAATCATGGCATCAATGAGTGGCCAGCAGTCTGCCTTTGTGATAGCTGAAAACAACATAGGCCTTTTCTGAGCCAAGTATGGTGGCATATGCTTGCAATCCCAGCACTTGAGACAGTAAGGAAGGAGGACAGCTGTGAGTTCAAGACCAGCTTGGGCTGCATACTGAGTTTACAAAAACCATGGTTACATGGAAAGACATTATCTCAGAGAGATGATAGATAGATAGATAGATAGATAGATAGATAGATAGATAGATAGACAGACAAACCACAAGCCAGCCTTCTCTGAACATTCCTCCTTCTCTTAAATAGTGATTGTGGAGTCATAAGCCACAAAATGAATTTGCCCTGTGGGTGCTACTAAAAGGAAAAAGATGCTAAGTGCTTAGTAATTCCTTTTGGCAAGAGTGGCAGGAATGGTCAAAGGTTATTTCTTCACCATATGCCTAGAAACAATGTTATTTTACCATATAGTCCCAGTGCAATAATTTTTAAAGTTCCAGCAGAATTCTGGAGGCTTTATTTATTTAATGTTCAGTGAGCCCAGCTAACAGGATTACTGAACATCAACTAATTTCATTTTCACTGATTTTCATCAAAGGCCTGGAGTGACCACAGGAATAGAAAGCCTCAGGTAGGGACTCTGAGACTCAGGGTACTACTCACAGTTCTGTACTCCTTTCTCCCTGTAAATATCTCTGCAGCTACCTGCAAGCTGTGCCACACACTACAACCATCAACCACAGCGCCTGCCCAGGGAAGACACAGCATGTTCAGACACCTGGCCACGAAGAGCAACCAGAGTGGGCACAGCAGCATGTATCTATAACCCTGGCATTTGTACAGCTGAGGCAGGAGCATGACTTAATCCTTTATGGTCTAGACCAAGCTGGATAATACAGGGGGACATTATGCCCTACCTCACACCCCCAAAAAGGGAATGCAGTGATACTTTTTGAAAAGGAAACACATCAAACAGAGTAATCTGCTTCCAAATCCAAGGTGTGTGAGGCAGCTGCTTGAACTCCAGAGAGCAGGATGGTCATTTTGAAAAACCACTGATGCACACCTTAAGTCCCAGCACTCACATATGCAGAGGCAGGGAATCTCCCTGAGTTTGAAGCCAGCCTGGTCTACATGACAAGTTTCACGCCAGACAGGACTACACAGTGACACCCTGTCTCAAGAGAAATAAAACTGTGGAGAACCTGGGTAGCTACCTGAAGTTCTGGATGTAGGTATAATCCTCTTCCTTCTGCATGAGATGTGATTTCACGATTGTGTCTCGCAGCCCAAACTTCTGCACGGATAAAATGTGAGCCTTGTCTGACACCATGATTGTGGAGGAACGAATCATGTCAGTAATTTCAGACTTAGATTTATTCTGTCTGGAAAAATAAAAGCATTTTAATCATACTTTGACTCTGGCATAGAAAAAGAAATATAAAGCTAGATGTTCCTACACATTAGCACCTGTATCACAGAAGAATAAGAGTTCAAGTTAAATTTATTTGCTAATAACAAATGGGAGATTAAGCAAACTGATATGTCAACTCATAGATTTTTTTCTAATATATTCATAGCATCTTAGGTCACAAAGGGACCATAAATGAAAAAGAAGGAAGACTAGAACAAATCTCCATAGGCAGAGCACTTAACTTGTATGCACAAGGCCCTGGGTTCAAACCCCCAGTAGTACAAAAGTAGAATTCACTCTTCCTGCTAGAGGGAGTGGAGCAGGATTGGAACTCAGATGTGACAGCATTCCTTCTGAACCTTTGTGTTTCATAGAACAAGAATTTAAGGTCCTCCAGACCCCTTGGAATAAGCCAAAATAAAAAGGCAATGGAATGCTGGACATTGGTGGTGCATGCCTTTAGTCCCAGCACTTGGGAGGGAGAGGCAGGCAGGTCTCTGTGAGTTCAAGGCCAGCCTGATCTACAAGTGCTAGTTCCAGGACAGCTTCCAAAGCCACAGAGAAACCCTGTCTAGAAAAACAAGATAGATACATAGATACATAGATAGATAGATAGATAGATAGATAGATAGATAGATAGATAGATGATAGATGAACACTCAAGAGGCAGAGACAGGAGGATCTCTGTGAGTTCAAGTCCAGCCTGGTCTACAAAGGGAGTTATAGGTTATCCAGGGCTACAAAGAGGAAACCCTATCTCAAAAAAACAAAAAAAAATTTAAGAAAATATATATCATAGATACCAAAATGGTTTGAGATTGGTAGATTCCTGAATACATCCAAATTTGGGGATTGTCTATTGTTGAACGTGAGGGGGGGAAAAATCAAACATTTTCAGTTTCTTATATTTTTGTTTGTTTTTATAAAACAGAGTTTTACTGTGTGGAGGAAGGGCCTGTAATCACTGTGTAGACCAGGCTGCCCTTGAATAAACAGAGATCCACCTGCCTCTGCCTCCCTAGTGCCAGGTTTAAGCTTTTTAAAATGATCTATTTGCTTTTTTGCACACACTGGCCAGAAGAGGGCACTGGATGCCTTCCTCCATTACTCTGTCTGCCTAGTCCTTCAGGCAGCAGGCTGGGACAGCTTTCTCCTGTTTGCTAAACTAGGGTGGAAGCCAGCGAGTCTCAATGACCCTCCCGCTTCCATTCCCTTCTTCCTGTCCTGGGACCTGGATAACAAATGTGCTCACTTAACAGCTGGTTGGTTACTCAGGTGTTGTGGTCTGGATTTTGGTTCCCACCAGTATGCATAAGTGCTCTAAACTGTCTAAGTATCTCTCGAGAACATTTTCTAAATATCCACAGGAAAGTTAGAGAGCTTACAGTTCAAGCTTGATACTTAAATAAATAAATAAATAAATAAATAAATAAATAAATAAATAAATAAATAGGCATGGGTTCTGGGAATCTGAACTCAGGGCCTTAAATTAGTGAGACAAGCTTTATCTCCTGAGACATCTTCTCTACCCAACCTATGTAGTCTCCCTCCTTCCTTCCTTTCTTTTATGTTTGGTTTTATTGGGGGGGGTGTTGTTTGTTTATTTGTTTTGTTTTTATTGAGATAGGGCTTCTTTGTGTAATCCTGGCTGTCCTGGAACTCACTTTGTAGACCAGGTTGACTTCAAACTCACAGAGATCTTCTGCCTCCCGAGTGCTGGGATTAAAAGTGTAGGCTACTATCACTTGGCATCTCTTTTCTTTTTTTAAGATTTATTTTATTATTTTTAAGTATGTGAGTGTCTCCGTAAGGATATGTACACATGAGCACAATTCCCAGAAGACAGCATCAGATCCCTGGAGTCATGTGGTTGCCGGGAATCAAGCTCCGGGTTCTCCATAAAGTGCTCTTAACTGCTGAGCCACCTCTCCACCCACTTATGTAATTTCTTCTCACCTGAGTCTCCTTAGCTCTAAAACAGTAAAGTACGAAACTCTGACGTAAACAACAGTCCCTGTAAGAGGATACAGCCTGGCATACACAGTAAGAGAGAGAGAGCTGTGTCACGCATATTAAGAACATTTCTGAGGCTTCAGCCACTTGGAACAACTTATGTTATACACAGTGGGGGGTGATTTTCTGATAAATACAACCTCACTCATGAGAGATACAAACAAATAGAGGGTTGCGTTACCTTGTGAGGGAGTTGTCTGCTTTATCCTGACATCTGGTCCCAGAGCTTTGGTCCATAAGGAGGCCTCTCCCATTTGGCCTTGAGCTGTCCGAGTTAGAGCCACCTAAGGAGGAGAAGGAATTAAAGTATACTAGTGTGCTGCAGTGCACAGAGCACAGCCTCTCAGGCAGTAACCTCGGATCACTAGCTGCCTACATACTGCTTGGAAACTGCAAAGGCCATGCTGGCCCATTGGTGCCGTTGCGCAGGACATGTTCAGGGCGAAAAGGTGGCTCACCAGGCTGATGGCTTTACTGCTGAAAACAAAGCTATTCTAGCTACTCCACCCCTTCTAGAAACGCAAGTTACAGAAAAAGTAACAGGAAACCCAGAAATCTGTTTCGCTAATGACTTCATTTTCTTCGTTTGGTTTCTCTTACTTATTTTTTACTGTGTGTGGGGGTGGGGGTGTGCATACCCAAAGACAACAAGCCTTCCTTAACTGGTACAGTTTTTCTCAGGCCTGGAGCCCCCCAATGGGTGAGGCTAGCTAGCCAGCAAATGCCACAGATCAGATTGTCTCTGCCCCCCCAGTACTGGGATGACCACCAGACCTGGCTGTTAAATGGGCTCTGAGAACTGAACTCTGTCCTCCTGCCAATAGAGCAAGCAATCTAGCAGTGGAGCCATCTCCCCAGCACTCATTTTTGCTGTTGTTTGCTGTGGAATAATTTTTTTGTACACTGTGAAGATGTGTCTTGGCCAAGACGCCTTCTGATTGGTTCAATAAAGAGCTGAATTGCCAGTAACTAGGCAGGAGAGGCTAGGTGGGACTTCCAGGGACAGAGAAGAACTTGGGGAAGAATCAAGAGACACAGGATTCACCAGTGAGATTCAGAGGAAGTCGGACATACAGTTTGGAGAAGAGGCAACGAGCCACTGGGCAGAACATAGATTAATACAACTGGATTAATTTAAGTTTTAAGCTTGGGAACAAGCCTAAGCTAAGGCCAAGCTTTCATAATTAATAAAGTCTCTGTATCATTACTCAGGAGTTGGTGGTCCAAAGAAAGACCAGCTACACAACACTTGCTCTACAAGCATGAAAATCCTTAGTTCAAACCCATAGGACTCATTTAAAAAGTCAAACATTTGCCTGTGATCCCAGCATTGTAAGGTGAAGATGAGTGAGTACTAAGAGCTTACTGCCCCCAGCCTAGCTGAAATGTTGAGATTTTTCCAGTTCTATGAGAGACCCTGTCTCAAGTCAAAGAGGCAGACAATGATAGCAGAAAACAATCAACATCTCACTCTCCTCCACATTCACATGGATCAGCACACATACCTATGTGTGCTGTATGTGGTGATTTGCACAGGGATAGGCCCCAGAGGCTCATATATTTGGATCATTATACTTGGTCATTATGGAGTGGCACTACTTGACAGGGATTAGGAGGTGTGGCCTTGTTGGAATAGGTGTGGCCTTGTTAGAGGAAGTGTGTCACTGAGGGTGGGCTTTGAAGTTCCAGAAGCTCAAATCAGGCCCAGTGGCTCATTCTTTCTTCTTGCTGCCTGCCAATCCAGATATAAAACTCTCAGCTGCCTCTCCAGCACCATGTCTGCCTGCATGTTGCCATGCTTCCCATCATAATGATAATAAACTAAACCTTTGAAACTGTAAGCCAGCCCCAATGAAATACTTTCCTCTATAAGAGTTGCTATGGTCATGGAGTCTCTTTACAGCAATGAAGACATATGCATGAACTACACATACACAAAAGGAATGCAAGACAGGCATGGTGACACTCAGTAATCTTAGCACCTGGTAGGCTAAGACAAGAAGATTGCCACACGTTCCAGGCCAGCCTGAGCTACAACGTGAAACCTTGACTCAAACAAACAAACAAGGAATGCACTGTGGATTATAAAGCCACAAAATAAAAGGTAAAAAGGAAGGGGTTGGAGAGGTGGCTCGGTGGTTAAGAGCACCTGTTCTTGCAGAAGACCCAGGCTTGATTCCAGGCATCAAAATGGCAGCTCACAATCTCCTGTAACTTCAGTCCCAGGGGATCCAATATCCTTTTCTTACTCAGCAGACACCAGGCATGCATGTGGTGCACATACATACATACATACAAGCAAGACACTCATACACATAAAAAATGCATTAAATAAATCTTGCTAGGCAGCAGTGGCATACATTTTTAATTCCAGTAGGTAGGAGGCAGAGGCAGGTGAATCTGTAAATTTGAGGCTAGCCTGGTCTACAAAGCAAGTTCCAGAATAGCCAGAGATAGATAGAGATACCCTGTCTGTCTCAGAAAAAAAACAAAATGAATGAATGAATCTCAAAGCCACAAGAAGACAAGAGTAAACCTCAAATTCACTTTGCTAAGTGAAAGAAATAAGTTCAAAAATGTCATATAGAGTGTCATTCTATTTACTTAACATCCTAGATAAGGCACAGCACAGAAACAGTAACCAGATCTGTAGATGCCGGGAGTTCTGAGGGGTGGGACTAAGTATGTGAAGGACAATACTTGGAGCATTGAAACTATCCAGGGAGAAGCTGTAATAGTGAGTACATGACGCTAGTCTAGGCATCAAAAGAAAATGAAGCAGCCAGGGATGTGGCTCAGTCAGCATAGAGCTTGCCTGGCACTATGCCCTGCCTGGGTTTGCACAAAGCCCTGGGTTTGCACAAAGCCCTGGGTTTGATCCCCAGCATCACAAAAACTGGGCTAGTTGGCACACACCTGTAATTCCAGCAGTTAAGTGGAGATGGGACCAGGGCAGAGGTGGCACATGCCTTATATCTCAGCACTCAGAGGCAGAGGCAGACAGAGCTCTGTGAGTTTTAAGCTAGCCTGATCCACTTAGTAAGTTCCAGACCACTCAAAGCTACATAGCAAGCCCCAGACTCTTAAAAATAAAATAAACAACAATAACAAACCCAAGGGTCAGAGATGCGGCTGAGAGGTAGAACACTTACAAAGCATTTGCAAGACTCTGGATTTAATTCCTAGCACCATAAAAAATAAATAAATAAAACTACTTAAGACCTTAGGGACTGTTGGAATGAAATACAGAAACTGACAAAGGCATCTATCTATGTCACAAAAACATGGAACCACCACACTGACATGGGGTATAGAAAAAGTGTTAGCCACGAAACTTTAAAATGAGAAGTCTGTAAGCCCAGGGGCAGATGAGGCTGTAAGCAGATGCTCCAGTTCAGAATGTGCCTCCCACAGGGCACACAACAACAACTGTGGAACTACTACCCATGCACAGAGTAAAGACATGGTGGATGATGCAAGCCAAGCGACCCACCCATTATTGGAGCAGGAGGTTTCGATGCGCAAAGAAAGAACTAGAAGGATACACACAGTAACAGATTAGACTTAGAAATATTAGTATAAATTAATATTTAGCTTAATGCAGGTGATTAGATATAGAAACAACCACCTGTAACTCCAACTCCATTGATGATGCTGGCCTCCCAGGGCACTTACAAACACATGCCATAGACTCATACATACACATGATTAAAATTAAAATAAATAAAAGAATATTCCTATAGGGCTGGCGATGTAGCTCAGTTGGGAGAGTGCTTGCCTAGCATGCATGAAGCCCTGGGCTCATGCTCCAGCACTATAGAGACTGGATGTGGTAGTTTATAACAATCCTAGGTGGAGGCTGGAAGGTCAGAAGTTCAAAATCACCCTCAACTACACAGTGAGTTTGAGTCTAGAACACATGACTCATGTGTCTCAAGGAAAACAAAAACAACCTCCCCATACACATATTCCTTTGTTGTCATCTGAGAAGCAAGAACAAACTAAGGGCAATGAGCACGCTTGATGTGAGACCTCAGCTTCTTATACTGGTCTCCAATACCAGACTCCAGAGACACATGGATATTTAGGGGTTGAGAAAGGAAATACGCAAAATGGGCCTGAAATACCCAACACCTTTAGAAAGTAGGAAATTGCTAAAAATATGGAAATAAATAATGAATAATCACTGGGGCGATAAAACAAATAAGACGTAACTCTCCTCAGAAGAACTCCAAGTAACTCACATAGCAGCTTCCCCTTCAGAGAGGGGGAAGCTCACTCCATACTCCTTCGGGTGTGTGGAGTGACTTCCTTCCAAGTGACAAAGCACACAAAGGAGGAAAATCAAAGCTTTGTGGGGCAGAAACGGGCCAGGCACTTCCTCATGTTAAGGTTCATCTGTGATAAGTCATGCTGATGACCTATAACCCTGACACATAGATTGTGCCCTCCCTCTACAGGGGCCTAGGCTAAGGAGGAAAGGGAGTGCTCCTAAGAGCCTAAGGCCACCAAAAACAAAGCAAGACTGAGAAGCTGTCATGCATCAGAGGAAACTAAGGGGACACATGACAGTTCAACGTCATAAGGGACCTGAATGGGACTATGGGCAGGGAAAGTCATGAGGTAAAAACCTAAGGAGATTTGATTTTGGACTTTGGTTAATAATATCTATCAAGATCAGTTTGATACTTGTAAGCAAATATGCCAAGTACGATGTTGGTGGCGCCTGCTTTTAATCCCAGCAGGAAGACCTTTGAGTTCCAGGACAGCCAGGGCTACACTGAGAAACCCCATCTCAAAAAACAAAAAAAAAAGGTTCTAAAGAGTTTAGTATTGGGAGCTGAGACCAAAACCCTGTGGAAGGTTCATCTCTATCCAGCCTCTGCTCTCAGCCTGTCTTTTCAACCTTCTGCAGCCCAGGCTTGTCTGAGCCCTCTGTGGGCCAGGCAGCCTTTTCTCTAATCTCCCATTACCTGCTGCTTATGGTAACTGATACTAAGCATGTGGCCAGATGCAGCAGCCCGACCAGTTTGCAGCTGTGTCCACTTTGACCTCCTTGAAGTAAGTCCTGATAGGTGTCACTGCTTCCTTTGGGAATTAGTCCTTGGGGCTTCCTCCCTTTTCGACCCAGACTCCAGCAAGATCCTGAGCAAGATACCTCTTCCCTGGCTCTTCTCTTCCTCAGAGCCTAACCTCATTTGGCCTCAGGGTTTCATTTTTCATTTTCAATGTGAGTGCTGTGATTCTGCACACTTTTACCCACTGAGACATCTCCCCAGCCATAATCTCAGGATTTAAAAAACTACACACTTGGCTTGCTCTCTCAACTACACACATCTCTCTCTGTCTCTCTGACTTTTTCATTTCATGTGTATGAATGTCTGCCTACATGCCTGATGCCCAAGGAGGTTAGGAGACAGCATAGAATCTCCTGGAAGTAGTTACAGATGGTTGTGAGCCACCATGTGGGTGCTGGGAATTGGCCGAAACAAACTCAGGTGATCCGGCTTGGAGGTAAGCATCTTCACCCACTGAGCCCTGTGTTTTTACATCTAAGTGCAAAAAAAAAAAAAAAAAAAAAATTACTCAGCAGTGAGTTCCAGGACAGCCAAGTCTACATATTGAGTTCCAGGACAGCTAAAGCTACTACTAATAGAGAGACCTTATCTCGAAAACCAAACATAGCAACAAAAATTACACAGCAGTTCTAACTATGAGTGGTAGCAGTTCTAACTATGAGTGGTGGCATACACTCAAAATTACGGCAGTTGAAGGATGAAGAGGGAGGACTGTCCTGATTCCCAGGTTAACCTGTGCTACAGAATGAACTCCTGTCTGAAACA
Organism: Cricetiscus sungorus; assembly: GCA_030556225.1. Taxonomy (NCBI): domain Eukaryota; kingdom Metazoa; phylum Chordata; class Mammalia; order Rodentia; family Cricetidae; genus Cricetiscus; species Cricetiscus sungorus. The sequence continues at coordinate 119,444,317 of JANBXA010000734.1, read as the reverse complement.
AAACAAAAACAGATAAAAGGCCTGAGGATCTATAACGTGGTGGTAAGGCCCTTGCCTATCATATGTGAGGTCCTAAGTTCAATTTCTCAGGAACAAAATACACACACACACACACACACACACACACACACACACACACACACACACACACGTGGTTGGATTAAAAGCTTATCTTACTTTTAATTGTGTGTTTGTATGTGAGTCTATGTGAAGCTATGTGTACATGAGTATGGGTGTCCATGCAGGCCAGAAGAGAGAATTGGGTTCAATGTGTACCCAACATAGATGCCAAAAACTAAACTCTGTCCTCTGCAAGAGTACAAGAGTAGCAAGCATTTGACCTCTGAGCCAGCTCCCCTTTTCCTCTTCATGCCCTCCACCCCCCCACTCCCCCCACCCCCCGCTTTTTTTTTTTTTTTTTTTTTTTTTTTCTTTTGAGCCATAATTTTGCTACTTAACTCAGGCTGACCTTAAACTTCCAGAAATCTTTCATCCCCAGCCTCCCAGATACTGGGATTGCAAGGCTGTGCCACCAAGGCCAGTTTCAAAAAAAAAAAAAATCTTGTTTGTTTTTCAAGATAGAGTCTCTCTGTATAACAGTCCTGGCTGTCTTGGAACTCACTTTATAGACCAGGCTGTCCTTGAACTCACTGATATTTGCCTGATTCTGGCTCCCAAATGCTGGAACTAAAGGCATGTGCCACTATTGCCCGGTCACTTTCAAAGTTTTTGCACAAATCAAAAATTCCACACCATGAAACATTTCAGGCATGCACCTGCACTCACACACAAACACGTACATACATGGACACTCACACAAACATATACCTTTGGCTGTATGTACAAGCTGTATTTAAATGTCATGTTTACATTTGGGTACCATCTCCATGATAAATTTTACTATATATAAGCAAATCTAAAAACAACAAACAAAAACAATTCCACACTCCCAAACCCTTTAGTCCCCAACATTTTGATAAGGGGATGCTTACTCGTCCTGTTTACTTGCTTTTAATCACAAAACCACCAAACCCACAAGAAGAATCACATCACCAGGAATACAGCACCATCTGCCATTGAAACTGCCAAGTCCCTTGACCTACAAGTTATCTGGCTTTCAATAGATCTGTGTTCTCATTGAAAAGTTTACAATCCCATCAAATCCCTATGTGGGAATACATTATTTATGATTTGTTAAAGTTTGCCTAAACATTCAGAAAAGCAAAGTCAGCCTTAAGCTATAGAGATCAGGCAGTGGTAATACACACCTTTAATCCCAGCAGCCAGAAACTAGGAGGTGGTGGTACACACCTTTAATTCCAAACCTCAGAATTAAGAGATAGACAGATCTCTGAGAGTCCAAGACCACTCAGATCTACACAAAATTAATCCTAAAGAGAATGATTGTCCTAAAGAGAAACAGCTCATACAACGATGATCTCAGCACCTGGGATCACACACCTTTAACCTCAGCACTAGAGTATAGAAGATAGGAGCAGGGTCTTCAGTAGTCAGTATCAGACACTGATTCTCCAGCCACACTGAGGATGGGAAGACAGTGAAGTCGTGGGGTTCTCCAGTCATGCTGAGGTTTGATGGAGCCAGGATCCCATTTCAGTCTGAGATAGAGTGGGAGCTAGTGTCCTGCTGCTTTGCTTTCCTGATCTTCATGTTACATCCCTACATCAATACTTAGTCTCAGAGGGGCTTCAGAAAGCTTGGGAACAACATCTAACTTCTAAAAGATTTTTCTCTAGGGCACTAGGGAGATGGCTCAGTCAGTAAAGGGCAGCCAAGCAAGCACGGGGATCTGAGTTCAGATCCCAGCACCCACACAAGTTCGGCATTATGGTACACTCTTCTGTAACCCTAGCACTAGCATGAGTGCATAGGACAAAGACAGGCAAGACCCTAGAGTTAGAGTTCATCACCATCCAGTTAGCCCAACTGATGAGCTGCAGGTTTAGTGAGAGACCGTATCTCAAAGAATGGGTACTGAGGGCCAGTGGGGCAGTTCCGTGGTGCTTACTGCTGGAAGATGTAAATCTGAGTTCTATCCCTGCTCCCCAAGTAAAGATGGAAGAAGAGAACCAACTCCACAAGGACATTATGACATCCACCCACATGCAAGGATGTGATCTTCTAATAAATTTTTAAAAATAAGAGAGTTCGAGTCCAGCTTGGTTCACAGAGTGAGTTCCAGGACAGCCAGAGTTACATAGTGAGACCTTATCTCAAAAAACCTAAATAAGTAAAATATAAAGAAATAAAACTCAGGTACAGAACAATTGAGACACACCTTATCTTGGCCTCAGGCTTCCATATGCACGCACACATACACACGCACACACCTATATACCACAGCCACACACATCCTAAATAAACTTAAAAATAAAAAGAGTTGCCTATTAGTGCTACCATCACTTGATGTCAAGTCATTTTACTCATACTCTATTTGTAATCCGGCCTGAAATGTAGCTCAGCTGAGAGTTTGTACACCGGGCCCCACCCCAACACTGCATGAAACTGCATGGTGGTGCACACGGGCAGAAGACCAGAAGTTCAAGGGCATCCTCAGCTACATAGCAAGTTCAAGGTCAGCGTATGCTACAAGAGATTCTGTCTCATAAAAACAACAAAAGATTTGTAATCATTCATCTATTCCAGGCACTGGGTGCCACTCCCACTAAAAAATAAGCCTGGGGAGGTAGGACTGGGTCCCCCTGGGCTACTCCCTGAGATGTAAAAAGGTGATGGTGTACAGCAGGCTTGCACTGTGGTCCCAGAATTGGAAGAATCAGAGGACTAAAGTTGAAGTCCTACTCCACCACCGTCTTCCTGTGTAAATGACAAGTCACTTCCTCCTTTGGGTCTTCCTTTCTTGATCTATAACATAGGGACATTAACATCACCAGCTGGAAAAACGGAAAGACAGAGCTCTGTACCATGCAGAGGGACCTGAGCTTCTCAGCCTCAGGAGCTGTGACTATGATGCCTGTGCACTAAATAGACCTCTTAGTGTGCTCTACCAGAGAATGTGGCCTCAGGGCACGGGTGGGGGCAGTGTGCTGTGGATGCTGCCTTGTACCGCTCCATCTTGCCAGTCCTCTCCATGGGACAGACCATCTTCATTCATGACTATGAAGCACCACTTTTGGGATTTCCAGCCATGAGCAGTTCTCGGAACCTTTTCTCTCATGGATTTGGCATGGAAGTTGCATTTACTACTCCATATTACCACTATTCCTTCTCTGGCCCCAGCCTCCCTAGTTCCCCTCTGCCTCTCCCTAGACTCTGCCCTCCAATCCCTGTCATCCAGTCCAAGAGGTGACAAGATTTTTCTTTCCTTCTCATGTTAAATTACCAGGTCTAAGTCAGGCACTCAGGAGGCAGATCTTTGGGAGTTCAAGGACAGCCTGGCCTATAGCATCTCTGTGAGTTCTGAGACTGACCTGGTCTACAGATCAAGTTCCAGGACAGGCCCCACAGCTACAGAGAAACACTGTCTCAAAAAACCAAAAAAAGAAAAAAAAAAAAAAAAAAACTAGAAAAGACCATGCTGAGTAAGGTAACCCAGACCCAGAAAGACAAATATATGTACTCACTCAGAAGTAGATATTAGACATAAAGCAAAGGACAGCCAGACTATAAGCCACAAGCCCAGAGAGCCTAGGAAAGAAAGAGGACCTAAGAAAGACATACATGGATCTGCTTAGGAAAGGAATAAAGGCAAGATCTCCTGAGCAAATTGGGAGTGTGGAGTGCAAGGGGGAGGGTGGAAGGGGAGAGGAGAGAAGGGAAATGAGGAAAAAATATACAGCTCAGTTAAAAAAAAAGAAGAAGAAAAAGAAGAAAGTTACCAGGTCTAGGAATATTATCATCCTTACTGACTTATTTATTTAGAAACTGGAGCTTACTGTGTAGTCCTAGCTGTCCTGGAATTTCATATGTAGACCAGGTTGGGCCTCAGTTTCAGAGATCCACCAGCCTCTGCCTCTGGATGCTAGGATTAAAGGCTCTCTTAAATACTTTTCTATTAGCCCTTCCTCTTCTTCATCTCCATGGCCATCCACGCCTTAGCTTCAGTCTTGATTTCTGCAAAGTGGACGCTTGCATCACGGCCTCCAACTCACTGCATCAACAGTCAGAAGAAGGCATCGTTTCAGCAGGTCACCTGTGTAAAAGGTCCCTCAATAACTTGAGTCACTCTGAGAAAACAAAGTCTGCTACGAACAACCCAGGCTGCCTCTCCAGTTGCATTTCCCACCCTCACCCCCACCTCTCCAAGCACACCAAAACTATTCACCGTTTTGCCATACCTCTGACCCTGTGTGTATCTAAGCCCACCCGCCAATTCCATCAACATCTGGTAAGCCACACTCACCCTTCTACTCCATAGTCCAACTCAGAACCACCATCTCCACAAAGCCACCTCTGGTCCTCTCCTTCCCCTGTTATTATGCTTACTTCTCCTCTTCCACATATCCCTCCCTTGGGTCTTTCCCCCCCTTTATTATTGGGAGGAAATTGGTTCTTTCCTTCCACCTTTTTGTAGGTTCTGGGGATAAATTCAGATTCCTGGGCTTGCACACAATAAGTGCTTTATTTGCTGAGCCAGCCTGTTGGTCCTCTTTTTAATTAGCTCTGTGTGTGTGTGTGTGTGTGTGTGTGTGTGTGTGTGTGTGTGTAGGTCAGAGTGTAACTTATGGGAGTTGGTTCTCTCCTGTCACTTGGGTCTCAGGGATTGAAATGAGGTTGTCAGGCATCGCAGCAAGTATCTTTTCTGTTGAGCCATCTCTATAGCCCAACTTTGTGGGTTTGGGTTTTTTTTTTTTAAAGATTTATTTTTATTTTTATTTTATTTTATTTTTTGAGACGGTCTTTCTATGTAGCCCTGGCTGTACAAAAGTGAATAATGTAAAGTAGACTGGCCTTGAACTCCTAAAGATCTGGCTGCCTCTACCTCCCAAGTACTGAGGTTAATGCATGTGCTACTACGTCAAGACTTAAAAGATATACTTCTTTAATTTTTAAATTTTACTTTATTTTATGCATATGGGTGTTTGCCTGCAGAGGCCAAAAGAGATGTCCTAGATTTCCTAGAACAGAGGTACAAATGACTGAGATACAATGTGGTTGCTGAGAAATGAAGCCAGGTCCTCTGCAAGAGCAGCTATCTCTCTAGCCTCAAGACTTATTTTATTTTTAGTGGGGTGTGTGTGTGTGTGTGTGTGTGTGTGAGAGAGAGAGAGAGAGAGAGAGAGAGAGAGAGAGAGAGAGAGAGGGAGGGAGGGAGGGAGGGAGGGAGGGAGGGAGGGAGGGAGGGAGGGAGGGAGAGGGAGAGGGAGAGGGAAAGGGAGAGGGAAAGGGAGAGGGGGAGAGAGGGAGAGAGAGAGGGAGGGAGGGAGAGAGAGGGAGAGAGAGAGAGAGAACAGGTGCCTAAGGAGTCCAGAAGAGGGCATGGATGGATCCCCAGGAGCCAACTATAGGTGGTAGTGAGATGCCTGTGGGTGCCAGGACCTGAACTTGGGGCACCTCTCAAGCATCCTCAAGCCTTCTGAGACAAGGACTTGCTGTATAGCTCAGGCTAGCCTCACACTTACCGAACCTGCTGCCTGTGCCTTCCAGTTTCTAGGATCCCAGCACACCCAGCTCACGCTGCCTGCATCTGTGCAGGGACACATGAAAGCAGAGCCCTAACTGGCTCAGGGGTCTGAGATGTCTCCCCTCTATAGCTGGACCACAGGTTTCTCAGGAGAGGACACGGATTCTTTTTCCTGAAGCCCCTGGCTTGCCGTAACAAGTGCTGCATAGTTGGCAGTCGATAAAGAATACTGAACAAAACAATCTCAGTTTTTTCCTCATAGGAGCCACTTCTCAGGGGTGATCGCTAAATGCATTCCTGATGACTACCTGTCATGCCTACGCTTGGAGTCATTTCCCATCGAAACCCTACCTAATCAGTCGGTCCTAACAACTCCATGCAGCTGGATCTGGGTGTAGAAAAGTGTGGAATGTTTTTCTTTTCTTTTCTTTTAAATTCTGACTCTGCATTCATATCTTAAAAAATACCAACAATCTTCCCACACAAACCTTACTTAACAGATTAATGTTGCCCTTTTAAGGCTTCTTCTTAGCCTGAATAGCAGTACAGCCAAACACAGACCCACAGAACTTGGCTTTGAAACCTCCAAGTCCAGTGTATATTGGAACTCAGAATTTGGGACACTCTAGGATGATAAGACATTACCTACACCATTGCTGTAAAAATCCCAGTAGAAGCTGATGCAGTACAACTTGTGAATAGTAACATTTGGATAAACAAAGCCTATAAACAGACTCTTATCAGTAAAAGGAAGTTTCACTGCCAAATCTAGCTTGGGCCAAACAAAGTTTCTTTTCAGCCCTCAAAGCTTTTGAAAGTTCAGAAGTGGCTATGAAACACCAAAGACGGTGGTGAGGAGTGTGACCAGCTACATCAAAGGACTGTGAATCTACGTTCACATATATGGCATAAACCAACACGCATGTGCATGTGTACACAACACATACAAATTGCTATGATTTGGATGCAGCTTGCCTACAAGGCTTCTCTGGAAGGTTAGCCTTCATTTAGCCATGGCAAGTGGTAGTGGAACTTCTAAAAGCTGAGGCGCTGAGGTGATCCTGTCAACTGGGGATGCAAATCTCAGAAGGGATTAAGGTTGTTCCTGTGAGACACCAGTTAGTCCACTCAATAGCAAGTCCTTACAGAAAGAACCCCCCCCACAGTGGGGGCACACACCTTTGAGCTGCTGGCGGAAACCCCCCCCCCCACCCTCCCACAGTGGGGGCACACGCCTTTGAGCTGCTGGCTGATCTCCGCCTGGTCTACAAAGAGAAACATTACCTTGGGGGGAAACAAAACCTTCTGGCTCATAGTGTGATATCTTCTATACGCACTGCCACACACTGTGAACAGATAGGGCTGCTCAAACTTGGACCTTTAGCCTCCAAAACTGTAAGCTAAAGAAACATCTTCTAGGGTTGGAGAGATGGCTCAGAGGTTAAGAGCACTGGCTGCTCTTCCAGAGGTCCTGAGTTCAATTCCCAGCAACCACATGGTGGCTCACAACCATCCATAATGAGATCAGACGCCCTCTTTGGTCATGCAGAAGTACATGCAGACAGAACACTGTTTACATAATAAGTGAATCTTTAAAAAAAAATTTTAATAGAAAAAAAGAAATATCTTCTAAAACTAATTTTTTGTTTTTTGTTTTTTCTAAAAATTATACCATTTCCTCCAATCCCTATCCTCCCTCCAAACCCTTCCATGCAACCCTCCCCTTCTCTTTCTCTCTTTCAAACTCATAGTCTATTGTTAGGTTTGGGGAGTTTGTTTTTGTTATTGTTTTCTGAGACAGGATTTCTCTAGTAGCCCTGGCAGGCCTGGAGCTCAGTAAATAGACTAGGCTAGCCTCAAACTCCTGTTTCTACCTCCTGAGTGCTGGGATTAAAGATGTATGTTATCACAGCCAGCTAGGAATTTTTTTTTTAAGTATCAGAAAATAGAGATCCATAAACATAAAGAAATCTGGGGGGCTGGAGAGATGGCTCAGGGGTTAAAATGATTCATTGGTTGGCTGTTCTTCCAAAAGACCCATGTTCAATTCCCAGCACCAACATAACAGTTCACAACTATCCGTTCCTACAGTTCCAGGGGACCCAACACTCTTATACAGGCAAAACACCAATGCACATAAAATAATTAATTATTTACAAAGAAAATTTGAAAGGGTACCTGGCAAATACTTAATAATGGCCATTTTACTGTGATGATGTTTCTCTTTTTGCTTATTTCTGCTTTTATTTTCATTTTGTTTGGGTTTTGTTTTTGAGGTGGTTCTCATACAGTCTAGGCTAATCATAAACCCAATATGTAGAAGAGAATGACTTTGAACTTCTGATCATCCTGCCTTCCCCTACTGAGAGCTGTGACTACAAATATGTGCTACTACAGCCAGTCAGTTTATACGGGGCTGTGGGTCAAACCCCTGGCTTTGTGAGCATGAGGCAAGCACTCCACCGATTGAGCCACATCCCTAGCCCTAATCTGCGGTTTTCGTATTACATAAAGACACAGGCTTTGGAGTCAGGCACTTAGGTTCCACCATCTCTTACTGCGTGTGACCTAGAACAAGCAATCTACCCTAAAGCCTCTGCTCCCTGGCTGAAGAAAATCAACCGCATCTTCCTCCCACAGCTGAATCTTTTTCCATAATTAACTCGAAGCCATCCTTCACTCAGTAGCCAAGGTGCTCTAGAAGTCAAATGAGGCCGAGAGAAGGCCCAAAACTACAAAATGAAGATAGCCTCAGATTCAAATCCTTAATGCCAGGCCTACCACTCATGTGGAGTCTGAAACTTAAACCCAAGGCAAAATATCCTGTTTCTGGGCTTGTAAGATGGTTCAGCTGGGTAAAGCATTGCCATGAAAGCCTGACGACCTGAGTTCAATCCCTGGGGTCCATACACAGGTAGGAGAGAACTGACTGTCCTCTGACTTCCTCAGGTGTACTGGCACACCCTACCCACTCAAAAACACACACAAATTTTTATTTAAAACAAAACACAAAAACTGAAACAAATGGCGCACTTGGGAAGCAAAAGTAGCTAGTGCTGTGTTCAATGCCAGCCTGTTTTATATAGTGAGCTCAAAGCCAACAAGGGAGGGAGGTGGGGGACAACTTTAGAGGATGGAATGTTCTATGGATGCCCTGTCCAATAGTATGACCATTAACTACAAACACCTAAAATGTGACTATAGTAGTTGGGGGTTGATGGCTCATATCTTTGGTCACAACACTTGAGAAGCAGAGGCAGGCAGGCAGATCTCTGTGAGTTCAAGACCAGCCTGGTCTATGTAATCAGTTCCAGGACCATCAAGGCTACAGAGAAACCCTGTCTCAAAAAAAAAAAAAAAAAAAAAAAAAAACAAAAAACAGTGACTACAGCTAATGAAAAACTCAATTTTTAATCTCACTTATATAAGCTAACAAGCATACAGCTGGTAGCTACCAGAACCACCAGGGCAGATTTGGGCCTGGTCCCTCCTCTGGGATGGCCAGACATCATGGTTTACTGTAAGCAGGGGCCATCTAGCTCAGCCCTCCTGTCTCCTGAGAGTTCCCAGAGGATGCTCTATACTTAGGTGGGTCTCAGGTAAAACTGTGGTCCCACTCCACGCTCTTTCTTTCCCTATGCTCTCTCTATAATCAGCAGCAGCCTCCATCCATGCTCTTTCCCTATGCTCTCCTCCATCACTCTGACCTCAGCTTTGCAGTCCTGCCATCCACTCACCCTTCTTGTGGGGCCTCCAGAGGAAGTCAGCCAAGTGTCTCTTCATTCTCACACTGCTGTTCTGCATCCAGGCAATAACCTCATTTGCTGCCACAAGAGCCTAAAAGGTCCTCCCACTTCTCCTTGCCCAATGTAGTCTCTGGTCTTGGCCACATGAAACTCTGATTTCATCTTTTCTGTTCCAAAACTTTCAGGGTTAGACGACGCCTGCAGGTTAAGGCCAAAACTGGTTCAACTGGCATCCAAGGCCCTTTGCATATTGGCTTTATTCTCCCTCATTAATTCACCTCCTAGACATCTCAATCTAGAAGGACAGGTTCCCACACGTGCCACCCTCACTTCTACCTTCCACCATGCAGCCCTCCTTTTTGGCCACCTGGCCTGCAGAACCCAGCCTCAACTCCTGCCCCCATTTTCACGGAGGCCTGCTCACCCTCCCGAGTCTTCAATGGCTGTCTGTGAATTCAGAGCGCCTTCTTTGGCTCTTCAACAGACAGAGGACTTCGGGGAAACCTGAAGTTTTAGAATGAATAAAGCTGGGTATTTTCCTGGCTCCATCTATTACATCAAGCAAAAGACTTGTTCCCTTGTCTGTAACATAGTACTAGCTTGGTCACATTTACAAAGGATCTGAATGATCAGTAAATGCACAGTTATGATGGCTCATACCACCTGTAACCCCAGCACACAGGAGGCCTCCTCAAAGCCAGCCCTGCCTGGAGTCACAATGTGTTCTGGACCAGAACAGGATATAGAGCAAGACCCTGTCTCAAAATAAAGAGCACAATGTCTGGTACATAGCAGACACTCAGAAATTTTGCTCTGCTCTTCCCCCTCCCCCCCTCCATTACTACTAAACGCCACACCGCTTGATAGAGTGTCCTTTCACAGTGAAGTATTGGGCTATATGTCTTCCAGGCTGGAGACGGCTCGGTGGTTAAGAGTCCTTGCTGCTCTTGTGGAGACTCTGAGCTTACGTACCAGCACCTACGTCAGGCTCTTGTAGAGGATCAAGGTAAAGATGCAGCTCACAACCACCTACAACTCTAGCTCCAAGAGATCAGATACCCTCTTCTGGCATAAGGGCACATCTTGCCCTAGGCCCTTTCCTCTCTCCCCTCACCCTCAATGCCAGAGAGTGAGCAGCTTTCTTTTACCATGGTCTTCCAATAGGATGCTTTTGCTTTACCAGAAGTCTAAAGCAAATAGAGATATGAAAAAAGAACAAAGAGATAGGAGGGGGAAAAAAAGAAGGAGAAGGAGGAGGGGGGAGGGGCTAGAGCAATGACTGTATGACTGTTCTTCCAGGGATCCTGAGTTCAATTCCCAGCACCCACAAGGTAACTCACAATATAATGGAATTGGATGCCCTTTTCTGGTGTGCAGGCAGACATGCAAACACAGTACCTATCTATGTTAAATAAATCTTTTGAGGGAGGGGCTGAGACAGGGTTTCTCTGTGGCTTTGAAGGCTGTCCTGGATCTTGCTCAGTAGACCAGGCTGGTCTCGAACTCACAGAGCTACTACCTGTTCCTGCCTCCAGAGTGCTGAGATCAAAGGTATGCACCACCACCACCCAGAGATGCTAAATAAATCTTTAAAAAAAAAAAGCAATGGAGGCAGATGAGTGTCTGTGTGTGTATGTGCACATATATGTGGGGATCCTCAGTGGCTAGAATAAGGAATTGAGTCCGCAGGAACTAGAGTTATGGGTGGTTGTGAACTGCCCAATATGAGTGCTGGAAACTGAATTCAGGTCCTCTGTAAGAGCAGCAAATGCTCTTAACCACTGAACCATCTCCTGGCCCAGTTTAAGTTGTTTTCCTCTGGGATTTTGTCATGTTGATTAAAAAGAAGCAAAAGCAAAAATGAAGATTCCCTTCCAGAACTCTTCTTGCTTGAGACAGAGTCTCAGGGTGGACTAGCCTCAAACTCATGAACTCACTATGTAGTTGAGAATGGCCTTGTAGTTGAGGATGGCCTTGAATGACCTTGAATTCCTGATCCTCCAGCCTCCACCTTATAAGTATGCATCACCACACCTAGCCCCTAGAACTTTTACAACATAGTATTAGGGTTCATAGATCACGGCACTTGCTTAATAAATTACAACTGCAAATAATAATGATGACACATTCTGAGCCAAATGGTAAGACTTTGAACTCCACATACACCTTGAACTTTCCTTTTTTCTTCTTTAGAGGATAATTAATTATTTTGATATTATATCATTCTGGGCTAATAAGGCCATCTTCATGAACGTGTATGAGCTCACACACCCCAACGCCCACTCCCCTCCTCTTCCTTCCCCTTCCCTTCCCATCCATCCTCTTTGTCCCCTTATATGGCTTCATATCTACTTGTATATCATCTATACACATGTGATTTTATATATCCATATAGATCTAGGAAGCACAAATGAGGGAAAAAATGTAATACTTTGTGTGTATACTATGCCCATGTGTATTCTTTTTGAGATACCTGGAGCTTGTGAATTAGGCCAGATTGGCCAATGAGCCCCAGGGATCTATGTATGCCCTGACTGTCTTGGAACTGCATGTGTAGACCAGGGTCGTCTCAAACTCACAGATCCACCTGCCTCTGCCTCCTGAGTGCTGGGATTAAAGGCGTGCACTATTACCAGTAGCTTAGGTATTTTCAGCTTTCCTTAGGCAGGATAGGTGCCCGGATCTGCACTCAGCCTTCCTGCAAGTTCTCCTATGTTCTCCTAAGTCAAATAACTATGCTTCAATCATTTGGTTTTGTCTATTTTGTTAACATTTACCAGTATCTTGAGTCCTTATAAAAAGTACCACAAAACCAGGAACACAGGAAAATCAAGATTAAAATGCTTAAGGAGTCAGGGACCAGGGAACAGGGACTGGAGTCTAAAAACTACATTTTGTTCCCTGAGTCTTGAATTCAAAATCTGGTTTGTACCTTGTACAAATTTAATTAGGTATACAAGAATGAAAACAACCAGCCAAGCTTTGAAGAGAGATTCCTGTACAATCACTTAACAGCAGGTCAGTGGTGATGGGCTACTAGAGGCCACTTGACTTTTCCTCCCGGCTTGCTTCAGCATTCAGCAGGCCTTCTGTGCACTGTCTGTGGTCTGGTGATAAAGCTGAAAGAGAAGTGGGAAGAAGGAGCCAGGAAGCGGGGTGGGAGGTGCTTGGAGCGGTTCACAGAAGGGGGAGGAGCGGTTCACAGAAGGGGAGGGGCATGCTGCTTGTGAAGACTACAATTTGTAGTTTCCTCAGCTCAGCCAAAGGTAGATTTTTCCCCTTGAGAGTGCACCTCCAACTCCTGATCTTTCAGTCTCCACTTTCCAGTGCTACAATTACAGGCATGAGCCACATCTCACTGATTCAGACAGAACTTTTTTTGAGCACCTACTGATGCAAAATGCCAAGACATCAAGTTCAAGTTAATACACATGGTGCCAGGGCTTGTTACTGAACCTAACAATCGGAGTCTAATATCCAAGATGCACATGGCAGAAAGGGTCTGCAGTTCTCCATGGAAACAAACATTCCTAGGTAGGCTCAGGATACCACCGGCTGGGGTCTAAGCTCTTGTGGACAGGCATATACAACATCTGTTCCCCAAGAAAAGGTACCCCTAAGTGAGTAAGCATCCCTCCTCCTCCAGGTAGCAAACGTTTACTCCCATTTTACAGATGTAAGAATGGCAGCCAAGGGGCTGGGGAGGAAATGGCTCAGTCAGTAAGAACACTTACTATACAAATATAAGGACAAACATGAGGCCCTGAGTTTAGATGCCCACAACCATGGAAAAAGACAGGCATGGCTGTGTATGTTGTAAGCCCAGCACTATCCAGAAGGGGCTAGGGGCACAAAAATATTGCTGGACTCAATGGTCACCAGCCTAGCAGAAAAACAGTGAAGCTCCAGGTTCAGTGAAAGCCTTTGTCTCAGGAAATGAGGCAGAAAGTGACACCAACTCCACACACCTGTAATCGTATGCCCCCACACACATGTATACACACAGGCATACACCACATACACAAACAAAGGAAAAAGAAAGAAAGAAAAGGACAATTAAGACAGGTTACTAAGGTTACCAATAGTTTTTCATTCTTAAAATATCCAGGCCATTTGGACACATACTTTGCTTAAATCCTTATCAAAATACCAAGAATGAAAGCCTCTTCCCTGTTATATATGCTAGCTCTAGTTCCTAAATGGATCATCAGCAAAGTCTACAAAATTATGAAAAGTATTGTTTCACTTTTTCCTAGTGCTGGGGATTCAGGACCTTGCATATAGTAGCAAGCTAGGATCTATGTACCTCCCTAGTGATGGGATTACAGGCATGTGCTACCATGCCCAGCTATTTTTGTTTTTATTAGTTTTTTTGGTGGGCTGTTTTTTTGTTTTGTTTTGTTTTGGGGGTTTTGTTTGTTTGTTTATTTGTTTTGGTTTTTGCAGACAGGGTTTCTCTATGTCAGTCCTGGCTGTCCAGGAACTCACTCTGTAGACCAGGCTGGCCTTGAACTCAGAGATTCACCTGCCTCGACCTCCTGATTGCTGGGATTAAAGGCATTCACCACCACTGCCCAAATATTTTTTTTATTTTTTTGCGTTTTTGTTGTTGTTACTGTGTGTATTTGAGGCAACAACAACAACAACAACAACAACACACACACACACACACACACACACACACACACACACACACACACACACAAAGAGTCAATTCCTATGCTCCAACACTGTCCTTCCTCTAATAAATATTGATGCTTCCCTCTTCCTGAACTGTCAGGCCCTAAGATTTCTATATAAAGCTCCACTCCTAGTTGAGTGGGTCACCTCTATTATTCCAGACAAGACACTGCAGAATTCCAAAACCAACTATATTCTTAAGAAAACAGTTATTAAGGAGGTTTTGTCTGTTGTAGAAACGAGAGGTTGAATGGGACAAGGGAGACAGAAACAACAAAAGGAAGAAAAGTGAGCACCGTTTTGTTTAAAGAAACAAGTGACTCAAAATAAATCAATTTGCTTAGGAGCCTGGAGAACTTCCTACAGCGAGGGACATGATGGGCAGTGCTTCCACCTCAAAGATAAACAAAAGGCAAATTCATCTGCTCCACAATGAAAGAATACATTGGTCACACAGGTTTTACTTATTAATACAGACAAAGCCAGATGAAAGAAACAGAAGAGCAACCCACAGGCCATTTTTTTAAACATTCTCTCTGGCTCTGACTCTGGTAATCTAGGTTACCCTTTATGCTACCCTGAGATATAAATAGCAGTCATTTCCTTTCACAGGCCAGGCAGAGTTTAATGCTTCGCTTCCTGGGTCCAGGGGAAAGTATTCACAGCATTCTTCACTGAGAATTTGGTTACAAGGCTAGAGAGAGAGCTCAGTCAGTAAGGTATTTGCTGCAGAAGCAAAGGGACCTGGGTTCGAACCCCAACAGCCATGTGAACAGCCAGTGTGATGGCTCTCACCTGGAATCCCAGGAATGAAGAGGCACAGACAAGAGGTTCCAGGGATCAATGCCCAGTCAGCCTCGACTAATGAGAACTCTAGACCAATGAGAGACCCTGTCTCCAAAAACAAAATGGATGGCTCTTGGGGAATAACACCTGAGGTGATCTATGGCCTCCAAACACACACACACACACACACACACACACACACACACACACACACACACACAGGAGCTAGTACAAAGCTGCCTAACTTCTAATCAGGTAGGAAAAAGGAAAAAAAAACCTGCTCCAAAACACCAAAATTGGTTATTACCACTTTGTTGGTTTTTAAAATTACATTTATTCCTTTATTTATTATGAATTTGTATGGGGGTATAGGTGTGTGATGTGAGCAGGCACATGTTCGCCATGATGCAGGTGTGGCCGTCAGAGGGCAACTTGGGGTAGTCAGTTCTGTCCTTCTACCATATAAATGCCAGGGGTCAAACTCAGGTCATTAAGCTTGGTGGCAAGTGCCTTTACCCAATGAGCCACTTGGTTAAATTACCCCCACAGGACTTCCACTGTTTCCTTTCCCGTATATTGCTCAGAATCCTCCAGAATACAACTCCAGCTCTTTGGCATGAACCCAGACTAAAATGCTAGTGAACTTTTTACAAAATGACTCCAATGGTACTGAGCCCTGAGCATTATCCCCAGTGGGTCTGTATGAGTTAAGAGACCCTTTGGTTACCAGAGAGCAGTAATGAGGCATTTCTCCCAAGCCACACTCTGTTCTTATTAAGGATAGAGTATCCCAAAGTTAAGAGCAATAAAATAAGTAATGAAGCAAAACAGCTACTGTCTGAAACAGCGACCAGTCTAAAGTCACAACAAGGCCATAATGCTCCAGAAACCAAAAGCAACAGCCACTGTGATCCCATACCTAGACACCTGTGACGCAGAAGACACAGACTTGGTCAGAAACTAGCTCCATCTCTTTTTTCCTACTACAACCCCACCAGTCACTCTGGAACTCCCTTATTTAAATCTTTGCATGACAAGTTTGCATATATCTGTGCAGTCCTCACCTTCCACCTTGCTTGAGACAGTCTCTTGTTCACCCCTGAATACAGCAGAGTAGGTGGCCTTCCAGTTTCCAGAGATTCTCCTGGTCCCACCTCCCCAACTCCCCACAGGAACCCTGGGATTACAGATGCCAGGGTGGCACCTGGCTCTACATGAGATCCAGGGATATGAACTCAGGTCCTTGAACTCGCAAGGCGAGCACTTTACTCATTGAGCCATCTCCCCAGCCTCACGGGATACTCTTGAATTCAGCGGAGACAAATCTAAGGAAGGAGTTTGGGGAAAAGAATGCCTGAAGTGAGATCTTCCTCTAACAAGGCAAAGGGATGGGATGAAAACTAGATTCACTTTACCTCCCAAACAGTAAGACCTTAAAGATGCCCTTGTTTACTCTACAAGGACCACCCTGCTGCTAGACTGACGCTTTGCCTCCTCAGCTCTATTTATACACTAGACCTTTCTCCATCAGATTGTCAGCTGCTGAAGTATAGTAGTTTTTGTTATTGTTTTAATCTGTTTGGGGGGTTTGTTTGTTTGTTTGTTTGTTTTTCAAGACAGGATTTCTCTGTGTAGCTCTGGCTGTCCTGGAACTCACTCTGTAGACCAGGCTGGCCTCAAACTCATAGAAATTTGCCTGCTTCTGCCTCGAAGTACTGGGATAGAAGGCATGGGTCACCACCACCTGGCCTGTTTTGGGTTTTGTTGTTGTTTTAGTAAGGTGGTATCTCATTTCATGTAGCTCATCTGACCACTGGCCTTGAGCTCACTGGTACACCCAAAGACGACTCTAAGTTCCCAATCCTGCTGCTTCCACCTCCCAAGTGCTGAGACTACAGGCATCTGCTACCACACCTGGCTACAAACAGCACTGGGAGGCAGCATTCTGCCTCGGGTTAGTTCCCCAGGTTTTGGGGAAGTGGGTATTTTGATGGTCTACACATGGGAAGAATCAAAATCCACTACTTATTTCCACTGAGACTGAATCTACTGGTACGTCCAGATGTGGTCCAAAGGGTTCCTTCCATCTCTTACTGAAGAAGCAACTCTCTGTTGAGGGCAGGGCAACTCTGGAATCAGAGATGACCCAAACAGAAATGGGGGCTTGGTTGGGTACCATTCTTTCCAATTTCAACAGCAGCAACCTAGCAGCTACTCATGTAATCTCACATACTGTTGGGTATTATGATGGGGATGAATCTTTTGAATTAAAAGTCAAAGCAAAATCTTGACAATAATTCCTCTCCATCATGTGGCCAGTTTTTCCTTTGTGAAGCGAAATGAATGCTTCTGCGACCAGTGCACATTTCTCACCCTGGGGCTGATAACTCTTTTCAGAGCTGGCTGGCCTGATTCCTCAGGGTCTATCTTTCTCTACCACAAGCCCAAAGAACTCCCAATAGCCCAGCTCCAGCCTGTGAGCAGAAGGCAGAACCGCCACTTTGTGCTGCCACTGGGCCTGTTCTCTCCACTTCACTACGTTTCTGGCAGCTTCTTGTAAAGGACAAGAAGAGGATGTTAATCTTAAAACACTCACAGTCCCAGTACCACAAACCAGAAGGTCATGGAAACTGAAGCAATAGCTGCACAAGTGAACTTTGAGATAAGCCCAAGAAAGATGCGTACTATCGGGCCATCAGGGGCTTCAGTGGCACTGTGGTAGTTTGGAGGAAGGAAAGACTGAGGAAGTCCTCCTCTACCTAGTTTCCTCTGGTTTTACAAACACTTGCCCAACGTGTCACCTCACCTCACTCCTCATACTTTCCAAGCCTTGTAATTGCAAACATCCCGGCCCATACTTGACAAGGCTACTTGACAGACTTCCATCACTAGCAAAGGGCAGGCAGAAGCAGTAGAAATGGGTATTCTGATTGCGTCAAAGCCTTCAGGAGCTTTGTGGTGCTTTATGGACAACACCTTGGGAAAAACAAACAACAGAGAGCCCTAAGTCACAGGGCTGACCCAAATTTCAGCACCGAGCCTTCTCTCCCTGTGCAAAGCACAATATCGTACTCAACAATTAGCCTTTGTGCTGCACGTTATCCACCAAAGGACAAGGGGCAAAAACCTAGCTGGGTTCACTTGTAACCTCATCCCTGAGGGCCTCCAGTCTCACAGTAGCCAGAGCTCCCCAGCACTCCAGCTACGTGCACAGGCCACTCTGTCCCAGCGGCTGTGGAGCACAGGGAGCGCCAGCATACATCATCCGAAGACAACTCTGTCACAGTCGCGCACACCCCCACAGACACCGGCCACCCTCGCAAGGCCGGGACGGAGGAACTACCTCAGCTGGAGAAACCAAAACACCGACAGGGGTAACAAGCAGCCCGAGGTCACGCACGGCTACCACGGGATTTCCCTAACCCCTCCGCCTCAGGATTCCCGAGTACCCGCTGGTCACCGGCCTGTCGCCCTCACGCCTAGCGGACAGTAACTTCCCGGCAGAACTTGAGCCTCAGCATCCCCGCCTCGCCAAGGGCCAAGACCTTGACCTTCGCCCCACAAGGCCATCGGCCGACCCGCCAGTCCTCCCGAAGGCCCGACACCACAGACCCACTCCGCAGCGACCGCCCGACCTGCACAGTCGCGCTCCCGTGAGCCGCCGCCCGCCGACATTTCCCAGTCTGCTTCCTCAAGCGCTTCATCCCGCAGCCCGCCGCGCGCGCTCCGTCCTCCCACGGTCCCGCCCCCGCACGCCTCCTCCGCCAATAGAAATTCCGGCTCCTCCGTGGCTCCGCCCCCAAGCAGAAAGTAGCAAGAGCCCCTGAAGCAAGACATTCTCCAATCCCCGCCGTGCATTCCGAGACTGATACCTGCCTCCTCCAATGGGCGGGCACCCACTCCGGGTACCCGGGTCCGAGTTCCACTCGCGCGGTTTCGGCGGCTGGGCATCTGGCTCTGCGCACCTGTGTCTAGAAAGCCACAGAAACTCGGGGTCCGGCGTCTCAGGGTCAAAACCTGTGGCAGGGACAATGGAACACAGACTGAGCCAGGGGTTTGAAAAGGCAGCTGTACTTCTGTAACACTATGTGTGATGGAGACTCTCCAAGCCCGCTTCCCTCTTGCTCAGCGTGGATCTGAAATCCAAATGCAATTAACAGAAGTGAAGACGAAAGGACTCTGCCAAAGCAGGACTGCTTCATTATCCAACAGACTTTATTAGGTAGGGAACCATTATCCTAATTTTATAGAGAAGGCAACTAAGTTCAGAAAGGCTAAATGCAAGGACACAAAGTGAACGCTAAGTAGACTTAACCGGATGTCAGCACTACAGAATGGGTTGGGGGGGTTTAACTACCTCCAACCTCCACCTGCAACTACCTGGCCACTCCAGACAACCCAGAAATAAGCTATATTTCACGTGTAATGACATAAACCATTAAGAACGTAGCTGGGTAGAGCGCTTACCTAGCATGCACCAAGCTGTGGGTTCGATACCCAGCACCACATAAAACTAGTGATGGTGGGGACTCACCTGTAATCACAGAACTCAGGACATAGAAATGGGGTGGGTCAGAAGTTAAGGAGGAGCCTGAGCTACACTCTGGTCATCTCCTCTTTTTCCAGAGGTCCTGGGTTCAACTCCCAGCACCCATATGGCAGCTCACAACTGTCTGTAACTCCAGTTCCAGGAGAATCCGACACCCTCACACAGACATACATGCAGGTAAAACACCAATGCGCAGAAATAAATACATCTTTTTTAAAAAGCCAAAACAATCTTCTAGCACTCCTAATTCGATTGGCATCCCCACCTCCAGAAATTCCTGAGCAACCTTTGCCTCTGACTCAAACCCAGGTCTGACTCCCAAACCCTTCTTGCTAAACCCTTCTTGTTGTCCTGCCTGCTCAGCTTGTAGAACTTCATGGACCAGATCCAAATGAATTGGATTTGCAAGGACATCATACCTAGGAGACCAAGACCACAGTCTTGGGCTGTGGTGTGGCCGGACACTGCTTTCAAATTATTTTCAGTGTTACTTCATACCAACTCATATCCAGCCTCAACTGACTCTCACAACACCCCTAGATTATTATGTAACACAACTTTATCTTTCCCTTTCCATAGAATAGATCATAAAACTAAAGCCTCAAGAAGTAAATGAACCACCCACATTGACATACAGGAAGTGGCTAGAGTCTGAACTGAAATTGTGGCATTCTGTGAGCTTTAGTGTCAAATTCAGCTCATGAATGGTCTTAGGTTAAGTTTCTTACATGTTCTGTGTCAGCTTATACATGACCTTCTTCTTTTAAAAAAAATATTTTTAAGGTTTATTTTACTTTGTTTGTTTGTTGAGACAGGGTCTCACTATATAGCTCTAGCTGTCCTGGAACTGGCTACTTAATTCAGGCTGGCCTTGAACTCAAAGAGGTCCACCTCCTCTGCTACCTGAGTATTGAGATTAAAGATATGTACCACCATATCTGGCCTTTTCTAGTTTCTTTAATTGCAAAACTGGAGTCAGTGGGCAAGACTAGATTATTGGGGTTACCAGATCTAGGGGGTTTTTGTCCTAAAACTTGGGTCATCAATAAAATGGGACATCTACTCCTTACTAGTATTACTCCACAAATGAAAAAATAATAATCATGGTTGTTTGTTTTGCATTGTCTAGATAGCTAGAAAAAATGTCTAGCATATAATAGGTACTCAGTTAACGTGAGCTCATTCCTTCCTTTACCTGTTCTTTCTTGTCCAAGGCACTGCCTTACCCAGGGAAGATTAATAAAGACAGCCTGGTTCCTTACTTGGAGCTTCATCCTGGACCATAATTCTTTCATATGTAAAGTACAAGTGTTGGCTAGTGAATAGCCAAAGATCTGTCCCTGTCACCTAGGTTCCTTCATATCATAATGGTCAGAGAAACAAGAGGTAGTACATAACTTCCCTACTGGTTACCCCAGGCAGGTTGTGGACCACCCCCACCCACCCAAGGACAGAGCAAGTGAAAGAGAAGAGATCCACAAGACAGACATTCAAACCTAAAAGTAACATTTCCTTAATTGATCAATCAGTCTCTCACTCTCTATCTGTCTCTCTCTCTCTCTCCCCCCCTCTCTCTCTCTCTCACACACACACACACACACACACACACATACTTCTTGTAATAATTCATTTGGCTTCCTAATTTCTTGACTTGCACATATCATGCATACACACACACACACACACACACACACACACACACACACACACACACCCTTCTCACACCCTTCTAGCTACCTCAGAACCACCTCAACGTCCTACCTGGACAGGCTACACATACTCCAGCCTCTGAACAACAGTGTTAGTTTCCCCAGCTCTGATATCAATCAAATTTAGAGAGTCTTCTATTCAATTCTATTCCCAATAGATCTGCATGTGAAGAACATGCCAGGCACAGCCTGGACTAGTTTGGGTGCATCAGCAGTAAGGCAAAATTTTGTCCTCTAGTAATCTTTCAGAGGAAATTCTCTTTACCATCTTATGGTTTTACATAATTGGGAATGCATATGATTAAAATCAAAGGCATCTGGGGAAGTATACACACAGTAGAAAAAAACATGAATATATGACTTGACCTACCAATCCTAATAGAGAACCACCCAAACTACACCCCTTACTAACAAAATCCTTCTATCACTAAGCTGTATGTAGCCCAGGAGCCTTGAGTACCCTCCCGCAGGCAGCCCATTGTCAATCTTGGCAGTGTCTCCCTCTGTAACTTTCACTATACCTTTGCTTTGCTGATGATAGCTTGCTTCTTTTGCAAATCTGTGTGAGCCCTTCATTTCAATTCTTTGGATAAGAGGCCAAGAACCTGGAAACACCCCGCCCAGATCCTGATCATAGGTAATAATACCACACTCGGTTCCTCCACTCAGCAAGTATTTTTTTCATGTCTAGTATGTACAGGCACTGTTCTAATCAGTTGGGATAAAGTTGTCAACACAATCCAAACTCATAGCCTCCTGGTACCTTTGATCTCAGCTGAATGATTTCCTCATTATCTCTCTGTCTCTTCTTCCCTAGTCCCATGACCATGTCTGTGGTTTAAGTCTCATTTTTTAAAAACCTATTTATTTTATGTGAATGAGTGTTTTGCCAACATCTATATGTGTGTACCATGCAAATGCTGATATCTAAGTAGGCCAGAAGAGGGCGTCAGGCCCCCTAGAACTGGAGTTACAGATAGTTACAAGCTGCCATGTGGGTACTGGGAATCAATCACACCAGGGCCTCTCTGTAAAGGCAGCCAGGGCTCTTAACTGCTGAGCAACCTCTCCAGCTCCCTAAGTCTTATTCTTTATGCCTGAACCATGGTGGTACACACCTTTTTACTGTCCTACTGCTACCCTTGCTCCAGGCTCCCACCACCTTCCATACCTGTTGCCAGAGGAGCTTCTCAAACTTGCAAAGCTTACTGAAGACATTTGGAAATTCTTCTGAGGCCTCTCCACAAGCTAAAGGGCATTGTCCAAGTTTCTCTGTACTTTATTACTCTTCGTGGACTGCCCTTTGCTAACTTTTCCTGGCTCAGCTCCTTCCACACCTGTCCAAGTTCAGTCCCACCAATTGCTCCTCCCCTAAGTCTCAATGCCCTTTCCCCTCCTTTTGCCTGACTGGGGAAAAAAAAAAAATGCCTGCTCTTCCTTATAGTTTGGGCTTCAACATCAGTTCCTCCAGAAAGATTTCCCTGAACAGTTTACATGGAAAGACAGGCACAGGCCAAGGAAATCCTAGAGCAAAGCCTCAGGATCCAAAGGAAGTCTAGCCTGTCCTGCTCTCACCATTTGCTAGCTTGCAAGCCATCTAGGCAGGTAGGCACTTGCTCTCACTAAGCCGAGTTCCTTCGTCTATATAATAGAGACACTGATAATACCTACTTTGTATGGATATGGTAAGGATTAACCATCTGGAAAGGAGTCTAAGCCAGGTGGTGGTGGTGCTCTCTTGTAATCCCAGCACTCAGGAGACAGAGGCAGACAGATCTCTGTGAGTTCAAGGCCAGCCTGGTCTACAGAGAGAGTTCCAAGATAGCCAGGGCTATTATTACACAGAGAAACCCTGTCTTGGAAAAAAAAAAAAACAAAAAAAAAACAAAAAAAAACAAAAAACCTCAATACAACAATTTAAAAAAAACAAAAAACAAAACAAAACACTTTAGACATGTGTAGAGAGGGGAAGCATTTTCTGGGATTCTGTGCACTAGCCATTTTTCACAGGTGTTATTTCTTTTTATTTCTACAACCCCTATGAGAACGATACTTTTTACATCAGTAGACTACAAAAACAGTCCTGGGGTGGTAGCACACATTTTTCTTCCCAGCACCTGGGAGTCAGAGGCAAGATCTCTGTGACTTTGAGGCTAGCCTGATCTATAGAGAGATACTTCATTTCAAACCTCCCTCAAAAAAAGGAAGGGGAAGAGGAAGAAGAAAAAAGAGATGTGAGATAGCTTACACACAGTGAAGGACTGGTCAGATTCAAGGGCTATGCAGCTGCAGAGCCCTGCTTTCTTCTTTAACAGGTTGACTTTCTTACTCCACTTACTTGGGACCAGAAGGGAGTCAGACTTCAGATGCTGGGATATTTTGGGACATGATGACACCCTTAGAAAGTGAACCCAAGTCTAAATGCAAAATTCATGCATACTGCATATATACCTTACACACATAGATTAAGGTGATTATATACAATATTTAATAATTTTGAGCATAAAACAGAATTTCATGATGTGGTATTTTCCATTTGCAGTACAATGTTGGCAATCTAAAAATTCTGAATTTTGCCTGGCAATGGTGGTACACGCCTTTAATCCCAGCATTCAGGAGACAGAGGCAGGCACATCTCTGCGAATTTGAGGTCAGCCTGGTCTACAGAACAAGCTCCAGGACAGCTAGGGCTGTTACACAGAGAAACCTTGTCTCAAAAAACAACAATAAAAAAGTAACAGTGAAAGGGATAGAACTGTATTTCAGTAGAGTATCACTCTAGCCTGCGTGAAGCCCTGTTTTGATCCCTAGCACTGTAAGACCCAGGCATGGTGACTCACACCTGTAACCCTAGCACTTGAGAAGACCCTGCCTCAAGAAAACTAAGTAAGTTTGGGCCTATTCCTAGCATTTGAGAGGTAGGGGCAGGAGGATCAGGGGTTCAATGTTATCCTTAGCTATACAGCAGTTTTGAGGCCCCCTTGGACTACATAAGATACTGTCTACAACAAACAAACAAAAAGCTTGGGCCAGTCATAGTGGTATATACCTTTACTCCTAACACTCACAAAGCAGAAGCAGATGGGTATCTGTGAGCTCCAGGCCAGCCTAGTCTACAGAGCAAGTTTCAGAAAAGTCAGGGCTATACGGAAAAACCCTGTCTCAAAAAATAAAACAAAACAAAAAGAAGTTTGGATTTTGGAGGATTTCCAGTTTTGTATTTCCAAGTTAGGGATGCTCAACCCGAATTATTATTATTATCCCTGCCTACAACCACTACTAACAGTTATAAATTAATTATCTTTATTATTTTACAATTTAGAGGTAAAGTTTTCTGCTTATAGAATAACACTTAACTCCTTAACCATGCAAGGCTCTAGCTATAATTCTTGACCTGATTTCCAAAGCCAATTTTCCTCTAAAGCCATCACTTTCCTGACATTTCTAGTGAGATGCTTGGAGCCATAAGCAGTTATAATAAGAGACAAGATGTTAGCTTTAAAAGAACTCCTCCAAAATGGCATAATGGCACTGGATATGCACCTGAGCCCCAGCACCTGGTAGCATGGATTTGCATATTCTGTCACTAGGCCTCTGCTCACTATACAAATTGTCTCCTTGCTTGGCTGACCTCCCTTCTAAACAAACTCTGTCAAAATGCAAAATGTCCACAAACTTTTCCCTACTGGCCAAAGTTAGCCTTTTTTTTTTTTTTTTTTTTTTTTGCTACAGTGGAGAACAGAGCAGGGTTTGAGGGCAGAATACATTTGACAGACTTCCCTTGGTTGTAGCTATGGATACAGAAATTTGAGCCTCTCCTCTACCTTGGAAGAAGCCCTATATCCTCAGAGTCACAGCCCAGTTAACACTCAGGTTCAGAAACACACAACAGAA
This sequence comes from Cricetiscus sungorus, assembly GCA_030556225.1. Taxonomy (NCBI): domain Eukaryota; kingdom Metazoa; phylum Chordata; class Mammalia; order Rodentia; family Cricetidae; genus Cricetiscus; species Cricetiscus sungorus. Next base: position 119,419,348 of record JANBXA010000734.1, on the reverse strand, counting down.
AAACAAATGCTGGCCAGGTGTGATGACACACGCCTGTAATCACAGCACTCTGGATGGGGGCTGAGGCAGGATCAGGATTTGGAAGGGTGACCCCCCTATCTCAAAAAGGAAAGGCAAATACAGTAGTTGGCTGGCAGCCCCGAGCACTGTGACTCCGTGCCAGCAGCCTTGAGATGATCCCAGTGGGGTTTGGAAAGTCAGCTATCCAGAGGATTGCCCAGGGCTTGCAGCCAACACAGCCTTCCCTGGAAGCCTGGCTCTTACCTACCTGGACAGGCTCTGGCAACTTCCTGGAGGAACATCCTAGTGTGTGAGCCGAAAGGTAGCTGGAACACAAGCCTGAGCTCAGCTGTGTCCAGTTGTACTGTCACATCAGAGCCTGTAGAGAGAAGGTGAGAAATGAGGCCAGGAGCTAAGTACTGAAATGTGCTGTAAAGAGTGGAATCCCCAATGAGATGATGAAACAGACTTAGTAGACTTCCTAAGAGCAGATGGGGAGAGGGAGGAGGTGAGAGGAGTGAGAGGAGAGGAGGGAGGGGGAACTGGGATTGGAATGTAAAAAAAAAAAAAAAAAAAAGTAATCCCAGCCCAGCAGTGGTAGCACACACCTTTAGTTTTAGAACTCAGGAGGCAGAGACAGGTGGATCTCTGTGAGTTCAAAGTCTACAGAGTGAATTCCAGAACTACAAAGAAACCCTGTCTGGGGTGGGTGGGATGGGAAGGCAGAAAGATTGGCGTCTGCAAAATGTCAAATCAGAAAATCTGGGCTCCCAGTGCTCCTCTGACTTTAACGTGATGAAACAGCAAAGGAACCCTGTGTGCCTCCTATTATGAGCAAGCATCATCCCCATGTTGTGGAAAGGAGAGTCCAGCTCTGAATATCACCCAGCCTCACCAGGCCTGTATCAGATGGAACTGGCAGGGACAGGTTCTCTATACTTGTATCATCCCTGCCCTGTGAGATAAGAGCATGCAGAAGTGGACTGGATTGCCTGTCCATCGGTCCACAGTAGTGCCAGACACTGAGAACGACATGGGGAAGAGAAAAGATGCATAGGAGAGGGCCACCATCAAAGTGTGAAGTTAACAAGAAGAGGGGGCTCCAGGACCATTGGAGATGGCCGAGCAGGTAAAGGTGCTTGCTGGCAAGCCTGAACAAGCTGTCCTTTGACCTTCACACAGGCACCATGCCATTGGAGTCAACACACACAGTAGTGTGATAATTTTTTCCCTTTGGTCTTTTGAGACTGGGTTTCTCTGTGAGGCCCTGGCAATCCTGGAAATCACTCTGTAGGCCAAGCTAGCCTTGAACTCACAAAGACCTACCTGCCTCTTTCTCCCTCATGCTGGTATTAAAGGCATGTGCCACCCTCACCCAGCTAGTGAGGCATTTTTATGGTGGCCTCTTAAAAGGATTTTCCAATTACTCTAATATCTGTGCATTTTAGTGTTAGTGTCTATAATGTTTTGAAGGTTTTTGTTTGTTTGTTTGGTTGGTTGGTTGGTTGGTTGGTTGGTTGGTTGGTTAGTTGTTTTTTGAGACAGGGTTTTTCTGTGTGGCCCTAGCTGTCCTGGAACTCGCTCTGGAGACCAGGCTGGCCTCCACCTCCCACTGTCTTTTGAGTGCTGAGATCCAATGCCTGTGTGATATTTTCTTTAAGAAGAGAGAACTCTCAGGGCAGTGGTAGAGCATACCCTTAATGCCAGCACTTAGGAGACACAGGCAGGTATATCTCTGAGTTCCAGGCCAGCCTGATCTACAGGACAGGAATTCTAGGACAGCCAGAGGTACACAGAGAAACCCTGACTTGGAAAACAGAAATGAAGAAGGGGAAGAGAAGGAAGACAGAACTCTGCTGTGACAATCTGTGATGTCTGAAGTGATGGGAAGCACTGGAGGATTTAAATGCAGCGACAAGGGGATAAGTGATGGAAGATAGGTAGTAGTGGGGAGTGGGTGCAGGGTCTGGTTCTTCAGGGTCTTACTTACCATATTATGGACATTAGGAAAGTCTTCTTTTTATTACATTTATTCATTTATTTATTTAGGTGTGTGTGTGTGTGTGTGTGTGTGTGTGTGTGTGTGTGTGTGTGTGTGTGTGTGTGTGCACGCCACAGCTAGAGTATAACTTTCCAGGAACTGGTTCTCTCATTCTAACATGTTGGTTCTGGCCATTTCACCATCCCAAGAGTTTTCTTTTTTGTTTGTTGTTGTTTTGAAACAGTCTCAGTCTATAACTCTGGCTGGCCTAGAACTCACTACGTAGTCCAGGCAAGGCAATCCCCCTACCTCAGCCTTCTGCATGCTAGGATTGCTGGCACACAGCATCACACCCACCCAGGAATGTTATCATTCACATCTTTCTCTCTGTGCCCAGTCCAACAGGAACCCGGACTGAAAAGACTACTCACCAAGGATGTAGAGCTCACCATCTGGGGACACTGAGGAGAGAAATGAGAATTCCTTTAGCAACTGAACATCCCTTTCTCACACCATCCTCCATCCCCACCCACCCCGCTACAGAAAGGGCAGAGATGACTAGAGTGAGTGTCCAGAAGAGAGTAATTCGTACCACCCAGCCCGTCTAGTACCTTCTTCCAGCATAAAATCTCTTGAGAGTGGCACTATCTGGTCCAGAGATACATCGTCTCCTGTGATGGCCATCCTCCGGTGTGTATACAGGAAGAGACTGGGGGCAGCAAGCAGAAGAGGGTACACTTTGGAGTATTGGGACAATCTTCTTATGTGTAAAGATGTGTCTCTGTCCTTCCTCATCCTCCTAAGCTGGTTTAATAAATTGATTTAATATTGAGTTGAATGGCCAATAGCTAGGCAGGAAGAGGATAGGTGGGACTTCCGGGCAGAGGTAGGAACTCTGGGAAAGATTCTGAGGCAGGAGATTCACCAGCCAGATGTGGAGGAAATTGGGCATATGGTACTGAGGAGAGGTAGCAAGCCGTGTGGCAGAATGGAGATTAATATAAATGGGGTTATTTCAGTTTTGAGTGCTTGTAGTTGAAGGGGCCCTAGTAGGCCTGAGCACGGCAAACGCGGCTCTGGCAGGCCTTGCCTTTCTCCCCTACTCCCTCTGCCTTGCTAAATCCTTAGATTATATTCCTAAAGCTAGCTGCCAAGGTCTATTCCTTTATTTGACCACTTCCTCCCCCTGAGGCTGACCACTAGTGCCTAGCTATCAAAAAATTGAAGTTCAACAATTAAAAGCCCCCTTTTGACTCTCCTAATTAAGATGCCCAATCAAAATTAAACACCTAGTCCTAATACTTGGTTTCTCCTTTTGCCTTTATAAACTCCATTAGCCTAAGGGCCGCATCTGTCTCCTCTCTGTCCAGATGCAATCCTTTGTCCCTTTGGGGCAAGTACCTCTTCCCTTCTCTTTGGTCCTCTAACTCTTGTCTTTGTCTCTTATTTCCTGCTCTTGTCCCTCTGGTGCAAATAAATCTCCTTTGTGCTAAAAACCTGGTCTTGGGGTGTCTGTGCCAATACCAGTCCTTTTAGTGATAACCCCTAGTGCTTGGCTGGCAGTGCCCTACCCATACTCATGCCTCAAGCCTTTTCTGTCCACGGTGCCCAGGAAAGCTGTAATTTATGGATGAGGTCATCAAAGCATAACTCCTCACAGTTGGAAGAAAAACCAATTTGGTGCCATCTAGCATGTGAGTGACAGGAACAGTGTGTCCTTACAAAGCCCCTTCATTTCCCTGTTCTTCAGTATCCCCATCTATTAAGCTGAAGCAGAGCAGCAAAGCAGAAAATGTCTAAAGCCCCTCCTGGCTCTGAGACCCTGAGGTTCACTTACAAGCTATGAGACCTTTGCAGGTATTATTACTTCCTCTGCTCCTGTGGAATATGAAGTGTTGCCAGGCAACATTGAATGAACACCCTTTTTTGTTTTGTTTTTTGTTTTTTTAAATCAAGACAGGCTCTCTCTACATAGCTCTGGCCATCTTGGAACTCCTTATGTAAATAAACCAGGCTGGCCTCAAATTCACAGCAATGTGTCAGCCTCTGCCTCCCAAGTGCTAGGACTAAAGCCTTCGCCACTACTTCCAGCCATTAATCTCTCTTTTAACTTTTAAATTTTTATTGTGTGTGACATATGTGCTCACTAATGTGGGTATGTACATACAAACACATGTGTGGTCATATTTATATCACATGCATGCGCATGCAGAGGCTGCAGGGTGACCCTCAGGTATCTTTCCTCACTCAGTCTCCACTTCTTAAAACTGTGTGTTAGATTTGTTATTTTATGGGTATGAATGTTTTGCCTCCATGTGTGTATTTGTACCATCTGTGTGCCTGCCTTGTGTGTCAGAGCCTCTGGAACTGTAGTTATTGATGATTGTGAGTCACCAGGTAGATACTAGGGAATTGAACCCAGGTCCTCTGCAAGAGCAACAAGTGCTCTTAACCTCTAAGCCATCTCTCCAAGCCCTACATTTTTATTTTCTTGAGATGGAGTCTCTCAATAAACCTGAAACTCATTGATTCAGCCAAACTAGCTAGCCAATTAGCTTCAGCTGCCTGTCTCTCTACCTCCCCTAACTTCTTTAAGAATTATTTTTAGTTATGTATAATAGTTTTGTGTGTGTGTGTGTGTGTGTGTGTGTGTGTGTGAGCGTGTGCATTGTGTGCATGCGCACGTGTGTGCACGCCTCAAGTGTTCAGATGCCCAGGAGACCAGAAGAAGGTAGCTGAACCCCTGCAGCTGGAGTTCCAGGTAGCTGTGAGCTGCTGGACTTCAGTGCTGGCAATCAAATTTAGATCCTCTACAAAAACAAGTGTTCTTAACCACTTAGCCATCTCTCCACACCCCACACCCCAGCTTTTTACATGGGTCCTGCAGATTCAAGCAGATTCAAGTTCTCGCACTTGTGTGGGAAGTACTTCACTAACTGAACCATTTCCAGCTCTCCCTCACTCTCTTTAAATATTTATTTTTCTTGTTAACTGTGTGTGAGTGTGTGTGTGTGTGAGTGTGTGAGAGTGTGTTGTGTGAGTGTGTGTGAGAGTGTGTTGTGTGAGTGTGTGAGTGTGTGTGAGAGTGTATGTGAGTGTGTGAGTGTGTGTGAGTGTGTGTGAGTGTGTGTGAGTGTGTGTGAGTGTGAGTGTATGTGAGTGTGTGTGTGAGTGTGTGTGTGAGTGTGTGTGAGAGTGTGTGTGAGTGTGTGTGAGAGTGTATGTGAGTGTGTGAGTGTGTGTGAGTGTGTGTGTGAGAGTGTATGTGTGTGTGTGAGTGTGTGTGAGTGTGTGTGAGTGTATGTGAGTGTGTGTGAGTGTGAGTGTGTGTGTGAGTGTATGTGAGTGTGTGTGAGTGTGAGTGTGTGTGTGTGTGTGTGTGTGTGTGTACCTGCACATGAACATGAGTGCAAGGGCCCACAGAGCCCAGCAGAGGGTTCAGAGCCTCTGGAACTAGAGCCACAGGGGTTGAGAGCCACTGGATTTGGGTGTGGGTGCTAGGAACCAAATTCAAGTCCTCTGCAGGAGCAGTACACATTCTAGCCACTCAGCAATCTCTTCAGCACCGTTTCCTCTCTCTGAGACAGGCTCTCACTCTGTTAGCCTAGGCTAGCTTGGAACTCACTATGCAGCCCAGGATGGCCTTGAACTTGTAACAGTTGTACCTCAGCTTCCAGAGTGCTAGGATCACTGGCTTGAGATCCCACTTCCAGTTCAGCCTTCTAATCTTTACTCTGGATAAACAGAGCTATGAAGAACAATTTGCTTAGAACCACAGTGTCTGGATCTGAACTCAGGCACTCACACCAGTTCAATCACAGTGTCTGGATCTGAACTCAGGCACTCACACCAGTTCAAAATCTAGCCAGGTGTGATAACCGCCTCTTCTCTAGAAGCTTCCTCGTCACACCTTGCTGATTATAAAGGGCTTAGAGCAGGGTGTTCCAAGGACACTATCATTATGTAAATCACTGTAGGAGACTCAGACGGTGTGACTGAAGTCGAGTTGGAGGATAGTGAAGGACAACCCTTGGCCCACGTAGGCTGAGTCTGACCCTACTTACGCATGCTCCTGAGCACCGTTTTCCAGCCGGTACCGTACCAGCCCCAGCAGGCGGCTCTGCCTGCTGTCCCCCTTACATAGCACACCTTGTACAGCCTGCTGCTGTGGGTGAAGGAAAACGGAAAGCCAAGAACAAACCTTCCCATCCAGCCCACTCCACCACTGATGCCTTTCTCCTGTTCACTGTGTGACCTCGGGCAAGTTACTTCACCTCTCTGAGCTTTCCCCATCTGCAAAATGGGTATAATAGTCCCCAACTTCACAGTTTGGTGGGAGGATGTCTGCATATTTAAAGCACCTGGTAGAGAAACCAGAGCCAAGTGAATACTGAGTGAATATTGGTTTACCTATTATACCATATGGATTAGAGAAAGACAGTGGGCAGAAATTTCCACACCCTCCATCTCACTTCCCAAGACCAAGGCAGGCATGAGGTGGGAAGGATATGATGGTGCAGTATTCCCCCTCAGCCAGTGTCTCCTGGATCGCCATAGACTGGTCCATGCTGAGCCGTCAAACTCTGATGGAGGGCACCTGGTAACCTCCCATGCTGCAAGAGAGCTGCTTCTGGGGGCTGTGGGGATGGAAGGAAGAGCATTTGTAGAAGGAAAAAGGGAGTCTAATCATCCCGCTGCTCCTCCAGGCCTTTCCTCTCTTTCTATGTTTCCAGGAAATGGGTTTCTACTCCTTTGCCCCTAGCTGGATCTCCCTTTGGGAAGGCAACCAGATGTTCCCAATGGGGTCCAGTATTCTTGCTGGTCCCCTTGCTTCTGGGCATAGCTCTGTCTCCCTCTTCAGGGAGCAGTTGTGGTCCATCTGGCGCTTCTGTGGGAAAGACTGGTAGCGTTTCCAAATAGGGATGGGAGACAGACTTCTTATTCTGAGCTAGGAGGGTCCTAGACTAGAGACCTTATACAGTCCCGCTCCTTTTTCTTTGGAGCATGGAAAAGTGTCCCGGTGCTCCTTGCCCCCTCCCCACCCAACAGGCCCCATTGCATCAGCAGGCCGTGGGTGCCCATTCTGGCACCCACAGGACAGGAGCCCCAGCAACCACCTTGCAAGCTCCCTTCCACTCTACACCTATTTCAGACCCTTGTCATTGCCGCCTACCTCCGGAGCTGTCACCGCTGGGTCGGTGGGACACCGATGTCCCGGACCAGGCCAAGGACTACATTTCCCAGCGGCCCTGGCGTCACAGGATGGTCAGCCAGCCTGCAAGTCCCAGCATGCCCGAGTCAATCATGAGCAAGTGGGTTGGGTCGAGTCTCCCGTCCCAATGAGGATCTAGAGTTTATAGAGTCTGGTACCCTAGCATACTCTGGCGTCCCGGATCTGGAAAGATTGTCAGAGGAAAGCCTTAACTCAGCCCACCAAATCAAAGGGCATGGGCTCCTGCCGTAGGCGGAAGGAAGATGGTCACGTTACCCTAACGGAAAGAATGTTAACTTTTATCTTCGAGTTAGTGACATCCTCAGCTATTCACATGTTTTATAGTCTTCTTGAAACTCTTCCAAATAACTACCCTGCCCTGACTTAACGGAGGTTTTCTACTTCCCAGGTGGAGAAACAAAGGGACAAAGAAGTGGAGTTGTTTGACAGAGCCTGCAGCCAACAAGCGCTGGGGCCTCAGGAAAGTCTGACTCCAATTCCTGTGTCATTTTTTCCCAGCTAATGTCCTTCATGCTCATCTAGCTCTTCCTGTCCACCAATGGAACATGAAGTGTGTGGTTTTGATGACTACCCCCGGCTGTGTGAAGAACACTATTTCTAGATCGAAGGAGGATGTGGCCCTCTTGGCTCTTTTTTTTTTTTTTTTTTTTTTTTTTTAATTTGTTCAGTTATTTTTAAAATGTATGTGTATGTGCTTACCTGAGTTTATGTGCACCTCGTGTGTTCAGGTGCTCAAGGAGGCTAGAGATCCTCAAATCCTCAAAGCTGGTTACAAGGAGGTGTGAGCCACCTGATGTGTGTGGCGAAATGGACCTGGGTCCTCAGGAAGAGCAGTAAGTGCCCTTAACCACAGAGCCATCTCACGCCAACCCCCCCCCCAGGTCTTTTAGATAGCCCTAAGAAGGTTTTGTTCTCAAGCTGGGTTCCCACATTCTATTGGCCATCTATAGGACCGTTCTCCTCTGGGCTTCATTGTTCCCATCTAGGTTAAGAATATAGCTCAATGCCAGGCAGTGGTGGCATACACCTTTAATTCCAGCACTCAGAGGCAAAGGCAAGCGGATCTCTGTGAGTTTGAGGCCAGTCATCCAGTCATCTCTACAGAGCAAGTTCCAGGACAGCCAAAGCTACATAGAGAAAGCCTGTCTTGGAAAAAACAAACAAACAAACAAAAAAAACCAAAAAAACAAAGCAAAACTAACAGACAAGAATATAGCTCAAGACAGAGGACAGAAGAAACTAACTCAGGTGGAAGATTCCAGAGTGGCTCTCTCAACTGTTAGCTATTTCATTAAGCTGGATGTTCCCTAAGGACCAGGCTGAGTCCTGCCTCACGGCATCTGTGCAGTTTCCAGCATAGTGGCTCTTAGAATGTCACTTACTTATTTTGAGCCATACTGAGGGTGGAACCGAGGAACCAGGCATTAAATACTCTACCACCAAGCCACATCTCCAGCCCAGACCACACTCGCTGAATTAGTTAATAAATTAGCTTACCGAATATATTATGTCTCAACTTTGTCTCAAAGAAAAGGAACAGCAGCAGCTGGGCTAGGGCTGGAGAAGGGATGACCACTGTGACGTTTTGTTGCTGTTGTTTTGAGACAGGGTGTCACTATTTAGTACAGGCTGTTCTAGAATTTGCCTCAAACTCCTAATTCTCCTGTTTTGTGTTTCTTCCATTCTTTATTTACTCTTTATGTGTGTTTTAAATGTATGAATGCTCTGACCTGTATGTATGCCTGCACAACAGAAGAAGGGGCATTGGATCCCATTATAGATGGCTGTGAGCCACCATGTGGTTGCTGGGAATTGAACTCAGGACCTCTGGAAGAGCAGCCAGTGCTCGTAACTGCTGAGCCATCTCTCCAGCCCAACTCTGTTTTGGGTTTCTAATGCTGGTATTACAGTGGGTGGCCACTATAGTTTTTAAAAATAATTTATAAATGTTTACATGTATTTACTATTGGTATATACTCACACTGGCATGTGTGTTGTTTGTGGAGGTCAGAGGACAACTTGTGAGAGTTGGTTCCTTCCACCATGTGAATGATCGATTTCAGGTCATCAGACTTAGTGGCACATGCTCTTATCTGCTAAACCATCTCGATGACCCCCACTGTAACGTTTTGTTCTGAATTGCATTCTGATAACCAGTTCAACCTGCATATGTGAACCCCTTCCAGAAGCAGGTATGTCTTCCTCATCTCTTCCTAGAAATATCCACAGCATAAGTTTAAGTTCAAGTTTATTGGACTGCAACTTCAAAGTCACATGGGGGATGAGGGGAAAGGGTATTGGTTAGTGATCAAAGGAGCGGAGGTTGCTGAAGGGAAGCAGGGAAACCCTTTAATGTTGCTGCCTGGAGAGGAGGGTCTGGGGAAATGAGATAGGACCAGGTAGTTTCTGTACATGAAGGAACTCTCCTACAGGATTTGGGGATCTTCCCACGGTATGTGGGTCAGCCAGGTGTATCCCCCTCCAGTAAAGCCCAAGCTTCTCCTTGTGATTGGGGATAAGGACTGGTACCTTGTAGGGCCCTTGTTCAGGCCTGTGGTGGGGAAAGGAAGAACCTGGACTTGATAAGTCTTGCTCACTAAAGATACAGGGCCAAGATTTGGAAAAGGGAGATGTGGAGGCTTGCAGGGCCCACATAAGTCTCCTTGAATGCTGCTCTCTGATTCTGCTGAGAATCAGAGTGCACTGAGGCAGAGGCAGAGAATGTGGAGTAGCAGTCGGGTAGCCACAATCAGAATCCAGGGCAGAAGGCTCCTGGTGACTCCTGGAGCGGCCTTGTTCAAGTGAAAAGTACCATCCAGCCGAAGGCAGTTGCTTGAGGCCTAGGCTATACAGCACTCCAAGTAGCACGGCCCAGTCCCACCTGAGTGTACATGCCCTGCAGGCCTGGCTGTAGCCTGCAATGTAGCCTGAGCTGGACCATCTGAGCGCCAAGCACAGACAGGACCTTCATGCTACCCTTGCCCTTCCCCCAGCTCATGAAGACAAGAAGCCTCAATGAAACTAGAACAGAGATGAGCTTCCCCATGAGGTCAGGCAGACAGTTCCCAGAAAACAAATAGGTCACAAACAAGGGGCCCATTCTGGAGACATGGAAAATTCCACCTGATGCTCTGCATTATGTAAAGAAGAGGGTCAAGCTTGCTCAGCCCCAGGCAGGCTGGGTCTCTACAAACGCAGCTCCCTTTAGAGTCTACTGTTGAGCTACTCCAGGCCTACAGTTCTAAGAGAAGACAGTTACCCAATTCTGGGAGCACTGAGGGCCACCTCACAGAAGCTCAAGCCCTTGGGACACATGGCTCTTTGAAGAAGGCATCCCCTTCACAGGAAATGGAGGTGCAGGTTTTTTCCTGGAATGAGAGGTTTGAAGTTAATGCTGGACAGAGGTGGGAGCTCTACTTTGCCTGTGCCATGGACTTCAGCAGGCAGCTGAGTACAAGATACTGTTTCTCTGACGAGTGGATTGGAGGTGATCTCTCAGGTGGCTTGGGGAGCTGCTTGTCCCCTGGAATACTCAGAGACCCTGCTTCTGTAAACAGCACTCTGCCTGGGGAAGTGATGTGACGCCCTAGGATGGGAACACAGCACCTTTGCAAAGCCACAGCCCCACCTTGCCCCTCGAGGATGTACAGACAGCTCACAACCCAGCACTCCCCTGGGCTACCACTCTGGACAGGACATGTGGTTGTTCCAGGTCCCTTTGAAGCTTGCAGGAGAGGAGGAAAGAGGACTGGGCTCGGCTAAGGGAGGAACATGTCAGGAAAGGGGGTATGTGAGAGAGTAGGAAACCCAGCTTAGGGGAGTTGATGAAGACCTTAAAAGCAGGGGTCAGCTAGATAGGATTTATTTGTTTATTCATTTGTTGGTTTTTGGAGACACAATTTCTCTGTGTAGCTTTGGATACTATCCTGGAACTCACTCTGTAGACCAGGCTGGCCTCCAACTCTGTCTGTGCCTCCTGAGTGCTGGGTCTAAAGGCATGCACCACTACTGTCCAGCACAACTAGATAGGATTTAAAGGATCTCTATCAGGATGTTGATAGAGATCAGGGAGGGGACTGATAAAAACTGAGCTGAGATCTGAAGATTTATCAAGGTGGGTCGTGGCTATGGAAGTCAGCTGGGGGGCAGGCGCTGCAGTGTCGGGGTGGAGCTCTCACCAGGGACTGAATGAGTATTAGACAGCGTGGCTCTCCACTGTAGCACTGCAGTGTGCAGAGACCAGGACTGGACACCGAGTCCTTGGACAGCGGGGAAGGCTGGGACCCATTTTTCCTCTCTCCCTACAGCTGAGTGCTTTGTAGCGGAAGCATTCGAGTAAGGAAAAGCAGGCATACCCAGGAGCCGTGTGGCCGTGTGGCTGTTCCCAGTCTTAGGCTCTATCTCAGCTTCTTTCAGGATCACAAAAGGGGATCTTCTCTGTCCCGTTTCTAAATCTCTTCCCCCAGATCTTTCCACATCCCCCTACCTTTCTTCATCTTAGAGCTGGGTCCCTTCTGGGTCCCCTCATTGTCCTGCCCACTACCTTGTAGTGTTATCCCCAGGCCGGCACTGTGGCCTGGTAGGAAAACCTCACCTCCTGGCAGTTCATGGTTCCAAAGCAGTGGAAGCTATGGCAGGTCTCCAGACAGGTTTGAGCATTGTAGCCCCATTTCAAATGAAAAGCATCCGTCAGGAAAGGTCTGTCTCCTACACATGCCGCTTACCTGCACTGGAGCAGGGGTCAGACCTCTTGTCAGATTCTAGGCTCCAAGGAAGACCAGCAGTACAACTGGCTGAAGGAAGAGAAGAGGGGTGACCCAGCAGGAAGTAACCAGATCAAAGGTCAAGAAAAGACTAGACAGGGGTTAAATGGAAGAGGTGTGCTGTCAGGAAAAGCAGGAGCATCTGTGTCAGCCACAAGCCGGAAGCTATGCTTGGTCCCAGGGCCCAGGAAGGACAGGATATCAAAGCTGAAGACACATAGCTTCGAGGGAAGTGGTCGGTCCTGTGGCATCCATTGGCCCCAGACGTTTAATAGGAGCCTGGAAAAACCAGTCCTGAGCAGCCCAGGGGATTCTTATGATATAGACAAAAGGGACTGAGGCCGGAGAGCAGGAGAGACTACTCAGGGAACAAGAGGTCCCAGGAAGTCTCTTTCCTTCTTGAAAGTCATACTGTCAGAAGGACAGCATGAAACAAGCAGTCTAGCAGTAGTCCCTCTGAGAATATATGTTGGCATGGCAACAGCAACATCTTAGGTCTGACGAGAAACAGCATTAGAGCGGGTGCCTGATCTGGCCTCACATTTACCTCCAACATCCGAAGTTGTGGGGAAGAGGGCAGAGTGGGGGATTAACGAGCAAGCCAGAGGAACTCTGGGTCTCACAGAAGTTCAAAAGGCTCTATCCCAAGATTCGAGAGTTTTCGGGAAGAAGATTCTTCCCCCTCATTAAGGTAGATCTGTGTGAGCCCAGGGCAGAGGTATGTATAATTCTGAGTTCAGGGATCCCAGCTACTGTGGGATCTGTCCTGGAAGGGTCTGTTAAATTGGGACTTGGCATCGTCCCTGCAGGGCAGAAAACTGCTGGAGATGGGAATGGGGACTATTCTCATTATGTCTAAACCTGCAAAGCTGAGCATAGCCTAGTCCCTGCCACTCCCAGGACCATCAAGTGTTCTGTTCCCTGTAATGACTTCAGCCTCTGTCAGATCGCTCTGCTGGGGACATCTTCCAGGACAATGGGATACAGCTTTCACTGAGGACCCTCTGTTTACTGCATACCTGGGAAGTAAAAAGTGCTAAGATGAAGTGTGGTTTGTAATTTCAGCACTTTGGAGGCAGAATCAGGGAATTAGGAGTCCAAGGCCCATCTTGGTTACATAAGACTATGTCTAAAAAAAAAAAAAAGTTATTCTGTGGTTAGTATCTCTCCAAGGAGACATCAGACCTCAAAGGTCAAGGGGCTCAAGGACCCAATGTTCTACCCAGGGCCCCTGGTTCCAGTGAAATGCAAAGCCCAGAAGATGGTTCATGCTGTAAGGATTTAAAGTCTGGACTTTGAAAAGAAGGACCCAGACTTTCTGTGTAAGTCCTTTTCTGCCTCTAGTTTGAACAGACATGGCTGGAGGGACAGCTCAGGAGTATGATAGGTGGGGGCTCTGCAGAATCCGACATGGTCAGTGTCAACCTGGTAATCCCCTGGAGTGTCCAGAGAGCTTCTTATCTACCAGCTTTAGTCTGTGCCCTTCCAAAGATGGAAAGAATATTTGTAGCATTCCCTGTGCCTGTCCCCATCCCAGGGGTAGACCTACCTGTACATCTGAAGGTGCAAAAAGCATGGAGTATCTATGCACAAATTGGGGAGGCTCAAATTAGCAGCTAGAAGCTGCTAGTGGCCCTTCCTTCCTTTCAATCATTTGTCAGTTTGGGGAATTCGTCTGACATGGCTGCCTCTGGGGACCCACAGAAGCCACATGTGAAAGAAGGAAGCACAGCTGATGTCTATACTGCAGTCGGCATAAAATAAAGTCGGTGGGCAGCTCTGACGGAACAGAGGACCAACATCCCAGGGTCCCACTGGGATGGGAATGTGTCTTACTTGATTATACTGGAATCCTGACAGCTGGGGAGGGTGCTCAGAAGAGAGCATAAAGGGCAGTGAGGATCCTCCCAGAGCTCACACACTAAGGATGGCACCTAAGAGATGAGGAAAGAGTTAGTTGTCACAGCAAGTACAAAAAAAAGTGCAGAGAAGGGGGATATCTTGTTCTTGTTGTTGTTGTTTTGATTTTTCAAGGAAGGGCTTCTCTATGTAGCTTTGGAGCCTGTCCTGGAACTCACTCTGTAGACCAGGCTGGCCTCAAACTCAGAGATCCAGCTGCCTCTGCCTCCCAGGTGCTGAGATTAAAGGTGTGCACCACCACCACTTGGATGAAAAGGGGAAAAACATCTTAAGCAATCTGTCTAGGTTAGAGGTGCAACTTGGTCAGGGAGCTCAGCTGAAATTCTCTATTTCTACATCTGACTCCATTAAGTACAGACGTCAGGAGACACCTCTGAGGACTCCTGCTGGCCTTAACTAACAACTGCATATCTTCCTAGGGCTGGATGGAATTGGCACATGGTTTTTCCCCACCTTCCTGTGGAGATTGCATCTGAGCTTCCTTAGCTGGGCTTCTGCTCCTACCCTCTCACCTCCATGTAATTCAAGCTCTGCAAAAATAATTGTGCCTGGGACACACACAGACAGCACTAATTTTTAAACAGAATTTTAGAAGCTGGGCTGATAGTGACATATGCCTTTAATCTCAGCACTCAGGAGGCAGAAGTGGGAGGACCTCTTCAAGTTTTGGTTAGGGATAGAGAGATGGCTCAGAGGTTAAGAACACTGGCTACTCTTCCAGAGGTCTGGAGTTCAATTCTCAGCAACCACATGGGAGTTCACAACGAGATCTGGTGCCCTCATCTGACATGCAGGCAGGACACTACATGATAAATCTTTAAAAAAATAATTTTAGTTAACAAAGTTTCATACATATACATTTGTTGCAGAACATTTGTTTAACTACACAAAGAAGTTCCAGGAAACGCTCCAAAACTACAGAGAAACCCTGTTTCAAAACACTAAAAAAAAAAAAAAAAAAAAAAAATGAGTATTTGCCTGTATGTCTGTATGTGCACCCCTTGGGGCTCAGAAGGCAGCTTTGGATGCTCTAGGACTGGAGTTATGGATGGTTGGGAGCCACCATGTAGGTGCTGGGAATTGAACCCAGGTCCTGTGTAAGAGCAACAATCGCTCTAAACCAGTGCTCACACTTTGTCCATCTCCACCGGTCTCCTCCATTCCTTCCCTTCGTTGCCTTCAAAAATCACTTTTATATTCATATCATGTATTCCATTATCTTCTGTTCCCTTCTCCCTTCACTCACAATCCCCTATTTTTGTATGTACATATATATTTATAAACATACTTCTATCACATATTTAAATCTATATTCTGCATGAGAGAACACGCAAACTTTGTCCCTAGCTTTTATTTTAGTTTTTTGAGATAGGGTCTCACTGTGTAGCACTGGGTGTCCTGGACTTTCTATGTGGGCCAAGCTGACCTCAAGCTCAGAGATCTACCTGCCTCCACCTCTAAGTGCTGGGGTTAAAGTCATTTGCCACACTACACCCCACTCAAACTTGTCTTTAACTCTTGAACCATCTTATTGGCCTCTGAATGTCATTTGTTCTGTCTCCTTTCACCTTGGCCTAGTTTTCAGCAATCAGTTCCTAATTGACTCAATTAGATATGATTATGGGCTCCTTGCTGCACAAGGCCCCGGGGAAGATACTCATCTGGCCTTTAAGGACTGGCAGAACCGAAGCACAATGTGTGTCACACAAGGAATGGGCTGACCAGAGTGATGTAATGCAGAGTAAGGGGGTGATGAGACCCTTGCTGCCACGGACAGGATAAGGACAATGGGTATATGCAGGAAGATTGACAGCCACAGCAGGAAATCAGATTATCAGTGTAAAAACCTGATTGATCAGAGAATCGGCAGAGAAGCAACCAGTGACAACCTGTCTCTTCATCCCCCATCCAAAGGGCCCACAAATCTTTCTAGGTCCCTCCCTACTACTTCCTGTATTTGTATCCTGGGTTCTCCAAAACCTCTATGGCTAATTCTGGTCAGCTAGTCAATAACTCTGTCGAAGGTTAAGCTAGAAGTGTTAGTGTGACCAAATATCCCACATTTCCCCCTTTTGTCTACAGCTAATTTCTTTATGTAAAACAGGCAAGCCTTGAGGCCACTTTCAGCCCTCAGGCACAGCTAACCCTCCTGTCTTCTCTGTGTACACTGATGGTTGACTAAGGGCAGAGCCTAAGGGCAGATGCTCATTTGGGGAGTGGCAACGAAGGCACAGATGATAAGGAGAAAGGCTAGGTGTCAATCATTTGACATATGCCAGTGTGGTGACAAAGACCTATAATCTCAGCACATAGAGGCTGAGGCAGGATTGGTGGAAGTTCAAGTCCAGCCTGGGCTATAGAGTGAGACATACACACAGAGAATTACCTCATGTGATAGAGGCAGTGAGCCACTCCTGAAGTTGGTGAGAACAAGGCAGACAGGCACTAAAGGACTATATTACTTAATAAACCTGGGTTTCAGAACCAACACATCCAGAACAAGAGCTGGTTTTATTTTCCCACAGATCTTTTTAATATAAAACAAAGATAAAACACATCTCAATTCTGCAATCTGCCAGCATGTCTTGTTTCTACAAGACACACACTAGACTGAAGACTACATAGCAAAAAGTCTTTAAGAGCATTTGGTTGGGAAAAATAGAAAAAACAGATCTCAGGGAAGTCTGGGCATGGCCAACCACTAGAGCAGTCCTTGTCTTTTCAGATCCTCATATGTCTTCTTGTTGACAACATTGCCACTCGAGTCTTCATATTCTTCCTGAAAAAGAAGGGCTCTCTGTTAGCTACAGAGTTCCACAGGAAACCCTGCTAGCCAGAAACCAGCATTCACCTAACATAGCTTTCTCAATCAGAGTTCCACAAGGGAACCAATGTTACCTCTAGTTATCTAGAGTGGCACTTGTGTTTGAGGCAAGCAAACCTGGTAGGGAAAGGCTGACTAAACAGCAATGTGAAATGGTTCCCAAGAAGCCTGGGTTTCTGCTCGCTGAACACTGCTGGAGTTGACAGGGAGGCCAAACAGGCTTAGTGCTTCAGGCCTACATTACAGCTGGAAAGGCTCCTGACTGAAATCCTAACCCAGAATAAAGGAGACTACTGCACACAGATGTTACCACCATACTTTCAAAGTGCAGCACTCATCTCCGAGACCTGTCAAGCCCCACTCCAAAGAGGACTTCCACCTAAGAGGTGACAGGCTTTTTAACTTTAGAAATCTCCAGGGTAGCGAAAGGGACGAGGTGCTCTTGTCCACATCCCCCTCAGTGGGAGACATAACAGCCTAATGACAAAGACTAACGCAGGACAACAGGCTATGTAGAGTCAACTTGTAGACACTGTCCCATTGCACCTGCTCCTGCAGTACGCCTCCTTTCCACTCGGCTCTGCATGGGGAGGGAGCTGTCACCCGAAGTCACACCTAACCCTGCACATTTGCACCCACCTCGGTGTCAGGCTGCCATCGTTCTGAAGCCTTCTGCAGTTTCAGCTTGGCCCACACTGCAGGATGAGATAAGCAACCATTACTCACAGTCCACGGGCTGTAATGTCACATCACTCCTACTGGCCTGCTCCCGCAGCCCCTCCCCCAAGGCTCTACCTGCTCCCACATTGAATTGTGATTTAGAAACACCTGTAGATAAAACTCCTTTTATTCAGAAATTTACCATGATCTCACCTTACTATACAAGGAAGGTACATCAGGACCTTTTAGAATAGAGAAAGAAAAAGCAGGCTTGGGGGCACACACCTGTAATCTGAATATTTAGGAGACAGAAGAAGAAGGATCAGGCAGGTTGAGGTTAGCCTTGGCTACACAGCGAGATTGAGGCCAGTCTGTGCTAAATGAGCAACCCTGCCTCATAAAACAATTGTAACAGTGAAAAGAAATTATTTCAAAAGAAGAAGTTAATGTGGAACAGTCTACAGGAATTAAATAAATAGGAGTAAAATAACAATGGGTCATAGCTAAGAAGGCTAAATACATGTCCTGGTTACTTTCTTCTTTGAGACAGGTCTCTATGTAGCCTGGGCTGTCCTCGAGCACACTGTGTAGACCAGGCTGACCTGGAACTCAGAAATCCTGCCTCTACTTCCTGAGTGCTGGGATCTGGGAAGAGGGAACCTCAAATGAGAAAATGTCCCCATGATATTGTTTGTAGTGCATTTTCTTGATTAATGACTGACAGGGGATGGCTCAGCTCAATGTGGGTGCTGCCACTCCAGGGCAGGTAGGTGGTCCTGTAAGTTTGAAGGAAGCAGTCTGAGCAAAACCATGGGGAATTAGCTAGAAAGCAGTCTCCTCCATGGCCTCTGTGCTGGTTCCTGCCTTGACTTCCTACTTTCCTAGCGTAACTTCGCTCAGTGATGGCCTGTGATGTCAAAGTGTAAAGTCAAATAAGGCCTTTGCTTCCCCAGTTCTTTGGTCATGTTTTCATGCACAGAAAGCAAGCCAAACTATAACCACATTACTACATACATGGACTGCCTTAAAAAGCAGTTAACTTCTGTTGCCACATTCCACCCACCCCAACATTTGGTGTGCATGCATGTTTAACCTTAAATACGAATAACTGCCCATGAATGATGACCTGAGTTTGATCCCGAGAACACATGGTGGAAGGAGGCCTGTACATGCAGTGCTATGCACACACATGAGCACATACAAACATACACATGGCAAATAAATGCAAGAAAAAAAAATTTTCCTTTTATTTTTTTTGATAAGACTTCCCTGTATAGCCTTGAACATCCTGGAAATCATTCTGTAGACCAGGCTGATCTCAAACTCACAGATCTGCCCGTCTCTGCCTCCCAAGTGCTGGGATTAAAGGTGTACATCCTTACCAGCAACAGGCTCAGAAAAAAAATTTTTAAGCATTTGATTTATAAAATTATGATTCATTCTATAAACTATGCCTCAATTTCCTACCAACAAAGCAAAAGGGAAAAAATAAAACAAAGTTAAATTATGCTAGGTGTGGTAGCTCATGTCTATAACCCTGGCACACAGGACATAGAGGCAGGAGGATTACCACCAATTCAAAGCGAGTCTCATGACAGTCTGGCCTAGAATCAGACCCCATCCCCATAACAAGAACAGGAGCTGGGGGATGGCTCAGAAGGAAAAAGTCTACCATGCAAGCATGAAGACCTGGGTTAGATCTTTAGCCCCCATGTAAAAGCCAAGTGTGGTGGCACAATGTCATGGCCCTAATGCTGAAGGAGGGGGGAGGGGAGTTCTCTGGACACCAGTCAGCCCAACTGAATCAGCCTAGCAAATCTGAGAACAGAGCTTATCTTTAAAAAAAAAAAAAGAGGTAGCTGGAGAAAATGGCTCAGTGGTTAAGAGCACTGCTGTTCTTCCAGAGGACCTGGGGTTCAGTTCCCAGCACCCACATGGCAGCTCACAACTGCCTGTAACTCCCGATCCAGGGGATCTGATGCCCCTTTGTGTTCCATTGGATCCTGGACACAAACAGTACACAAAAAGTTACGTAAGCAAGCACAAGCACAAATTCACACACATTGTTAAAATTAAAAAAATGGTAGAAAATAATTAAGGAACCTACAGCCTTTACATATACATGCATCTACTCATATGCACACATATATAAGCTCTTGAAGCTGGGTGTGGTAACACAGGCCATTACTCATAGCACTCAAGACGCAGAGGCAGGCAGATGTCTGAGTTTGAGGCTAACCTGGTCTACATAGTGAGTTCCAAGACAGTCAAGGCTACATCGTGAGACCCTGCCTAAAACCAAACCAAGGCAAACTCATCTGTGTAGCTTGCATAAAGTCATTGAGAAAGCAAAGGACTCTGCCAGTAAGGTGTTAGCAGCAGAGACTGCCAGGCAAGGCGAGGCCCATCACATTCTGCTTGGCTCTTCCTCCCACAAGTACTTTGCTGCTATGTTCTGTTATCTGCAGCTGCCTCAGAAATAAGCCTATGGAGCCATTTCTGTTTTCTTCTCTGGACTAGTGGTTCTTAACACAGTAAAGTCAACTCAGAAATGTAAACACATAACCTACATTCAGAATCTTCCAAAGGACTCAGGCTAAAAGCCCTGTTCTAACCTCAGCACAGGATTCATTTTAAGGAAGATATCATCAGTACTGCCGCCTAGCTCACTCCCCTAAAGAATGCACTAATTATATGTGTGCCTCAGCTTTCTACAGCCACAACCTCTGCCCTTGGGTCTGGAGACAGCATGGTACAGGGAGGGGTCACTCGGTCTGGCTAGAGAAGCTTACTCACAGGAGACAGCATCTTCAATCTGTGTCACATTTGCAAAGTGGGCAGTATTTGGGATGCCCAAACACCTCATGCCATGAGCATGACGCCATTCCTAGGAGAGAAGCAAAGGGACAATGTGAAGCAGGGACAGATGAGATAGCACTCACTTTATTATTCTACCAGACCCTACCCCAACAAAAGGAAGCATTCCTTCTGAGGTGTATCTACACACACAGCTGGCTGTGACTGACACAGGCTGGCAATGCTAAGCAGGGCTGAGCTGTCTCACGCTTACAAACATCAGATTCTAGTGTCAGTGGTGTCAGAAAAGTACAACTCAGACTCATTACTCCATCCTATGGAGAAGCTGATACAGCCCAGCACCTGCAGGGCCGTGAAGGCAGGCTGGTGTCCCTGAAGGTCCAGGAGCAAACTGCTGAGCAGACAGCATGATGAAATCACAAGGTTGGCTCAAACAGAAAGTCACCACAGGCTTTATCCTGGACACCAATCCTAATCATCTGAGGTGGTACTAAAAAAAACTCAGCCCATCAGAGGCATAGAGAGAAAGACCCAGGAGCAGCTAGTAACATGTCTGAGAAGGAGTTCGTGTAATTCGCTATGCTTGTCTAATATTAAATCTTTTCCATTATGTGAAATGTACTCCAAAAATGGAGGGCAGAATGCCACAAGGGCGAACCCACTTAATGAAGTAGCATTAAGTAGCATTCAGACACAACTTGTGTCAAGAACAGGTCAGTAAATATCAGGGCCATATTATCATTATTATTATTATTATCATTATTATTATCATTATTATTATTATTATTATTATTATTATTATTATTATTATTTTCTGCAAAGAGGCAAAGCCCTATTTAAACCCTAAAAAACAACGACAAAAATCTGCCCAGCACCCTTCAATAGCAATGTAGAAAAGACCAAGAAGCCAGAGATGGTCCAAGATGCTATAGAAAGATGAGAGAAAAGCCAGGCAGTGCTGGTATTGGCCTTTAATACAAGCACTTGGGAAGGAGAGGCAGGCAGATCTCTGTGAGCTGGAGGCCAGCCTGGTCTACAGAGGGAGTGCCAGGAGAGGCTGCAAAGCTACACAGAGAAACCCTGTCTCGGGAGAGAAAAGTATAAAAACAAGCATGAGAAAGCCAAAATTAGTTCCACAGCTGAGTGGTAGCATGATTCCAGACACTGACCGAGGTTTCAAGGCTAGCACAGCTAATGGTCATAGGCACAGGCTTCTGATTCCTTTCAGCTCTGGACACTAGAGGCCCTCACAGGCTGCTACCATCCTCTCTAAAGAGTTGTTTCTAGTCAATCCCCAAGAGAAAAGGCTCTGAACTTCTTACAGCAAAGTGCCGCTGGAAGGCCTTCGGGCCTCGGTAGGTGTAGTTTCCACAAATCTCACAGTTGTAGTTGATATTCAGGCCATGAAGCTTATACAGCCAGTAGGGAATGGGCTAAAAGAAACCAAGCCACAACATTAGATTACCAAGCTCTTGTGTGCTTCCACAATGGGCGGGGAGAGCGGTCCCATGAGGCTTACTTTGCCGTCCCAGCCCAGGGGCAGGTTTTTGGGGTTGTAAATGATCTCATTCTCCTCATCTTCACTTTCGCTCTCACTGATCTGCTCCTCCTCCTCCTCTTCTCGCTCTTCTCCTGTTCTGGCTTGCTTGCGCTGTACATTTTCATGAGTGAGCTGTCGCTGCTCCTAAGGTGGGTAATAAAGAAAGAGCAAAGACAGGAAATTGGTGCAGGACAGGAAAGAACATTTCCTCTAACTCTTGCTGATGCTTTCCTGCCAAGGATAGGTTCTGGTGGTAGAATAAAGGTAAGTCAGGTTGGCAAGATGCAGCCTGATGACCTGAGTTCAAGCCTCAGAACCCAGGTAAAAAGCCACACCTACAATCTCAGCACTCTACAGCATGATGGGCGGAGACAGGAGAATCACCTGGAAGCTCACGGGTAGACTAGTCTGCAGCATGAAGTGCAATACAAATGGGAGGGAAATGGGGTCTCAAACCAAGGTGGACGGTGTGAACAGAGTCCTGAAACTGTCTTTTGACCTCCACATGTGAGAATGTATGCACTCACATCTCACACACACATCACACATACATGTCATACATATACATGTCTCTCTCTCTCTCTCTCTCACACACACACATACACACACACCACCCAGTAACTGAACTTTAACAATAGAAAACAGGAGAGACTAAGTCTTGCCTTCTTGTTTGAACCATGCTCATAGTCCATAGCTGGTTCTGAAGGAAAGCCCAAGGTTTTAGTGCACATGCCTGGATCCTCACAGGTCTCAGCACTGCTGAGCCAGTCTTTCTGCTGTGACCACCCTTCCCAAGAAGGCCACTTCCATTCACAATGAGTTCCCTATTTGCTTGACTTTCCATGCAGCTACTCATTTCTCTGACCACAGTATGAGATATTTAAGGACCATGACATGCTCATTTCATATGGAAAATTCAGTATCATGCTTCAAAACCAACAGCCAAAAATCAATGGCAAAGTAATGACAAACATCCTATGAGCATCTAGAGTGAGAGCACCTAGCACAGGCTAGAACTGGTTAGAATTCACAGAGGTGCCACGTCCTGGTTGAAAAAGCAAAACACTTCCAGAAAAGGGAGAAAGCAGTTGGCATACATCAGGCCAAAGGAATGGCGGTAATGGCTTCTCAGCCAACTTCAGAGGACTGGCCACCCACATTGCTACCCACATTATAACAGC
This sequence comes from Cricetiscus sungorus, assembly GCA_030556225.1. Lineage (NCBI taxonomy): Eukaryota > Metazoa > Chordata > Mammalia > Rodentia > Cricetidae > Cricetiscus > Cricetiscus sungorus. The sequence goes on along the minus strand of JANBXA010000734.1, from coordinate 119,396,429 downwards.
CCATGGTCACTGTCCCTGACATCTAATGTCTGGCTAGTCTTTCAAGAGAATCACTCACTGGAGAAGCAGTGGGGGACTACTTCCCCAGCTGTGTGGGTGGGTGCTAAAAATAAAGCAGAATCATGTCCATAGCAAAGGGCAGATATACGAACACGTTATCTTGGGCAAGTCAAACCTTTTCCACCTCCCACTCACCCTTGGCACTCCCTGAGAGACAATGCAAGAATGTTCATAGCCATCTTGGTCCTGGCCCTTGCTCGGTTTCACAATCTCAACATGGGCAGTACACCACGTCACAGTAAACCACACCTGAAGTGCTGCTGTGAGCCGCCCTTGCCTTGCCTTTTGAGTGCCTGCTTCTTGGGTCACCCCCTGGTCTATGCTGAGCCTCAGCAAAGAGCTGCATTATTCTTGATCCAGCTGAAAGGGGGGTTTGTTGTCTATGTCTGGCCTTGTGGGAATTGGGCAGCTTTGGGAATATCACCTAACAACAGAACAGGAACCTACTGAAGGGCCAAGGACCACATTTTGAGATGAATTTACTGCCCACTCCCCTCCTGATTTGAACTTGAAAAAAATTTATTCTTCCTATCTAATTCCCACATGGAGCAGCACCACAGCTCTCAGAAGACAATGCACTCACCCCTAGAATCTCCACGTACTCATAGATCTGAGCTTCCAGGAAAGCAATATCTTTGTTCCTCTCAGTGTCTCTGAAAACAAGAAACAAGCTGTGTCAGGTAAGGGTTCTTTCTGCACCTAAAGCTTTACTCCTGTCAGGGACGCTGACTGCATGACTGCATTAGAAATGCTCAGGCCCGTGAGCAACACAACACGCAGAGCAGCCTCTCTGCTTTAAGTCTGGGGTCAGTGCTGACAACCTGGTGTCTCCTCTTGACCGTTTCAGCCGTAACACTGCAACTTACAAAGGAACACAGTACACAGGAAGTCCTGCAAGCAAGTGCATGACACAAAGTCCCAACTTCCCTGCTTAGTAACTGCAAGAATGGGCACATTTTGCAACTTTCCCAAGTCCCTGAAATAAATCAGAGTAACAACTACTACTCAGGCTTGCTACGATTAATTAGAAAAAACAATTAAAACAAAACAAAAACCTCCAAATGTCCAAAACAAAACAAAAAATAATACTCTGTATAGGTATGTAGCTCCTGAATACATTCAACTGTCTTTGTAGAAGCTAGGCCATGGTGGGACATGCCTTTAATCCCAGCAATTGGGAGGCACAGACAGGCTGATCTCTGTGAGTTCAAGGCCAGCCTGGTCTACAGAACAACTTTCAGGACAGCCAGGGCTACACAGAGAAACCATGCCTTTAAAAAAAAGATTCAGGTCTTGCCCAGAAATGTAGCAAGCTTGAAGCCAACCTGAGTTACAGGAGCCCCAGTCTTCAAAGGACAAAGCAAAGATGGGAAAGCAGACCCTATGGGAAAGAAATCTAAAATCAGTGCGCTCCAGCTACTCACCTTTTTGTACCCTTTGATTTGGGATTTTTGGCAAACAGAGAGGTATCCAGTGACTCCAGGGACTTTCCTTTGGTGCTGAATAGCCTCTGGGCTCGCTCTTCTAGGGTCCTAAGGAAGTAGGGAGTACACAGGATTTTAGGGTGAACTTTATGTAGAGCAGGCTGGTGTGAGACTCAGAGCCTGCCGGCCTCTGCCTCTCAAGTGTTAGGGTTAAAAGTGTGCACCATCATGTCTTGTACAAGATGGTTCTTGCAGTGTGGGGCAACAGAAAATAACAAAATCGGAGCCACACAGTAGATACACAATAACTAGTTTTGATAGAAAATCAGGTTCTTACCCGCCACATTTCAGGCCTAAAGCCAATAGCGCAGATTTCAACCTGTCCAGACCCAGGGAAGCCAACTCCTACAAAAGATAAATTAGTTACAAAATAGCACAATTAGCTTTTTCCACAGGCAAGACTACATCCTATAGCTAACCTAACTTTCAGTCTCCAGAGACTGACTACAGACATGTGTAGACACAGACACTGGGAGGACAACGTTCTCCACTCTGTGTAGGCAGAATCGGTCCGTCCTACCACTATTTTTGCAGAGATGGGAACTGAACTCAGAACCCCACACCTGCTGATCAAGCACTCCACCAAGCAGTCCCCAGCTCCCTGTTCTGTTTGAGAATTACTGTGTTTGTGTTTTGAGACAGGGTATCATTCTAAAGCTAGCCACCTCTAACTGTCTAAGTACGTAACATCATATCATACTTCTCTGAAATTTAGTTTTTAGAGAAGTTGAAAGGTTTTTTCCCCCCTTCTGGTTTTTCCATATCCCTAGTACATGCCTGTCCTCAGTTAATGGTATTATTGCAAATCTAAGACACTGAAGACAGGAAGGCAGTTGGTGTCTCTGAAGGATGGCCAGGGCTGGTGAGAGAGCTCAGCAAGAAAAAAAAAAATGTTTGCTTTAAGTGACAACCTGAGTTTGAGCCCCAGGAGAGAAGTTGGTAGAGAGAGAACCAACTCCCAAAGCTTATCATCTGCACACATATGCTGTGACACATGTATGGAGACAAACAACTACTACACAATGAACTTAATAACAACAAAAAGAAAGATGGCCAAGCAAGGCCACTATCATCTACTGTCCTGAAACATACATACCTCCCAGGAGGAGAATGCAGAGAGGTCAAGATGGGCTCCAGCATGGGTCAGGGCACTGCTTGTCTCTTTCTGGCAAGAACAGGAAGTTTTAAGATCCAGGTTAATAAGATGAATAAAAGTACGGGAGCCATCTAAATTCCAAGGACTGGCTGACCCCTTTCTCTAATCACATTTACAAATAATGATCAATTCATACAGAAATGAAGCGATAAATAAATAAAATCAGATAGCTAGGTTTCTTCCTGAAGGTTCAAGTTTATTAAGAGAATACACTCTCTTCTCTCATCACACAAACTGACTACACTTTCTTCAGCAGGGAACACAGAGAATCAGGATATGATTGTTAAAAATCCTGGGCCCAAGACAGGCAGTGATGGCACACATCATTAATCTTAGCACTGGGGAGGCAGAGGCAGGTGATCTTTTGTGAGTTTGAGGCCAGTGTTCCAGGACAGGCTCCAAAGCTACAGTGAAACCCTATGGAAAAGAAAAAGAGAAAGGAAGGAAGGGAGGAAGAGGGAGAGGGAGGGAGGAAGGAAGGAAGGAAAACCCCTGACCCCATTCAGTGGCCAGTGGGTCCTGACAAATCTTGTTCAAAGTATACAGAGAAAGCCTTGCTTCAGGGTAGAGCTAAGCCGATCCTGAGGGCATCCAATGTCCCGAAGTAGGAACTCAAGGCTGAAATAGTAAGTTTGTTGTGGGACATTTGTACACTATGTGAAGGTGTATTGCTTTATTATGGGTGTAATAAAAAGCTGAATGGCTAATAGCTAGGCAAGAGGTATAGGCGGGATTTCCAGAGAGAGAACGGAGAGGAGGAAGATTCTAGGCGTGTGGAAGACACAGAGAGGAAACAGGAGGTACAAAATGGAAGAGAAGTAATGCTAAGTGATAGGAAGTAGTTTAATATAAATGCATTAATTTAAGTTATAAATATATAAGTTAGTTAGAAACAAGCCTAAGCTATAGGCCAGGCTTTGATAATTAATAAGGGTCTGTGTCATTATTTGGGAGCTCGCTAGCAGGGCAGAAAAAGACTTGCTATGTAAGTTCACTTCCCTGGTATCCGGCCCCCCACTGAACCCCACTGAAGCTCACCGGCCATCCAGGAAAGGTACCATTATCCCACTTCTTCTCAAAGTCGGTCTGAATCTTCCCAAAGAGTTCATTCTGATCCTGAAGGGGCTTCACTCTATCTGTGTAATCCTGGAGGTACTCCAGCAGCATTTCCAGATATCTGCAGAGCATGCAACAGAGAAAGCAATCAGCTCCCATCTGTGACATGCTGCTATGCCCTCAAACTATACTTTTTCTTGTTATTTTTAAGACAGGTTTCTCTGTGTAGTCCTCTGACTTGCCTGGAACTCAACCAGGCTATCCTGGAACTCAAGAGATCTGCCTGCCTCTGCCTCCCTAGTGCTAGAATTAAAAGCATTTACCGCCACCATCTGGCTCACCACTAAATTTTTAAAATGAGCTTCTTTTTTATACTGGAGATGTAATGTCAATTACTTAACTCACAGATAAAAGTAAACAGAATATGAGAAAGAGCAAGCTTGGGAACAAAAAAGAGAGTATGATTAATTCAATATTACTTTCCACTTAATACCAATTCCAAGCACATAACCAATCCTGGAAACTTTCCCTGTCAAACTCCAAAACTTCAGAGGTCCCCCAACAGACTTCTATATTCCACAAAATTAAGGAAGGTGTGGGCAAGACCACAGATGTTCCCATAGATACTGTGGTAGTTTCAATGTAAGTGGCTCCCATATGCTCATAGGGAGTAGCACTATTAGATGTGGCTTTGTTGGAGTAGGTGTGCCTGGGAGGAACTGTGTCGCTGTGGTGGTGGTCTTTAAGGTCTCAAATATGCTCAAGCCACACCCAGTGTTTCAGTTAACTTCCTGTTGCCTCTGGATCAATATGTAGGACTCTCAGCTACTTTTCCAGCACCATGTTTGACTGCACACCACCATGTCTCATCATGATAATGGGCTGAATCTGAACTGTAAGCCAGCCAATTAAATGTTTTCCTTTATAAGAATTGCTATGGTCATGGTGTCTCTTTATAGCAATAGAAACCCTAACTAAGAAATATACCTTTGTCCACAACCAAAATACCACATAATTTTTTTTATTTCTTGAGACAGGGTCTCACTATGCATCCCTGGTTGGCTTGAAGCTCACTATATAGACCAGGGTGGCTCAAATTCAGTGATCCACCTGCCTCTGCCTCTTAAGAGTGCTGGACATCATTATACCAGCATCACAAGTAGAGCGCTCAGGCAACAAAAGCCAGAACTCTGACTTCAAACCTTCCCATGGAATTCTAGCCAAACCCAGAAAAGGTCAGGAAACTGTGAATGCCTACCTCTTATACTCTGCATTCTTTCTTTCTTTAGGAATGTCAAACAACTGATCAAAGATGGATAGGTATGTGATGTAATCCAGCTTCTGAAAAGAGAAAAGAAATGACAAGAGTCAGGATGATAAGTCAGTTAATATTCAAAAAGTAAGGGCAATGGCTGGAAAATGGCTCAGTGCATAAAGGTGTTTGCTGTAAAGATCTGAATTCTACTCAGAGACCCACAATGTGGAAGCAGAGGACTAACTCCCTCAAGTTATCTCGAGACCTCTATACTTGAAGGCCAGTGCACACACATGTGCACACACACTAAATAATTTTTGTTTTTAAAAGCAAGGTCAAATTGAATGTTCTCTAACCAAGGGTCAAGGCTTGGCTCACTGTAGTGTTGTCTTTCCTGTCTTTCAATCCCAAAGGCTGTTGATTCCACTGAAGCGAGTAGAAGATTGCTGGAAGTGAAACTCACCCTACAAGATTAAGTTAACAAACCCAAATCCAAACAAGACACATGCTGGATATTTAGGGTGGGCCAGGCTCCTGTCTAAGGACTTTTGCCACTCTGAAATAAGGTCCTGAAAGGTGCCCTATGTTAATTCATGCAGCCACTTCCAGAAGAACAAAACATGGAGATGCAGAAGAGAACAAGGCACCTGTCTGCAGAGATTAAAAGTTAGTAGCTGAACTTGGGGACACTTCCCCATAAAGACAAGGTCTCAGAGATCCTTCTGCCTCTGCCTCCTGAGTGCTGGAGTTACAGGTGTGCCACCATGTCCCATCTGTGAACTTACTATTAAACTTCCTTGTGACCTTTATGAGTTTGCCATTTTAAACCTCATCACTCAACAAACAACAAATGAACACCTGCCCCACAAAAGACACCAACGGTTCCTTTCCTGGAAGAGATTGTATTGTATCTCTCATATGCCTCATACTGTGCACCTAACACAAGAGCATGCAGAGTATTTCTGGATTTAAAAGCTTGCCGAGCGCTGGTGGCGCTTGCCTTTAATCCCAGCATTTGAGAAGCAGAGGCAGGTGGATCTCTGTGAGTTCGAGGCCAGCCTGGTCTACAGAGCCAGCTCGAGGACAGCCAGAGTCACACTGAGAAACCCTATCTCAGGAAATGAACAAAAATGTTATTTATCTTTGGGCAGGGAGTTAATTCAATGAGTCAAGTGCTTACAGTATAAACGTAAAACCCTAACAACAGATCCAAAACCCCCAAGTAAAAGCTGGACATGGTGGTGGTACACACCCAGACCCCTAGTGTTGGGGAGGCAGAGACAAAGACCCTTGGGGGCTCACAAGCCAGTCAGAATAGCTCAAAAGGTTAGCTCCATGTTTAATGAAAGATCTTGTCTCAAAAACTAAGGTGGCAGGACTGGAGAGATGGCTCAGCAGTTAAGAGCACTTAATGCTCTTGAAAAGAACCCAGGCTCAATTCCCAGCACTCACAGGGTGGTTCACAACCATGTACAATGAACTCCAGTTCTAGGGGATATAGCTCCCTCTTCTGGTTCCTAAGGGTACCAAACACACACATGGTGAAAACATCCACTCAGGCAAAACACTCATAGATATACATTTAAAAAAACAAAACAAAAACCCTCTATTAAAAAAAATAAAATGGGCTGGGCATTGGTGGCACATGCCTTTAATGCCAGCATTCGGGAGGCAGAGGCAGGCGGATCTCTGTGAGTTCGAGGCCAGCCTGGTCTACAGAGCTAGTTTCAGGACAGCAATACAGAGAAACCCTATCTTGAAAAACAACACCAACAAATAAAGAAACAAGAAAAAAGAGAGAGGAAAAAAAAGGTGTGGTGAGCAATCTGATGTAGGCCTGACCTCTATATGCACACTTCCCATCAGATAGTTTATATTTTACAAAAGTATTTCTACTGCATGAATAAATTAAAATGAAAACTAGCAATTAAAGAAAATAATGGGCTTGCTGTATTATCTGTAGGCATGTGTCATTTCATTATAAATATTGTTTATTATTCCAAGAAATGGAATCACCTACTTAATATCAACACACATTACATGGGGGACACTCTACTAGGTGTCTTGATTTAGTCCCTAGAGTGAGACTCTCCCCTCTCCAGGCCTTACCTCAGATGCCTTCAGGTTAATGTATTTAAGGTAGCAGTCATGGAGATCAAGGTACCGACCATATCCCTCTTCATCTGTGAACTCCACCAAGTCTGAAGGAATCACACATGTCAATGACTCTGATATTAAAGACCACTCCCCTGAACTTGCTCTATCAAATGCACTACCTGTCTGAAGATCCATGAGGCAGCCCTTAACTCCAATGTTCTCCTTATTCTCATTAAATGAACAGATCTAGGTTTTCATTTGCGCTTAGATAGCACGAGAAGTATTGTGTGCAAGATCATCAGGTTGTCAATATAGCCCAGCTTTCAATTTCTGGGGTACTCAGGGGGGTAGGGGTTAAAAATAGCATTTCATACAGCCTAAACTGACCTCAGACACCGATCTGCCTGCTTCCACCCTTCCACCTAAGAGCTGGGATGATAGGCACGTGCCACTATGCTGGTTTACAAGGCTCAGAAGTGAACTCAGGTTCTCAGGTACTCAGTGATGTTCTACCAACTGAGCTAATCTCTGTGCACAGGCCTCAGCTCCACATTACCCTGTACTTTGCTTTAAAATCAGCAATCAGAAGGCTAAGGCTAAGGCTAAGGATCATGAGTTCAAGGCCAGCTGCACATGGAAGTTAAGAGTAGCCTGGTCGACAAAGTGAGTTCCAGAACAGCTATGGCTATGTAGAGAGACCCTCTCTCAACAACAAATAGACCAAAAAGAAAGAAAGAAAACAAAGCAAAAAACAACAAAATACCACAAAACCAGAGAAACATAATACAAAGAGAAACCCTATCTCAAAAAAACAAAGGGGGGGTGGTGGTGTGTAGAGGCTGAACAGATGGCACTAAGGAAAAAGACAAGAACAACAACAAAAAACCCAAAGATAACTGTCTTTCTTTGATTTAATTGATATGGAGCACAGTAGATTTGGACCCAGGTTTAATTCCTAGCTCCCAAATGGTACTCAAAACCATTTCTAACTCCAGTCCTATAAGACACAACTTCCTCTCCTGGCCTCCTCAGGTATAGCACACACTTTGTGTGTAGGTATCATGCAGGCAAAATATCCATACAAACAAAATAAAAATAAAGACTTTAAATAAATAAAAGAAGAAGACAGGTTCTAGCTATATAGTCCAGGATGGCTTCAAATTTCCCAGAAAGAAACATTATATCATACTTACTTTGTGCCTCTTCACTTGGATTCTCTCGAGCCTTCAGGAGTTCCTCAAATTCCACTGACATTGGCACACAGATCTGAGGGAAGCAGAAAGCGCAGGTGAGTCAGTGTCTCACACACGCGCAGAGCTTGACTTCTAACGCCTGATGATTTGCCCTGTAGTGTTCAGAGGAGCTTATTGTTGTTCTCCTCTGGCTTTACAAAGTATAGCTGGGCAGACATTCATTGCCACAAATCTGGGCTCCTAAGGAAGGAGGTATCTAGAAGAGATTTTGTTTTGTTTTGTTTTTTGAGATAGGGTTTCTCTGCATGGCTCTGGAACTGGCTCTGTAGACCAGGCTGGCCTCAAACTCACAGAGACTCACCCGCCTGCCTCCTAAGTGCTGGTATTAAAGGCATGGGCCACGGAGGCCTGGCAGGAAAGATGTTTGATAAAAGAGTCGGCATTGAACATGAATCCTGAAGGTGTCCATTAACTCTGGAGTGAGCAGTGTGCCGTTATGTTGGTAGAAGATTTCAAGGCAGAATTAGGAACACAGTGTATTGGGTGGGGGAAATGCTTGTGAAAGATAAAAAGGAAAAAGCAAGTTTGGATAAGGAGAGAGCCTATACTATGATGCAGGCAAAATCTGGACCAAGCCAATAAAAAACTCTGGAGCAAAAATTACTAATCTCTCATTGGGCAGAAAAAAGCAGGCCTTTGTACCTTCACTCTGCTCCTTTCCTGGCTGAGAGATGTCAGGAACGAGGTCAGCTATCTGTGCTCACAGCAGTTAAGTGGCAAGTTCTTTCTTGGAGAGACATCTGAATGGCATACCCCCATTTCCCTTGCATCTTTATTTTTGGATAGGTTTGGGGAAATACTTGGGAGACCATACCTCATTTGGGTGTTTCCGATGAAATTCCTTTATCTGCTTGAGTCTGTTATAGAATTCAGCAAACTCATTGGGTCCTGAAATAGCATTAAGTTCCTCCTTTCGAAGTCTGCAAAATAATGACAAATCTTTAGAGTATAAAGCACAAAGCCAATCATCTCACTGTGGCTCCTCAGAAGCTCTAACTGATGAGGGGATGAATGTGACTGTCACTTACCCATCTTTATCATCATACAAATCCCTCAGGTTCCCACTGACCTCCATGTATCTCTGAAAGGCAAACACAAATCCATCAGAATGGAGCTATTTGCACAACAACATGGCTAAATACACAACAAAGGCTTTCTCGGCAAAGCCCAAGGAAACCTCATGAGATACAAGGTCTTTAAAGTTCCTTTACTTTTAAGAGAAAGCCTGAGCGGGGAGTGGCGGTGCACACCGTTAATGCCAGCCTTTGGAGGCAAAGATAGGACGTACGTCTAAGAACACGAGACGGGGTATTCTCGGCACTTACAAGCAGTACTCATGCTGAGCCTCTGCACCTTTCCTGCCAGCACTTTTCCCGCCCAGCCCAACCTAAAGGGAAGCGGATAACGGGGCACTCACATCTTGCATGGCCCGCGTACGGTGATCAGAATTGATCTGGTCCCGGAGCTGCGGAAAGGCAAACAGACGCTGTTAGTTTGAGTTCAGGGGTTGGAAAAGCCACCTGGAGGACGAGCTTATTGGTTTAGGTCTCAGGGATTGAAGCAGAGGGAATGCTGGGCCCTCGGAGGACGTTACCGAGGCCACAGCGCAGAGGCAGCCGAGGAGGAAGGCGCAGATGGGGCGCGGGGAGGCTTTAAGGCTGAAGAAAGCGCTCAGGGACCCGGCACGGGACCGAGGCCCTCCTCCTGATGCGGTCCCAACCACGGCCCACTCACCGTGGACTTCTTAGTGAGCATCTCTTTGGCCATGACATCCATGAGCCGTTCCTTCTCCTCATGATAGCGCCGTTGCTGCTCCAGAATTGTTTCCATTTTCCCTTAGCCGCGGCGCTTCAATTCAGACTACCAACACGGCCGGAAACAGCGCCTGCCGCCTTGCGCGCCTGCGTCTCTCTCTCAGCGCTCTGCATCCGGCTGCACCAAAGTTCCGTGAGCCCCGGAAGTGCCGTGGGGGACCTCAAGAAATGAACACCACACGTCGTTGCTGTCGGTAACACTGCCCCCTGCTGGCTGGGGGTGTGGAGAAGCAAAGCTCAGAGACTGAATGGTCCCTTTAGGATGCCTGCAAAAAATGCTGGAGGCGGAAGGTGAAAGGCAACTGGCTGCCTGAGGCTCGCTGTGGCCAGCTGGTCCGACAAGGACACACTGGTGTGAACCTGGATCGAGAAGTTGAAGGATACAGAAGGGCAAGGGAAACTGGAATCTCTAGTTTCAGGGTGTGACCTCTGGTGTTTTCCCCTTGTCTGGACTTTAGTATCTGTCAGTAAAGTGAGGATGGTGGAGGTTTTGTACTTAACAAAACTCATATATGGAAACAACCTTTTGCTCATCAGCAGAGGACTCTTCAAGTAAAATGTGGTATATTCAAGCAATGAAATGCTTGCTATTCAGTACAGGCTGACCTCTGATTCTCTGTATCCTTAATTCTGCCTCTGCCTACCACATTCAGGGGGTTACATGTATGAGCACAAGACCTGAACACTGTAAGGTTTAGACAATGAGATCTAGGCTGCCTTTCTTAAAAGGAGGAGGAAGAGGAAGAAGCAAAAAAGATTAACAACACTCAGAGGCAGAGGTAGACAGATCTCTGTGAGTTCTAAGCCAGCCTGGTCTACACAGTGTGTCACAGAGCAGCCAGGGCTACATAGAGAGCCTGGGACACAGGAAATAAACACAAACAAACAGATTAGGACTTGAGATCTGAGTCAGTATAAAGAGCTTGTCTAGCATGCCCTGGGAACAGGGTTGGAGCCATGCAAAGTGGCTCCCACCTGTAATCCTAGCACTTAGGAGACTGAGGCAAGAAGAAAGCAAGTTCAAGCTCAGCCTGCACTATGTAGTAAGGGCAAAAACAGACACCAGGTGGTAATGGCAAAAGCCCTTAATCCCAGCACTACACTAGGGAGGCAGAGGCAGGTAGATCTCTGAGTTAGAGATCAGCCTGGATTACAGGGTGAGTTCCAGGACAGGCTCCAAAGCTACACAGAGAAAAACCAGAAACAAAACAAAAAACCCAGAAACAGTGTTCAGATGAAATTTTGGGATCAGGAAATCCACGGAGACAAAGAGAAGATGAGAGAAAGGTTTCTTGGGATAAGAAGTGAATTATAATGAACAAAAGGAACCCGTTTGGGGGTGGCAATAGTTGTACAACTCTACCAACTTTGCTAAAATGGAAGGCAGAGGTAGGTGGATCTCTGTGAGTTTGAGATCAGCCTGGTCTACAAGAGCGAGTTCCAAGATAGCCTCCAAAGCCACAGGGAAACCCTGTCTGGGGAAAAAAAATCTTGGTGGGGGAGGGCTGCAGAGATTGGTCAGCACTTAAGTGTACTGGTTAGAGCTGGGCAATGGTGGCACATGCCTTTAATCCCAGCACTTGGGAGGCAGAGGCAGATGAATCTCTGTGAGTGAGTTCAAGACCAGCCTGGTCTACAAGAGCTAGTTCCAGGACAGGCTCCAAAGCTATATAGAGAAACCTTGTTTTGAAAGAAAAACGAGAGAGAGAGAGAGAGAGAGAGAGAGAGAGAGAGAGAGAGAGAACTGGTTACTGTCCTAGGAGACCTACATTCTATTTCCAGCACCCATACAGCATCTAGTATCTGTCTGTAAGACTTCAGTTCTAGAGGAACTGATGCCCTCTTCTGGTTCCTATGAGCATTCCGTGCATTATATATATGTGTGTGTGTGTGTGTGTTTGCAGGCAAAGCACCTATTTTATAGGTGAAATAAAATAAATAAATCCAGCCAAGGCTACACTAGAAACCCTGTCTCTAAAAACTAAAAATAAATGAAATCAACCAGCTGGCAGAGACAAATAGACCAGCCAAAGCTACAAAGTGAGATCCTTAAAACAAACAAGCCAGGCAGTGGTGATGCACACCTTTATTCCCAGCACTTGGGAGGCAGAGGCAGGTGGATCTCTGTGAGTTGGAGGCCAGGCTGGTGTATGGAGCTAGTTCCAGGGCAGCCAGAGCTCCACAGAGAAACCCTGTTTCAAAAAAAACCCAAACAAACAAAACCAAACAAACCAACAAAGAAAAATACCCCAAATAACTGGAGTTTCTACTACCACTTAATAAGCTGGGCATTCCAATACAGTCCTATAACCCCAGATCCAAAGGTGACAAAAACAGGAAGATGGTTAGGGCTTGCTGGATTCTAGGCTACTAAGGCCTCATGCTTTAAAGAAAGAAAGAAAGGAAGGAAGGAAGAAAGAAAGGAAGAAAGTGCATTATCGATTTAAAAAAAATCCCCAGTCCCTTACAATTTTTTTTATTTATACTCAAAATACAGCATCCCTCCTTCTTTTTCTTTAATGTACATGCACTTTTTCTTTCTTTTTTTTAAAACAGGGTCTCATGTAGCTAGCCTTGGCTAGCCCCAAATTCATTATATTTCCAAACACTATCCTGAACGCCTGACTCCTGCACCAAGTGCTGGGATTATAGGCATGTGCCAAGCAGGTGTTACTGTGTTAAATTTTTTATTTGTATTTTATGTACTTTGATGTTTTGCCTCCATGTATGTCTGTGTGAGGGTGTCGGATCCACTGGAACAGGAGTTATGAGCTGCCATATGGGTGCTGGGAATTGAACTTGTGTCCTCTGGAAGAGCAGCCAGCCAGTGCTCTTAACCACTGAGCCATCTCTCTAGCCCACTATGTTAGTTTCAAAATAAATTATGCTTGAAATGTTGAATCTGAAAAGTGTTCATACTGACATAAATGAAACCATTTACAGCTGTTCTCTCACTCTGCCTCAGGTCTGAAGCCTCCTTTAAATGCTACTGTCCACAGTCGCTGCACACTGCTTCCAAACCAGTCACCAGGCCCCGCCTTCCCCTTGCCGCTGCGACCCGTCTCATGATCTCTCTTGGCCCACTGCACCAGTGTTCTGATCAGCCTGCTCATTTTACTGCTAATCCATTATTCAAACACAGCCAGAATGATCTTTCTCACACTGACCCTCCAATGGCCCTGCTTCCACATTTCCAAGGGCTGCTCACCAGTAGGGTGAGGTCTGTTTAAGTTGGCACCTGACTTTTGACTACCCCGGCTCTGCCTGCCATTTTAGTAGCTTGGCACTCCCTCCGTAATGAATTATTTATGCTTCCCCAAACCAGTGTTATGTTTTTAGGCCTCTGGGCCTTTCCCCAGTTATTCTCTATGCTTAGACTGCTCTGCCTCAACAAGTGTTTATTGAACCTGTAGCAACCGTTGGGAGTGCAGGAAGCTGAGAAGGCAGGTGCATAAGACAGGCATTTCTCTGGTTGGTGGAGAACGAAAGGAAAATGCAGACTTACAATTGTTATAAGTATGTATGGTGGGCATTCATAAGTTGGGCTGGCAGTGTGGCTCTGGGGATGCTGGCATGATTGCACTGAAAGGTGCTGGCCATCAAGACACCTCAGTCTTAAGTTGTCCCACGTGGTGGTGGTGGAGAGAGCTGACTCCCATAAATTGTCCATTGACCTCTACACTGTGCCACAGCAAGCAAAATTTTAAAAAATTACAAAATATAATGAAAAGGCCAACTACAAACTGGACGATGGTGATGCACTCCTTTAATCCCAGCATTCTGGAGCAGAGGCAGATGGATCTTTGGGTTCAAGGCCAGCTTGGTCTACAGAGTGAGTTCCAGGACCAGAGCTGCACAGAGAAACTCTTGTTTTGAAAGACAAAAACAAAACAACAAAAAAGGACAAAATACAAAAGGACCTGCCGTGTGTGTGTGTGTGTGTGTGTGTGTGTGTGTGTGTGTGGTGTGTGTGGTAATGTTCACAACTGTCACCCTCCTCTGAAGACTGAGGCAGGACAATCAGCCTGGCCTATACTATACAGTAAGAACCTGCTCCTCCTCACCCAGTGAAGCCCAGCCGCTGCCAGTAAAAAGAATTGATCTTGATCTTTAGGTGTCTGTCTTTACGACTTTGGACAGATGACCCGGGAGTCTGCATATCTGAGAAACCGCAGTAAGGCCGGCCTAGGGTTAGGGAGTATTTCTTGAGATACTACACTCTCACTGTTTCCTCTTGGCAGCCCTCCCCCGCCCCACACACACTGTGTCTCCGCCTCCAGAGGCTGCTGTAGCCGCTGGGGCGCGTACCTGCCGCCACACTCCGACCGCGGAGACAGCGGCCAGGGGCCAAGCCCAGACTTAGGCGTCCAGCAGAAGAGTGCTCCACCCCATCGCCCCACTTCGGGGGACAGCCCCTCCGGCTCACTCCCGCCCCCGCCAGTGATTCACGAGAGGCGGGGCAATGACCCATTCATGCTGGGAATCGGATCCAGATGTTCTCCGGCGCGTGCAGCTGCATCCTTGCCTTTTTTGGCAAAAAACGTGCGGCCGTGAGCGGATCCCGAGCCACCCCCACTAATCCTCGGGTAGAGGGGGAAGGGGGTTGAGGGTCTGGACCCAACTGGGGATCAGAACTCCGTGCTTGTGTGTCGGGTTGGGGCAGGGTTGTTGGGGATGGGGGAAGATGTACCAGACCAAGAAACCCACCGCCATCCGGCTCTGTTTGGCACTTCTCCCAATCCCTCCCTTCCTCCCAGAGGTAAAAGCCCTCCGCCAGCAGTGGGGAGGCTGGCCAAGCTAGAGGGACTAGTGTGGCTGCCAAAGGGGATCCTCTTCCTGGGGCGAGAATCCCCACCCCAAGGCCCGCCCACTAGGAGGTTTACAAAAGCCTGACTCAGCCAAGGAACCTTCCTTCACCCTCCCGACAAATACACGGGGGCCTGTGCTCCCTCACACTGTTTTATTGCAGAATCTGTAAGTGGGGTAAGCCACCCCCTCCTGCCTATCTCTGGGCAACATGGAGCCGAAATAAAATGGTACTCATGAACTGGACAGCACCCTGTACCTTATGACTCTTCAACCAGGGAGCCCCTAATCTGCTATCCAGACAGCTGCAGCCTGGAGGGGGATGGGATGGGGATGAAATCAAACTGGGGTGCAATCTATGAGGGCTTCTCAGGCACCCATAAAGTCTAGATTTAGGGAAGCCTAGGTCCCAGAATCCAGGTTTGGGGGAGGGGCTGGGGTGTCTAGAGCCTTGATCTAGGGAAGGAGCTAGATCTGGGGACCCAAAAAAGTACAGAGGGGAAGACTCGTTTCTGGAGTGCAGACTTGGAGAGCTTAAGTTCATGGGTGTTCCACAAGAGCTCAAGTTTGGGGCCTGGGTCAGAGCACCAGCTGGCTTTGCTGGAGACTGAATCCTGACGCCACCACACTGCACAGGGACAGGTGGGGGGGCCCATTCTACGGAGGGGCTGGGTTCCCAAAGTGGTTCAGAAAAGGAGCCATAGTCTCGAACCCTTGGTTTGGGAAAGGGGAGGGTCAGGAGCCTCGGCTCAGGGCCCTGCTTGGCTGCAGCCCTGGCACAGAACTTGGTCTCCGTCTGGTACGAAGCCTTGGCCCACCAGGGAGGTGGAACACCGGGCACAGGAGAAGCAGCTGTGGTGCCAATGCCGGTCTTCGAAGGACACATACTTCCCTCCACCGAGTCCTGGAGGGAAGGGAGGGGGGTTAGCTCCGCAGCTGTGCTGGCACCGCTGCCCCTCAGCCTCGCCCAGGGCCATGGCCACACCCTTACCTGCAGCCTCACCGCTACTCCCACCCGTGATGGGGCGCTTGCAGCTGCTGCACTTGGGTGCAAAGAGTTCTCCAAAGCAGGCCACACAGTAGGGATCATCGTCCCGAGATGTGAACTGCTGTCCCGCAAGGGGGGTCTGGCACCCAGTGCAGACCAGGCATTCCCGATGCCAAGGTTGATCACGATAGGTCACTCCACCCTGGGTCAGCGTCTGTGGGGGCATCACCCATCAGCAGGGGAGCGAGTCTTCCCACCCTCAACAGGTCTTACCCTGAATTGACAGGCTCAGCCCCACCTTGCTGCAGCGGGCACAACGAGGAGCAAACTTGTTCTCGTAGCAAGGCACGCAGTAGTGAGCGCCCTTGTCAGGCACGAAGGAGCGGGAACCTAGAGGCTGCTCACACCCACTGCATAGGAAGCAATGCTCATGCCACGTCTGGCCTCCATACTCCAGCTTCCGGGACCCTGTGGAAAACAGGAATCCCACTTTGTCTTTGTCCCAAGTCCCTGAAGGTGCCCGTACTCGCCACTGCTTCTAAAACCTAGTAGCCATGAGACTCCCACCATGTATGTTACATGTGCCAACTTCTCCCCCCAAACTGGACATGAGGGTTCAGCACACGCTAAGAACATGTGTTAAACACTCCATGCCTCACACAGGATTTTTTTTCATTTCCCTGGTTTTTTTTTTTTCCGAGACAGAGTTTCTCTGTATTGCTTTGGAACCTCTCCTGGAACTAACTCTGTAGACCAGGCTGGACTTGAACTCACAGAGATCCGCCTGCCTCTGCCTCTTGAGTGCTAGAATTAAAGACATGTGCCACTACCACCTGGCTCACAGTACTATCTTAACATACATCAAGCCTCTATGTAAAAGTGTAAAGCATATGTTGTCCCAGTATATTCTACATAAGTCATTATGTATCAGAAATGCCAAGGTTTTTTGTTCTGGTTTTTTGAGAACTAGCTCTGTAGCCCAGGGTGGCCTCAAACTCACAGAGAAGCACCTGCGTCTGCCTCCCAAGTGTTGAAATTAAAGGTGTGCACCACGGCTACCGGTCCAGAAATACCAGCCTAACACTCAAGCAAGAGCCCAATAACCAGGCAACTCTGCTTACACAAAGCCTACTGCCCTAGGAATGACAGGTTTAGTATATGCTAAGCCTTTGCATGTTCTAGGTATATCATTCTCCACACATGCTAAGTCTTCACATACCTAAGAAGCATGCAGGACACCATACATTTTAAGCCTACAATTTAATCTCTACACACAAAACTTCAATGCAGCAACCCTGAGAATCTCAGTAAATCCTTAGCCCTCATACAAGCTAAGGCCTGTGTATGTATCAAGTATGTCAGCTGCTATGCACATGATAAGTGCTTAGGTGTTCACTAGGCCTACTGGTCTAATACACACTAAGTAAGCCTCCAGCTTGTCAGTTTCGGGACCCCCAAGCATTTGTGTGTAGAGCTGGGTGTGCCCATCCGTGTGTGCATTAAGCTCTCAAGAGCATACATACATGCACAACAGATCTATACACGTTCCAGGACCATGAAGTTTGCCTAGGTGTCTACCCACACCAAACCCCATGCATGTATGAGACGGGCAGACGCAAAGACCCTTCTCTGATGGCAGGTCCCAAACCCAGGATGAGGTCCTAGGACATACCAGGCATGACAGTCTCCCCACAGGCTGAGCACTGTGAGGAGAAGGCTGTGCAGTAGCAGTCATTACAGAGAAGCTCACTGTCCTGGCAGGTGAAGGGCTCATCCGCGAGGGAACGCTGGCAACGGCAGCACCGGAAGCAGCCCTCATGGAAGTGGCGATCCTCATAGAACAGTTCCTTTGGGAGACAAGGCAGGGGCACTAGCATCTGGGCTTGGTGGGTTTATCCTTGCCCCCCTCCCACCAGTCTGCACTTACTCTCACCCGTCTAGTCTGGTCCTTACCCTTGAGTCATGCCCGATGAGCTGCTGGCACTCCGCACAGGTGTTGGCGAAGGTGTTGTCATAACAGGGAACGCAGTAGGGGCCGCTGTCTGTCTGGATGTACTTGCGGCCGTACAAGGACTCACTGCATTTTGCACAGTCAAACGCCTCGCTCATGGTGGTGATGCTGAGTAAGCCCTGTTAGGAACACAAGATGGGGCAGAGTTCACCTAGAAGGGCTCTAGCATGGCCCTGGACAAGCTCTTTGCACTCAAAAAAAGAGAGGAGGCATAGAAGAGATCAAAGCAGGTGGGGATGGGGGGGCGCTGCTCTGGGAACCCAAGAGTCTTAATGCATGCTTGAATCTTGGGTGTTTATTGCTATATTTAACTGTGAGGATAGGAAGGGGTCAGGAAAAAATCAGGAAGCAGAAGTTGTTTTCTTATCTAGGCCCTGGCTGATCTGGGGGGAGGGGGCTTTTCCTGGGTCAGTGACTCATTTCCTGCCCCAGCCTGAGGTTTGCTTCCACTCTCTGCACTGTCCCTAGGGTGCGAAAGGCCAGGACAGGGGGCCACCAACCCTACTGTATACAGACAGAACTCTTACCTCCTGACTCCCGGGATGGGACCATAGGAGTTTAGATATGGGCACACTCATCTAGAGTTCTGATCGGGGAAGCTTCGGGTGGAATGGGCTGTTGTCTTCCCCCACCCCCACAACTCCTCACCGATGCAGGAAACAGTGGAATGCAGGAGAGATGCTTGACTGATGAATGGTGGAGGGCGGTGTGAGAAGTTGGGCCTCCCCTCCCTGGAGAATCAGCCAAGCAAGCACTTACAAGGCTCAGCCTAGGTTCAGGCAGGAAGGAAACCCTGCAAGCTGGACACAGCCAAGCTTCCCCAGCTAGACCCTCGGCCTCATCCCCTACCACCTCTGCTGTGTCTCTGGTCACACCGGCCTGGGCAGTCTTGGCTGCAACATCTGCTGCAGCTGTGGTAGAGCAGAGGGCCAGATGTCAGCTTTTTGCCAGCCAGAGGGAGAAAAAAGGGGAAAACCGGCATGCCTGGGGAGGCAGAAGGGAAATGGAAACACAGGAAGAGGGCAGTATGGGCCCCCTCCTTCCAGGTGTCTGCTGGCAGGTAGCTCTGCAAAGACCCAGGGACATGCATGTCCCTTGCATCTGGACACACAGCCTCTTCCTACTTCTCCTGAGCCCCCAGGGTTTAAGGCGAGAAGAGAAAGGTGAGGGAAGCAGGAGCCCCAGAGCCCCAGTCAGGCTCTTCTTGGGGAGTAAGAGAAGGGGAGCCCAGAGAGCTGCTGCTGCAGACACCCAGCCCCCCACCAAACCTCAGACACTTTCCATTTTCTCAGGAACAAAGCATGTTTGTGGGATGAGGTCACCCACACAGCTGCCTCTGGAACAGGAGCAAGAAGAATGGGGGGGCAGGGAAGTGGGGTTCCCAGTCTCTTCTGCTGGCCAATGCCAGTCCCTGGCCCCAAAGTCAAAGCTCCCCAGCTCAGCCCTCCTCCACTATGAAGCACATTCTCAAAGGACCCGGTAGGGAAGAAGATCCCCCTAGGACCCACAGGAAGGCGATGGTGTCATTGTTGCAAAGGAGCCTGGGGGAAGTTAAAGGGGTGCACAAAGAATCCTACCAACCCCCTTCTCCATGGCTGTACTGGCTTAAGATGAAGGAAAAGTCTTTCTGCGCAAGCACAGCAGGAAATTCTCCCAGAACACCTTGGTCTGCCTTAGAGTTCAGACTTCAGGCAAAGACGGATGTCTCAAACCTGGAGGGCCTGCCTCTTTGCAGCCTGAGTTTGAACTTTCCCTTCCACAAAGTGGGAGACAGTAGGTTCACACCCAAAGCAGGACACAGGCCACCAGACTTGAAGTCTTCAGACTGGAGAGTCCTCAGGACAGAGGTTATGTTGAAGGGTGGAGAGAGCCCCCTCCTTCTCATGCTCCTCCCTGTCATTCAGACCCTGGTTTCCTCTGGCCCAGCATCTGGACAACAGTCGGCCATACAGGTGGCCTGTGACCATGTGTTCACTGGGGAGTGCCCCAGGTCTTTCCCTTCCTTCCGGGCTTGGCCAGCAGCAGCAGCAGCTACCTTCCCAGGTCCAGGCTAGCCCTGGATCCACCCCCTCACAGCCAGTCACCAGGCTGGGATGAGGCACCCCAAATAGGGTATGGGTGTGCCTTCTGCTTCCTTCCCAGAATCCCCCAATCCCTTAATCTACATTTCTAATGAGGACAGAGTGAAGGACACCACCAAGGCCCACCTGTCTCTTCCAATCCCTGTTCCTCTTCCTGCTCAACCTCTCCCCATTCCCTCACAAGGCTAGAGGATTAAAAGGATGAGCAGGGAGCCAATCTTGTGTTCCTTAATGGCTTGTCGCAGGCAGGGTTCAGAGGAGTCACAGGATCTTCCAGATAACCCTCATCTGCTATCCCACTAACGCACATATCTCTACACCAGACTCACACACACACACACACACACACACACACACACACACACATAAACACACGTACAGTATACACACACCAGTGAGCTTCCTGGAGACCAATGACAAGACGCCTTTCTGTATGGTGTTCAGTGTGTAGTGTGTAGCAGCTTGTTTTAGTCATGAAATATAAACCTGACTCGGGATCCTGTGACCTTGGATACATACTTCTCGTGCCCTGAGACTTAGTCCATCTAGTTAAACGAGATAACATTACCTCCCTCTCCCAGGACTGCTTTCAGGCTAGGAGAGGGAGGTAATGATAATCCCTGTAAAGCATCTAGTAGATAAGTCCCAGGTAAATGGTAGCCGCTACAAGCTCCCCTCCTATTGGAGCCAGACAGTGGGTCTCAGGAAGACCTGAGACAGGAGCTGGCCTGGGATGTGAAGGCCAAACCTAGGCACTAGCTGAGGGGGCCACTTGGGGCCAACAGTAGCTGTAGCCCAATCAGCTGGACACCAGGGAGATAAACCCTAAACATCTTACAGATGGGTAGCTCACTGGTGTTCATCCTTGTATGACACCTTGTCATTCATAAAATACATAGCTCACCACCACTGCATCATGTCTCACAAAGGTAGGCAGGACAGAATATATCATCTCCTCTTTAGAATCAGTACAAGGTACCAAGGGCAGGCAGGCTAGAGGCATCGATGGCCAAGGCTGTTCAGCAAGTAACTCTGCCTAGAAATGCTTTGGTAGTGGGGAGGGGCAGTCAGCCTTTTAGGGTGATGGGGGAACGGACAGACAGATGGACACGTCGCAGACGGACAGGAGATGCACTAGAACAGGCTCTTCTTCCCAGCTGCCAACCCTGCCACTGGAAGACACCCAGAAATCTTTCCAACTATCCATGCCAACTGCTCAACCCTTTCGCCCACCCCCAAAGTCCAGGAGGACCCTGGCCAGGCCCCGCAGCTGTGAGTCAGAAAGAGAACAGAGGCCTCCCCCTTGACAGGAGACTTAAGGGGAGAAACTAACACCCCCACCCCACAAACAGGCACCAAGCCCAAACTCTCTCCTGCCCCCCTTCCCCACAGGGCCTGGAAGTCAAAGAAGTTTAGGGAAAGGGGGGGGTTAGGGAGCAGATCCAGCAGCTGCTCTGAGGGCAGGGGAGGAACATTTCATTCACCCCCGAGTCCCCCAGGGCTGAAGCAGAGCGTCCAAGATCTGAGTTTAAAAATAAATTGGCGCTGTCTTAGTGGCTGTGTGTGCATGGGGCTCTTTCTTGAGCTCAGCTTTACAGCCTCAGGTCCTCTGTCTCCTGGGGGATGGGCTGGCTGAGAGTCAATTTCCCCCCAAGCTTTGCCTCTACCTTTTCAGGCCCGGGGCAGCTGTCAGTGAGTACACCTAGCAGCCTCTCTTCAGCGAACTCGAACTCTAGCCTCCACTTCTCGGCACCCTTGGGCTGCGGTCTTTGTGTTTGGGTGGGGGTGTCCCTGTGTCTCTGGAGCTGTGTCCCAGTGGGCCCACTCTGGGGATCTCTATCCCTCTGCGGCCAAGTCTTGGTCTCTCAGGGTCTCAGACTCTGAAAAGTCACTGTAGGCCTCAGGGAGGCAGATTTAGCACTAGTCTAACAAGCTTCAGCCTCAGGGCCCTCCAAGGCCATGGGAAGGGCGCTAGCAATGAGTTCCCTGGGGTCATACATTTGCTTCTTAAAATGTTCTCTAGAACGGGGTCCCCGCAGTGCCTCGAGAACTTCGTCGGTCCATTCTCTGCACTAGTTTGAATGGTTCCTGGAGCCTCCTGGGGCGTGCGTCCTTGTCTGTTCTATCAGGCTTCCTAAGAGCCTCAGTTTCTCCAACCCTCCGGATCTTTCTAGCTTTTCTAGTTCAAATTTGGTCCCCTCCCGGCCCGGAGGCGCGGAGCGGTGAGGTCCGTACCGGTGCGCGTGGTCCCAAGCTCGGGGTACTTGGAGGTGTCCCAGCAGGGGACAGTGGCGGGGAGCCCCCGGTAGCACCCCGGCACCAGCGCAGCGCGGGTACTAGGGCTGGAAGACGGGGCGGGGGACGCTCACCTCGAAGCGGGCGCGGGAGCCGGGCGCGCGCGGGCGTAGGTGGGGCCCGGAGCCGATCGCCCCGCTGCTCCTACCTGCCGGCCGGGCCGAGCGGGCCGAGAGAGCCGCGGAGACGTAGCCTACTGCGACAGACTGTGTGGGCGAGTGGGCGCGCGGCCCTAAGCCTCCGAGGAAGTGCGCGGGCCCGCCCCGCCCGGACCCCGCCCCCGGCCCCCAACCCGCAGGCAGGGGCCAGACCCCGCCCCCTCCTGCCTGCTGTGAGCCCGGCCCAAGCGAACCTGGCGCTCCGACCTTCTCGGCCCCGCCTTGCCTGCTCCCTGCAGCCTGGCCCGCCCCCCTATGCCCCTCGGACCCACGGGAACTGCTGGAAGCGATCTTAGGCCAGGGTACAGGACTCCTAGGATCAGGGTCCGTCTGGGGACCAAACCCCCTCATCATCTCCTCCTAGCTCATCCCCAGATGTTAACTAAATCTTGGCTTGTGAAAGAGGCCTTAATCCAGTCTGCGGGAGGGGGTGGTTTTGATTCTGCTGGCATAGCCTTAGCAGTGGAGATCAAGGTATTTTCTAGAAACTTGGGCTAAAGAGAGCCTTTATCCTTCTCAATTTCAAAGGGCTTTATTCTATAACTGAGTGGCGAAAGCCCAGGCAACAACCTCCCCAACCTCAGATGTGTCCTGGCACCGAAGTTTCTACAGTGCCCCAGAAATAGTTTTGACCTTTCAGACTCAGGGAGACCCTAATCCTCGGTTTCATGAGCTTTTGGCTTCTTGGGAGGGGTGTGAAGAGCAGAGCGTGAGTGGTTATGTTGCTGCAGGCAGGGTGGTGAAGGAGAAGAGGGGACTTCTACAGTTTCTGATCCCCCAGCTTCTACTCTGTGCCGGGAAGGGAGGACAGCGCTTGCCAGGGACACAAGGCCCATCCAGGTCCTCGAGGCCAAACCCCCTGGGATCCTAAGGCTTGTCACTAGGAATAAATAGCCTCAATCTGGAGGGAGGTGGTGGTGGAGGGGGGAGACTCTGTTGTGCTGTTTGCAAAACAGGAGACAACAAACTAATAACCTTTGTATCCATGGTGATTCAGATGACCAGAGAGGCTCCCCTGATCTAAGGCTGTATCCCAAACAAGTTTGCACTGCAGAGATTAAGCCCCCCCCCCCAAGGCTGGTGAGGACCCTCCTCTTCTGTAGCATGTGTCTGGTGCCTAGGTCCTAGGACATCCTTCAGGCCTTCAGGCTAGGTTTCCTTTCAAAATTAAACTCAAAATTAAACGATTGCTTATAATGTTGATTCTTAAACTGCAAGCACATTGAGGGCAGAGGTTGAGTTTTTTGTTTTTTGTTTTTTGTTTTTTTTTTTTTTTTTGTTGACTACTACATTCCCAGTATCTACTCCAGTACTTGGCATACAATAAATGAATGACACACACTGCTTCAGTTTGGATTCCCCTGTCACTCCCTGCCAGGCACCTACTATCAAGAGGTGAATAGACAGTCTGAGGGTGGACCTTTCCTCTGGAGGGATGCAACAAACACTATTCCTGGTTGGAGTAAATAGCAAGAGGGGGTCTGTTCTGGGATAAGGTGATGGCAGTAATGAGAGTTGTGCTGGCTAGTTTTATGTCAACTTCACACAAGCTAGAGTTATCAGAAGGGAGGGAACCCTCAATTGAGACAGTGACTCCATAAGGTTAAACTGTAGGAAAGCCTATAGGGCATTTTCTCTTCCTTCCTTCCTTCCTTCCTTCCTTCCTTCCTTCCTTCCTCTATTTTTAAATTTTATTTTACTTTCGAGACATCAGAGATTCTCTCTGGCTGTCCTGGAACATACTCTGTAGACCAAGCTGACCTTGAGCTCACAGAGATTCGCCTGCTTCTGACAGTAGGATTAAAGGCCTGTACCACCATTGGGCATTTTCTTAATTAGTGATCAATGGGGGAAGGACTCAGCCCATTGTGGGTGGTACTGGGCTGCTGGTCCTGTGTTCTATAAGAAAGCAGGCTGAGCAAGTCAATAAGCAGCACCCCTTCATCATGTCTACATCAGCTCCTGCCTCCAGGTTCCTGCCTTGTTTGAATTCCCGTCCTGACTTCCTTCAGTGATGGACTATGATGGAAGTGTAAGTCAAAGGGGAAAGCGGAAAGTTACCAGTCAACAGTACAGGTGCTTCGTCTTAGAATCTTTGTTCTTTCTTTGTGGCTTGAAGCTCTACTGAAGGAAGGGCTTTTCCAAGAGCTAGCACTCTGTGAGCTTCCACTTTGCACTGTTCCCTGAACACTTTACATGTATGAATGCACATTGCCTGGGTGGGCATCCATGTGTGTGCTAGTGCTAGTGTACCTGTGTGCTTGTGTGGAGGTCAGAGGTCAACCCTCTAGAGTCAGTTCTCTTTAAGATGACTTAGTGGCTAAGACTGCTTGCTGTTAGCTTTCTAACACCCTGAGCAAAAGCAAGTTGGAGAGGAAAGGGTTTATTTCAGCTTATTTCACATCACAGCTTTGCTCAGGGATGTCAGGGCAGAAACTCAAGCAGGGCAGGAAACTGGGGGTAGGAGCTGAAGCAGAAACCATGGAGGGACTTGCTGCTTATTGGCCCGTTTCTCATTACTTGCTCAGCCTGGTTTTTTAGAACACCCAAGACCACCAGGGTGGCACTACCCACAGTAAGCTGGACCCTGCCATGTCAGTCAGCCAGTACACTGCTCTTTCAGAGGACCCAAACTGAGATCCCAGCATCTATGTGTGGTACCTCATAGCAGGCTGTGACTCCAGGGAATCTGATGCCTTTTTCTGGCCTCCTCAGACACCAGCACAGGTGACATTCATTCATGCAAACACAAACATGTACATATAAATAAAAATAAATAGCAGTTCTTTAATCCCAGTAGTCAGAGACAGTTGGATCACTGTGATTTTGAGTCCAGCCTGGTCTACAGAGCAGGTTCCGAGATAGCCAAGGCTGTTACACAGAGAAACTCTGTCTCAAAAACAGTAGGAAGTAAGGGGCCACTTGTGAGAAGGAATTCTTTCTTCTTACCATGCGGTTTCTGGCAATAATCAGGCTTGGTGGCAAATGCTTTTACCTACTAAGCCATCTTGCTGTCCCTGCAGTCAGATTCTGCCTGCATAGGTTTAGGGGATTGAACTCAGGTCATCAGGCTCACAGCAAATGCTTTTACCTTCTGAGCTGCCTCACCAGCCCTATATATACATTTTTAATCCTCTTCTCAAAGGTGAGAAAATGGTGCTCACTTCAGCAGCACAGATACTAAGACTAGGATGACACAGAGATAAGCATAGTCCCTCTGCAAGGATGACATGCAAATTCATAAAGAAATTCCATATTTTTAAATAAGATTTTATTGTATAGTTATTTGTTCCACTAAAAATCTGTTAACCTGAAACAGCAGCAACAACAACAACAACAAAAAAACAAAGATGGGGAAATAGAGGTTGGGCCTGTGGTGGTGCACACATTTAATCCTAGCACTCAAGGAGCATAGGCAGGTGGATCTCTGTGAATTCGAGGCCAGTCTGGTCTATACATCCAGCCAGGGCTGCTTAGTGAGACCCTGGGGAGAAAGAGAGATAGGGGAGAGGGAAAGGGGTGGAGAAGAGACGCACAAATATATTAACAGCCATGGATGGCAAAGTCAAGATTGAAATCCAGACTGTCAAATGTTTCTCATGTCCAAAATGATCCTAACCATTACCTGGGAAGTTAGTGAACCTATGAAAGGCAGTCTCTTCCTCAAGGGTACCATTACTGAGTACTGATGAGATCATGCAATAAGTCTTGAGTAGATGAGGAGCCCTCCTCTCCTTCCCTTTCATGGTTAAGCGTTAAGGTTCTGTTGTTAGGACTTGGGAGTCTAAAGGTCAGAGTAAGTTGGGAGATTTTTGGCTCTGGCCAGCCTGGGGGAGGGAGATTATCCAAGACAGGGGGCTGTGTCCTTTCTCCTCTCCATTTCCAGTGGGCTCACATTTCCCTGCTCACTTTCTTTCCATTGGCCCAGGAAGACGTGCCCCAGGGAGTTCAGGGAGCAGCCTCATGTACTCTCTGTCCTTGTTACCCATCTGTCCTCTCCCCCCTTTTTTGGAAACAGGTGCTTCTGAGCCAGAGCTGGAAGGAAGCAGAGTGCTTGGTCAGAAGCTTAGGTTAAATGGGCATTTGTTCCTTCCTCATCCAGGGGATTCCTACACACATTTCCCTATCTCAAGCTCACAGAGCCCCATCTTGTCTTCTTGCCTTGCAAGAGCTTTTAAAAGAAGGCTCTGGGTCACTTCTGCCAAGCCTCTCATAGCTTCCTCTGTCTGGGTGCTGAATCACTTTGGTGCCTGCAACCACAAGGCCTCCTTCCTCCTAGTGAGAAAATACCCTTTCTTCCCTGGGTGTATTGCTCACTCTTAACACTGCAATGCCCAGAGCAGGCCTCAGCCTTAGCAAACACTCTCTTTCAAATCTCTTAGAAACTTGATTTGTGCTCCCAAGCTCATAAGGGTGTCATAGAGGGTAAAATGAGGACTCTTTGACAGAGCACAGGCAGGGAAGCAGAGAACATGGTTAAATGCTGTGTGGGTACCATGCTTATGGTACTTACTACATTTTCTAGTCTTTAAAAACCCCAATGTGAACTGGTTACTGCTATCACTTTACAAAGGTTTTGATGATGTGGCTCTAAATGCCACACTAAAAGGTGGTAGTTGTGCAATGCCAATTTAGGGCTAACTAGAGACCCCCACCTTCTGGGTACAGCAATGGCTTTTCCAGATGCTGCTGGACAAGGTAGGAGTGGAGACAGCAGTTATCTGGCCTTTCTATCAGATAGCTAAGCTTCTTGAGATGAAGCTAGAAAGGTGGTCCATCCAGTGGCTTGTTTTTCAATTAGGAATTTTTCTAATGCATGTGGACCTAACTGGGCAGAGATCAAGTGTGTAGACACAGGAAAAAAAACTCTTCATACTATGACCTTTTTCATACTATTGTCTCCTGGACTTTCTGAAGAAGGTTTCCATGTCATTTTTCAGCTGGAGAGGTGACATGTAAAATGGATGCAATTAAAGAACCTGTCTAAGCCTAGTGGTGCATGCTTTTAATTCCAGCACTTGGCAAGTGGATCTCTGTGAGTTTGAGGCCAGCCTGGTCTACATAGCAAGTTCTAGGACAGCCACCGCTGAGATTTTGTCTGAAAAGAAAAAAACAAAACAAAACAAAAAAATCCCAAAACAAACAAAAAAGAGCCTGTAGACGATGAGCCTCATGTAGTAGAAAATAATCCAAATGCCAACAGATTAAACAAATAAGGATGAGAGAAAGAGAGGAAGAGAGAGAGCAAACAATTTCAAATGCCATTTCTTGCTTTGCTGGGTCTAGCTTTCTCTTGTGCTACTTAGAGGTAGCTTTAGTGATGATTAAAAATAACACCCATAGCTGGGTATGCTGGTGCACACTTGTAATTCAAGCACTCTGCAGATGCAAGGGAATCCTGTGAGTCTGAGACCAGCTTGGTTCAACGAGTTTCAGGGCAGCCAGGCCTACATGATAGACTCTGCCTCAAGACACCAAACCAAATTAGACTAAGTCAAACCCAATAAAACCAGAAACCAGAGACAAAACAATGTTATTGTGAACCAGCTAACAAGTAAACAGGGCACTAAGCACGTTAAACATATTATGTCATTTAAGCCTCACAATCCTGTGGGTATAGCATTATTTTATTATTTTACAACTAGATATGGATATCAACCCTCAGCACAACTATCTTTCCTTGTTTAAGAGTAGGGATGCATCAAGTGGTGGAGGCGCACTCCTTTAATCCCAGCACTTGGGAGGTAGAGACAGGTGGATCTCTGTGAGTTCGAGGTCAGCCTGGTCTAAATAGTGAGTTCCAGGACAGCCAGGGCTGTTACACAGAGAAAACCTGTCTCAGAAAACAATCAAGAGTAGGGGTGGAAGTGGGATCAGAACACTCCCACCACAGTTCATGGCTCAATCTGTCACATTATACTACCTTACGCTGAGTCTGCCAGCCAGCCATTTCTCTGATGGTTGTAAAAGACTCAACTTTCCTGCTAGTAGATGATTCTCTTCTGCCATGCTTATAGATACAATTCTGCAACTCTGTGACACTCCTATGAGCAAGACCAGCGTGCTATTATTATCTTCGTTTTATGGATGAGAAAAATGATGCTCGTTAAAGTCAAGAAACCTGCTCAAAATCCTACAGCCAGAAGTGGCAGAGCCAAAGGTGCTTTTAAAGTGTTCTAAAGTGTATGGTAAAACTCACATTATTTTTAGTTTTTGTTTCATTTCTTTTTCTTCCTCCCTCAGTCGGATCCGTCCGTAGGCCTGTCCGTCCGTCCTTCCCTCCCTCCCTCCCTCCCTCCCTCCCTCCCTCCCTCCCTCCCTCCCTCCCTCCCTCCCTTCCTCCCTCCCCTCTTCCTTTCTTCTTTTTGGTTTTTCGAGACAGAGTTTTTCTATGTAGCATTGGCTGTCCTGGAACTAGCTCTGTAGACCAGGCTGGCCTCGAACTCACAGAGATCTGACAGAACTCACAGAGTACTGTCTCCCTAGTACTGGGATTAAAGGCATGTGCCGTTACCACCGGTTTTTTGTTTTGTTTTGAGACGGGGTTTCATTTCACTAGGTTGCCCTGGCTGGTCGGGCAATTCCTATGTAAGAGCAGGATAGCCTTGAACTCACAGAATCCCAGTTTCTGCCTCCAGAGTGTATTAAAGGTTGCTGGGATTAAATGGTGAGCCAACACCACCCGCTCTATTTAGAATTTTAACCCAGGCCAAATCGCAGGTGACTGCACATGCGCACACGCAAGCCGAGCTCTGCCAGAGGGCAGTGTCAGCCACGTGTTCCTAGATGCCAATTTGTGGCGAGAACGAAGGCTTGGTCCTTTGAACACTCTCAGTGAGAACTCTGGAGGAATCACGAGCCTCGATCTAGGAAACTACATCTCCCAGAAGCCTCCTGTCCGGACTGCTTGAGCGGGGATGGACTTCCGGTGGAGTAGGCCTCTGATAGGCTGCACAGTGTGGAAGCCTCAAGCGGCCGGGCCTGCTTCCGGTAGTCTTGGCGGACGCTGCTGCTCCGGTACCGGTGGTGGAGTTTGCTGAACTTTTTGTGGCCCCCAGTAGACATGGCGGCGGCTTTTCGGAAGGCAGCCAAGTCCCGGCAGCGGGAACATCGGGAGCGAAGCCAGGTAGGCTCTCGTAGTCTCCATGGGCGACGGCCGGTGGCCCCTGCCCCTTGCCATCCTAGCGTCGGGATACCGGCTAGCGCTTTGCCTTCTGTAAATACCCGACACATGGGACTTGACCCCAGCGTGCCTTGTCGGGGAGGCCTGGGGACCTGGTTAGGGGGATTGCCATTGTCCACGGTAGGAGGTTCAGTGGGGAATTGAGTGAGGCGAGGTGCGTCACATGCCTTCCCCCGGTGACCAGCAGCAGTGGGCGTCCCGCATTCGGCGCGTGCAGGAGCTGTGACCCAGGACAGGTGTGTTCCTAAAGTGGGCCCAACTTTTGTCGTGGGGTTTCTGGCTCATGTAGATCTGTAACAAGCCTCACACGGAATCGTGGTACTTTCTTCTCCCTTCAGGAGAGTGACTTGATCATTTACAAACCCTTTGGGGACCTGATAGCTCAGTTCTGTAATTGCAGCTACTCAGGAGGCCAAGACAGAAGGATCACGAATTCAGGGCCTGACTGGGCAACTTAGACCTGTCTCAAAATAAAAATCTAAAAAAAAAATTCTAGACGTACAGCACAGTGGTGAATTATTTGCCTAGCAGGATTTAGTCCTCGCTCGGAAGAAAGGAGGGAGGGAGTCCCCCACTAAATATTAGTTAGAATAAATAATTGTGGGGTTTTTAAGGAGACTGTTTTAGTGTGGGAATATGCGGTAGAAATGAAGATATACCCAGAATTACATTATTCACCTTATTATTATCAGAAATCACATGATGTTCAAACAAGCTTTCAGTGGCTGGAGAGAGGCTTAGCCATTAAGAGCACTTGACTGCTGTATCAGAGTTCAAATCCTTGTGGTGGACTCAAATACCTGTAACTCCAGGAAATCCCACACTCGCTTCTGGCTTCCACAGGCCCTCACTCACATGCTCATATACACACAGGCATACACACTTATACATCTTTGTTTGTTTGTTTGTTTGAGACAGGGTTTCTCTGTGGTTTTGGAGGCTGTCCTGGTCCTGGAACTAGCTCTTGTAGACCAGGCTGGTCTCAAACTCACTGAGATCCTCCTGCCTCTGCCTCCCGAGTGCTGGGATTAAAGGTGTGTGCCACCACTTCCCGGCACAATTATACATCTTTTTAAAGTATTTATTTTGGTTTTTCAAGATGAGATTTCTCTGTGACAGCTCTGGCTGCCCTGGAACTCTCTGGAGACCAGGCTGGGCTCGAACTCACAGAGATCCCACCTGCCTCTGAGCACTGGGATCAGAGGTGTCCACCTCCACTACCCAGCTTTTATTTTTTATATTTGTTTGTTTGTTTGGAGATAGCGTTTCTCTGTGTAACAGCCCTAGCTGCCCTGGTACTCTCTGTAGACCAGGCTGGCCTCCCAAGCACTACTGCCCAGCTTTTAGTTTTTCTAATCAAAACTAACTTATGTTTGTTTATGTGTGTGTCTGTGACTGGGTTTTTGCACATGAGTTCATATGCCTGTGGGAGCTCATCCTGGGGCTGGGGTCACAGTAGTTGTGACATCCCTGATATAGGTTCTGGAAAATGAACTTAGATCTTCTGGAAGAGGAAAATGTGTTTTTAACTGTTAAGCCATCTCTTTAGCCCCTCAAATATATATATTTATTTATTTATGGCAAGAGGATCAAGAATTGAGAATAATCCCTCAAGTTTTAGGACACTCTGGGCCACATGAGACAGTATCTCAACAAAACAATGGGCTGGTAAATGTCCTTGCTGCAGAAGCCTGGTGGCCTGAGTAAGACCCTCTGTAAGACACTCTGGACTCATATAAAGGTAGAAGAATGGACTCTCTCTTTTTGAGACTATAACTTAATTACACATTTCCCCCTTCCCTTTCTGTCCTCCAAACCCCACTAAAAATCCTTCTCTAGTTGATGTTAGCCAAAAGGACGAGAAGTGATAGTACTGAGTCTTCTTAAGCACAGTTCATCTTTTCTGCTTAGTAGCATTTATTAGGGTGAATGCTTAGTGGAAGCAGTATCATACATGTATGTGGACAACTTGCAGGAGTTGTCTTCATGTTCAAACTCAAAGTCTTGGCTTGGTAGCCAATGCCTTTAGCCACGGAGTCATCTCACAGTAGTGTATTTTAACATCTTATTTGTGAGACTGTATACAGACCTATCTAAAACTAATAGTAGCTAGCTAGAGCTTGATGAAGTGTAAATGCATGACTCTCACTGCCATTTAACTCAGGGCAGCTGTTTGGAAGCAGTTTATTATGTCCTTACATTTCCTCGAGGAAATGAAGGCTCAGATGGGTCAAGTACTTTGTCCGAAGAGCCACAGCGAGAACTGTCATATGGCAAAGCTGGAAATCACATCAGCTGTTTCAAGAATACAGAGGTGGGACTGGGAAGATGGGTCAGCAATCAAGATGCTCTTCTAGAGACCTAGGTTCAGTCCCCAGCACCCACATGGCAGTTCACAACTGTCTGTAACTCCAGTTCCAGGGCATCTGGCACCTTTCCAGCGTCAGACGTGCAGGCAGAACACCAATGCACATAATAAATCTTGAGGGCTGCTTGAAGGCAAAGCCATCAAATGTGTTTTTTGTTGTTTTGTTTTTGAGATAAGATCTCCAGCTTTAGCCTAGACTTAACTCAGATTCAGTTTGTGATCCTTCTGCCTCAGCCTGTTGATGCTGGATCACAGTACATTGTGCTTAAAATGACCACTTTTTCAGCATCCTAGGAATAGTGTCCCCTATCCTACAGTGTCCTTAGGAGGTAGATGCTATTTCATCTTATAAACTAGGAACCTAGTGCTTAGAGATTAAATTTGACATCTAAAGTCACATTTGCAAATAGTTGACTTGGGCTAACATGGAAGAAAAGGATTTCAAGGCGATGTCACTTCTGAATTTGGATCCTTGTATTTTTCTTTGTCCTGTTCCTCCTTTGTGATGCCATAGAAGTGAATTGTGTGGAGGAGGTAAATGTGGAAACCACTTCACATGCAGTGTCTGGTTTCCTCTGTAATGCACACACACATTCACACATTAATGACTTCTCTGACCCTTGAAATTTTCTTCTCTGTCAATGTCCCTTTGTTTTTTTTTTTAAGATGAAAGTTATCATGGCTATCATGGGTGCTGGAGAGATGGCTCATTGGTTAAGAGCACTCACTGCTCTTGCAGAGGACCCAGGTTTGGTTCCCAACACTCACATGGTAGTTTACAGCCATGTATAACTTCAGTTTCAGGGGATTTGATTCTTTTGTCTGACCTCTGAGGGCACCAGGCATGCATGTGGCACACATGCGTATATTCAGGCAAACACTCATACACATATAACCAATCTAAGCTGAGTGAAGGTGGTGCATGCCTGGGATCCCAGCACTCTGGAGGCAGAGACAGGTGGATCTCTGTGAGTTCGAGCCCAGCTTGGTCTACAAAGCAAGTTCTAGGACAGCAAGAGGTGTTACACAGAGAGACCCTGTCTCACAAAAACAACAACAGAAAACAAAACAAAACAAAACCCCCCTAAAACCTGAAAATTTTTAAAAATGTATTTTTTGTGCATTGGTGTTTTACCTGCATGCATATTGTAGGGTGTCAGATCCCCCTGGAACTAGGATCACAGACAGTTATGAGCTGCCATGTGGGTTCTGGGAATTGAACCCAAGGTCCTCTGGAAGAATAGCCAGTGCTCTTAGCCACTGAGCCATCTTTCCAGGCCCATTTTTAGAGTAAGCATCTCTTTTCTTTTCTCTCTCCCTCCTTCTTTCTTTTTCTCTTTTTTGAGACAGGGTTTCTCTATGTAGTTCTGGCTTTTCTGGAACTGTCTTTGTATACCAGACTGGCCTCAAACTCACAGAACCTCCTGCCTCTACCTCCCAAATGCTGGGATTAAAAGCATGTACCACCACTGCCCATAAAAATAATTTGTTTTTGTTTTTGTTTTTGTTTTTGTTTTTGTTTTTGAGACAGGGTTTCTCTGTGGCTTTGGAGGCTGTCCTGGAATTAGCTCTTGTAGACCAGGCTGGTCTCAAACTCACAGAGATCCACCTGCTTCTGCCTCCTGAGTGCTGGGATTAAAGGTGTGCGCCACCACTGCCCAGCAAAATAATTTTTAAAAAATTAGGAAAGTCTGTTTTGAGATATTGTTTCACAGCCTCGGCTGACTTAGAACTCTATATAAACCAGGCGGCCTTGAATGAATTCCCCTGCCTCTTGTCTGTTGAGTGCTCTGTTGGGCTTCCACACATAGTTTATAATTTTTTAAAAATTACATTTACTGGTTTCTATGGGTTTGGGTGTATGAGTGTTGGGTAGCCATGTCAGGGAGTCATTGTAGAGGTCAGGGGACAACTTGTGAGAGGGCAGTTCTCTTTTCAGCATGTAGACCCTAGGGGAGCAAATCTAGGTTCAGTGGCAGGCATCACCTTCTGAACCATCTTGCCATCCTTGGGTTGTTACTTTACTCATTGGGTTATGTTATCCCTGTAAAGATTAAGAGATGACAAAGGTGAATGTAAGACTCCCATCCTAAGTTCAGTAGAGACATAAATGCAGCCTCAGGAGTTAAGGTTGTTCAGAGATGTGGGTATAGTGGTGCAAATCTGTTAATTTGGAACTTGGCAGGCTCAGGCTAGGAGAATTACAAGCCCTACCTTGAGTAATATAGTGAGTTCCAGGCCAGCTGGACCTTGTCTCAGGAAAAAAATAAAAGTCAGGCACAAAGCAGTATATGGTGGGCACATGCCCATCATCATGCTGTTGGGAGGTTGAGGTGGTCATGAGTTTGAAGTCAACCAGAGCTGTCTGATAACCTGCTTCCAAAACTGAAGCCAAACAAACATTATTCAGAGCAGAAAGTAGTGGGTTCTGAAATAGCATAGGTTGGCCACAGAAGGTAGGGGTTCTAGTTTTAGCTTTGGTTCTGCATTCCTAGAGTGAATATCTCCTCTATGTGCAGCTAATGATGGCCTTGGCCTTCTGATCAGCCTGCCTGCTTTTTCTGTGTAAGGATTACAGGTGTGTGTCACCATGCCTGGTCTCTGTGGTGCTGTAGATTGAACCTGGGGATTTTTGTATGCTAGGCAAACAGTCTACCAGTTGAGGTACATCCCCAGCCTTGGTTTTGCATTCTTGAATACATTCTCTAAATGTCATTCCCTTTCTGATATTTGCTTTACTTTTTTTTGTAATGGTCATAGGATGAAATAGGAGTATGTAACAAGCATAGCACATTGCTTTGGAACAGAGTAGGTACATAATTGTTATGATGATGTAGGTAGAGCTAGGCATGTAGCTCAGTTGGTAGAGTACTTGCCCAGCAGCTAGAGGTTCTAGGTTTGATCCTTAAAAATAAAAGCCAGGCATGATGGCACACACCTATAATTCCAGCACTCAGTAGGTGGAGGCAGGGGGATTATGAACTGACCCTGTCTCAAAAGCTCTCCACAGCAAAAAGTCAGAAAAGCATATAACATAGACACACACAATTTACACAGGGTTGCATGTAGCTTAGACTGGCCTTGAACTCCTGATCCTCTTGTTTCTATTTTTAAGATCTGATGTTACAGACAGTACCAATTTAACCTGACATTAAGCACTCAAAGTAACATTGTAGCTTATAGAAGGATAGATCAAGGTGTAGTCACTGAATCCTGCTTGCTATAGAAGTGAATGGCAGAGAAATACTTTCCCATTGTCCTTGGTTTTGCTTCTACTGTTCTCTGTTTTGCTTTTTAATTGTTTGTGGTCTTACTATGTAGCCTTTGCAGTCCTCCTGCCTCAGCCTCCCAAGTGTCAGAATTGCAGGCAAGTACCAGCCTTACTGTTCTTATTTTATAGTTAGGAAATGACAGCTCAGAAAAGTTAAGTGATTTATTTGTCCAAGGTCACAGATTGTTAAGAGGTAAAGCATGGATTGAACCTAAGTCTGAAAACTCTAAATTTAGCTCCCTTCGCCACAGTTGCCTCCTGTTACTATGTTTTCCCTTCATAGTATTTTATAAGCCCTTGGATTAAGTTGGTAGTAATTTTAGTACAACTGGCAACTGCTTGCTTAGTGCCGAGTCATTGTTGCCTCTCTCTGTCCTTAATAGGCCAAGAAACCTACTATGGTGGTGCTTATGACCTGCCAGGCTCCTGGATGAGCCCTCTCATCCCTGGGCAGGGCCTAGTGAGGGGGAGGAGGGAGGAACAGGGTAGCAGGCTGGCTCCAAGGACACAGATTTACTGAGTACTACAGCCTTGTTCCTGTCAGGTGTCATGTTGCTTTGAGCATGTGTTTGCCAAGAGAACTAAGTGCATCTTTCTCTTTTTGTCTTCTAGCCTGGCTTTCGAAAACGGCTGGGTTTGCTGGAGAAGAAGAAAGATTACAAACTTCGTGCAAAGTGAGTCCAGTATTTCTGGGAGAGGTGCTGCCAAGAAAGCTTACAACATCCCATACTACAGCTAAAGTGTCCAAGTGTCTAATGGGGGAATAGTTTCCTGCCATTGATAAAATCCCTAAAGCTCTGGCAGCCTGTTAGAGATTTTCCTGTGACCCCAGGCTTCCCTTTGTTCAGACAGAGTGTTACTTTACATAAGTGCTTACACTGTCATTTTTTTAATATGCCCTTCCAGGTGGTTTTCTCAAAGTGGTGTTGCTTTGCCTCCACCTTGGTTTTTGAACCAAATGCTGAATCTTTTTGCTTCTTTTTCTTGAAGTGAAAGATACAGTCTAAAATTCTGTTTGTTGGGTCTCTTACATCATTATATGTGGTGTGGAATGAAGAGATGTGAAAGATGGATTCATGAGCCTGAGAGTGGGTGATGATGAACTCTGAAAACATTTTATAAAACAATTACGTCTGTTCTTTTCTTTAGCACTTCATTTGCAAAATGCTTGCAATTGCTTATTAGCATACAAGTCAGCTGAGGTTCTTATACTCCTGATTTCTGTAGGTCTCAGATTTTAATTTTTTAACTTTTTTTACTTTACTTTTGGAGATAAGGTTTCACTATGTAGCCTTCGCTGGCCTGAAACTCACTGTGAAGACTAGGTTGACCTCATATTTACATCAATCCACTTGTTTGTGCCTCCTATACGTGCCTGTGGAGGCAGGAAGAGGGTATCAGAGCCCCTTGGAACTGGAGTTATAGACAGTTGTTACCTGCCATGTTTGTTCTGGGAATTGGACCTGGGACCTCTGGAAGAGCAGTCAGCTTGCTTGCTTTTTCCCTCCCTCCCTCCCTCCCTCCCTCCCTCCCTCCCTCCCTCCCTCCCTCCCTCCCTCCCTCCCTCCCTTTTTAACTTTATTTTTGTGGCAGTCTCCTTGTGTAGTCTAGGCTGGGCTCAAACTCAAGGTTCCTACTTCAGTTTCTTGAGTGCTAGGATTACAGTTCTCCATGTCATGCCTGGCTGGTACCAGAGCTTTTTACTAGGATGCCTGGAACTCAGAGATCCACCTGCCTCTGCCTCCTGAGTGCCTGGATTAAAGTTGTATGCCACCATGTTGGCTGTCCTAGAGCTGTTTAAGCTAATTGTAAGAACTGAGCGCTGTGATTGGTTTCCTTTTAGTAGTGTGGTAGGAAATGGGACTTGAACCTAGGACCTTACACATTTGAGAGAAAGCTCTCTACCAGTGAGCTATAGCCCATTCCTGAGTGCTGTGGTTGGGTCAGGCAATGTTTGTAGGAGATAGAGTTTGTATGTTTGTTTTTTCCTTTCAACAACCTTCTGGGGTCAGGTTACTGTTATACTCACTTATATGTGAGATTAGGATTAGAATGGTTATTCAACTTCCCCAGGGTTACTTAGGAGTAATAGAGTCTGGGTATAGAACCACGTAGTATGGCTGCAGGGGCCACTACTCTGCTGTTCTGCTCTGTGGCAGTGAACGGTGAGTCATGGCAGGACTTTGGTGCCGAAGCTTGGACCACAGCCCTTCATGAGGAGTTTGAAGTTGTGCTTTATTTGGTGTCCCTTTGTAGTGGTTTAAGTGGACTAGGATGTGGAAAGGAGACAGTCACCTTTAGGCAATCACCTGTATGATTGGAACAGAGGACTCTGAGGAGTGTGGGTCTCACAGGGAGCCTGACCTGTGACAGTGAACCATGGAACAATCTGGTCCCTGCTTAGGGTTTCTTAAACATTTGTTTGTTGTGGTTTTCATTGGTTTGTTTACTTTGAGGAATTTTGTGTGCTTCTTTTTTTTTTTTTTTTTTTTTCTTTGCGACAAGCTCACTTTAAATCAGATTGATTTCAAATTTGTGATTCCTCTGCTTCAGTATCCCAAATGTTGAGGGAGCAGATGCGCCTTCAGGTTATGAGCTTTTAAATGGGTGTAGTTCATCTGTGTGGATAGGTTTTCTTTTCTTTTTCCTCCTTTTGTAACAAATCTCTCCTGACTTGGTTTTTTTTTTTTTTTTTTTTTTAGTGACTATCATAAAAAGCAAGATTTCCTCAGAGCTCTCCGGAAGAAGGCTCTTGAAAAAAATCCGGATGAATTCTACTATAAAATGACCCGGGCTAAGCTCCAGGTAGGTACAAAACAGATAATAGTTGTTCAGAGCCCTAGTGTCGGGAAATAAGGGTTGGGGAGTGAGGGGGAGAGAGGAAGCATCCTTGCCATCCTTTTCCACTTGGACAGGTGCTCCTGGTTGAGAGTCCACCGAAGACTGTCCTTTTCTTGCTCAGCATGCTCCTACCTTTGTACTATCTTCTGTTTATTTTCTTCCCCTATTTGTTTTATTTTGGTATTACAAATGGAACCCCGTACCTCTGCATATTAGACAAAGTGCTGTACCCCTAGTTACATCCCAGCCTCTTGCTTGAAGAATAAGTGAATGGAGATGTGTCTGTTCAAGGTGGGTGTCAATGGCCTGAGGCTTTGGATAACTCTTAGTGTGCATGCAGCTCTTTCGTGTCTTTGCTTTAAACGTGGATTATGCTAACAGCCTACTAATGGCTGTATCTGCTACAGACTGTATCTGTTAAACTGTTTTTTAGGATGGAGTTCATATCATCAAGGAGACCAAGGAAGAAGTGACACCAGAGCAACTAAAGCTAATGAGAACTCAGGATATTAAATATATAGAGATGAAAAGGGTTGCAGAAGCGAAGGTAACCGTTGCATCTTTGTTCTGATGCATTTTTGTTGGTTGATGAAGAAAGGACACAGCTGTTAAAAGATAGGCTCACAACCAAAAATATAAGAAAGGACACAGCAGTTTGTAGTGGTATATACCTCTAATTCCAGCACTTGGGATGTAGAGGCTATCAGTGTTGAGGTCCTGGTTTAATAACAACAAAGGAAATGATTCTATAATGTCAAGTTATCAGCTGACTCCAGAGTCTACAATGTGTTTGGGTGTGATGATGATTTAGAGGTATAATCAGCATGGTGAAATAGAGTTTAGGTTTGAGAATGAGACTGATATAAGCTAAATACTGGCTGTGCCAGTTTCTGACTCCATGGTTATAGACCAGTTAACTTGAGAATGCTTATTTCAGTCTTATACTTTAAATACTGAGTTTTGTGGAATGCCTAGTCTAGTGCTTGATAAATAGTTGGTGCTTGGTAAGTTTAAGTGCTTTTATTGTGCTGTGGTGGCGCAGTCCTTTAATCCCAGCACTCGGGAGGCAGAGGCAGGTGGATCTCTGTGAGTTCAAGGACAGCCTGGTCTACAAAGTGAGTTCCAGGACAGCCAGGGCTACACAGAGAAACCTGGTCTTAAAAAAAAAAAAAAAAAAAAAAAAAAAAGAATGAAACCATTGAGAATAAAGTATACTGTCAGACGTGTGATGATGCCACAATGAAAGTCAGTACCTAAAAATATCACAAAGATTGAGACGATGAATTTTTTAATTCTTTGCTGGCTGACAGTGATGATGTGAAATGTCTAAGTTCTTGAAAGTTTATTTCTGAGCCTCGGGAAGAGCCTTTTTCAAAGAGCCTATATTCCTTACTCTAGAAAATTGAAAGACTGAAGTCAGAGCTCCACCTGCTGGATTTCCAGGGGAAGCAACAGAATAAGCACGTGTTCTTTTTTGACACCAAAAAGGAAGGTATGAAATGTTGAAGGTGTCTGGGATGTTCTGCCATGTCAGTGTGTGTTGGATGGTATTAGGGACAACCCAACCTGTGCCTTAAAGATTGTCTTTAATTTCAGTTGAACGGTTTGATATTGCAACTCACTTACAAACGGCCCCAGAGCTAGTAGACAGGGTCTTTAATAGACCCAGGATAGAGACCTTGCAGAAGGAGAAAGTGAAAGGTGTTACCCCTCAGACTCAACTCAAGGTATGTTTCTCTATTGCACTCAGATGGGAGTTTGGGGGGCCTCGAGGGTTTTTGTCTGTGATTATTTTTTTGCCATTGTGTTTCATATAATTATTTGTGGAAAACTTCAGAAACACTTGATAAAGTGGAAAGATGATTGTTGATGAAGTGGAAGTGGATTTTTTTGTTTGTTTGTTTGTTTATTTGTTTTGGAGGACATGGTCAGTTTAGGTTTTGGGTTTGAACCCCAACTCTGATCTGGTCCTTTGTACTTTTAATGCATGCATCCTTTGCTGATACTTAGAAAATACAGAGCAGGGGAGGAACATTGAAGACTAGGGTTGTGGTGTGTGGTGCTTTGATCTAGAACCCTTTTCAGTGAATACACATATTAAATGTTTTCATATTACTCGTTTGTACCCAAGATTTTGTATTGACTTTTCCTTATGGTGCTTTCTATCACTTAACTGGATTGTGGAGATGACAGGCTTTTTCTCAAAGCCTTCTGGAGTTGAACTCTCACTTCTGACTGACTCATTTAAAAAAAAAAATGCTGTCAATGTGTTTCAAGCAGACAGCTGTTCTGTTTTGATTTGAAGCATTTACACTGCATCAGTTTTGCTTCCAATGTTTAATTTCACAGCAGTTTCCTCTAGCTCAGAGGCAGCTAAACTTGCTTTAGTAATATAAATACCCCTAATTAGTTTGACTATATTGGGTAATCCCATAAATTTGACAGTCTGTGCAATAAAGTGAAAACAAAAGCTGTCTGAAACCACTGCTGTGAGAGAGACTCTGCTGGAGCTGGGGAGTTGTTGTTGGTCTGAGGCCCAGTGCTGGGCCCCTTCACGTTCATAACACTCCCAGCTGAGGAGCTGGCTGAGGTGTTCTCAATCAGTTGTGTTTTCAGTTAGCTGAATCACTGATGCCCCTCGGTGGTATTATAGTCCTCCAGAGGGAAGTGTCCCAGACCCTAAAGAATGGTCTGCCATCAGAGCAGTTATGAAGATAAGAGTGCTCAGGCCTGCCATTTTTGCTCCGTATTGTTTCACTCCATTGCTTTGCCTAAAGCGTAATTATTTTTATCAAGAGGCTGCTGCCGGTGAGTAGATTGCAAGTCTGCAACTTGGAAGTGATAAAATCTGCAAATGGCTTGAATCCTGTGAACATCCAACCCCCCAACACTGAAATTTTATCCATATATGTATGTACAGGTTTACAGGTAGTTCAAAACAGTAAAGTCTAACATCCTTCAAAACTTGCAGTATTTGAGTACTGATATGATACTATAAGTGGGAAATTGCACACCTGATTTTATATGATGGGCCACAGTCAGAATGTAGGCACGCTTAAAATACTGTGTAAAATTATCTTCAGGCTCTGTATATAAGGAATACATGAAAAATAATGAATAGCTTATTTAGACTTGGGTCTCATCCCTAATTTATCTCATATGCATGCAAATATTCCAAACACCCCCCAAATTTGAAATCCAAACACTCTGGTTCCAAGCATTGGGGATGAGTGAGATTCAGTCTGTGTGCTGTCTCAGAGAAAAAGCCAAAGTTGTTAGTTTCTCAGATGCTTCCAGTCTCAGAATGTAAGGACTGCAGTAGCCTCTGGGGAGTCCTTAGCCATTAGTCCTTCTCGACTCAGTGCTGAAAATTCCCCTTGTGCTCTGTGACATTGAGATCTCAGGCCTCAGCACACTGCTGATCACTGGTCCTTCGGTTGCTCTGTGTTCACTTTTGCAGGCTTCCAGTCCTGGGCGAGTGCTGCCCTCCTCCAGTGACTGGGGCACTCAGAATTTAAGGCCACTGTGTACCTCTGAGAACACTCTTAGAAGTGGGGGCTCAGGACAGTCCTGACTACCTTTTAGGCAAACCTTCCTTTGGGCAAGTTTTCTTCCCTGGGTCTTGTTCTACGTTTGTTAATGATAGATTTTGATAGTGTAGTTTCCACAGTTGCTTTCACTTGTTAATGTGTCACCTTTAGTTGATTCTGGAATAAAGAGGGAACTGATGAAACCATTGATAATAGTTGGACTCAAGAACCAGCTTCTTATTAATTTTTGCCTTGTTAATTGTTTTATTAAATATATGTCTATTCTGCAGAGGATAGCTAAAGAAAGACAAAGACAGTATGATTGCTTGACACAGCGGATTGATCGGGAGAGGAAGCTGTTTGTGGTCGCACAGAAAATTCAAACCCGCAAAGATCTTATGGTGAGGAGGTGTAGGCTTGAGCCTTTCTCTCTCTCTCTCTCTCTCTCTCTCTCTCTCTCTCTCTCTCTCTTTACAAAGGTCTTAACTGAGACTGGATCTCGGCTGTGTGTAAATCAACAGCAGTGAAAATGTCTGCTCCTTTGGGGCAGTGGTTTGAGCCAGTGTCTATTGCTCTGACACTGTTGAAACATTCCTTGATTAAGAA
Source organism: Cricetiscus sungorus (assembly GCA_030556225.1). Taxonomy (NCBI): domain Eukaryota; kingdom Metazoa; phylum Chordata; class Mammalia; order Rodentia; family Cricetidae; genus Cricetiscus; species Cricetiscus sungorus. Next base: position 119,354,116 of record JANBXA010000734.1, on the reverse strand, counting down.
GGTAATAAGGGGTTATTAGTCAGTGCCCTGGAGCAGCAGAGGGTAGGATCAGGTAGCATGTGGACTTTACAGCTTATGAGCAGCTCCCGTAACATTTAAACAGGTTAACAAACAGTGCATGCCACTCACGGGTGTTTAAAAATAGACAACATTGTGCAGTTAAATAGCAGAGCTAAGGAATCTAAGAAGCTTCTTCGCATTATCATTCCTCTAAATGTCAAATTCTTCAGCTTTGCAGATCGTTTAGGTTGGCCTTTCTCAACTGGGGTTCCGAGAGAGAAATTAAATTTATAATTTAAACAAAATAATTACTTGAGATGCTCTCTCCTCAGTTTCCCAAAGACTGTCCACAGCTGATAGCACTCTGTGCTCTCCTGGAGACGTTAAGTGACTCCCTACAGTGGGTGGCTACAGCTCTTCTGAACTTGGAGAAGGCTCTGTCAGGCTCTCTCCTAGCTAGCTTACTGGCTTTGCTGCTCCATGAAACCCTACTTATGTTTACCGGTCACCTTTTACCCTTACAGGATAAAACTAACAAGGTGAAGGTGAAGAAAGAAACAGTGAACTCCCCAGCTATTTACAGATTCCAGACTCGCCGAAAACGTTGATGTGTTAAAAATAAGCTTCATCACTCTGCATTGAAAAGAGCTCTTTTTTCCCCCCTTTTGTAATAACTTCAGATTTTATTAGTTCAGATCTGCCATGGTTTTCTTGTTTTCTAATCATGATTTATTGTCAACCTGATACTTGATATCTTTCTATGAGAATAGTAAATATCCCTTCCCCAATTATCATTGTTTCTGTATTATTATTATTATTATTATTATTATTATTATTATTATTATTATTATTATTTGGTTTTTTCTAGACAGAGTTTCTCTGTGTAACAGCCCTGGCTGTCCTGGAACTCATTCTGTAGACCAGGTTGGCCTTGAACTCACAGAGATCCATCTGCCTCTGCCTCTCAAGTGCTGGGATTAAAATTATGTGCCACCATTGTCTGGCTTTGTTTTATATTATGGGTTCATTCTCCTATATGTAATTCTTATTTTTCTTTATACAAGTTATATAACCTGGTATAACAAAGTAGAAAATAAATTAATTCATTTCTGACCTCAGTATTTAAGAACGACAGATATTTATTCCACACTAGGAATTAGGGCTGCACAGGTGAAATGCTACCATGGTCATTCTGGTGTATGCCCCCCATTTGGGAGAGTTATACATCAGTTTTTGTTTATATTTGTGTTTTGTCATACTCCTTATAGCAAATTTTACATTCTAATTTTTAATTAAATCACTAGCTCTGTTCTATTTTTGTTACATTACAGAATTTGTCAAAAGTAAAGTAAGATCAAAGTAAAAAGTAAAGTCATTGTTTTTGTGTGTTTGTGTTTGGGTGGATGCACATATGTGGTGGAGCATGGGGAGGACATGGGATGGTGCCTGGCTTTAGACTCAATCTATCTTGTTTTGAGACAGTGTCTCATTGGCTTGGAGTGCATCGATTATATGAGGCTGGCCGGCCAGTGAGCCTCAGAGATCCACTTGTCTTTGCTTGCTTTTGTTGGAATTATAGGTGAGGAACGCCACACTTCTTGGTGTCAGAGGATGATTCACTGGATTTAGTTATCAGGGTTAGCAGCAAGTGCATTTACCTGCTGAGCCATCTTATCAGCTCCCTCACTTGGCTTTTAAAATGTGGGTTCTGGGGCTGGGCAGTGGCAGGACCACTGCCAGTACTTGGGAGGCAGAGGCCATTGGATCTCTGATCTAGAATTCCAGGCAGGGCAGCTACACAGTGAAACTCTGGGAAAAACAACAAAAATGTGGGTTCTGGAAATCAAACTTAACCGATCATGTTTACACAGCAATGGAACCTGAATTTCTTTTTTCTTTTTCTTTTTTTTTTTTTTTTTTGAGATAGGATCTCATGGAGTCCTGGCTGACTTAAAATTAGCTGTGTAGCCAAGGGTGACCTTCTTGAACTCCTGATCTTTCTGTAATCCAAGGGCTTGGATTACAGACATGCCAGAACACCTGGCTGAAGTAATGATTTTAAGGATTAAATGTGTACAGTGGAAAGAGGGAACTTTATTATTTGGGTGGCTTCATAATTTGTCTAAAAGTCCAATTTCTCCTTCCTTACATTCAGAGATAGACACCCTTGGTACTAGCAACCCTATGGGTTCCTATTTATTTAGAAAACTCACATCAGAAGGACTGGCTCTGTTCCTGCCTTTAGCTTCCAGCCAATTGCTGATTCCAAGGCTATAAATTACTTCACCTGAGAATACAGACCCCAGGCTATATGGAGCTGTTTTTTTTTTTTTTTTTTTCCTCTCCTCCGGGTCCCACCCATTGCTTCCTTGCCCATATATAGGGATGGTTGGCCATGGCTAGTCAGAACAGGACTGAGCAGGCTTACAGAAGATGTAGGAGAACTGGGAACAGGGTTCTGGGAGTCTTGTTCACACTCCACTTCCTGGAGAGGAATAGCCACATCAGTCTGGTAGATTTTCTTTTTTTAATGTGTGTATGAGTGTTTTACCTTTATGTCTGCAACATGTGCATGTCTGATGCCTGCAGAAGACAGAAGAGGGTGTCAGGTCCCCTAGAACGAATTATAGGTGATTGTGATTACATGTGGGTTCTAGGAATTGAATCCAGGTTCTCTAGAAGAGCAGCCAGTGCTATTAACCTTTGAGCCACCTCTCCAGGCCCGTGTCTTGTGTAAAGCCTAGAACGAAAGCCTGTTTTCTTAGAATACATACTGTGGGATTCAGATTTGGGAGCCCTGAAAATAAGGTTCCAGAGAGCAGGATTTGTGAAGAGGTGCTGAGCTCAGTTAGTGCCAATGGTCTGAGTCTCCCTATCCATTAACAGAGACGTGGGTAACACTGTTAAGAAACCCTGGCTGGAGAAGGCGAAGGTAGCATTTTCAGATGGTACTTAAAAGGGAATTTGACATTCTAAGGAGTTAACAAGCCAAGCAATGGTTTGTTCTGGGGTAAGCTGCCAGGCACTTCAGCTGTTCTTGCCATTCCTGGGTAGAAAGGTGGAGGAGGGTTGGGAGTACACCTGCCCACCTTCTCATAAAGTGTACACTCACACGAAAGTACACAATGCTGCATGGGCTCTTAGGTTAACAGAGGCATGGGGCAGGAACAACTTGGGACCCATGAACAGGTATGATACAGCCATGCACCCACCCTCGGGTGCACACAAAACATACCAGTGAAGATGCTTGAAGGGGCTTTTGCTGCTCAGTCCACTGTGTTTGGAGTTCCCCAGCTTCCAAACTGGAGGTAATTAAAGCTAGAGGAACAGGACCAGGTGTCCTTGTTGCTGAGCCACTGCTGGCGGTCTCTGGGGCCCAAGGATCCTCTGTGGAGCAGCAAGTACTCTTCACTATTGAGCCACCTCCCCAGCCCCTTGTTTTAATCTTTTGACATGGTCTCATGCTAGCCTGGGCTGCTCTCAAACTTACTTTTCTGCCTACTGCAAGTGTCAGAATTACAGTTATGAGCCACTGTGTCTGGAGGGCCCAAGGCCCTCTTAAGGGGAGAGATTAGTGGTCCCTTGTCATTAACCCATCACAGCTCTATAGTCTCATGGATTCTGAGACAAGGCCACAGCTTTAAGGTAAGGCTCTCAGTGGGACAACAGACCGACTAGGAGAGGGAGAAGGTTTGTTTTCTTTGTAGCCACCTTCTTAGGCTTGGGATGGTTTGGCCTGTTGACATGTTTACCACTCTGGCTGTGCCACCAGGCTGTGGGTAGCCTGTGGAATTGGAGAACTTGCCTGGACCAAACAAGTGTTCTTTTTTCGGTCCATGTCTTGTCATAAGCCAAGAGTTCAAAACAACAGCCATCTGGAACCTTTGGATCTGTTCAAGGGACAGTCCCTGAGCCAACTTGGCTTATAGCCACATCCTAGAGTCCTTTTGACTAAAACAGTGGTTCAAGGCCTTGTTTTACTTTTCAGTATAAGAATCTAATTCTGATTTTTTTGTCCACGGAAGGAACTGCTAGGTAGAAAAGAGCCCAGCAGGTGGAGCTGCTGCCTCTTTCTGGGCTGGTTATCAGGGAGCCTGTGCCTACCCTTTGCAAGCAGCTTCCGCCAGAACCTCCTTGCCCCCCAGAGATGCGGAGTATGGATTTGTTTATTAAATTTAATGCCACAGAAGAGAGCTCCGTGGAAAATATCTTTCCTTTTAGTCTGGGCATATGGAGGCTTTCCCACTTTTAATGAGGATCCTGTAGGGACTTTAGGGTCTTTCCCAAGGCCTCAGGTTTCCCAGAGGTTGGTCCACCAGGATGCTGTAGGGGGTTTCCTTTTGTGGAGGTCTAAGAGTTGACTTGTGGCTTGCTGTCTCCCTGTGCTGCTGGCTGTGGGTCACTGAACAATCCAAGCCGCACGTCCTTGGGCAGGGAAAGCAGCCAACATGCAGACTGCTCTGCCTGCCTGTGGAGGCCGGTGAGGCCAGGGCCTGTCGGGACTTGAAACCATGAGGCAAGTAGGTGTGTGGTTCTGGGCTCTTTTTCTCCCAAAGCCATCTCAGCTTGCCAGTTCCCAAAGTCTCATGCATGGGGCCTTGGGAAGGATGCACTGAGCCTTGGGTGGGAGTCCTGGCCCAAAGCCACAGATGAGTGGAGGAATGGGGGTAGACTGTCTGAGGCTGAGCTGGCAGGTTTCTTGGGCTTTGCAGCTGCCTTCTGGGGTCAGAGGGTACACTCTAACCAGCTAGGTCATGGGGCCTCCTTGCTGGCAGGGCTTCTACTGGCTTCTGTAGCATACGATGCCGGCGCAGCAGAGCAAACAGGAAAGGCAAAGCTGCTTGTTCCTAGGTCCGTGGGCCAGGGTGTCACTCAGTGTTAGAACTTTGACCTAAAATATGCAAGGCCTGGACATGATCCTCAGCATTGCCCCCCAAAGCCCAAGTCTACTTCTGAGACTCAGGAGACCAGAAGAAGCTGTGCAGGTAGGTCATGCTCCTGCTTGTCTGCCGCTAGACTATCTGGCCAGAGAAAGCATCTCTCTGGCTGTTTCTGCCTCCATGAAAGGAATCTCTTTACCTCCTTCCTCTTCCCAGGCCCACTGTCGTGGCATTTTGGAAGGTCCTGTCTCAGCTACACTAGCTCTCCCCATTCATCTGCTCTGCCTAACATGATGGGCCTAGGAAGGGTGATGGCCATCTCCTGTCCTGTGAAGGAACACACTGAAGCCGGGAGGTCATTCAGTCTGTTCCTGCCAGGTGGTAGTAGAGGCTGGTCTAGAATAGAACCCAGGGTCTAGGCAGGGGTTACTGAGTTTGGCGGTTAAGGAAGGTGGGAAGTCTTTTTCTGTCTTCATTATCTGTCACCTGATGGCCACATTCACATCACCAGTGTTATTAAAACCCTAGTGCCAGGAGGTAAGGTGGGCACTTCCCTCCCTTGCCCTTAGCTAGTCCAACTAATTTACAGCTTCCCCCCCCCACACACACTTATTACCTCAAAGGCTTTTCTCTGAGGTGACAAATATTGGGGGTTGATTTCATGTATTCACATTACAGGGTGGAAAAAACAAACAAAAAACCTTTCTATACCCCCCAAAAGCAGCTCCTACAGAAAAGAATGTCATCCTGAAAGTGCTGGGAAAAGTCCCCATCTCTGGTCATGTGCTCAGAGCCTGAAGGGTTAAGAAGGGCTGGAGCCTGTCCTGAGCAGTGTCAGGGACAGCCCCTTTGGAGGTGGCAGCACCTGCCATTCTTCAAGTTAGGGGAAGACCTTCCCATGCTCCTCTAGCTCTAGGCTGTATGGGTTCCAGTGGCCAGTGGTCGATTGCAGTCAGCTCAGGGAGAGTAGGAAGGAATCACCTCTCTTGCTTAGCTAATTTGATCCTGTACTTCTGAGACAAGTGTCTCTCCCCCAGAGAGGGTTCTTTAGGTAGAGTGATAGGTGGGAAAAATACAGGGTCCATCTGGCACATAGAGGCTGGGGAGGGGGGTGCCACCCCCTCCTGTCTCTGGCTGGTAGCATTATAAACTACCCCCTGCCAGGGGCAGATGGCCTCCATGGCAGATGGAGACTAGGCTAGCAGTGGGATGGGCTTCCTAGCCTCAGCCTGGCCTCCTCTCAGGCTAATAAGGCAACCAAAGAGGCAGTGACAGATTCTCTCTCTCTCTCTCTCTCTCTCTCTCTCTCTCTCTCTCTCTCTCTCTCTCTCTCTCTCTCTCTCTCTCTCTCTCTGTATGTGTGTATGAAAGCTTGCTTTTGAGCCTTGTTAAAATATTCTGTGGAAGAAGTAAGAAGCTTCCAGATAGAGCCAGTGCATCTTAAGACACAGTTTTCTGTGTGGTAGGGGTGGCAGGTGTTTAGGCCTAACACTGCCCACCTACCCTGGCTCCTGATGCTTACGGTGGTTGGCTTTCCATCGAAGCGGATAGTCCCTGGGGTTGGGGACTGCTGCAGCTGAAGCCCAACCTGCTAGATGAAGACCCTTTACCGGGTCCCCAGAGCTTGGGCCTGGGCAGCAGCTCCTCCCAGAGGACGTACCCCTTTATTATGCGTTCCTGCCCCCTCACTGTTCAGGCAGGCAGCGGCCTTCATTAGCCAAGGAGCTGGGGTCTGTTTTGGCTGCCTCATCAGCATCAGTGAACTGCGTCCCTGCGAGATTTGATACAATTTAATTAACCTAATTAAAAGCTCTGATTGCAGAGATGATTGGGGTAGCGCCAGCAGCGACTGCATATTTATAATGAGCTGCAAGGTGTGGGACCGCAGCCAAACGCCACGCATCCTAATGAGCGGGAGCCGGGAGCCAGGGAGCGGGAGAAGGAACGTTTATTTTTGGCAACAATGCCCAGTTCCTCCCTGCCAGGGAGTCAGAGACCCAGGGAGCAGAGACCGACCTGCTCACTACTCTCTTCTGCACAAGGTGGAGACAGAAATGTGTGCTCTCTGCTGGCAGTCTTAGGCCTTGGGACACCCCCACCCCGCTTGCCCGGAACTCAGTGATACTGTGTCTGTTTGCAGAGTTGGGGGTGGGGTGGCCGGGGCCTTCCACTGCCTCTCTCCATCTTTGGGAGCCAGGTACCACCTTCAGAGCCTTTCTGAGGATATAGAGCCCCCTCTATGTCCTCATTTCCAGACTTCAGGACTTCTGGGCTCGCCTCTTCAACGTGTAAAAAGGGATATGAGTGCTCAGACTCAGAGGTCAGGGGAGAAGTCAGAAAAGAGGTCTGAATGTCCAAGAATCCCAGCAGAGGCTCCTGGGCCTAGAGCAGGCAGGAGCAACAGCAGCAAAAACTCCCTGCTCATTCTAAAAGTTGGAGTCCGACATACCCAGCTTCTGGCTCCTAGTGAGGACCCTGCCTACCTCCCCTGGACTCTTTTCTCCCACTGCCTCTGTCTAGGGGAAATCTCAGTTTGTCTGACTCAGCGCTTCCGCTGTAAATCACATCTAATAATAACGAGAGTGAGAGCTGAGGCAGAGATGCTGTGGGTGAAGGGGGCACTGCTGAGAAGGGATGCACTGCCCAGGTGTTAAGGGGGCGGGGGTCTCTAGGGTGAGCTCTAGAAGCCATCTTCAGAGGCCAGGAGGGAGGAGCAGAGAGTGGCCTTCTAGCCCCGCCTCCCCAAGCTCCAGTTCTGGGGTTTGTACAGGTCATGAGCTCAGCCAGGCTGGCCCAGCCCCCCAGTGCTTTGAGCACTGCCAGGACAAGATGAGATTTGTCCCCAGCCCACCTTGCAGAGTTGCAGCTGTTTAGCTCCCTTATCAATCTTCTCTGTGGGTTTAATCATCTCTCTGTCATCCGGCAGGGCCAGCCCTCCCCTCACTGGAGCTCCTCAGCCCCAGCTTTCCTCCAGTCTCCCTCCCCCCAGGCACAACCCTCTTCCCTCACCCGACTCCCCTGGAAAGACACAGTGGACCAAGGTGGCTTTGCCTTCCATCCCAGTGGTAGGGGCTGAGTCAGGGGTTACCCTTAAAGTATACATAAGACTACGGGCAGGCAGAGATGGCATTGGCAGGGGATATGTCCTAGCTGGGTCTCCATTTGATTCCATTCTAGCCTGGTTAAGACAGGGCCTAGAGGTTGACCATGGCCTTCCGCCTGGATCCGGGAGACTCTTGTCCTTCTGGCCAACCGTGGCCTTCTTCTTGGGTGGATCCTGCAGTTCAGGATCCTGTGGGCAGGAACCATGAGCCCATGGCTTTGTGGGCATCTTGGGAAAGAGGGTATATGGAGTCAATGGAGCCTGTGTTGTGGTCCAGGCTAGGAGCCAGGACACAAGGGGCTCCGGGGCCCCCTCCCAGTGCTGACGTGCAAGATGACCTTCTGAGCCATGTTGAAGTCTTCTCTGCTGTGCTCTCTTTCCTCCCAGAGCATCTGTGGAATGGGTGAGGTGGGGGGCTGGGGTCAAACTGTGGCGTATCTGCCCCTAGAACAGGGGAAGATGGCCCTTCTCCCCTTTGCTCCCTCTCTCAATGCCAAGGAAGGCCACTCCTCCCCACTTGTTCAGGAATAGGGTCCTGCTGGGAATCAACCACCACCATCATCACAATGGAGACTGCAGGACTCCTGAGTAGAGGCATCCCTTAGGGAGCTGATCGAGGCTCTGGAGACATACCAGCTAGCTTGGGCTGGAGAGGGTTTTCCCCCTTCCACATAGGCTGGGCTCTTGGACACAATGGAGTGTTGACAAAGCTTCAGTCCTGGTCTCACATGACCTGAGCAGGGCTGTGGGTGGACTGCACGTGGCTGAGCCGCCTGAGCTGACCTTTGGTCGCTGGCTACAGAAGAGAGGAAGCCATGAGGTCTCCTGCCCACTCAGTACCCTGGGCACCCTGCCACCTGACCCCAGGAACTGCCCTCTGGGCACACACTTTGTCCTCCTCCTACCTCCTCTTTTTAGCCTTTCTTCTGTCCCACCACGTGTAAGAGTGTGTGCACTGTGAATGTATGTGTGTGTCTGGCTGACCGTGAGAAGGGAGACACACACAGACGGCAAGACAGGGAGAGAAAGGAATCGGGAATGAAGGCCTTGCTTCTTCTTTGGGGAATGGCACCAGAGATGAGGCTATGTGAAAGGTTCTCTACTCTGCCCTTTCCTTTGATCTGGGTCTTCCTTATTTCTGCAGGGGATGGCAATGATGGGGGCTTACTCTTGCGGACACATCTTGTTCCATCCGGAGCCCAGGCTGCAACCGGAACCTCAGTGCCACTTCCAAAAGTAAAAAAAGGATAAAGTCAGCATGGCAGCTCACACTTTTATCCCAGCTCTTCCGAGGCAGAATCAGGAGGGTATTGATTGAGTTTAAGGCCAGTCTAGGTCACCTAGCAAGAACCTGTCTCAAAACAACAAGATTAACATTAACAAAATGGAAGGATTTGGGGAGTTGTATCATTACTGTACTCAATGAATGAACTAGAAAGGCATCATTTAATGAGGAAGCAGGGCATGTGTATGCACACATATGCACTTATACACTCTGCACACATGTACTTCAACAATATGCGCAATACAATACAAAGATGGAGTATACATGAAAAGTCAGGAGAGATAGTCTGCTTCTGAAGATTTTCCTTCCTTCCTCCTTTCACCCAAACTCTAAGGTAGGAGCATCTTCCCTTGATATCCCCAAGGATTTGAGGTTCAGGGCTTTGGAGGTGGGCAAGCCAGTACAAATAACCTGATAGTATGCTTGGAAGGCAGCCTGCCAATCGGACTGTCACATACCAGTACAAATATTATATGAATTTTTTTCTCTTTTTTTGTATTTCTTTATTGGCAACCTTACTTCTTCCTTCCCTTCCCCTTCCTTCCTTCCCTACCTCCTTCCCTTTCTCTCTCTCTCTCTCCCCCTACCCCTCCAGTAGAGTCACCTGTATCGTCTCTCTATAGCCCTGAGATCAGGTGTAGGGTAGCTGGATAGACTTGGATTAGATGGAATGGGATGCCAGTTATTAACACATGAGGCCCCTGGTGAGAAGGGACAGTGCTTGTACCTAAGACTTGCTCCCTGGATTTCACTCAGGTGAACTTTCCAATGGCTTGCCCAAGGAGAGTTTGTGAATTATCTCCTCCCCTCTGACCCCCACATTTTTAGGCAGGGTTTCTCTTTGTGTAGCCCTGGTTGTTCTGGAACTCACTCTGTAGACCAGGCTGTCCTTGAACTCACAGAAATCCCCATCTCTGCCTCTGGAGTACTGGGATTAAAGGAGTTCGCCACCACTGCCAGGCTGTTTCTTTCTTTGACCATCAGCCCCTACCAGGTCCTATGAATACCATCAGATATCCTGAGAGACAGTATGGGCTGATTTTTAGCAATGAAACAAATGGAGCCTGCAGGGGCTGGGCTGGAGGCTTAGTGCTACCTTATGGGCTGGGGTTATGGATGGAACACATGCAGAGGCTGAGGCTAAGGTTGAAGCTGAGATTTGAAGTTGACACCAAGTTGGATGTGGAGGACAGTGGGATGGTGGGGGTTGGCAGGCTATACCTTTCAGGCTTGACAGGGTTCTGAGATACCTATTTTTAGTGTCTAATGTAGATGTCCTCCTCCAGTGGTATGCTTGGTGTCTGCTCTCCCTTGGAGGGGCGGGACAGGTCCCCTCCCCCTGCTCCCCACAGCTGAGCAGAGCCATACATCACCAAGGGGCTGGGGCTCCCTAGATGTATTGCCCTAATACGTCGCTATAGCAACCCCACTCTAATCCTGCATTATTCTAATGTGGTCCCCTCCCCACTGTGATGTATAGCTTGGGTCTCAGAGCTGCGAGTCTCGGAGTATCCCAGGGATGAGTAGGTTGCAGGTTGTTTTTGCTCCCGTGGGTCCCATATTGGTTCTCATTCAGTGCAGGGGGATCCTTTGTGAGGTTGCCTGTGGAGGTGGGGTCTGGCCCATCAGCCTACCCTGCCTAACTAGGGAAGGTAAGCTGCAGGTCATGTGTGCCCAGCTCTGGTACACGAGTCTGACGCACTGATCCACGCCAGCCTGCCTGGCCTGGGGACCTGAGGCCTTGGGGTTGGGGGCCAGGGCAGGACAATGGCTGCATTCCGCCTGTTAGCCACAGGCCCCCATTGTTTCTGTGGACACTGCCTGCTTGAGGGCTGCAATTCTGGCCCTCACTCCTCGTGGAGCGTAGGATGCTCCCTGGACCACTCCCCCGGGGACCATAGAGGGGTGATTCATGGGGTGGCTAGGGCATAGCAGGCTCCAGCTGTGCCCAGATTCTGGGGAGCAGGAGGGGGAGGTGACTGAGGATTGTTTGTGTCAGGGGAGGGGGGCTGAATAGCTAGGGCTGAGTCCTCAGGGCTCTGAACACCAACCAACCACGTCATCTCCTATCCTGCCTCTTGTGTGGGCTGGTCAGAGAAGCCCCATTGTCAAAGATGCAGGCCCACCCAGGCTAGAAGGCAGGCAAGGTTCTCAAAACTGAGAAGACCCCCATATTGTACTGGTGGAAACTGAGGTGATAAATGTGGCAGGGATTTGTTCCAAGTTACACATCCGGGTAATGACAGGCTGACAACAGAACATCACCTCATATCTCCTTGGAGCTTAGACGTGCCTGCCATAGTCAAAAGAAAAAGGCAAGCTGATGCTGGCCTTGGTAGAGACTATGTTGTCAAGCTCCTTCTCCCCAGTGCCCTTTGAAATGCCTTATATTTGGGTCAGCACTTGGCATTCTTGGGGTAAGAAATGAGCCGAGAGGAATCCCAAGGCCATACAGACTGATGCTGGAGGCTGTATGGACTACACCTTCTTTGGGGCCCTGGGGAAATAAGTGGAGTGTGGAGGTTCCAGCACTTTGACACACACAATTTCATAGACACAACAACAGATTTCATTGTTTTCTCCAACATCTCCTTTTTCATTGGCTCCCATATACTTACCCGATATGGCTGAGGGCCAGGAGGGAATGAGACCTAGCTAGAAGTGTGTGGAGGTTGGCAGGATTGGTCTTCTCTGCCTCTGATAGGCTGGATGACTGGATGGCAAATTCATGGTTGGGTAGTTGAATAGGTAGTTTAAGGGTAGGAGGATGAATGGTTGCATGGATAGGTGGGTGGCTTCATGAATGGATGAGTAGATGAGTGTAGAATGGACTGATGGGTAAATGAATGAAGGAATACTTATTTCATATTTTGAGGTCCATCGTGACAAATGACCCAATTTGTGAGGCTAGCACCCTGAGGCTGAGGTACCCCATTAAATGGTTTAGTGGTTAACCTCTGGCCAGGGTTGTAGTAAAACCAGTCACAGAACCCGGAAACCTAAAGGAAACTCCAGTTAGACTTAATCTCATGGCTTGTGACCCCATCAGGTTTAAAGGCCCTCACCCTGTACTGAATCTTTTGTGCTAAGGTCACAAAAGTGCCAGGGCCTGCTGGAGGTCCTGAATAGGGCCAAAACTCCATAAAGGTTCAGAGGTCAGAAAGGGCAAGTGAATGGGGTCTGAGAGTTCAAGGGCTGAGTGAATGACTAGTTTCTGGGATCAGGGCCATGGTCTAGGATCTTCTAAGCAAATTTTTGCCCATTCTTCATGGCCTAGTTTAATGCATTTGGGTGCTGTTTCTGCAGAGCTGAGTACAAAGCCTTGGTACACAGTACTAGTACTTAATATAGCCTTAGTAGACATGGTTGGGGAAGTAGGATTTCCACAAAATAGAAATAGACAATAGGCTTAGAAGTTGCACCTAAGCCAGGTGGTAGCACATACCTTTAATTCCAGCACTCAGGAGGCAGAGGCAGGCAGATAGATATCTGTGAGTTTGAAGCCAGCCTAGTCTATTAAACAAGTTCCAGGACAGGCTCCAAAGCTACATAGAGAAAGCAGCTCTGTCTCAAAAAACCAAAGGGAAACAAAACAAAAACATCCCCCCCAAAACTATACCTATCAAATAAATGAAAAAAATTATTAATAAGAAAAGCTGCACCTATCACTGATCTTCTAGGTCACCCTGAGAAAGGCCTTTAATGTCCCCAGGCCAGTTACCTCACCTGTGGACTGGGAATGGAAATTTTAGACTTAAATTTACATAGTGGTTTTATGAATGAATGAAGAGAAATCATTTTAAGTGGGTAGTGGTGGTAGGGGAAGCACTTGACATTATTATTATTATTGTTTTCTGCAATGGCTCAGCAATAATATACACTGTACATATAACATTATTTTTTACAGCTAACATTTAATGTGCTCTCATGACATGCCAGGTCCTCAGTGTTTGTTCATGCTGTATATCATCCCTCATCAAGCCCTGACAGCGGTTTTATGGTGCAGATGCTGTTGTTACTTTCATTTACAGAAGAGGAAACTGAGGCATGCCAGTTCAAGGAGCTTGCCAGAAGACTCACAGGTCGTAGGTAGGCACATCAGGATGAATGCCTGGGCAGGTGCCAGCTTTCCATCCTACAATGTGTGTGGCTGCTCAGTACGTGGAGGCTTGGAGTGAGTGGACCACTCAGGAGGACTTCCTGATCACCCGAACTATCTCAGGCAACTTATCCGACTTTCTTTAGTCTCAGGGGATTTACTTGATTCTGGGTGGTGGCAGCTCCAACACCCTGTTTCTCAGTTTCCATGCCTAAGTTCTGAAGCTTTTCATGCTTTGAACAGATACTCAAGCACTGACTATTATTATTATTGTTGTTATTTTTGCTGCTGGACTTAGTATAAAAAGAACAGGGGCTCAGGAGCCAAATAAAATGGCTGATTGCTGGCATTTACTAGTCATGCTGCCTTGGTTAAGCTATGACTACTCTCTAGGCTACAGTTTCCTCTTTTATAAAATGGGGCTATATTGTGTAAGACAGTATACATAAAGCATAAGGTGAGTGATGAGTATGCATTATTTGTAAAAGTGCCCTTGGACAAAATGGGGTCCTTGGTCAGAGGTCATTCATTATCTTATGGTGTTCTTTCCAGAACAGTAACTTCTAAGCTCAGGCTCCAGAATAAAACAACTTTGATTTATTCATCACTTATGCTAAATATTATGTGCATTATCCTACTTAATTCTCCAAACAACTCTGCAATACAGAATGGCCATTGCCATCATACCGGGAAACTAAGGCATGGAAATGTGAGTTGCTGGCTTCAGGTCACACATCTGATGAAAGATGGAGCTAGGACTCGTATTCAGGTCCGTTTTCTTTCTCAGCCCCTGTGCTCACACTGTGTGTTCTGCCTCCTGAGTCGCAGCAAGTATTCTTGGGGCTTTGATGACATAGGAGAAGGCAGGTGATTCCACAGAAGCAGAAGGGGGCATTGCATAGACTAGGTCTGGCTGTGAGCTGCTTGGAGAGATTCTCCCAGCTTCTGCATGGAGGAAGGCCCCAGTCCTCCCCAGATTAGCTTCTGCAAAAGCCCAAATGGTGACTCCAGGCCCAGGGAGCAGTGGCAGGGTCCAGGTCTGCTTTGGCTCAGGCTCCTGTTCAAAGCTGAATAACTGGGAGCCCTTCAAGAAGGATTTCTGAAAAGCCATCAGGAGTGAATCATTGACTTAGGGAGGCGATGAATCAACCAGGAGTTCATAAAACGGCAAATGAATCGGGAGTGAGAGCAACGGAGCCACCGCTATTCCCCAGAACCCTCCAGGGACAGAAAGCCAAGAGAAAAGAAATAAAAATAACACGGGGCCTTATGCCTGCTACAAACTCGAGGCAAGCCCTCTTTCCGTGTGGGAAGACAGAGTGGAGGAGAGGGACAGGACCCACTGGTGGGTGAAGGGGGCAGAGGATGCTCTTAAGGCACTTTGGGATCCCTGAGTCCAGGCTGTGGGTGTAATTAGCAAACGCCTTTTTCCCTTCTTTTCAGGAGCCCTCACAAGAAAGAACACTGATTTTGACGAACACCCAAAATAATGTGAGATCAGGCACCATGCATTATGCATGAGGTCTGATTTAACATGAACATTATTTCTTGTGTACGAGACCATATGCCTCCGTGCTGTCTCTATAGCCTAATAATACCCAGACCCACCCTGGTCAGGCTCAGCAGGGAGACATGTCCACTGCTCTGTGTGGTTGGAGGTGGGGTGGGCAGGTGAAGGGTTGTAGGGTTGTAGTACTGTGCTCCTGGTCCTTGGGTCATCTGAGGAGAGTCCGTTAAGATGCTCTGAAGGGAGGTGGGAAGCAGGGGGTGGGTCATACTCTTGTAGTGTAGAGTGGGTATTATTTTGTGTAATTCTAGTGTATGTGCGTGCGTGCGTGTGTGTGTGTGTGTGTGTGTGTGTGTGTGTGTGTGTGTGTGTGTGTGAGATCAGGAGCCTGTGACTAGGTGAAACTGGGTTCATCACAGGGCCACGTGGAGGCCTGTGCATAGCTAGGTTTTACTGTTCAAGGATGATGGTGGAATGGGTAGAGCTAATTGCTGTGTGTTTGTATATATACACGCATATGTATGTGTGGGGGTGTGTGTTTAAAAAATAAGATCACACATACATACAAACACACAGCCTAACTTTAATTATCTGAAAGGAGCAGATCTGGGAGGAGCTGGGGCAATGACGGGCAGGGATGTATTTGGAAAGTGGGTTGTGGGGTGAATGCTTAGAAATCTCGAAAGGAGAGGGTCTGGCTAAATGTGACAGCGACAGTAGTGTGTGTTTAATTAAATAGTACATGGGCCAGGTACCTGGACTCTCAAGAATTCAGTGCCAACCACCAGAAAGCTGGGTCTGGTGGTGGAAGGGTAGTGTGGGTAAGGCTATGTGTGTGTGTGTGTGTGTGTGTGTGTGTGTGTAAGCTGCTGATGAGCTGGTGAGGAGTGATGGGGACGTGTGTGAGTAGGAGAGATAGAAGAGGCAGTATGTGGTTGGTAGTGGGTTTCTGAACATGGCTGTGTGAGTGGGCAGTTGGTAGATGGAAAGGGAAGGGTCACAAACAAGCATATTTTTGTCTCTGTGTGAAGCAGGATTGCTTCCTTTGGAGCCTGAAGCCAGCTCTGCTCTAGCTGGCAAAGCCTGTAGAGTAATCATCTCGAAGCTGACTTAGGAGGAGGGCATGCTCAACAATTAGGTGTTTCTGGTGAGTGGTGTCATGTCCCAGCTCAGGGACCAATAGAGGGCAGTCCTCCCACATGGAGTCTTGAGCTGCTCTAGGGAAGCATTAGGAAAGCCTTGGCGGACTTAGCAAACACTTAACTCCAGGAGAGGACAAAACTGAAGTGTCTGTAAGCTGTCTCCGCCAGTAGTCTCTACTCTGAGATCCTGGGAAGATCTTGGCTAAATTTATGAGAGTAGCTAGGCCAGATAAGCCCCTCTCATGCCAAGGGTAGAGGGTAGAGTGCAAGCCTTGCTATGGAAAGCTCAGGAAGGAAGAAGACTGGTCCTGGGCGGGTCACATTGATTAATTTTCCCTTATGCAGTCCTTGAGCCTGTCTAGGAACTTCCAAGTGGCTGCAAGTGGACAGCTGTGGTTAAGACTCAGGTAGACCATTCTAGGGACAAGGGATGATTGCTAGGGACTTAATGCCAACACAGAAGCCTGTATAACTTGGGACTGGAGGTGAGGAAGAATATCTGTGCTTGGTCGTCAGGACGGTATCTTGTGGGTTTGCCTTGATGATCACAGGTGACTCCCCTTTTCAGTGTTAAGAGCCTCTTACCTCTGCAAATGCTCTAGATCAGATTCTCAGTCTCAGTGGACTTCCCCCCTACCATGTGGTTCTGGGATCAGTCATGGATTTTCACATATGCAACAAAATACACAAACTTCAGCAGGTAGGTGTTCTCATGAGACCAGTCAAGTTCTACCAATCTGTGGCTGCATGATTACAAGACATAATTTTGCTTGAGTGTAAAAAGTGAGAGATGGCCTCAGAAATTCCAAGTTTGTCATGGAAAGCTGGGTTTCTTTGGAGGTTAACATTAGGGACACGTTAACCTCTCTTTGGCAAATGAAAAAATCTGGAGAACTCAGGAGCAAGCAGGTAGACCTGTATACAGGAAATACAGAAGCCTACAAGTGATGTGCCCTTCCCAAACTATTTTGCCAAGGGATCAGGACTCTAGGTCTGGAGAAGGAGTCTGGAGGAAGAAGCCCTAGAGCCTTCTGCTATGAAGGGTTTACCACTGGGTAGCTATCCCAGGCTGGTGTCTCATTAAGCAAAATCCTTGCATTGCAAGATTTTCGCCCCCATCCCCTTCCCCACCTTTCTCTCTTTCTTTTTGTTCTATTCCTCAGCTGCCGCTGAATCTTGGGAGGGAGGCTGTATTGTTTTGCTGTTTTTGAGTTGACTTGCTGAAATAATAAGCCCACCCTCTTGTACAAGATTAAGCAGACAATTAGGAAATCAATCAATCAATTGGTGTCAGCTGCAGGCAAGAGGCCAGTGAAAGGTCCCGGTCTTCCCTGAGGCCTTTCCAATCTCAAACCCAGCAGACACTCTGGGCTGGGAAGCCAAGCTTCCTTTGCTTCCATTTTGGGACCTCCAAGGCAGGAACAAATCTAGGGGTGAGGGACTAGGGAGTAGGGAAGAATATGGGTTGGCTTCAGAGTTTTGTATTTACTAAAGCACAAGATGAGAAGCTGAGGTAGGGTAGCCAATGACTCCCGCTGGCCCACAAGTCTCTTGTCTTATCCTTGAGAAGCACAAGGAGGCTGAGCAGGGGCAGGAGGAACAACAGGGACTCCTGTGCCCATCATAGGGCTATTCATGAACTAAAAAAAAAAAAAAAAGTAGCCGAGTGAGCTAAGCTTTTGAAAAATTTAGGAGCCTTTGTGCTGGGAGAGATAAGACCCCCTTGGGCTCAAGGGGCAGAACCCAAAAAATCACTAGGAACCATCAGTTATCCTAAGGTCTCAGCCCAGCCAGGGAGCACCAGTTTGGGGCTCCTGGAACACCTGACTCTGGGTATCACCCAGCCCACCAGCTGGAGCCAAGCGCTCTCCAAGGCCCAGACTTGAGCAGCTTCCAGGGCTTTCAGGCCTCCACATACCCCTTCACCAGGGTTACAACTCTCTCCCCAGACAAGCCACTGTGCCTGCAAGCTTTGCTCCACCAAGAGTAAGAGGGACCTTGTATGATTTCTCCTAAGGAGGGAGAAGAACCATGGTTTACGGCAGAAACGGGAAGAGTTTTAAATGAAAAAAAAAAAAAAAAAATCTTCCTGACTGGGATGCCAGCAGACTTGGGTTTTGAGCTGAGACCCAGTACTGGGGCTCTCTGAGTGGATGCTGCTACTGAGAACATCTCAGAATGTTTTCCCTTCAGGTACTGATGCATAGCCCTGCGGTCTCCCTTTCACCAGCCCACTCATCTCTCCTCTCCGTGCTGCCATGTCTGCCCTAGGAGATGTGTCAAGCCTTTCCCACAGCATGGTTTCGTCCCTACTTCTCTCCAAGAGTGGCTGGGACTGGTGGTTTGTTTGCAAAGCAAACAAGCAGGACTCCCTTCCAAGCTGACGTAGTTCTGCAGGACCTCAGCCTGAACACTCCAGATGTCCAATGTATCTAGGTGGGCTTGGGTACCATTTGTTTGGATGGAGAACCAGTTGGGATCGGATAGAAGAGCTTAACCAGATTCCCAGCTGCCCCATGATGATGAAACTTGGCTTGAACAATTCCTGTACATGGAATTCAAGGTGATATCAATGTTAGGGGTTGGGGTGTCAGGCAAGGAAAACAGATTCAAGGCTGGTAACCTAGGAAAAGTGGCTTTTGTGGCTGACCCCAAGTTCCATGTGGTGTCAATGGTTTCCTGTCCTAGGCCCTGACCTGGTCTCAGAAGCCAAAGGGAAAGGGATGTGGTTCACTTTCTCTATACTGGTGTGCTTGGGCCAAGTGCCCAACTGTTGACCAAGCAACAGGCAGTCAGTCCTGATACTGACCCAGAGTAAGAACTTCCCGGGAAACAAGCCCTAGCAGTAAAGAGAACAGGACACAGCCCTGGGGTACATGTTTATGTGAGTAATAAAATATTTACTATAACATAAATATAAAGGGAACTTCCCAGTCTACATTATTTTTTTTTTTTGCAATAAAGATACAAAGAGAATGCACCGAACATTGTTCCAAAAATAATAAAAATAACAAAATTTAAGCTTAAACCTTAACACACAGATGAAGAAACGGTGAAGGGGGAAGCTCCAAATACATCCAGAAAATAAATAGAGATGGGTCAGAAATCAGAAAACCATATTAAAATATCTTTTTCGGTTTAGAAGGGCGTACAAAACCCTTTAGGATGGAAAGGGACAACCACCCAGAAAACCAAAAAATAAAAACCAAGCACAAAATGTTTCCTCCCCCCTTGCCAGTGTGTACATATCTCACATATTTACATGGTTCCCACCTCACCCCAAATTTGGAAAATTTCTCTCCAGGGTTCCCCCAGCATCCCGAGGGGCTGGAAAGAGAGCAGGGGGAAGCGGTAGGGAATCAGGCAGAAGGTTCTTGGGGGGAATGGTTTATTTCTACAGCTGGTTAAAAAATAGTTCCAACTTTTCCAAGTTTCGTTCGTTAAGGCCAGGAGGGGCAAGGCCCGGCAGGGAAGCGGCGGCCCGCGGTGCGTGCTCGGTCTTGCGGGCGGAGATGCCCCTTCCCACTCGGGTGTGCGTGGGAGCGCAGACCCTCTCCGCTAGGCCAGGAACCGAGACGAGGGCTCGGGTAAAACGAAACGAAAATGAACACTCAAAAAATTTTTTTGTTACTTTTTTTTGTTTGTTTTTGTTTTGCGTTCTTGGAGGAAGGAGGAGGGTAAGAGAAAGGGAAAATAAATTAGGCTAGATTAAAGCTTTGGCTATTTCCTGCTTTTATACACAGATGCGGCTCTCGCGGCCTCCCCTCCGGGGCCCCGATAAATACAGTATACAGCGATTTAAATTAAGGGCGCGGGCGGAGTTAGAAGGACCCCAGGAGCCGAGAGGCTCCACGAATAAATAAAAACCGTAAAAAACCAAGCCCGGAGAAAGGCTGAGGGGGTGGGGCGCATCCTGGTGCGAGAGAAGAGGCGCGTAGAGAATAAAGTGACAGCCCCCCACCCGTGACCTGCAGGCTACAGGGAGTCCGCGTCCGGGAGAGCTGCTGGGGACTCTCCTCTCTCTTCGTCCTTTCTCCCGGGAATCCCTAACCCCGCACCGCGTTACCTTTCGCTGTGGGGAGGCCGCTGCCGGGATCCGGCCCCGAACAGCCCGGGGGCAGGGGCGGGGGTCGTCGAGGGTATGGGGACAGGGAGCAGGCAGTGGGCAGAGGGCGCCCAGAGTGAGTTGGCGCATTCCGGATCTTCGCTGCTCTCTCCCGGGACTCGGGAGACAGCCTCTCGGCCGCCCTTCGCCGCTCGCCGGAGAGGGGTTCGGTCCGGGGTGTTTGGTTTTGTTTAAAAGTTTCTGGGCGTTTTTTTTTCCTTTTTGTAAAATCCAAAGCAACCGAATAAACAACAACAAAAAGAGTCCAGGCCGCGCGGGCTGACTGCGCGCCAGAGGCACCGCTGCGCCGGTGGGGAACCCAGCCCGCAGGGTCACTGCACCGAGCCGGGCAGTGTGTGGTGGTGGTGGTGGTGCAGCGCGGCCGGCGGGGGTGGCGGGGGCGCAGAGGGTGGCGATGCGCCGCCCCCACCAGGCCCCAGCTCCCCAGGCGCGTAAACGTCGTCCATGGGCGGGTGGCCCGCGCCGGCAGCGGGGGTCATGCGCTTCTCCTTCTGCCGCCGGTTGCAGAACCAGACACGCACCACCTCCTTCTCCAGCTGCAGGCTGTCGGCCAGGCCGGTGATCTCGTGCGCAGAGGGCTTGGGACACTTGAGAAAGTGGCTCTCGAGCGCGCCTTTGACCCCCACCTCAATGGACGTGCGCTTCTTGCGCTTGCGGCCCTGCGCCGCGATCTTGTCCAGGTTGGTGGGGCTGCCGCTGGACGAGTCGGTCTCCTCCAGCCACTTGTTGAGCAGTGGCTTGAGCTTGCACATGTTCTTGAAGCTCAGCTGCAGGGCCTCGAAACGGCAGATGGTGGTCTGCGAGAACACGTTACCGTAGAGAGTGCCCAGCGCCAGGCCCACGTCGGCCTGGGTGAAGCCCAGCTTGATGCGCCGTTGCTTGAACTGCTTGGCGAACTGCTCCAGGTCGTCGGAGCTGGGCGCATCCTCGTCCGAGTGCTCGCCCACCGACGAGCCACCACCGCCCGCACCCGGGTGCAGGTGCGCCGCTGCCGCGTGAAGGCCGCCCGCGTGTGCATGTCCGTGTGCGTGTCCGTGTGCGCCCAGGTGCGGCGGTGGCGACGGCTCCAGCTGTGCCTCGTGGCCGTCCTCGTGCAGCGCGTGGTGCAGGCCGGGTCCCGCGCCGCCACCGCCCGCCGCCAGCATCCCGGCCAGGCCGCCGCCGCCGCCACCGGGGTAGGCCGCCTGTGCGTACAGCCCAAGCGGCTGGGGTTGGTGTCCCCCACCGGCCCCGGGAGACGGCGACATGGCGGGGCCCAGGTGGTGCGCTGTGCCGCTCTGTGCCCATGCCGCGCCCGCGTGGGCCGCCCCTTGGTGCACCAAGCGGGCGTGGAATCCGCCGCCGCCGCCGCCGTCGTCGGCTCGGCCGGTGCCGCCACCGCCCGCCTTGCCGTGTTCCAGGTGCGGGCCGCCGGCCCAGTCGCCGCCGCCGCCTCCTCCCGTGGGTAGCCACTGGGGGTGCGCTAGGCCCACGGGGTGGCCCGCGCCCGCGCCCAGCCACTCGTGGTGCATCAGCTTCTGCACTTCGCGGTACGCGGCCCCCGCGTGCAGCCGCTCGGCGGCCGCCGCCGCTGCCGCCGCCGCTGCGGCATCGGGATGCATGAGCGGCCCGGTGCCGCCGGCTCCGCCGCCGGGGCCCCGCGGCAGGTACTGCGCGGTGGTGGCCATGCCGCCCCGCGCCCTGCGCCGCGCCGCCGCCGCCGCCTCGCTCCGTCTGCGGGCCCCGCCGCCGCGCTCCGCCGGCTTAAAGCCGGGACCCGCTGGGCGCTCTTGAGCCCCACCCCTCCCGCCGCCCATTGGCTGCCCGCGGAGCCGCCTCCCGCCCCCCGGCCCCGGCCTCCGCCCCCCGCGCCCGCCCGCCGCCGGGGCCTGCAGCCCGGAGCTTGCCATTGGGCCATGCTGCCGGGGTCCCGCGCGCCGGCCGTGCTGATTGGCCGCTGGGGCTTCATTCATGACCCCCCCAACACCGTCCGCGTACACATTCACGCCCCGGGGGCGCGGCCGCCACGTGGGGAGTGGCGTGGGGGTGGCACTGGGACCGCACCCCCTCTGGTCCCAGCTGCGTGGGCCCCGCTTTCCCTGCAGCGCGGGAGACTCGGAGCCCGGTCGGTCCCACGTTCCACACAAGCTGAATTTCCGCCCGCATCCCAATGGGGCGGGGGGATTGCGGGCTCCGGGAGGCGCTCCGGCTCCGAGCAGAGACTCAGCCCGACACTCCTCCTCGCGCTGCGCCGCTGCCTGCGGGCCAGGATCCCGCGAGTGTGGGCTGCAGCGAGAGCGAGGCGGCGTGGCTTCCCGGTTCGGTACTGCACGGCTGCTCACCTCCGCAGCCTCGTCTCCTGCGGCTTCCAGGTCACACCGTGCGCTCCCCTTCCTGTCGCTCCTATGGTCTCTCTGTTTTCCCCATTCTCTCTCTAGACTACCCGGAGCTCTTCCGTCCTGAAAGTGCTGCAGGCTCGGACAGAGTCGGATCGACTCCGGGCTTCACGCCTTTTGCCGGCTCTTCTTCCCACTCCTGGGCACCGAGGCCAGGTGAGTATCGCGTGGGCGGTGCTGCACCAGGACAGCGGGCGGCAGCTCCTGTAAATAGCTGTGGTCCGAGGTTCTGGAAAGAGAGGACCTCGAGGTGGAGACTGGTTCCGGAGAAAGCGCCACCAGTGGGTGGGGGGATGGACACTGGGCCCTGTCCTGCACTGCTGTAGCCTTTTCGTAATATTCTTCCCAGCATGGATCGGTTGTCGGTCATTGGCGCTGGTTATGATGGGGTCATACAGGCGGGAAACTTGCAGGAGAAGATGGGTGGACTGACTCAGGGAAGGACAGTTCAGAAATTCAGTGTGTAGGCTGGCAACTGTCCAGCCTTCCGTGGAGCCAGCTGGGACTTGGTAGGGAATTGAGACTGAGGTGTCCTTGTTGGAGAAATGGACAGTGGGATGCGGCCAATCTCTTCATCCTTGCCGTGTTTGGAGTATCTCCTAAGGATACTGAATGGAGCAGGGCCTCAGTTGCGGCTGGTCTGTGCTTTCTTACTCTGCTACTCTGCGTGGTTTAATACTTCCGTCTGTTTCTGCGCTGGATTTCCGTCCACTGCTAGACACTCCTCTGCCCCTAGTCTTGCTTCAAAGTCATTCAGAGGTTCCAGGGTGCCAAACTGGGGGCCTATCCAGGGCCTTAGTGGACAGGTCCACTTAGGACTGTGGAAAGAAGCTTATGTATTTGAAGAAAGGATCCAAGGGCTCTGAAGGCAGCTGCTGTGGGGATGATCTCAGGGAACAGAGTTGACAGGCCATGTCCTCCAAGCCCTGAATGCCCCAAGTCCAGCCCCTGGCTAGCCCTCAAGGGAAGGAATGGAAGAGGTCAGGTTGTCTGGTTACTGGCCACAGTCCTGAAGAGGCACTGTCAGGTCCCATTCGAGCTGCAGGAGTTGTGGTGGGTTTCTATGTCTGAACCCGGATAGGAATGCTGGGTTTTCCTGGATCTTGGCCCAGGAAGTAGTCACGTTGAGGCAGCTCAAGTTCTCATGGTTCACATACCTGGTTAAGCTTTCTCTCAAACCTAAGAAGTTCAGGACCAAGGCGTGGATTCCTACAGCTGAAGTCTCTAGTGCCAGCCCTAACTAGGCCTGCGCTCCTCTGAAGATTAGCTCGAACTGGAGCTTCCCATGTCTTCCCAGTTACAGCACTCTGGGCTGTTCAGTCTGAATTTGGTTTTCCCTTTTGTAAATTGGGGCTGACGATATCTGATGGTCCTCCTGTCTCCCTAAGCAGAGAGTGGTGTGAGACAGTGCTCCCCCCCCCCAAGGACTTTTTACTCTGCTCTTTGTTGTTGGTGTCTGCTGGCTGGAAAACTAAGTCTGTTTCCTTTGTACAGTGGGCTGTAGGGTTTGGATCTGTTTACCACTTTTGCTCTTCCAGCTCTGACAGTCTGAGATTCTATACATCTGCCTCTGATCCTGCTGCAGGATGGGAAATGTCTGGACAGCAGACAGATGTTATGCCATACAAATTTTGGGGTTACCACTGAGGTTTGAAGAGTCCATGGGCATGGCTCTGTTCTTCCCACCATTTGGCCTATGCCTTAACCCTTGGGGGAGTGTTAATGACAACATCCTCAGAGTATAGAATAGAGCTGAGCCTTCCTAATGCCCTCTATTCATCCTTCTCTGCATTGCTGTAGGTTGCAAAGAGTTTTGGCCTTCAGGGCAAAGATGGCCTATAGCCTTATCTCTGGCCATGCTTTAGGCAGGCCAGGACTAGCTGGAAGCTGTGGTCCCTGATCTGTGCTGAACAGGGGGTTATTTTCAGCAAAGCTCTCGCTTGTGGCCCAGTACATCTCAGTCCTTGGGCTAACATTTCTATAAGCAAACAGCCTGTGAAAGTCACTTGCTTCTTGGAGCTACAGCTTTTCCATCTTAAAAGTGGGGACAATGATGCCTGCATCTTAGGATTGCTCTGATGATCAAAGAATGTAACAAAGAGTGTAATTTAAGTGTCCTTCCTGTACATAGTGGATGCTGCCCAGGGGTGAGCAGCAGCATGAACTAGGAAAGGTAAAATTCTTAGCTTAGCTTAGTGTTGGGAATTTTAGATCCTCTAGAATGGTATGAGTCTTACTTTTCCTAGGGGTTGTTTCCCATAGAAAATCTTAACAATCCTCTTTCCTCTTGTTCTTGGAGATTGTGTGAGGACCATCGTAGATCCTGGGCAGATACCTGTGTCAGACTGGTCCCTAATTCTAGGCCAACAGTTCTTGACCTATGAGTTGAGACCCTTTGGGGTTGCCTAAGACCATAGGAAAACATAGACATTTGCATTATGATTCATAACAGTATCAAAATTACAGTTATGAAGTAGCAATGAAAGTAATTTTATGATTGGGTATCACTACCACATGAGGAACTGTTACACGGTCGCAGCACTGGGAAGGTTGAGAGCCATTGCCAGAGAGATCACTACCTTCACACACCCAGAGAGAACTTATCTTTATTACCGTTCTGCACAGCCATGGTGTAGATGTGGAAGTCAAGTGCCTTTTTGGCTGGTGCAGATGGAATAGTGAGGGCATGCTGGGAGATGTGCATTCTCACACATACCAAACATACAGATACAGATATGCAAGCCAACATAGGGACACACATACTAATTTACCACAGGAACACATAGTCTTGCATCAATAGGCTAAACATGCAGTTACACAAAGCAATACCTAACAATAAATGCAGTCAGTAAATGTGTCTAAACAGGTTCAAACACAGACACTCAAATAGACACTAAAAAGCCTGAGACCTATAGGCTCCTAGGGTCACCAAACACAGTGACTCTTGACTGACACACGGATATTCACATAAATAGGTGCACTTTAGTATCAGTTAGCTGGAGCTGACCATGCACACTCTTTTACCTGAATGAACAGATACAAAGAGTTCTCCCCATCTCAGAGACACACAGACACTCTTACCCACCCCCTGAATTAACCCTCAGGTCTGCACAAGGGACCAGAAGGCAGGAAGGGGCTGTGCTCTGTCCAGGGTCTGGTCCACGTGGTTCATTGGTGATGTTAGCCCCAAGGAGGTAGGCAAGCTCTCCTTTTTGTTTCCCCTCCTCTTCACTCTTCTTGGCCTGCTAGACTGCTGCCAGTCTCAGGCTCCCTCATGGGGCCCCTGCCCAGCCGGCCCCAGGCAGGAGCTCCTCAGCTTTCCCAGAGTGCACAGCCTCCTCCAGGCTCTGGAGTGTGACCGAGCGCCCGCTCATTTGACACAGGTCACCGAGCCTCCAGCAGATGGGGCCCTCGCTGTGGGGGGCCTTTGAGCTGCAGGGCAGTTGGGGGTGGGTGTGGGTGTGGGGAGGGCTTTGTAGGGAGGAGTCAGAGCAATGCAGCTCCATGCTGCAAAGCCTGAGGTCACAGACACAGACCTCCACACAGGCTGCCACAGCTACACTCTTGAGGCTGTTACCATCAGCACCCTGGCAGCGATGTTCTGCTGTTACAGTTCAGTTCCATGTCCCTGTGCTATGATTCATGAGCATAGGTCCAGGGAGAAAGAGGTGCAGTCCTGCTTAGTGTCTCTTGGTGGCAGCTGGATCTGACTGCTTTCTTCTTAGGTCTCTCAGCCCCTGGAGCTTTCTTCTAACCATTAGTCGGGAGGCTTGGAAGGGCAGGGGGCAGGCTCAGCTGTGGCGGAAAGCCTTTGTGGTGTGGGGGCAGACTCTAAAAGCACCGCCTGGAGCCTTTGCAAATCAGGGATGCTGGGAAGAAGAGGTAAAGGAAGGAAAGAGGGATAGGGTCCACCTGCTGGGCGGTTGAAAGAGTCTTAGTACATCCTCCCACCCAAGGGCGTGGAGTCTCTGGGGCTGGTTGGGCTTGGGTAGCACTCGGCGCCCACTTCCTGTCCCTTCTGCCACCTTTCTCATGCCCTGGATCTGTTGTACACATGGAGCAGGGCCTGGGAGTCAGGGTCCTGGGCTTTGTCTGCATCTTGGCTCTTGGCTTGTGGACCTTGAGCCAATCTCAGTATCCTGATCTCTGCCACCCTTGACCTCTGCATAGCTTCCTTTATAAATGAGGCAGGATGAACTCTGATGGTGATTAAGGAGGTGGAGGGAGATTACCACCCAATGGAAGTTTGGAGAGGGTACACTTGGCTTGATTTTGCTTTTTACTAGCTGTTTGGGTGAGTCAGTGGACATTGTTGTTTATGTGTATGGTGTGAGTTTGTGTGTGGTTGTGTGCATGCTACAGCACATGTGAAGAGGTCAGAGAACAGCTTTCAAGAGCAAGGGCTTTCACTTGCTGAGCCATCTTGTCGACCTGCTTTCCGCCAGTAGTTCTTATTGAAGGTATCAGGGCTGACCATGCCTGATGGGGCCTGTTGCCTGCTTGCTCTGGGCTCAATTTTTTTTAGAGAAAGAGTTGTATAGCTGGCTTTAAATGAACTATGTAGACAAGCATTACTTTGAACTCCCAATCTGCATCTCAGCCTCCTTAGTGGTGATGATATTGCAGATGTGTGTCACTGCACTTGGTTTATGCCCTGTTGGGACTCAAACCTAGGGTCTCCTATATGCTAGACAAGCACTACCCACTCAGCTGCATTTCCAGACTTGAATGTGGTTTTGATTGGAAGCATTTGTCAGGGTACTGGCTGTCATAGATCCCTAGCCTCTGGAGGTGGAAGTGGGGGTGTTGGGGTCATTCAGTCCATATGAGTTGGCACCAGCTAGGTGCCCAACACCACCTAAAGCCACAATCCCCCTTTTCTCTGAACTCCAGTCTTTTGTCCTTTCTGAGCTCTCTCGAGCTCAAGGCTGAGGAGGGCAGGGGTAGTGGTGGTTCAGCTTTTGACAGAGGAAACACATCGTCACTGGAGTCTTAGGGTTCCTGCCTCTGCATGGTAAAGAGAAGGAGGGATATTTTTCCTTGGCTCTTGCCGCCACCTCAGCCCGCAGGCCTGTGGGTGGGATCGATGGTCCTTCTAGTCTGTAGTATTTAAATCAGAAATGGTTAGTTGCTATTGGAATGTACTTCTATTTTAGTAGAATGGAGCCTCTGAGTGGGATCAGTGCCCATAGTCCTGTTATGTGAAACATGCCCTCTGCAAATGGGTAAATTATTAGAGGGGATTGATTACTGTGAAAGGCTGGGGCTGGGCTCGGTCTCCTCCTTTCTCCTTCCCCCCTTCTCCTTCCTCCCTTCTCCTTCCCTACCCCTTGCCCTCCTTCTCTTACTCCTCTCCCTCCTTCCCTTTTCACTTTTACTTGAATGTGTGCAAAATTCACCACAGCAGGGCAGGGTGAGGGTAGGCAGTACTAGTTTGAGTCCTCATCACCATTGTTGGAAGAGTGAGGCTAGGGGTTGACTTTGTGGTTCATCTGAAGACTGGTGTAGGTGTCTTGGTTGGGGTAACTGGAGGGAGGGGAGTTGCCTTGTGTGTGTATATTTGCAGTGGTATCTGGTTTCTTGGGGGGCTGTGGGGTGCATTGGTGTAGGGTGGCTGTATGTGTGTTGGCTTCCATGCATTACTGTGGCTGTAGTTTACAGTTTTAAATTTAGTGTTTAGTGTGTGTATGGTCACACATGTGCATGTCATGGTACATATGTGGAAGTAAGAGGACAGCTTGTGGGTATTGGTCCTCACCTATTCTGCAGGGACTGAAGATTAATCCATATAATCAGACTTAGCACAAATGTCTTTACCAGCTGAGCCTTATCACTGGCCCTGTATAGACACATGCACGCGCACTCACACACACAATTTTTATTTCATATATGTGTTTTACATGTATGTACGTGTACTGAGTATGTGCTCCTGTGGTTATGTTTTAAAGCTTCCTGTAAATATGTGTGTTTGTTTTTACTGTTTGTGCTAATGGTCACATATCAGTGTCTGTTTTGAAGATGGCTTCTTGTATGCGAGACTGTACCTTGCTTGTTCACCTTCTTCACCCTGGGCTTAGCTCTTGAGGGCAAGAGGGTTAGGTCTGGAGGGAGGTCCCAACCAACACCTGCTGGAAGGTGTGGTTTGTGCTTTATTTACATATTCATGAGCCAGCTGCCAACAGAGACCTCTCAGGACAGATGGAATAGTCAGGCTTCTACTACAGGTAGAGTGACCAAGCTGGCTTTTTCACCAGTGGCCCCAGTCCTTGCATCTAGAGATCTGCGAGTTCTAGCTTCCCAATGGCAGTTATGTGGCCACAAGGGGGCTTTAAAAAAAAAAAAAAAATCCAGGGCAAGATGCTGTTGGGGAAGGAAGATCATCTCCCATCGAAGGCTAAGTTGATGGATGGGACCCTCTTGCCTACTCTTTTCCTTATGGGACAGCTTCTGGGTCCCTTCTTCACACTCAGTATATGCACTTGAGCTTTGGGATAACAAGTCTTTTCAAATGACCCAGGAATGAGATTGCATGGGTGCTGGCCAAAGTATGTCTATTAGGATGAGGTCACAGGACTGCCTCCTCTTCAATCCCACAGTGAGGGTTTGAGGTCCTTAAATCCTTCCTGGAGTATCCCTCTCCCTTACATTCAGCTCAAATACCCTTGGGCATCACTGCCACTACACAGACAGCCAGGGTGTCCTATTCTATACTGTATAGTAAGGTGGCTCCTTTACCACCATACTGCGTGATTCTGCCTCCTCCTGCCTGGAGCTGGAGGGACAAAGGAGTACATGGATGTGGTTTGGTGACTTTATGGGCTTGTTAGCTGGCCTTCTTTAGCTTTCTTGGGGTAGCAGGTGGAGGGGTAGGGGCAATGGGAGATTTAGGAACGATACCTTCCCAGAGACCTTTCGGCATCTTTACATATCTCTGGTGGTAGACATCTGTCTAAGTTTAGGCTAGCATCTGCCTGTCTGGAGACAACATCTGTTTGAGGCTGGGACACCTGGCTGAGCCCAGCACATTATCTGGCCCCGGGATAGCTTCTGTCTGGGCTCAGGACATGTGTTTGAGCCAGCACAACATCTGTCTGAGCGTCATGCAACATCTTCCCGGCCTGGGGGCAATGTCTGTTTGAGCTTTGGACATGTGTCTGACTTGGGGACATCTGCTGGGTCCAGAACAGCACCTGCCTGAGCCCAGGAATGGGCTTGTCATCGCAGATAAAATCACCCTGGAGTGTTATATTGGTCTGTGGCTGAGAACTGTGTGTGGAAGGCTCACATCTCCACTCTCCATTAGAGAAGTGCACATAGGGTGCCTCGATTTACCTGTAGTTGTGAGTACCATGGTCTGGTTATGTGGGTATCTTGAGGGATGGTCCAGATCTGTACCTCAGCCAAGGTTAAAGAAAGCTGTAAAGGAAGTAACAGGTTGAGTCTAGTTACTGGACTGGAAGGTTTCTGCCTTCTTCTTATCCTTTCTGAGTTGTTGACTCAAGTCAGAGTGCTTCCACAAAGACCCAGCTCAGCTGTGGCACTCAGCTCCGAGTAGTGTGCCGTGGCTTTCCATATATGCATGCTAGCAAATTCCAGGCCCTGCTAGCCTTGTCCTATGTCTCTTTGAACACAGAAGCCCAAGTTCTTTTCCCAAAGCAGCCAGGCCCTCTTCTGCCTCTTGCTTGTGTACACCATTATCTCTTTTCCCAGAATGCTTTTCTCCCTGTTTCATGCCCCAAGTCTGGGTTCAAGGGTCAGTAGTACTGGAACATTTCCCCCTCCAGACAGAGACATGGTCTGTGCCCTGCTGACATGGTCCCTCTCTGTAGCAGCATTTATAGGCTCACATTCCTTGGATTCTTTGTTGTCTGTTTCTCTACTGGTTCCGTTTTACCCGTTCCCCTAGAATACAGCTCCATTCCTGGTCTATAGGGAGCACCCACTTAAAAAAATGTTTTAACAGGGTCTTGGGGTAGGTAGCCTTGAACTTACCATATAGCTTTGGCTGGACTGGAACTAGATATGTAAACCAGGCTGGCCTTGCTTGAATTTACAGAAATCTGCCTGCCTCCTGCTGGGATTAAAGGTATACCCATCTTCCTTCCTTCTTTTAACATTTTTTTTTTTTATTTATTTATTTTCTTGGCTTTTGGAGACTGGATTTTGCTATGTAAATCAGGCTGGCTTGGAATCAATGGTCCTTCTGCCTCAGCTTCCTGGGTTCTGGGATTGCAGGTGTGCACCACCATGCCTGGCTTAGTGCTTTCTTTTTTAAAAGGGGAAGAGGAGAAGATATTATAGGTACTGGCTTTCAGCCTCACAGAAGGGGTGGGACATTGCCTATAGTCAAAGTGTACTAGTTAATTAACCCAGAGCTACAGGACCGGGGCCTGTTAGGGTTCTGTTCTGTCTAACCTTTTTTTTTTTTTTTTTTTGCTGTTGCTGTTTTTTTTTTTTTTTTTTTTTTGGGACAGGGTTTCTCTGTGTAATAACTCTGGCTGTCCTGGAACTCACTCTGTAGATCAGGCTGACCTCAAACTCAGAGATCTGCCTGCCTGTGCCTCTGGAGTACTGGGATCAAAGGTGTGTGCCCCACCTGCCCCAGGCTCTGCCTAACATTCTTTATCTATGACCAAAATGAAGATGACTTGGACAATAAGAGTAGAAATCATTGCTGCCAGCAGGAGCAGGGAAAAAAGCAGGGAAGGTCAGGGACAGCCATGAATCTAGCCTCTGTGTGGGGTGGGTGACAATACTAAATCTAGTGGAAAGGACAGTGTCCCAGCATATGTCAGGATCTTTCCCTGAGGAATGACTGGAGGAGCATAGAATCTGGCTTAGCTCAAATGTAGAAGCTTTGGAGTCCTGGGCTTTGCTTATCTGGGCAGAGCAAAGTGACTTCTCAGGTGGGCCAGTGTGGCATCTGGCCAGCTTGAGAAGGATACAGAGTCCCAGGAGAGCACCCCCCCCCCCCCCCGCCCCCAGGGCTTTGGTACCTCCATGAGATGGCCAGGGAGGGAGGGCTCCTGGGACCTGGTCTACACATTGTAGTTTTTACTTCAGTAAATAGAAGTATCTGTAATTTTTTCTGCTGAGGTCTCATTTATAGATTCTTTACCTTGGAAGTATCTGAAACAGGAAGTGAAAGTCCTCCATCTGCCTCTTGGCCTCACCTCTTCTTTTGTTTTGTTCTGTTTTCTTGTTTGTTTGTTTGTTTGTTTTTTGAGACAGGGTTTCTCTGGATGGTTTTGGAGCCTGTCCTGGAACTGGCTCTATAGACCAGGCTGGCCTCAAACTCATAGAAATCCACTTCCTCTGCCTCCTGAGTGCTAGGATTAAAAGCATGTGCCACCAACGCCTGGGCTGGCCTCACCTCTTCTTTCCAGAACCTTCTGCACATATACACAATATTTAATAAGAGCCAGAGTTTAATGAGTGCTTGTTCTGTGCAGGTGCTGGGCTCACGATCTTACCTTGACTTCTATGCTGTGTCCTTACAGAAATGTTTACAACTATTACCATGTTTTACAAATGAAGAAATTGAGGCTCAGAGAATTGAATTAATCTGCCAAAATGACAGCTTGTCTCATATACCTATGGATGGATTTTATGTAAACATATAGTTATAGATGTAGATATAAATATCTTTTCTTTTTTCTTTTTAAGAGAGAGTATGGTATACAGCCCAGGCTGACTTTGATCTTGGTCTCAGTTTTGTGTGTTGGTATATAGGCATGCACTACCTTGCCCAGCTAGATAGGACATTGGTTCTTTTATTAAAATTTTAGAATTACAAGTACTTATTTGTGCCTGTGTTGTAATTTATTTAAAACACTGTGAAGATAAGTCATGCTATACAACAGAACTCACATAGGAAGTTTATTGGAAGAGGAGAGATAAGGGGCAGAGAGGGGAGCAGAAACTGGTCCTTGGGGACAAGATTGGCAGAAGAGAAAGAGAGGGAGGGAGAGGGAGGGAGGGGAGGGTGGCGCGCGCGCACACACACACACACACACACACACACACACACACACACACACACACACACACACACACGGGAGCTGGGCAGTGCCTACCTTTTAAAAGGGAATGTAGTGACTATGCTGCTCTTAGTGTCTGTAGCTGTCAGGACCCCAGTGGCAGGCCAGTACAGATGCCTGAATGCTAACAGCGTGTGCATGCTCCCGCACATGTGTGGGGGTCAGAGGGCAGCTTGTAGGACTTTGTTTTTATGATCCTCTGTAGCTAAGGATCACCTGGAATTTACTAAAGCTGGAGTTTGCAGTTGTCTGTGCCTTAGCTTTTCAGGGCTACAATGAGAGACACTGTCTCAAACAGACAGGCAGGCAGACAGACAAAATGCTGTATTTTGGATATCTATGTATCTATGTTATAAAATACACCTCATGTTCCCTACCCTTTTGTTTGTTATTCAGTATACTACCCATTTGTGTCCCAAGTGGTAATTTATGTGCCCAACCCACTCCTTGTGGATCTTTAAAATTGTAGTTTGAGCCGGGAGGTGGTGGTATACACCTTTAATCCCAGCACTCGGGTGGCAGACATAGGTGGATGGATCTCTGTGAGTTCAAGGCCAGTCTGGTTTACAGAGCTATTCCCAGGACAGTCTCCAAAGCTACAGAGAAACCCTGTCTCAAAAAACTAAACAAAAATCTGTAGCTTGTATCTTCTGAGTGCGTGCAGGGTCCAGGAGTAGACATGTTGCGCCTGGGGGCTGGAGTCTAGGATGGCACGGCAGAAATGCTGGTCTCAGGAGGCTTGTTTTCCGTCCTGTCCTCATCCAGTTTCCCCTACCTGGGAGGGGGAAGGAGATTGCAGGAGCAGTTCAGACCAACACTGGGAGCTAGCCAGTCAAATTCTCGCAGTGTAAACATAGGGTTTTTTCTTTTCTTTTCTTTCTTTCTTTTTTTTTTTTTTTTTTTTGGGTTTCTTCCTCCTCCCTCCCTCCCTCCCTTCCTTCCTTCCTTCCTTCCTTTTTTTTTTTTTAAACAGATGCTTGGTTGGGAATTTCTACAAACTCTCTTTCTCTTAAGCTGTAGTTTTTCTAGCTTTAACCATAGTTCTCCCAATTCAGTTTTTTTTTAAAATTTTGTTTTGTTTTTTTGTGAGTCAAGGTTTCTTTGTGCATCCCTGGCTGTCCTGGAACTTGCAGTGTAGATCAGGCTAGCCCTGAACTCAGATCCAGCTCTTCTGCCTCATGACTGCTGGGAATAAAGGTGTGCACCACTAAGCACACACCCTATTTCAGCTGTTTGTTTTTGAGTGTCTTGCCACATAGCCCAGGTTGGTCTTGAACTATTTATTTATTTACTGTTTGGAGGCAGGTTTCTCTGCGTAGTTCTGGCCTTCCTGGAACTCCATATGAACACTATGCTGGCCCGGGACTCTTGGTCCTCTTTTCCTTTTCTTTCCTTATTTAATTTAGTTTTTTTCTTTTTGAGACGGGTTTCTCTGTGTAGCTTTGGCTGTCCTGGAACTCACTTTGCAGACCAGGCTGGTCTCGAGCTCATAGAGATCCACCTGTTTCTGCCTTCAGAGTGTTGGGGTTAAAGATGTGTGCCACCACTTCCTGGCTCTGCTTTTCCAATATTGTTTTACTGGCGTGATGTTAGCATTCTCAACTATTATTTAAAAGTAAACAAATAAAAAGCAAACAAACATTTATTTGTGTGTGTGTGTGTGTGTGTGTGTGTGTGTGTGTGTGTGTGTGTGTGTGTGTGTGTGTGTGTATGTGTGCGTTTTTCTTTCTGTCTGCCTGCCGGTGGAGGTCAGTTCTGCCCCTTTTCCATGTAGGTCCAGGTGACTGAACTTGTATTAGGTTTGGTGGCAAAGCCCCTTTCCCCCATGACCCATCTCACAGGGCCTCCACTGGTGATTTTGACTTCTTGCTTGGGGCCAAACACTGAAACGGTGACAACAGAAAGGACAAGGCTCCTGCCACAGGAAACAGCACTTTCTGGAAGGGAAGGCAGGACTCAGTACAGACTGTATCAGGAGCTGTAAGGAGGCCCCAGTGGAGACGGTGGAGTTGCTACAAGGGTGTGCATTCCAGCCTGAGAAACTTCCGGTAAGCTGAGTCCTGCAGGATGAGATCAGCCCGTTGCACACTGAGTCTAGCGAGGCTTTGAGCTAGAAGATGAACTGGGTGTCTAGGAGTTCTTATTTATCCTCACAGAACAGAGAAGGAGGGAGTAGTAGTTGCTGAAAGTCTGGAGGAAGTTGGGCCAGACGTAGCAGGACCTGTGGAAATGTGAACATCATTCTGAGTCCCTGATAGTCTAGTTTCCTAGGCTGGTCACTAGGAGGCTTGAGATACCTGGTGTTCCAGTTTAGCTTTCCTCCAAGCAAACCACAGGAAAGGATCCAGAAAACAGTGGGGAGAGCATGGGGGAGGTGGAAAGCTTAGCCTATAGCTGCAACTTTATTCAGCAAGCCACTGAGCATCGGTGTCGAACACATCGGGAAGCCCCACCACTTGAGGAATGAGTGAGTTTCTACCAGCTGGGTTATTTCTCTGGTTGTGTGCTACTCTTTATGCCTTGGGGCCTGACTCTCCAACCCTTGTGGCCCTAGGAGGGGAGAGGAGCTTCCTGGAGACCAGCAGAAGCCCTCAGGCAAAGCTGCAGTTCCTGGCAGTAGGAAGCCAGGCAGGAGTATACTGAAATGGTAGGGCCTAGAGGGATGGGGGTGGGACACTAGGCCTCTGCTGCCAGCATACAGGGAAGTCTTGGTATTGGAAGCCTCCAAGAAAGAAGAGCATTTATTACTTTATTTATTATTGTCATAATGATCATTGCTATCATTGTGAAAGCTAGATGAGATAACATGAAGAAGAGTGCAGATAAACTGGGTGCATACTACCAGTGACCCTTCTAAGTACATCACGTATCATCTCATTAAATACTTTCAGTAGCTAGTGTGTAGGAGAACGTGTTGTGGCAGTGAAGAGATTTATACTTCCAACATGAAAATTCTCGAATCTGAGACGGTGAATTCAGTGGGCTCCCCTGGATGCTGAGGGCTGTGGTCCCAAACCTCCCAAGCAGCAGACAGCCTCCCTGGTGCCTGGAGATGCTGACTCATCAGGGAGAGATGCAAATTCCTACCTGGTTTGCATATGATTTACACATATTTATTTATGAGAGTCTTTGATTAATGTCAAAGTTTGTCTGTGATTTTTCCGTCAGGCTTCAGGGCCCTGCAGAGGCCATGGCTTGTATGGATATGGGACAAAGTCTGTGGGGCTGCTGGGTAGGGTATAAGTGGCTGTTGTGGGTAGGTGGTTGGCAGGCTCAGGGGCACAGAATGGGCAGACTGGAACTTGGAATTCCAGAATGGGTAGTGTGAACAGCTGAGGAGAGTGTGTGTGTGTGTGTGTGTGTGTGTGTGTGTGTGTGTGTGTACCACCAAATAGCAGGGTCAAAACTCTTTTTAAGTACTGGAGTGAGGGGGACAGATAGGTGTCATAGTGACAGGCAGGATGTCTAAGGATTTCAGACTCAGGGAAGCAAGACAGAATCTGCAGCCCCAGGGTGGCCCACAGCAGGTATGGGAAAGTAAGTTGCAGAGGGGCTTTCTAAGCCATCCAGAAGGGGCCTGGCTCCAGAGTGCCCTCCCCTGGTGCTGCCAGGGCAATCGCTGGCCCCAGATGCCCCAGGAGAGAAGAGCTGCTGATCAGCAATAATTTGTGTGTGTGCAGGCAGCACCCAGCCCTGTGCCTGGAACTGTGGAGAAGGTCTGTCCCAGCCTGCAAGCCTTGGCAGGGAAACTGGAGAGATAAGGGGGAAGGGCAGGCTCTGACCTCACCTCTGAGGGCTGTGAGCCTGGCACCTTGCGGTATTTACATCCATTATCTACCATAATCCTCACAAAGGCCCAGAGGGGCATAGGCTCTCTTATCTCCTCTTTGTGGAGGAGGAAGCAGACTCAGACTGCTGTAGCAACTTGTCCAAGGTCACACAGCAAGGGCGTGGAAAGGCTCTGATTCAGAACCCATCTCCGCCTCCTGGAAGCCTCATTCTGCCAAATAAGAATATCAGCCTCTTTGGTTTCTTTCGAGGGTGAATGAGTTCAAGCATGGAGAGCTTGGCAAGGTGGCTGGCACAAAGTAAGTGCTCAATAAAAGATTTTAAGAAATGTGGTGGAGCCAAGAGTCTTTACTCCTGGTTGTTGTCATATGCTGAAACTGGCGGCCATTTCTATAGGTAGAACCACCTGCCAGGAGAGAGGTCCTGTTTGTACAAGTCCTAGCCATAGGCTGGACTTGTGCATTGAGGCGGGCTGGTCAGGGCCACCTGGGTAGTGTATGAGGTGAGGACTTGGGAAGAGGGAGCTCCACCAGCAGGCAGTGCTCAGGCCTTTCCTTGTTTCCAGCTGCAGAATTCTAAATCAAGAGAGGATGCATGGAGTATGAATGGGTTTGATGTGTTTGTTTTCTGTAGTAGCTATAGCAACAATATAGATTCCTGCCCTCCAGTGTTCAAAGTAGAGGAACTCAATGAGAGTCATGTGCATTCATTCAACAAATATTTAGTGCCCATTTTGCGCCAGGCGCTATCCTATGTGCTGATACATAACTCTTTGATTTTGGGAGGGGGGTCATTTTTTGAGACAGGATTTCTTTGTGTTGCTTTGTAGACCAGGCTGGCCTCAAACTCACAGAGATCCACCTGCCTCTGCCTCTCAAGTGCTGTGATTAAAGGTGTGCACCACCACCGCCCAGCCCAGGTAACATTTAAAAGAATTTTTTTTTTTTTTTCAAGACATCCCTTTCTCCTGCCCTGCCCAGTTCCACCCAGACTCGCCCAGCTATTCCCAATTCTTCTGCATAGCTCAAGTCTTGTCTATCAGCTCTTCTTGGGAAGCCACACCCCAGCTCAGGACCAAGGCTCTAGGGAGGGACAAAAGAAGAGCCTCTGTTTGTCTTCCTTCCTTTTTTCCTTCCTTCCTTCCTCCGTCCCTCCCTCCCCCCTCCCCCCTTTCTCCCTCCTTCCTTTCCTTTCTTAGTTTTTTAACTTTTCCTGATCAGACTCACTAACTGCTGGAGGCAACAAGGCTGCTGTCTGGCCTGTTCAGCTCACCCTGTTCTTTATAATGCAGAATTCACAAGGCTTGGCCCCCCGTGGGCTTCTAGTTCCTGGCAGTCACCATTGGCCCTGTGCTTAGCTGGCAGCCATGGTCTGAGCTCCTCACACGATAGTGGTATAAAAGAGGTGTTGGGGAGAGAACTGTTCTCAAAATCCAGGTGCCAAGGAAGAAGCTGATGCTTCTTCAGTTTGCTTTTGGTCAGTGAGAAACCTGGCAAAAGGAGTTTTGTTGGTGAGAGGAAGGGAAATCAAGTCTTGCATGGAGGCCTATGCTGCTGTGCTGGTCTGGAAACCGAGGCTCCATCTACTTTTATATCTGTTCACTTGTCTGCCCATCAACCATCCATCCACTCACCTACTCACCTATCTATTTCCCCATGCATGCATCCATTTATCCATCCATGCATCCATCCACCCACCTATTACTAAACCATGAACCCAAATATCCACCCACCTGCCTATCTACCTATTTATACATTCACACCTGTGTCCATCCATCCATGGATTCAGGCATCCCTCCTCCTACCTATCTACCAACCTATGACTCCATCCATGTAGCTCTTCGGTCATCTGTCTGCCTACTGACTGATGCCTGATGCAGTCTGCAGCTCACTTTTGCTCATTGAATTAATATTCTGGGGAGCGGGCCAGTGCTTCTATTTCTGTGAGTCCTCTGTTCTGTCTTGTCCCCATCTGGTTTGTGGGGACACTCTTCATGCAGTGAAACTGCTCCCTCTGTAGAGCCAAGGAAGACGTCTGTCTTGACTATGGGTTGGCAGTGGCTGCTCAACTTGTGTACCCTGATGGGGAATCTTGCATGATGCTCCTGCTCCTTTCAGACCTGATTTGTGACCTTCAGAGACATAAGTTTGGGTTGTTAACTTGGTCACCAGGTGAGCAGGGCCAGGTCACCACCTGGCCCTTGGGTTGCTGACTGATAGCTCACACTAAGCCTTTGGAGTGATGCTTGTTTGGCTCATGGATCTGGTGATCAGAAGTCCACGATCAGCTGGCTGCTTCTGACCATGGTCTTGTGCTGTGTCAGAAAAGAAAGAGGTGTGTTTGTGGGAGGGTCTAGTGGGTATGAGGGATGAGTTTGCTTCTTAGCAAGTGGTTCCAAGCCCATGAGAGCTGCATTAATTCCTCCGGATAGCTCAGTCACTTCTAAGAACTGAGGTGCTGGGAATCAAGTTTCAGCCTGAGACCATCCTTCCAGACCACAGCATCCTGAAATAACACCCAGTTTTCCTGTTGGTGTGACTGTATAGCCCAAGTCTGAGAGGTATCAGGGCAGGGCAGTCCTTCCTGTGGCCTCACACAGTGCTAACCCTCACTTTGCAGTCAAGGCTAAGAGGTGGCCTGGTTTCCCAGGGCTTCAGGCCTGAGCAGACTCAGATTCTGGGGTTCTATTCCTGAGCCTGCTTCAGGCATCACCCTCAGTCCCTAGGGCAAACCCCTTCTGAGGTATCAGATAGTCCTGGTCATACCTCCAGGCAGGAGACTTGTTTAGGAATGGATTACCCCAGAAGTGACACCCTCACCCCTGGTTGGAAACCAGGTTTTGGCCTTATTGGATCTCTGAGGGACCAGATGCAAGGCCACTGAGCTGGCTTCACAGGGTTAGATGAGTGCCGAGTTGTACCTGCAGCATAGCATCTGGTCAGCATGCAGTAGAGGCCCCTGTGCCCTAGAGCTCATCCCTGCCTCCCCATTTTCCCTGCACATCACCTCCCCCAGATCTCGCCTGCCCCTCCCCCAGGCCTCTGCACCTCTGCCTCTGCCTGAGTCTCTCTGCTTTCTTCCTGCCCCTCACCCTCAATGTCCCAAATAGCAGCCCCATATAGCTCCCAGGCCTTAAAACAAGACTAGGCCAAATTGAAAGGCTGTAAACATAAAGTATGTACTGAATTTGGAAGACTTGGTCTGAGAAAAAAAAATGTAAAATGTCTCCAAGAAATTTTTTTAAGAATTTTTTTAAAATATGGATGATTTATTGAGATGGGTAAAATAAAATATATTCCTAAAGCTAATTTCACTTGTTTCCTTATTTTTATTTTCTGAGACAGTAGATTCTTATGTAGAATAGGCTGGCCCCAGTCTCAGACAGATTACAGAGGATGTCCTTGAACTCCTGTTCCTCCTGCTTCTACCTTCCAAGGCTACAGGCATGAGTCACCATGCTCAGCTTTCTTTACCTTTTTGGAAGTGTCCCTGAAAGGATTCACATTGCACAGGAATATTGCATGGCATTTCTGTGGGCAGTGCTGCCCCAAGAGCCCATTATTTACCAGGGTTGGCTTTTAGATCTTGGTGAGTTTGTGTGCATGCAAACCCCAGCCAGCAACCCTCTAACGGGGTTGGATTTCATTCTGCTCACTTAGAAGTTTCAGCTCAGGGTCTGCTATCTCCACACTGGCTTGTGTGGAGGCAGAACATTGAAGGGGGGAGGGCTTAGAGGAGAAAAGCTGTGCACTTCCTGGCAGCCAGAAAGTGGAGAAGAATCAGAGGGGACAGGGAGAGACACATCCTTCCAAGGCACACCCCTGGTGACCCACTGCCCTCATCTAGATCCCACCTTTCATCAGTGACCCCAGTCACTGTCCCCAAGTTCACTCCTCGTATTAGGCTCTGTGCCTTTAACACACTACCCTGTTGGGTGAGGAGAACCCTCATGTCCAAACCCGACTGTACTTCGGCTTGTTTCGCCTTTTGAAGGTGACCCACCTCTCTGGTTCCTCACAGATAGTTCTTGCCACTACTCTGTCCTCCCTTCCATGCTGAAACTTGGCTGAGCTCCTTTCTACCTCAGGGCCTTTGAACTCCTTAGTTCTCTTTCCAGGTCCAGTTTCCGTCTCTTCATGTGCTTGTCTACTCAAATGGCTCACATTCCTGTTTAACTGCTCTGCCTCAAAGCACTTTTTGCCCACCGTGGCAAACAAATGCGCACCCCCCCCCCACAACTCTCCCATGCCTTGGGGAGAGCAGTATCTTCCCATAAGCCCAGGAAGTTAAGAGTTTGCCACAATCATCAAAGTAATAGCCAGCTGCCCTCTATTGATTGTATACCGTGTGGCAGGAAGTTCCCAGATCCTTCTTAGGCTTTTTCTTACCATTTCTTCCGTCATCTCTGCCTTTCCAAGGCTCAGAGAGGTAAAGTCACCTGTCTGAAAGTCACTTAGAAGGTGGGTCTGCGCTGGAGTTCAGATTTGCTACCCAGGCTTTGGGTTGTTCTTTTGCAGCCTCCTTAACTCCTCAACTTTGATTTCTTTTCACACTGCATACATCGTTTACCTTTTATCAAATTCCTGGTCTCCTGTGTCCCAGCCCAGAGGATTTTCTATATGGATTGAATCTTCTGTAGGTCACTGGGGAGGGAAACAGCAGTTAGCAAAATGGAGGGAGCCCGTGGTGTCTGGCATCAGTGAGGAGGAGTGGCCACCCCTGCCCAGGCCCAGCAGCAGGGCTCTCCCTCCCGGGGGCTGCCTGCGAGCTGCTGTCTGCCTCCACAGCCTGATGGGGCAGAGCTCTGCTTCATGTTTTATTAATAGCACTGCCAGCCTTCCTGTTTTCACGCTGATAACCTGCTGGGGAGGAGGTGGGAGGAGGCAGGGAGCAAGGTGGCCAACCCTGGAGCTCGAGGCCTCCCCGTGGAAGAGCGCTCTGTGGGACTGGCACAAACCCAAGCCTCTGAAGTTGGCTCTTAGAGGCTTCCCACTCATCTGACAGAGCCCCTTGGAGGGGACTGGTCCTCTGAAGGAAACTTGTGTAGGAGGTTGGAGCATGGAGCTGGGGAGCCCCGCCCACAAGCCATTCTGGACACTAAGACTTTGGTCCTCCTCAGAGGCAGATATGTGCATATCCAAGTGGCCATGGGTTCAGTGGGTTAAAGTGGGGAGAGGGAGGGAGGAGGAAAACCTGAATCCCATAGCAGACATGGTAGCACACACATGCAGTGTCAACACTTAGGAGGCGTAAGGGCTGTTTAGAGTGTCAGCCGACCTGGACTACATTGTGAAATTGAGGCAACCTTGGGCAACCTAATGAGATCATGTCTCAAAAAAGCACATGCACACACATTCCGACACACTTCTTTGACATTGGTTCCTAGGATTCCCGGGTAGGAGATGGCTGACATCTTGTCACACAAGGGCCATACCTTAGCTGGCCTCTCCCTGACCTCTTCTCTTTTTCCTTCTAGATCTTAATGGAAGGGCTAAAGGAAGGAGGCAGATGGCAGCTAGTCCTACACGGTGTGGGGTGGGTAAAGGCCACCCCGCCAGCCGGCCTACAGGCTGGGAGCCACTTCCTTAGGCCTGCAGGTGCCAAGCACAATAATGTCACCTTAGTTCTTTGAACTTGGCCATGGTGGGAGTATTTGTGCCTCAAAAATAAGCAAATTCAGCATCTGTGAGATGGCTCAACAAGTATGGGCGCTTATGGCATAAGCTGGGAGAGCTTGGTTCAAGCCCTGGAACCCACATAAAGGTAGAAGGAGAAAGCCAACTGCTCAGGGTTGTCCTGTGATCTCCACAGGAGTGCCATGGCATGAACGACACACACACCACACACACACACACACACACACACACACACACACACACACACGAGTAATAAAATAAAAATTTTATCAGCAAATGCAGGGTTGGGTGTCACAGTGGCACATACCTGTAATTCCAGCAATTGGGAGCCAGGGGAGAAGATTGTGAGTTTGGGGCTAATTATAGAGAAAGGTGTGGTTAAAAAAAAAAAGAAGAAGAACGACAGCAGTATATACACTAAGGATGTACACAGCTCCCAACCGTGGCAGTTTTTAGCACAGTCCTGGAACCTTCGTGAAGGTCCTGCCAAGCCCCACTCTCAGCATGACCACACTCCTGCTCTTGACCTCTGCCCTTTGGCCTCTGCCCAGACTGCTCTCTCTAACTTGTTCTTGCTTTTTGAGACAGGGTTTCTCTGTGTAGTCCTGACTGTCCTGGAACCCACTCTGTAGACCAGGCTGGCCTTGAACTCAGAGAATCACCTGCCTCTGTTTCCCTAGTGCTGTGTCACCACTACCTGGCTTAAGTTTGTTCTTTTCTCCTGGGCTTGTTCATTTTCTTTCCTTCCTCCTTTAAAAAAATATTATTATTATTTTGGTTTTATAAGGCAGTGTTTCTCTGTGTAACAGCCTTGGCTGTCCTCAAATTCACTCCGTGGACCAGGCTGGCCTTGAACTCACAGAGATCTGCCTGCCTCTGCCACCCAAGTGCTGGCTTTAAAAGTGTGGGCCACTACTGCCTGGCTAAGAAATTATTTTAGTTTTATGTGTATGTGTGTTTTGCCTGCATGTAAACCTGTGCACCCTGTGCCTGCAATGACAGAAGAGGGCATCAGATCCCCTAGAACTGGAGTTACAGACGGCTGCGAGCCACCTGGCTTGGGTGCTAGGACTGAATTGGGGTCCTCCAATAGAGTAGTGTGTGCTCTTAACCACTAAGCCATCTCTCCAGCCTTGAATATAAAGTATTTAGTGACGTGTGCTACAGAGGAAAAAAAAAAGTGAGAAATGGGTCAGAAGTGTGCAGGGAGTTCAGACTTTGTTGGGCTGGTGAGGAGCCCATCAGATGTCAGTGAGAAGGTGGCTGTTCAGTGAATGAGCAGGCAAAGTGGCCAGTGCGAAGGTCCTGGGGCAGGATCTGCTGGGTATATGGGAGCAACAAGGGACTCAGTGGACCTGGGGACAGTGACTGGAGATAGAGGTATTGCAGTTAGGAGCAGTTGAGAGAGAAGGGCCAGCATGTAGATTGAGGGTTCTAAACAACAGCAGCTTCCTTTCTGTCCTAGGTAAGGTCAGATACAGTGGGGGTGGGGTGGGGGGTGGGGAGCTCTTCCTTTAGTAGTTCAAGTAGTCTTTGTTGGGCTGGGGAGATGGTTCAGTAGGTAAAGAGCTTGCTTTACAAACACAACGATGTAAGTTTGATCCCTGGAACCACATTTAAAAAAGCTGAGAGTGGTGGTTTGTGCTTGTAACCACAGTGCTAGGCAGATAGACCTGTGGGCTCCTTGGCCAGCCACCCAGTCCAACTGGAGTTCTAGAAGTTTAGGTCAGTGAGACACCTTGTCTCAGAAAAAGAAAGAAAGGAAGGAAGGAAGGAAGGAAGGAAGGAAGGAAGGAAGAAAGGGAGAAAGAAAGAAAGAAAGAAAGAAAGGAAGGAAGGAAGAAAGAAAGGAAGGGAGAAAGAAAGAAAGACAGAAAGAAAGAAAGGAAGGAAGGAAGAAAGAAAGAAAGAAAGAAATGAAGTAAGGAAGAAATGAAGAAAGAAAGGAAGAAAGAAAGATAATTGGCTGGCTGAGACCTGAGAATGACACTTGAAGTTGTCCTCCAAATGTACCTGTATGTGCATGCATGTATAGCTGATGCGCGCCGCGTGCGCGCGCACACACACACACACACACACACACACACACACACACACACACACACACCTTTGGCTTTTGTATAGTCTGGTACAGCATAGAATTCCCTCAGTTTCCTCTATAGGCAACTGTAAGCTGTTTCTGTGTCCTAACCATAAGAAGCTTGCACCCCCAGGCCACACTGGTGGTCTGGGGCAGTGCAGTAGTGTGCCCTCTCCTGAAGCTTCTGCTTCTCAGTTCCTCCTCTCTCTGTCCTGGGGTCCATCACAGCCTGCCAGAGATTATGCAGAAGGGCCCCAGGGCCTGGGAGGCAGATGGTGGAGGGACAAAGTGGGCCAGGAGAGAATAGCAGGGTGAGCAGATTGAGTCTGATGTAGTCTCCTACCAAGCAGGGTCTCCCACTGCTGGGTGGAGGTGGTACAGGGTGTGGTGTCTGGGCTGGAAACACAAGGACCTGATTTATTGATCCAATGCCATACCCATTCCAGAGCCCCGAGTGCTCAGCATCATAACTCTTCCCCATCAATAAATCTCCCCAGTCAATTTTACTGCGTGGAATTTCATGACCCTTCAGGTTGCAGTCATTAGGTTTTAGTCCAGCTTGGAGCTGTCCAGAGAGCTGTGAAGATCATGCCTGGCATTTCGAGGGGTGGGAACTCTAGGAGGCAATCAGGCTTTAGCTTGGGGAGATGACAACTCAAACCTGACCAACTGGTTCCCTGGCAGGGGAGGGGGCTGCCTTCTTGGAGCTCCCGAACTGCACTCTTACTCACT
Source organism: Cricetiscus sungorus (assembly GCA_030556225.1). Lineage (NCBI taxonomy): Eukaryota > Metazoa > Chordata > Mammalia > Rodentia > Cricetidae > Cricetiscus > Cricetiscus sungorus. Next base: position 119,309,322 of record JANBXA010000734.1, on the reverse strand, counting down.
GACACCTGCTTTGCTTGGGAAGGTCAAGCCCACAACACAGGAATAACCATCACCTCCTTAAAGAGGAGACTAAGAGCTAGAACCTGTAACCTCATAGTCTAGAAGTTGTGGCTCCCACCTGTAACCTCAGCACTCAGAAGGCTGAGGCAGGAGGATTGCCATGGTAGCAACCAGCCTGGGAAAAATCATACCTGTTCCGCAATATCTACCTCAAAACAAACAAACAAACAAAAACAAACAAACACAAAAAGGTTCTGAGGCTCAGAGGGGAAATCACATGCTCAGATATCGCATAGTTTAGCTGATTGCCATCTCTTCCATGGAGCCCTCCTTGGTTCCCAGCTGGAGTCTATCACTTTGGATCACCTAGGAGTCTCTCATCATGCCTAGCGACCTTCCCTGACCTGTTACCCATCCGCCCTCCCTCCCTCCCTCCTTCTTCTTCTGAGAAGTTCAGTATAATTCAGGCTAGTTTCAGATTTACTATGCAGCTGACTCTGTCCTTGAACTCATGATTCTCCTACCTCCCAAGCGTGTGCTAATAGGCTTGTGATACTGCACTGGCGTGCTCCCTGCGCTGCATTCCTAGCTTTTAGCTTGTAGGTGTGCACCAGTTTTGTGGTCCTTGCACTGCTCTTTTTTCTTTCCATACATGACACCCAGGCATAGTAGCAAACACATGTAATCCCAGCACTTGGGAGGCTGAGGCAGGAGAACTGATGTAAGATTCAGGTCAGCCTGGGCTGCAGATAGGGACTTCGTCTCAAAATACGAGCAACCAGTTAAACAAAAACTCACAAACTCTTCAAGTGGTATGTTTGGGTGTCAAGTTGCAAAGGGATGAACTTGTCACAATCCCTTCCTGTTGTCAACATCTCTGGATTTGGAGTCACCTATAAGAGATCAGTGTGGGTGTGTCTGGAGAGGTTTTACTGTGGAGGGAAGGCCCACCCTGTACATGAGTATGCCATCTCATGAGCGGGGGGTCTTGGACTGAGTTGTGTACCAGTGTGCCTCTTCTTGACTGCAGACAGGATGTGCCAGCTGTGTCACGGTCCTGCCTCTGTGCCTTCTCCAGTGCAATGGGTTATGTCTTCTGCCCCTCCACATTGTGGGCCACAAAGCACTCTTCCTTCAGGGTATTTTGTTGTAGCCATGAGAAAGATAACGAGTACAGGGCTCAGGAGAGGGCTTAACAGGGAAGCACTTGCCAGGCAAACATAAGGGCCAGAGTTTGAGTTCCAGAATCCACAAATAAAGCCAGGTAGGTGTGATGGCCACCTGTAATCCCAATGTGGGAGGCAGAGACAAAGACTGCCCAGAACAAGCAGGCTAGTCAGACTTAGCCAAAATCGTGAGCTCCACATTCAGCAAGAGACCATACCTCAATTATGTAAGGGGGGTGTGATCAAGAAGACTTCTGGTGTCAACTTTGGGCCTCCACATAGCATGTATGCACTTGTGGATGTGCACCCACCCTTACATACATGCACTCACTCACTCACTCACACACACACACACACACACACCCACACACATGTATATATTTATATATACATAATACACATATGCATATATATTACACACACATAGGCAAAAGGGATGGATATGATCAAGATACATTCTTTACATGTATAAAATGGTCAAAGAATAAATAAGGTTATTCTATAAAACAAAAAGTAATGCATACAGGAAGGAAACTCCTAAGAACTGCCGAGGGGCCCTATCTGTTAGGATTGTGGCCATTCCAGGGCGCAGTGCAGCTATAAAGTGACTGGGCAGATAGAGGAGGTAAGAAACAAAGGGATGGAATGGGCGCCTGAGAAGGGAAGCATGAGCTGCCAGTGTGCAGCATCTTCCCTGTAAGGTCAGGTGGCTTCTCCAGGCTACGTGGAGGGCTGAGCCCGCAGAGAGGGCCCTGAGCCTCATGCTCTGGCCCCTATTCAGCATCCCTTACATCATGCACCTCAGCCTCACACCCAATTCAGCTCCAACTTTAGTTTGACCCAGAAGCCCTCTACTGCTTCTCTGATTGCTCCCAATCCAATCTTACCTCATCCCATAGTCCAACATCTGTTTTCATCCTGTCTTAACCCTGGGCCAGATTGCACCCCAACCTGGGCTTCTGGTGCTAACCCATCTCCCCAGCCTTCAGTCCAGCACAGCTTTAAACTCAGTCCTGACCCAACCTCAACTCCATGCGTCATGGTCTTGACTTCCATTTTAGCCTGGCCAACAGCTTAGGTTTAGGCAGATTCAATCACTTCATCTTATCTCAGCTTCCATAAGAGACTATACCCCTGTGCAGTAGCCCCACCTGTGGTCCTCCTGGCAGGTCCCACATCCCATAAAAACGTGGAGGAGAGATGCTTTTCCATGTTGACATCATGGTGGTACTTTCTGGAGGCAAGCTGCTGAAGGGCCATCATTCCCATTTAATAGAGGAAGAAACTAAGGCTCATTGGGAAGGGGCTTTTCCAAGGCTGGATCATAAGTTGGCTGTAGAACTTTGAACATGGCTCTAGGTGGAGCCTGAGCTCTAACCCAGGCCTCTGAGTAGGACCTCCTCAGGAATATCTCTGTGGCTGGGAATTTTTCTGAAAGAAACTTCCACTGAAGAAAAATCATGCTACCTAAGAAGTACTCTGTGCTGGGTATCATGCTGAGTCCCTTATATGAATTATATCGTTAATCCTCTCAGTCCTTTAAAGGTTGGTGCTATCATGCTCCTTACCTTTTTTTTTTTTTTTTTTTTTTTTTTTTTTTGTTTGTTTTTTTTTTTTTTTTTGAGACAGGGTTTCTCTGTAGCTTTGGAATCTGTCCTGGAACTCGCTTTGTAGACCAGACTGACCTCAAAATCACAAAGATCTCCTTGCCTCTGCCTCCTGAGTTTTGGGGTTGAAGGCATGCACCACCAATGCCCAGCTGCCCCTAATAAATGAAGGAAATAAGACTCAGGAAGGTTAGTATTCCCTGGCTGGTACATGGTGGGGCAAGGACTCAAACCTGGATCTCAGTGGCTCTATAGGTTTTCACTCTTAACCCCTCACTGAAGAAAAGGGTCAGAAACAGCAATGTCTTTCTGTTCATCAATCAGACAGCCTGCATATCCTTAAGAAGAAGCTGGCACAGATAGACCTTGTGTGCACAGCTTAGGGGCAGCCTGTGATGAAGGAGGCTGGAGAGAGGGTGTACTTTCTTTGCTGTCACCAAAGGGAAGCAGAGGAGATGGTGAGGCTTGAGGGCTGTGCAGTGGGTGATCTGTTTTACGCAGGATGCTGTATCTACACTCGTTATGCATGTGGGTGTAGTCCACGAGGTGTAGGTACGCTGAACATTGATAAAGAGGATGTGTTCCTGCCTGGGAAGGTGATGGGTGGGTCAGGAGTCATCCCTTACTAGTTCCATGCTGTGCATAATGCAAGGCCATATGGAGGAACCATTAAAACCCCAATTTGGGGCTAGGGATGTTGCTCATTTGATAGAATGGTAGCACAGCATGCCTGTAGCTGTAGGCTTGAGTCCTGGTACTACATGATTAGGAATGGTTTCAGGTCTGTGATCGTAGCACCACTCAGGAGATAGAGGCAGGAAGGCCAGAAGTTCAGTGTTGTCCTTTACTATGTAGTGAGTTCAAGACCTGCCTGGGCTACATGCAAACCTGTGGTGGTAGTGGGGGCAGTAGTGGGGGAACTTTGCAGGAAATTTAGGCAAGGGTAAACCTTTGGGGGCTTTAGTTGATGTATCTTCCACCATTCAACACTTCTCTGGGGCTCCTGTTGTATAGCAACTTTTGTTGCTAAAGCATCTCAAGAAGAAACTAGAAATTATCACAACCCTTTTGTGGGTCAGCGTGAGATGTGGAGATGCTGTGCTTGGGGGTGGGTTGATGGAATGCTCCTTGTAATTTTGAGAATTCCCTTGTCATCTATGGCCTGTTTGCTTCTATGCAAAGGTAGGTGGTGACCTCATGGGTCTTTGAGATCCCCTCTCATCTGTTTTTCTGCAGTCTCTTCAGCTGAGAGCCCCTCTTCCCACTGTATCTCCAGCCTACAGGCACGGTGCTGACCATGGTGCTGAAGACAGTCACGGTCTTTACAGGGGCTCAGAGGCGGAAGGGTGAGCCACGCGCTGGACTCAGGACTTGGGACAGAGGAAAGTTACCTTTATGGTGCTACAAGAAACAAGTCTGTTCTTGTTTGCATGCGGTAATCACGGCATGTGTTAGAGGAGGTTTCTAGGGGAAACTGTGTTTCAGTAGCTGTGGGTCTAACGTCTTTCAGGAAGCTGAAAGCTACTCTCTTGAGTTTGGGTTCTAGGTCCGGTCTCAGGACAATTAAGGGCAGCAGAGAAAACAGTGGCATGCAGAAATGGCTGATAAAACTATGAGGGAATGTCTGTTGACAGTGATTCGGAGCCTGCGGCCAGAGATGAATGATTGAAACACCAGGCTTGTTAAAGCGAGAGCACGTTTGATTTCTCTCCCCTGCACTGCATGCGATTTAGCTGGAGGGAAGTTAGCAATCAGCTAATTGACATTGAATTAACCATGAAACTCAGCCCGTGCCTTCTCTCTGAAGCGCTCTCCAGTAAGACTTTATCAAGGCTTTGAATTATTGATTATTACTTATAGCTCTGATGGGGTGATTTCCTTTTATTTGTTTTCACGTTGGGTGTCCTTCATAAGTGTCCCTGAGAGAGGGAGGCGTCAGACACAAAGCTTGTTACTTTAAAGCAGTGGGGAGAAGGCTGAGTCCGGGTTTGGGGGTGGGGGAGCAGATCTGGAAAGACCATCCAGCCCCTCACAAATAAACCTGTACCTACTAAACTGTAGAGTTGGGTTTTGTTGTTGTTGTTGTTGTTGTTTTTGCTGCTGTGTGGTAGAAACCTAGTACACTGTGACAAGGAGGAGCTCTGAGGGCCTGGTTGGTCCCAGTACCAGGCTTAGAGTCTAAATGGATGTGCTTCCTACACAGCCATTCATGCCCCACCAGTAAGGACTCCTATCTCATGTCTATTTCTACTCCTTCTGATGCTTGGCTTCTTCTACAGCATCCATCCCAAATGCTGTTCTGAATGCTGTTTGTGTATTATTGGGACAGGGAATATTTCTTTCTTGGAATTGTCTATATCCCTCCCACTGGTCTGTTTCTGCCTCCTTGAAACCCTGAGCAGTGGTTTATATCTCTTGTCTACTGATAGCCCTCCAAAGATCTGAAGTCTCTTGTCTCCCAGAGACAAGTTTTTACTCAGAAGATTCAACTTTGAGTCTCTTCTCAAACTTGATCTCTTTCCATGGGAATCCAGTGCATTTGGACACTTCTGAGAATATAGCCTCTTGAACTGGGCATGTCGCCTCAGGTACAGCCTGAGTGTGACATGACAATAGGACCATATCCTTTTTCAAAGTGAATAATATTAGAGGGGCCATTGAGATGGCTCAGTAGTGAAGGTGCTTGCCATCAAGACTGATGACTTGTGTTCAACTAGGACCCACATGGTGGAAGGAGAAACTAACTCCTGTAACTTGTCATCTGATTGCCATATATCTGCCATGGCATGTACATGTGAGCATGAATGCAGGTGCTAGTGTTATTTATATACAATATATATACATATATATGTATGTATATACACACATATATAATTTAAAAAACAAATTGAATATAAGAGCCTGGTTCAAGGTCATCCTTGACTACATAGCAAGTTTGGGGCCAGCCTGAGTTATGTGAGACCCTGTCTGAAGAAGAAAAAGAAAGGAAACAAAAAATAAAAAAAAAAATGAAAAAAAAATGTGACTATTAGGGCCAGATATGGTGACTCATGCCTTTAGTCCTAGCATAGAGGAGGTGGAGACAGGTGGGGTTCTGTAAGTTTGAGGCCAGCATAGTATACATAGTGAGTTGTAGGTCAGCCAGGGCTGCACAGTGAGACCCCATCTCAAACAAAACAAAAATAGCAACAAAAAAATGATTAGGGTTTGCTTGGTAAATAGCTTCATTTTCCTGGCAGCTGCTGCCTCTTCATTTCTAGTTCTTCATAATTTCCTACCTTCCTTTCAGCCAGCCAGGACCACATGATTCATCTGGCCAGGGACCTGTGACCTGAAGCAATAGATGACCTTCTGAATTACTCCAACTCAGTTTCCTTGCCCTGGTGGCTCAGAAGCCATATGTTCTGGTGGCTCCAGTGTCTAACCCAAGCATCCTGGGTCCCCGAGTCACCCCTGGAGATAGAGAGAGAGAGCTGTCCTGAAGGGTTGCTGGACCCACAGTGGACCTGAGCAAAAATTAGTGTTACGTGTGAATCCACTGAAGCTAATGTGTACTGGTTACTGTTTGGGTAGCTCGGCCTCACTAGACCTGACTAACAGGTCAGCCTGCTGCTGCTAGCTGCATCAGGCTTTCCATCAGTTTCATCACCCATACAGCACTTGTCCCTGCCCTGCCTGTCTCCACTACGCTCTGCAGTAATTTTTATTTACTGAGGTTAGCAGCTGTGCATTGTTCCTTATATGTCTGCCAGGACCTGCTCTCTTGTACAGAGGATATTAACCTTGGCAGAGTAAAGAGTAGGAAAAGGAAGTTCCGGGCATCCAGGCAGAGGCAGGTAGCATCCCCCTCAGGGCTTTCTTTGGAATGTGGCAGTGTGGATTGGAACATCAATTTCTGGGGAAGAGTGCTTGCTCTGTAAGCTTGAGGACCTGGGTTCAAATCCTTAGTACCCATATGAAAAGCTAGGAATGGCTTTGTATATTTGTAATCCCCATATTGGTGGGATGGAGATTCCAAGACCTCACTGGTTAACTAGTTACTAGTTAACTAGTTCAGTAAGAGGCTTCAACTTAAGGCACTAAGTGGAGAATGATAGAGGAAGACATTGAAGGTCTCTGCATGTGCATGTATGGGTGTTCCCCATATCCACTGCCATGTGTGACACACATACGCACGCACGCATGCATGCACACACAGAGTTCTATCACTGACCTAATGGATAGTTATATAGACTCTAAATTTCTGTCAGATAGATAATAGTTCCAGTGTCTCAGGAACTGAGAATATAATAATATGTTTTATAGCATATTATTAAACACATTAAAAAGCATCTAGCATGTTGTATTGTAAGTAAGTGTCAGGTGTAATCTTTACCGTCACCATTGTCATTGTCACTGGGTTCAGGGAGCATTGGTGCTCCAGACATCTGGGGAGGGACAGAGGAGAGAGCCATCTGGGAAAAGTCCCTGCCTAAGGCAGTCATAGATGGGCACCTGGCAAGTGCAGGTCGAGTAGCTCTTTTCTGGTTCAAGGCCCACATCCTGGGCCTGTCTTTGCGGGACTGTCCCTGAAGATGACCTCGGACACTTCTGTTCCACTGGATTTCATGAAGCAATGTCCGGCTGGATGTGGTGGTTGTCACATCATCGAGCTGGTTGGTTTCTCTGGTGCAGCTCTGACTGGTTCTGCTTGGAACTTTGATGAGGTAACGATGTAGTTAGGAGCCATGTGGACTGGTGTTTAGTGTGTAGTAGGGGATGCTGGATAGGTACTACAGAGAAACAGACAACACACATGGACAGATGTCATCCAGTGCACTCTGTAAGGTCCCCCACCTTGACAAATGTCACTGCATAAATTCACACAGTTTTGGATTCTAATATCTTTGGGGGAAGAAGATAGGCAGCTTGCCTTTTTTTGAAAGTTATTTTTAACAATTTATTTTATTTTTATATGTATGAACATTATGCCTGTATGTGTGTCTGTGCACCATGTGTGTGCCTGGTGCCCACAGAGGCTAGAAGAGGAAGTCAGGTCCTCTGGAACTGGAATTGTGAGCCACAGTATGGGAGCTGGGAATTGAACTTGGGTTCTCTGCAAGAGCAGTCAGTGCTCTCAACAGCTGAGCTAAATCTAAATCTCCTGCCCCAGCTTGGATTTTTGAGCATTGAACTCATATGTAATAGAGTTTGCAGAACTCCACAAGGGAAAACTCCGTACCCCCCTTGACAGATGAGAAAATAGAGACCTAGACAGCCTATGAGCTGGGGACCCCAGGCCAGATATGCCTGGCTGCAGAACCTCCCTCTTCTCAGCACACCACTTTCTTTCCAAGACTTGTCCTGTGGCCCAGCCTTTCACCTTTGCACCATGACAAATGGATCCTTTTTGTTCCTTCTGAAACATTTCTTAGCCATCACACACGGTGATCTTCCTCTCCTGAAGATGGGGATAATAAAGCACCCTCTTGCTGGAACTGAGGTGACCACAGAGCCAACAGTCACAAGGCGCTCAGCACCTTACCTGGCAGAGCTGGCACCAGGAATTTCTTAGTAACCAGCACAGCCACTGTGTGTCGGACACTGTGCTAGCCAAGCTCCAAGCATGGTGTTCTGTGCATGGCGAACTGCATCTTGTCAATACTCAAGCCAATCCTTGAGAACAATGTGGGAATCCCTCTGTTCATTTTGGGGAAACTGAGGCTTATGAGTATGTGTTCATAAAGAGGCCTGAAGTTGGCATCTGCTCTCTCCTTCCATCACTGTCCGTCTTATTTATCAAGGTAGGCGCTCTGTTGAACGTGGAACTCATCAGTTCCAGCTAGTCTAGATAGCAGCTTGCCCTAGGGATACCCTCTCTCTGCCTCCTAAATGGTCTGGAATGCCTGCTCAGCTTTTACATGAGTTTTGGGGATTTGAACTCTGGTCCTTATGCTTGTACAAGCCATCACTTTATTTGTTGAACCACCTTCCCAGCTTGGGGGGTGGTGGTGGTCAGTCTGAATTTTCATTTTATGTCTCTGGGAGTCTATTGTATGATCAGAGCCTTGGACTAATGGTGGTACTATAATAGAAGTTTCTGTGGATTAAGTGGTTATTACATGCCAGCTGTAGCTCCCTTCTCCTATCTCAAATAGGCATATCTATATGCCTATATTTGTATCTGTGTCTGGCTTTGAAAAGCTGCACTCTGAGAAGCAGGTCCTGTTCATTAGCTGAGTTTTTGACTTTTGAGACTGGTAGAAACGAGGTTATCTCCTCAAGATCACACAGCTGAGACACTGCAGCGCAGAGACCTGAGCCCACGTTACATGGGCCATGCAATAGAATCCAGCTCTGTATCACTGACCCAGTAGGAAGATGTGTGTGCGTGTGTACTCGGGCGTACATGTGTGCATGTGCTCACACACACACTTGGGATGTCCTGCAATGTTTGACATAAAAAAAAAATATATATACTCAAAAGGATTCATGATGTCTTCAGAGGAAGGAATACATAAAGACATATATGGCCAAGAGTAACACAAGAGAAAATGTGTGAATACCTGGCTTTCTAATGGCCCTAGGTAATTTGAGCAGGTCACAGCCAGTTTGGTTCAGCTCCATCCAGTCTTGGGCAGCTCTGTACATTGGAGCTGACTCCAACAGATTTGGTTTGGCTGAAGCCAGCTTGAATCAATTAGATCTGGTTGCTGCCAGTTGGCACCAGTCTGAACCAGACTGACCCACTTTAAATACTAGCAGTCTCTTCTGGTTGACTTGCTTTCCAACCTTAGTGTTGGGACTCCAGGTTGAAATCCTCTTGGACTGCCTGCTTATGTTGCTTTGGTTGAGGGCACTTGTGCGGGAGGGAGTATAAGTAGATGAATGATCTTGTAGGGTCTGGCCTTCCCATCTCCAACAGCTGAAGGACCTCAGCTGGCCAGCCCTAACTTGGATGATTGCCAGAGCATCATCTCCCCACTTTCCATTTCTGCTGCCCCCCTGCCCGCCTGTGCAATTCCCCTGCTGCATGCAAACAGCTCTTCTGCTGTTCCCATTTGAGCTAGAGCATTCCTCTCTTTCTTTTTGATGGTACAAGCAAGATCTGAATGAGCAAACTCAGAGCTATCCCCTGTGACAGCGGGGCCTGTCAGGGATGGCCGGGCTGATGGGCAGGTGGTGTCACCTGTGATGGGTGACCTGACTGTGTTGCTCACATTGTTCTTAGACCCTGACACAGATGAGCCATGCACTACTACCCTGGTGATTCAACGAAGCGTTGATGCATGTGGGGGCTGGGGGAGGGAGGTGGGGACAAAGGGCAGGCTCAGGCTAATGGGATGCCACATTGCATTACTCTTCTGCAGAAACCAGGCTCCCTCAGACAATAACAAGGGCAAGGAAATGAGGTCCGAATAGGCCCAAAACAGGACAGAGTTTCCATGTGGGACAGACTCCAGATGTGGGGCTCTGTGCCCAGTGGAACTGGGTTGGGATGAACTTGTGGAACTGATCAGACCAGGGTAGCTGGAGGACAGGGCCACCTCATTGGGCATTCCAACCTTACAGCTGGAAGACACGTGTCTAATGCATTGTTCAGATCTTGGGAAGGTTTGGCAGCACAGGAGCGTCCTCACACATAGAAAGAGGTGGGGAGAGGAACAGGGCCCTCTTTCCATCGTATCTTATGATTTTCCTCTTGTGTCAATGACCAAGTGCTTTAGAGGAGACTGGTGCAGTCCTGGCCTAAGCCCCACTCCCCGGATTCTTTCCTGCTCTCTCTGCCTACCTTTGAGCAGACAGTGCTAGGTCCTCAGGGACAGCATTTTCCTCTGTGGGTCCCAGGTTTGGCCCCTTGGTCGGTGGGCGGAATTATGCAAACTCACAAGGGGGTCATCTCCTTGGCCTGCATCACAATTTGTTTTGCACTAAAGCTCAAGGTTGACTCTTTTCCAGGGATTCATCATTTGGGGGTCCATTTATGCTCAGGCACAGCCATGCTCAAGGGACTGACTGTTGACTATGCCCAGGGAGGACCAACAGTCCATGACCTGGATGTATCCAGGGGCTACCTGTGCCTGTGGGGTGACTGTACCCAGGATCAATGGTTCTAAGAGATCCTCTGAGGGCTTGCCATGTTGGGAGCCATCTGAACTGATGGCTACCTTGTCTGCTGGAGCCATGCCTGAGCACCAACTACACTGAGTGTACCTATGCCAATGAACTGATGGTGGCCATAGTGTCTATATCTAGAGGACTAATGTGCATGCAGATTGATATGCATGGAGACTCCTGGGCTTAGAGATTATTTCCAGGGACTGCCTGGGTCCAGGAACCAGCCTTTCCCAGATGTCAGTTATGTTCAAGGACAGCTGGGTTTGGTGAACCAGCTGAGTCCAAGATTTGGTCCTGCCTAGGGCTAGACTGGGCTTGAGGGGACAATATATTTAGAAGTTTAGGGTACGTGGGCAGCCATGTACAAGGGTGTGCAGAAGTAGGGAGAGACTCTTCTGCTTGGATGTGAGGTGACGGGTCTAGCACGTTGGATGTTCAGCTGTGTGTCACTGTGCCTGGGGTGAGGGACAGTGGGAGGAGGACAGCTGTGCTCAGCACCAACAGTCTCAGGCCTCAGGCCCGTTTGGAGCCTGCAGAGTTGGAGGCAGAAAGGACGAAGTGCCACTGAACATGAACGGCTGACTGTGTCAGTGCATTCCTGGTCTTTCCTGTCCATCGTGTCGTTTCCTCTCCAGGACAACCCTGTGACACAGGAGTCATCACCCACCATTGACAGCTGAAAAGCAGGTTCACAGATAAAATCTTTTCTAGTTCTAAATCGGGAGCCCTGTATTCTTTTATTCATTATTTGATGTGTGTGTGTGTGTGTGTGTGTGTGTGTGTGTGTGTGTGTGTGTGTGTGTGGAGACCAAAGGGCGACTTCGGATTTTATTCTCTAGGCTCTGCCTACCTGATTTTTTTGAGACAAAATCTTTCACTGGGATCTGGGCTCACTGGTTGGGCTGGCTAGCTGGAATCCCCAGGGACCCTCCTTTCCCCGCCTGGCCTTCCCAAGGCTGGAATTACAAGTGTGTACCACGGCTGGCTTTTTATGTGAGTCCTGGGGAGTGAACTCAGATCCTTGTGCTTTCAGGGCAATCACTTTACGGACTGAGCCTTTCCCTAACCCCCTGTTTTTGTTGTTTTGTGTGTGGCCCAGGCTGGCCTGGAGTCTGCCATCATCCTGCTTCAGTCTCCAGAGTTCTGGGTTTACAGGCACCAGCTGCCACACCCTGCTCCTGACTCTTAATCAGGATGACTGTGTGATTGATTATGGCTTTTGAGAATGGGGCCTCTGTGTTTTTCAGAAGAGGAACCTGGACACAGGTCAGAAACCAGGTTTGCAGTTTGCACTTGGCAAACTCAACCTGTTTGTGCCAGCGTCCCTGACTCCCCAGCAAGAAGGGCACTTGGCAGGCTTGCTAGGAAGGGCTTCCTGCGGGCTGCATTCCTGCTCGCTGTCCTGGCGGCTTGAAGGGAGCCGCACAAGCCCCCTTTCAGAGCACTCAACAAGGCCCCTTCAGAGTCTGGACTCGGCTGTGCAAACACGCACATCTGGGCTGCTGTCCGGAGTAGGGCAGCGGAACTCCCCCACAGCTGGCCCTCTGCTCCTGACCTTCAGGACAAAGGGAGGCTTTGGCCATGTGGGGGCTCCCAGGAACTTGGGGCTCTGGAGGGTACAGCAAGGAACAGCTTTCTCTGGCTGCCTCCTAGAACTCTGCCTCTGACAGTGTTTCCTGCTGAGGGCATGCCCTTCCCCCCTAGAGGGTTGGCACCCATCAGGACCAGGGAAGACAGAACAAAGGCTGCAGGCAGATAGAAGCCAAGCAAGGGCAAAGAAGAGAAGGGCGGCCAGCCTGCTCTAGGCCCAATCCTCCTGGAGATTGTAATTTTGTAAAGTAGAAAGACACAGATCAGTCACCAAAGCAATAGCAAATATGAGCTGCCTCTTACAGGCAGCTTTCGGGGATGCTTTGGGTACATCACACATTTCATTCTCACAGCAACCCTGCCAGGGTCCTGCTGTTTTATAGATTTGGCACTTGAAGCACAGAGAAGTGAGGCGACTTGCTTAAGGTCACACTGCAAGTAAGAAGCAAGGTCAGGATTTGAACATGGGTGGTGTAGTCTTTTATCAATGACTCAACACTTACAAACTACCACAAGGACAGTACCAGGATGAGCTGGGGGTGGGTGGGGAACTGCTGGGGACAAGAATAGGGTTTGAGCTGCCTGCTGGAGGCTGTCACGATGGTTTAGGTGGGAACTGGCAGCCATCTGACTTGGACCAGGGCAGAGGCAGAGAGCATGGGAAGGAGGGCAATCTGGAAGAGACTCTGGGTGTGGAGTGGCAGTAGCTGGGGGCTGGGCGGGTGTGGGAGCGAGGGTGAAGGTGGAGTTGAGGGCTCCACCCTGAGCTTGGGGCATGAGCAGCCAGCTTTATCAGCTGTAGGCTCTGCCTGCTTGCCAGGCCCACTTTGGCTTTTCTCTTTCTTCAGGAAGGTGGGAGGTCCATGAGACTTGTTTGGGGCCGTAGACATTGGTGTCCTCTCGCTGCTGGGACATCCTCATGAGTTGGTTAGGAGAAGGTTTGTGCGCTCAGAGGAAGCCTAGAGCTGGGCCACAGCCTTGTATTTGAGTCCAGGTTCTGTAGATGATTTGGGGGACTCAGTGTGGCTCTCTGAAGACTCAGTGCTTTAATTTCTTCAAATGCAATGCCTTGGGAAACAACTCTCTGCCTCCTGAGGGCTGTAGAAGGTGATGGGCAGGAGGAAGAATCTCAGAAGGGGGCTAGGGCTCTCTGGGATGGTTTAGTTGCAGTGTTCAGCTCATCAGGGGAGACTGGCTGGGGCAGGCTCAGGAGAGCTGCATTGGACTCCAGGATGTGGTATAATGTTGGGCCCACCTTTTTTATTTGGGGTGTTGGAAAGTTAACCAGGAACATAACTCCTCCATCCCCAGTGGTTGGATAGTCAGGGTGGTCTTGCCATGTAGTGGAGAGAGCAGTAATGCCCACTTAGCTCCAGGGTTCAGGCTGGATTCCAGTGGCATCTTATTTGTGCCAAGCTCATCCATTCTTTCAGCCATGCTTACAACGTGCCAGACCCCCGACTGGCGGTGCAGCCAGTGGTAGGATGCTTTCACAGCTTGTTTGATCCCACAGCCCTGGACCACAGCACAGAGCGAAGAGAGTGCCAGGCATACCCTGGCCTTTGGCCTGTGACATGGCAGTGACTCAAGGTTGGCAGAGGTCTAGCTTCCCAAAGCACACTGTGACAGACCGTGTCAAGACAAAACCAAAACCAAAACCAAGCCACCAACAGATGTAGAAACAACAGAATGTTCTACAGGGACAAAAATAAGTAAATAAACAAGCAAGCAAGCAAACAAACAAAAAAAGCCAAAATCAAACTCCTAGCACTAAAGAGAGACAGGAGAAGGGCTTCTTCAGGTGGTCAGGGGACGTGAGGTCTCCTGATAGTCAGATGAGCCCAGGGCTGGCTGACGAGGTGCCATCTTGAGATGCTTAGGGACGCTGGCCAGTGCAGGTGACTAGGGTGTGTCGGGAGAACATCAAGGCATGGGCGGGGCATGGGAGAGAAGCCAAGGTTGTGTGGGCCTTTCCAGGCTTTTTCAGGGCGTGCAAACTCTCTCTGAACATTTTTATTTTATTTATCTGAGATGGTTTCAGTGTGCTGAGCTGGTTTTGAACTCCTGAGCCCAAGTGGTTGCCCTGCTGGGCTGGCAGGTGTGTGACACCTGGCCCCGCCCATGTGAACTGGATTCCAAGAGCCCTGGGAAGCCTTTGAGAGCTTTGAACCTGGGCAGAATACATTCTGTTTCACTGCTGTGTTGGAAGGGCTCAAGAGGAGGGAGGGCTCTGACACACGTGGCCACCTTTGGCTCTGCTCCTGCCCTCGCCCTGGCAGAAGGATTATTCCTCTCTCTACTGACTCTTCCAGGCCAGGGAGGGGTTCTAGTTGTTCCAGGGCCCCAGAGAGTATCAAGGATCTAGGAGCAGAGGGTTAGCAGGAAGCCACAGGCAGGGACTGGAGAGCAGTGTCAGTGAGCCGAGCAAGGGCTTGGCTGCCCTGACTGTTTCCACCCCTTACGCAGGCCAGAGCCCTACCCCCACCCACATGGGGCTTTTGAATTAAAAAGTCTTAACTTTTTCTTTTAAATGGCAGCTCTGTGTACTGTACATGGTAATTAATACATTAGCATTTATGCAAAATACCATCACAGCCAGGCTGGTATGTCAGCTGCCTTCCTGAGCTGCAAAAATGTGAGCGCCCCGAGGTACCTCAGACAGGCCCCCGCCCCCAGCAGACAGCTTCGTTTGACCCACGTCATTCACTAACATGTCTTGGAAGTCTGGGTGCATACAATGTATCTGTGCACACAGACCAGTGTATATGTTGCTTCTGTGTGGCTCTGTGGCATGCATGTGTCCTTGTGTGAATACACATGTGTGCCTGTGTTTATATGAGTACATTCATGTAGTATGTGAGGTGCTTTTGTGTGTCTGCCTGTGCCTGTGTGCATAGGACTCTGATTTTATTTATTTATGTCTGTGTGTGTGTGTGTGTGTGTGTGTGTGTGTGTGTGTGTTTTTACATCTTGGCATACTATGTACACATCTGTGAATTTACTTGGTGCTGGATACACACACACACACACACACACACACACACACACACACACACACACGTCTATATCTGTGCTTCCATGTTGCCTATGTGTAGATATGTCTGTGTAATACTATATATATGTATGTATATATACATACACACACACTATATATATTTATGTGTGTATATATCAAGACATCTCATGGGCAAACACCTCTGTGGGTCATTGAGCATGTTTGAGGGGACTGAGGTTTGTGTCTGTGTATGCCTATATGTGTTTTTATACATCTATGTGTATTCCTATATCTGTCTAAAAAATGTGTGTGTGTGTGTGTGTGTGTGTGTGTGTGTGTGTGTGTGTGCGTGCGCGCGCGCGTGCGCGCCTGTGTAATTCTCTGGAGTCATCATGAAGAGGAATGAAACATCCTGGAAATGGTAACATCTGAGTTCAAGGTCCAGCCCCAACTCTTGCTAGCCTATGACCTTGGGAAAGTCAGTCCACTTCCCTGAGCCTGTGTGACAGAGGACTGATGAACCTGTAACAATGGTGACACATGCCCCCCGGCCACTGGATTGCTGCAATGCATGGTCATATCACTATGGGAGAGATGCACCAAGAAAAAGGCAATGTCAACGTGGTTGTCACAGAGACAGTCGAGGCTAGCACATGCCATGCTATGGAGTAGAAGATGGGACAGAGTGGGTCTGGAGAATGTCTCTTTATGAAGTAGCATTTTGGAGAGTGATCAGTTCAGCAGACAAAAACCCTGGGAAGAGCAGACCATCCCTTGGGAGTTCAGAGTTGTAACACCATCACCACCTACCCCATTCAGCGTGGCTATGGAGCAAGATGAGGGGTAGGGGTGGCTGGAGAGGACCACGAAAGGCTATGGGTCCTGAGGGTGATGGGGAGCTGCTGAGCTCCTTCCTTGAAAGAGAACATTACTTTACTTGTTTATGAACAAGGGCGGGGAGGGAGGGACACAGTGGCCAGAGAGGTGTCTTGCTGGAGACAGCAAGGCCATTACCATTGTAGGGGGAGAGTGGGAGGTGTGCTCTGAGGTGCCCTGAAGTTGATTAGAAATAAATGGAGGGGGCCTAGAGGGAGAGCCAGCAGTGTGCTCAGCCTGTAGCTCAATTGTTGGGAGATGGGTGAGGATGGTCATTAAGACAGTAGACAGGAGGAGAAAAAATTTGTGTACGGAAGGGGTCTCTGGCAGGAGGGTGATGCATATTAGACATTATCAGTTTGGTTTTTTTTGTTTTGTTTTTTGAGACAAGATTTCTCTGTGGCTTTGGAGGCTGTCCTGGTACTCACTGTGTGGACCAGGCTGGTCTCGAACTCACAGAGATCCACCTATCTCTGCCTTCCAAACACTGGGATTAAAGGCGTGCACCACCACCGCCTGGTGACATTATCAGTTTGAGATAACTATAAAATGGAGTTCATTCATTCATCTGTCCATCTATCTCCCACGTGTCAGATATTGAGAGGCCAAGAAGCACAAGACAGAAGATTGCTATAGGCACAGGTAAAATCAGGTGCAAAGTCCAGAGGCAAGAACTGGTGGGGCCTGGGAAGAACTAGGAAAGGCTCGAGAGGTGGGGGCTTCCAGGAGAAAGGAGGGAGGCCAAGGCCCCATCATACAAGGCCTGTGGTGTGTTAGAGAGAAAACACGTTGAGGACAGTAGGACGGCGGGGTTGGATGGGTTTGCTCGTAGGAAGTTCCCTCTTTCCTCTTCTTGTTCATCCCCAGTTGAGGGCTCCCTGGTCTTCTGAGCTGAGAAGGGCCGATGATGATGATGATGATGATGATGATCTCTGCAGTTGAACACACACATGTGCATGAGGGTGAATGCTGGGTCTTAAAAAATCTGTCTCAGTCCTTAGGGGGCTTGCTGTGTGGTGAGGGAGCTGCCAGGCACAGAAGCAGATCCTACTGTGTAGGAGATGCTACAACCGAGGCCTACTGTGGCAGGTTCTCAGGAAGTATTTGTTGAGTGAATTAGTGATTGAATGGAGACCACCTTCTTTTGTGGCTGGGGGAACATCCGACTCTCCTGTGGTAGGGGATTAGGGGGACTCAAAGATGAGATGACTTCCTGGCTGTATCTTAAAGGTTCGGGAAGGTAATGGACAGGGGTGTGGGGGTATGACAGCATCGGGGGCTGGGCTGGTGAGGCTGACGTCATCAGAGTGGTGTGCACAGTGAGGTGTGGAAGGGATCTGGGGACTGGCAGATCAGATCACAAAGGGCTTCAGTGTCAGGGAGAAGGCACATAGATCTCCCCTTGTCCCTTGGGAATATGGACTCACAAAAGGCTGGGTCTGTATTTTACAGAGCCTTGCATCCTAGGTCTAGATGGAGGAAGGTCTGGGCTAAAGGCAGCAGAGGCAGAATCATTGTGACTTAGTTTGTAGCCCAGGCTGGCCTTGAACTTTCTGTGTAGCTGAGGCTGCCCTTGAACTCCTGATCCTCCTACCATGTACCTGGTTTCTGAAGCATGGACTTGTAAGTGGACACTGAGCAGGTAGCTGCAATCTGACCACTGCTCTGCTCCCTACCTCTATCTCACTCCACGCCTTGGATTGGTCAAGTCACTCCGCTTTGCCACAGGACACTGAGTTGTTCTTAGGTAAGAAGCCAGAGTTTGCAGAAGAAGGAACTTGGCGGCGGGGGGTCCCCTCAGGGCCCTGAAGGGGTGCTGTGAAGGGAAGGCTGTTTCCCTTCTGCTTTCCTTCTCCCCCTCCTGTGCAGGGCGAGTGGGAGGAGGGTGAGGACAAGGACGAGGAAGCGCTCATGTATTTTCATGCAGCAGCCTCAACACTCAGCCACAGTCCCAGCTCACAGGGGCCCGGAGGCCGCTCTGGGGTGGGCAGACCCTTCTCGAAAGCAGACGCTCTGCTATTGTTCAAAATGGAATTGGTCCCAGGAAGCTTGGAGCCTTCGAAAATTGCTATGAATTTTGCAAAACAGCTCCGAGGCGATAAAGCATGTCAAGACTCAAATGTGGAAATCCTATCTGGAAACTCCACTCTGGACAGGCATGGCTCCTGGAGGAGGGACGGGGCAGGCATCTGGCCCTGTGTGCCCTTCCACTGCAGCCTGGGAGGGTCTGCAGCTATCCCAGGAAAGGAGACAATCCCCTGGGTATCCCCGCCCCCTTCAGTCTGATTTGTCTGGTGTCCTTGTCTTTGGGTATCTCACAAAGCACCTCCTATCCTTCCCAACGCACCTATAATTCTTTTGAAAGCAGCTTTATCATTTTGTTAAAGGGGGAAGAAAGGATACATATGCTCATTGCAAAAAGAAAAAAAAAAAAAAACCAACAAACCAGACAATATGGAAAAGTTCAAAGAAAAACTGTAAAAACCACCTCAGATTCCACCAGCCAGAGATAACCACATAACATTTTGGTGAACGTCCCTGCAGACTTCTCTCTGTGCATAAATATACACAAATAGATTCTGCGTATGCAGTCCTACCCTGAGCGAGATCAGATGACACATGCTGTTCTGTCACCTGTTCCCCCCCAACTCAGCAATATGTCCTGGACATCCTTCATGTCAGTTCCTATAGATCCGCTCACAGACTTCATGCCTGCATTATATGTTCGGATCACCTATTCTGTGGATCTGCTTCACATTCCTTTCCCTGTCCCGAGGTCCCCAGCCCATGGAGATGGAAGTGTTCCTAATTGTTTTGTTTATAAACATCCCTGCAGTGAACATCTATGGGCTTCTGTCTATGCATAGTCCACTTACTTATCTACACTGAGGATGTTATTCAAGTGGCATCTATATACTAGCCTGGTAGGTACGAGGGGCTGGAGGTAGGAACCATGTACAGGACAGCCTTGGTCAGCTCCTGCTCTCATGGAATTTATGGTGATGTGGAGAGACAGGACAGGCAACACAGTGATTTTTGTTTTCTCCTAGTGAGCATATGTATTAAGCAGTCACAGGAATATTTACCTTACTTAGGAAGCAAGGAGAGAATAAAACTAGAAAGGTCACTTGTCATGGCATCAGGGAAGCTGTCTCAGAGCACGTGATGGATGACTAAGGGTACAGCTCGGTGGGTTGAGGGTTCATCTAGCATGTGTGGATGAGGCCCTGGGTTTCATTCCTAGCATCGCAAAAGGAGAAAGAAGGCAGATGTGTGGACAAAAAGCAGAGTGGTGTTTCCATGACAAACATACGGGGAATTCCTAAAACTGGAATAGTTGGGTCAAAGGGTAAGGAGAACTTGGATTTTGTTACAGATTGTAAATTGCACTTGGGGAAGGTGTTGAGAATTTACAGTCCTATAAAGGGAACTCTTCCAGGCTACCCATGAAGGTTCATTCAGCTAGCTAGCACCGAGCAGGATTACCACAGCAATCGCATGCAGGAAGTGAGCCGCTTGGCCCAAGTCATCACTATTATAATTATCTTTGCCAATCTAATCAGTGAAAAATGATATTTCATCTTTGTTTTTAGCCAATGTGTCTTTTTTTTTTTTTTTTTCCGTTTTGGACTCTGCAGGAAATTGAGCTCTCAGGAGGGGGAGGGGTGGTGGAAACGAACCATTTTTCTTGAGCCACCTTTGTCAGAAAACTTCCTACATCCTTTAGGGGAGGGAGGAAGTGCCAAGAGTCCTCAGGCTGCACAGGGTCCCATCCTCGGAGTAGAGCCTCTGGGTCTTGGAGATGAGTCCCAAGTGGCTGTGGGTTACCAAGGGCAGGCGCCACTCAGAGCTGATGGAGGTGGAGGAAGAGGGGTGGGGGATTGGAACCTGTGTAGGCCAGCATGCATTGTCCCTGTGGGGTGGCTAGGCAGGGGGTTGGGGGACTCAGGAGGCTGAATCCACATGCCATTAGGAGTGCTTAGAGATCCCAGGTGCTCCTGGATGATATTAATGCAGCTATATGAATATTAATAGCATGTCCATTAATATTAATGACAACAATAAACAAGTGTGAGGATTATTTTTAAAAAGGACTGCTACTCCAGCTGTTACCTTCCTTCATTAGGAAGCCTCGGAGGTCCCGGCCTTTTTCTCCTCAGACCTCTGACAGACACCATGGTATGCTCTTGACCTCAGCTGTGCCCAGTGTTGAAAGGGAATTGACTAGGAAACCCCAAGCTTACCTTCTAAGGAGTTCTGGGCAATATGTGAGGGCAGGCAAGGGGCCAGGAAGGTTTGTGTGTGGGCAGCCAGCTGCAGTGACTCTCTTTCTCGTCCTCTGAGGAGCAAGGCCTGAAGGTCCAGTTGAGTGTGGTCAGGGGGTGTGCCAGGGGCCAATCCCCTGGAAAGGTGGCGAGAGGAATTACCCTGTTAAAGCGGCCATGAATTATAGAAAGGAAGAGGGGGAGGAAGACTCAGAATATCATATGTGTAAATAAAGTGGAGTGGCGGCCAGACATAAAAGCCAGCTGCTGAACTCTCGTACCCACAGCGCCCCTTTGCCTGCAGACCCACCTCCTGCCAAGTACCACAGCCAGTCACTTACCTCCTCCTTCAAAGGATTTGTTAATAAGTCAATGACGGAACATCTAAAGGGGAAAAATATTTCTCTTTATAGTTGGAGATAATTGTCCCAGGAAAAAAAAAACAAAAAAAACAAACCTTTAATTACAACTCACATGGAGAAAGCTTGATTTGTGGGCAAAGCCCGAATGCTGAGGAGCTGGGTGTAAAATATTTGTAATATTTAGGGAACCTAGAGTTTTACATAAAAGTAAACAGCATTGCCTGAAGGCACAATTTCCAGCAACACAATAAAATGTGCAGTGAATTTATGGCGGCCATCCATTAGCTCTTACCAAGGCAACGTCGCCCCTATCTGTCGTCCATCATTATAATAGAGGGTTAATGCACTGAATTTACATAAAAAAGTCATATTGTCTGCATGAATTATTTACACTCGAAGCTGTTTTTACAGCTTGGTTTCAAGCTGGATTCTGGGAGAGATTCTGCCAGTAAATTACTCTGTGGAGACCCTGGGTCTATAACCATGCGCGGAGCTGGCAATGAAAAGAAAGGAAAATGGGCAGGCCCTGGCGGGTCGTTGATGCCTATGCCTCTCAGGTGGGGGGAGGCTTGTAGGAGACTGTGGGACCTTGTGCAGATGGGGTTCTGCCTCTGAGCCCAGTGATTTTAATGGTCACTGTCCAGCTGCAGGGACACTGGAGGCTTGCTAGTGTTCTTCGAAGCGCAGGGATTCTCCTGAGGTGAATGAGGGCTCCTTGTGGCTGATGTCTAAGGTCATCTAGGGATCAGGGTCTGGGAGAGGTGGGAAATCACTGCATTTGCTGGAGTTGGGCCTGTATCAGTAGTGTATTTGCTGCCACTGTGCAGATGGGGTGATGGGGGCCTGGAGGGCACTTACACAGTCAGGAAGTGGGACATTCGTGTAACCCCAGCAGGCTGAGGGTGGAGGAGTGTGATCAGCCACACAGTGAAAGTCTGTTTTGGCTGTCCTGAAACTCGCTTTGTAGACCAGGCTGGCCTCAAATTCACAGAGATCTTCCTGCCTCTGCCTCCCGGAGTGCTGGGATTAAAGGCGTGTATCACCACTGCCCAGCAAGACCAGGGTTTTTAATTCCTTGTCAGCTGCATATCCCCAGGAAGTTTTGAGAGCTCAGTTTCCTCATCTGTGAACGAATGTTAATTAATTAATACTTACATTTGGCTTGGAGCTTGTGGTGTAGATCAGGCTGGTCTCCAGCTCACCGAGATCTGCTTTTGGTGTGCTGGAGAATCTCAATTCTCCTGTTCCCAGCCTGCCCCATAGGAAGGTGGGTGAGAGGCTCTAGTGAGGTGAAATGCACTGTGAGGCTTGGGGTGTGGTATAAGCTAGAGCCCAGGGGACAAGGGGCTCTGCAGAGGGAAATGTGGAGCTTAGGGAAGCAGAGGAATGTGAAAAGAGTGTAAGATGGATGGGTGGGGAGATGAAGTCAGATAGTCACACAAGAGACAACAGAATCCTCAGAATTGAGAGCTAGGGTAGGGCAAGGAGCAACTGAGACAGAGGAGGGGAGGGGAGGGGAGGGAAGGGAAGGGAGAGAGGGAGAGGGGGAGAGCAGGAGAGGGGGAGAAGAGCAGAAGGGTGGAGAGGAAAGGTGACTATCCTTGGTAAGAAGGAGAGTCAAGCTGCTCAGGGCTCAGCTGCTTGGGGCTCTGGGGCCACGCTTCCCTGGACAGAGCAAAGGTTGGGACAGCCTGCCCTGGCGCCTGTGCCACCTTCTTCCTGGATCCGCCCTCTTTCTCCTGTTCCCTGGCCTGGATTCCTTCCTCCGGTCTAAGAAGTGTGGGGTTCTCTCTGGCTTTGCCTTTTTGCTTTTCAGAGCTAGAGGCCAGCGCCCTGCCCCCAACTCCCTGGCACCTGGGTTGGGCATGTGCTTGTTGTAGCTGTCACTGCACTTGGGTCTCCCGCTCCTAGAGCAGCCACAGTGCGTCCCAGGGGCCTGGAGACAACAAATGACTCCCTGCTGATGGTCTCGCTGCCTCCTGCTTGCCAGCCCGTTCTGCTGTGCACAGGCAGGTAATCATGCAAGGCTGGGGAACCTCTCCCTGCCTGTGGGGGTGTGATTTAAACCTGAACTTGGTTTCACTTCCTCGCATCCCCTGGGAAACAAGATTTAGATGATAAATTTCTCTGACATGTTGGGAACCTACACACACACACACACACACACACACACACTACACCCACTTATACACACTCACACACACATATATACCCACACAAACACATACACATATCACACACACACACTCACTCATGTACACACACTTGAATGTGCACAAAGGTTGCAGACTCCCCATTCATGCTGGCTTGTGTGTGAATACTTACATGCAATTGTGTCCACTCATGTCAGAGCCACACACAACCCAATTTTACATGCGATGTATGTATCTGCAGACACAGCTCAAGACCATAGGTTAAGGAAAGAGGACAATTAATTTCTAATTAGAACAGCAGTCGTGAGTGGGATGGGAGGGGAAACAGGGGACACTGCAATTGTCAGAGACTCTCCAGGCCTGGCCTGCCTTGTTGCACGAAGGCCTGGGCATTGCTTGAGCTTGTGTTCCTGTGTGGAAATGCACGAGCTTCATTTATGTGTGTGTGTGTGTGTGTGTGTGTGTGTGTGTGTGGTGTGTGTGCTCCTGTGTCACAGGGTGCAGGTGGAGGTCAGAAGATAATTTGTGAACGTTGGTTCTCTTCTTTTACTGTATGAATCCCAGGGATTGAACTCAGTTTGTCAGGCTTGGTGGCAAGTACCTTTACCCACTGAGTTATCTTGTGGGTCCTGCATTTCTCTTTATTATTTTTTAATTAATTAACTTTCATGAGACAGTGTTGCTGTGTGTAGTCCTGGCTATCTTGGAACTCACTCTGTAGACCAGGATGGTCTTGAACTCAGAGATCCACTTGCCTCTGCCTCCTGAGTGCTGGAATTAAAGGTGTGTGCCACCACTGCCCAGAACATTTCTTTCTTCCTTTTTTAAAAATTAACTTTTAATTTATCTATTGAGTGCGTGTGTGATATGTTTTTGTATGAGACGTGGAGGAAAGGTCTGAGGACAGCTTGTGGGAGTCTGTTCTTTCCTTCTAGTGTGTATATCCCAGGGGCGATTTTGCCTGTCAGGCTTGGTGGCCAGTGCCCTTATCCATTGAAGCATCTTGCCAGCCACTGTGTGCATTTCAGTGACTATTTGCAAGCTGGAGGGCCCTTGTTGATAGCTGAGGCTGACAGTCTAGGACATGGGAATCTGTGGCTCACTGACTAGATCTCAGAACTCGGATGTGTCTATTGTACTGCCATGCTTCTGGCCTTGGGCAAGCTGTTGTTTCTTTCCAGCTTCTGCTTCTGCTGGCCCCTAGGGATCTTGTCTGTCCTCACCTTCTAGTATCTATGGTCTTGAGAGAGTTTCTCTGAGCCTTGCTTTTAAGCCAGGTTGAGGTGTGTGTGTGTGGGTGTGTTTGTGTGTATGTATGTATATGTACCTTTCACAGCGGAGGATACTCCATGTGCCTGTGTGTGCAGCCATGATTCTGGTGGCTGATCTGTGGGAGTCCCTGCTGTGTGGAAGGGTCTGGGAGACATCTCAGAGACCATCCCTGCTTAAAGTTGATTGTACATTCTCCTCACTCCCACTGTAGCTTGAGCATCCCCCAAATTTATGTTGAACAATCTTTTCTTCAGTTTTCTGAGAGGAGGCTCAGGTTGGCTTGGATGCACCACCTTCCTGGTTCAGCCTCTCAAGTGTGGGGATGACACCTGAGTGTCATCACACCTGGCCTCATTTTAAAATCTATCCCTTATGGTGACACTTAAAAAGGTAGAAGGTAAATTTGACTGGCGTTTGGAGTGTGAGCTCTGGGAGGCTAAGAAGGTATAATGAGGCCGTAAGGGGTGGCCTTGGGGTGGGGGCCTCAAAGGAAGAGGAAGGGAGACTGGAGGGTACTCAGTTGCTCTTGCCAACAGATGCTCTGAGTGTTCTCAACTGCAAGCACTTCACCAGATGTGGCCGCTAAATCTTGTTTTGGGACAGGGTCTTTCTATGTAGTCCTGGCTATCCTGGAACTCACTACATAGACCACGCTGGCCTTGAACTCAGAGCTAACACCACCTCTTCCTCACGAGTGATGGGATTAAAGGTGTTACACTACCATACTTGGCTGATGTCAGATTCCCAAGAGCATGAGTTAAGCAAACTTTTCTTTATAAATTGCCTTGCTTGCGGTGTCAAGTCAAGCAAGAGAAAGCAGGTTCAGCTGCCTTCTTAACACTGTCTTTATGTTCTCTGTGCCTGGGCTGCATCTGGACTCATGGGTACTCATGGGTCTGTTTGCTTACGGTTTCTCTCCCAGATGGAGACCAGAATGGAAACTCTGAGGGTAGGAGCTGTCCAGGGTTTGTTCATGAACATGTCCCCACTGTTAAAACTGTCTCTGGCAGAGAGTGGCATCATGGATGCTTAGTATTACAGACGAGTGATTGAATGACATTATCAGCCCTCTCTAAGCAGTCCCTTAATAGTGGTACTCTTCTTGATGGCTTGACCATATCACTTGAAATTGCCACCTGCCCACTTTCATATTCTCATAGTTAGAATAAAGTTTCCTTTTTTTTCTGCATTATTTTCTATTCTAGTTTTATTTCTGCTATGTGATAAAAAACACTCTGACCCCCCCCCCCCAAAAAAAAAGCAACTTAGGGGAGAAAGGGTTTATCTTAGCTTACAGATCCAGGCTACTGCCCATTACGGTGAGGAAGTCAAAACAAGGACTTTGGACAGCTGGTTACATCATACCTGTAGTCAAGAGCACAGAGACATGAATGCGTACATCCTCTGTGGCTTCCTTGCTTGTGCTTGGCTTCCTTTTCACACCCTTGACTAGGGAATGGTGCCACCCACAGAGGACTGGGTCTTCCGAGTTAACTTAATCAAGTCACTCTGCACCCCAGCCCCCAAACCCCAGCCCCCACATGCCTGCAGGCCAGCCTAACAAAGATTTTCTTCTCAGGTGGTTCCAGAGTGTGTCAAATTGACTATTAAAGCTAATTATCACACTTTTCAATATTCCAAATGACTCAGTCATTTAAAAATTAAAAAAAAATTTTTTTGGAGTTGTATTTTGTTCCTGGCATCCCTCACAATGGCTTTTTTTTTTTTTTTTTTTTTTTTAAAAATAAAAAACAAAAATCTAGGATTTGCCAGGTGGCTCAAGCCAGCCTTGAATACACAGCCTCCCAAGTGCTGGGATACAAGTGCCAGCTATTGTGCCTGGATGGTAATGTGGTCTTCCTACCGATGTCTCCCAATACTTAGCATAGTGTTGGGAGGAAGCAGGTACTTCACCCAGGGTCATCAGATGAACAGCTGGGCTTCTGTGAGTCACAGGAGGCTGAGTAGACTCTGAGTGTTCAGTGTAAGTGTGCTTGTGGGCGTGGTTGCCAGTGACTGCTGTTTTGATTGTGCTGTTTTGATTGCGTGGTTTTGATTGACTGCAATTTTGACCTGACATGGTGGCAGGCTGGGCTTGCTCCAGCGCTGTTTCCATGGGCAGGATTGTGATGGAGGCTTCAGGTTCTGTGCCTTCTGCCTGGATGTGATACACAGACTCACATGTGGTTTACTCATGAATCAAAACAAATCTTTTCCTCTGCCAGTTGTCCCCAGCATAGCCACAGACCTGAGTTCAGGGCTAGCCCCAGAAGTGTCTCTCCTCTTACCACTGCCGGGTCTGTGCCTTCAGCTTTCAGAAGCTCTACAACCCGCAGCCTGATTTGACATCCCAGGATGGGCACATGATCAGGAGGGTGAAAACATTGCCTGTGCTGGAGTATAGCCATGGGGGGCAGCAGGTGCCTGAACTTGACAAATGACTGGGGATGAGGGTCCAGCTGGCCCTGTGCCTGGCTAGTGGAGGAGTCAATGGCCTAGCATCAGGAGCTGGATTAGTCAGGGTTTAATAGAGGAACAAAACTAAGACTCTCTCTCTCTCTCTCTCTCTCTCTCTCTCTCTCTCTCTCTCTCTCTCTCCTCTTCCATACATATATATATATATATATGTGTGTGTGTGTGTGTATATGTATGTATGTATGTATGTATGTATGTATGTATGTATTTATATATTTATTAGAGTGGCTTACATGCTGTGGTCCATCAGTGGTTGTCTCCGAGGGAAAGGTTAAAGACATGGTAGTTGTTTATCCCAAAACCCTGGATGTCTCTGCCATCCCAGTCTGGTGCTGGAGTCCCAGGGAAGTCCCAGAGAGCTGCAAGTAGTCAGTTTAGGAATAGAATTAGGAAGAAGGAGGTTCAGCAAAAGGATGCTTCAGCAGCAGAATAGATGAACTTGCCATCGAGAGTGAGGGCAAAGCAGGAAAAAGGTGAAAGCTCCCTCCTTTCATGTCCTTTTATGTGTGTTTCCCCAGAAAATGTGGTCCAGATTTGGGGGTGGGTCTTCCTCCTCAAATGATCTAATGAAGAACATCCCTCATAGGGGTGCTCAGTTGCTTGGGTTTTAGCTGATTCTACATATGGTCAAGTTGACCACCAAGGTCATCCATCACAGGAACCTGAGATGCTTGTGGGAAGACTGTTTGCAGGGCCAGGATGAAGGGATCACCACCCTGTCTTCATGGAGAGCTGGAAATGGTGCCAGAGTACAGTTCCTTGCTAGCTAAGGGTGGTGGGCACCAAGCTTCCAGAAGGCAGGATGAGGAGTGGTCCTCCTGTGAATGATTGTACCAGGCAGAACACAGATGATGCTCAGAAGAGTGGACCTTGGACCACAAGCCAAATGCAGCAGGTTGAGAGGCCAGCTACTTCTTCAGACCAACCTGTGATGATTATGTGGTGTCTAGAATCTGACCGATCTGGGCTCTGCTGTTACGTTGACCTGCTATGTGACATTGGAGGGGCCTTGCACCTCGGGTTCCTCAGAAGTAGAAGCATTTCTTTTCCTTTTATTTTGTGGAAGGGTTAAGCTCTCATCCCAACTGTAATTTTCACTAAAACAACAACATAAACAAGGCAAAACAAAACAACAGAATTTAATGGGCACAGTGGCACATGCCTATAATCACAGCACGCAGGGTACAGAAACAGGAAGATTGCTCTAAGTAATTTCAAGTTCAGCCTGGTCCATGGTGAGCTCCAGGCCAATCAAGTTCATAATGAGACCCTGTCCCCACAAAGAAAACAACAGAAACAATAAAAAAAAACAAAACAAAACTGAAAAGTCTAACTAGGGCTAGGAAGGGGGAGACTGTCCTAATATGAATGCAAATAGAAAAGACACAAAGCATATGTGGAGAGGATGGCTCAGTGGACAAAGGTACTGGCTAATAAGTTTCCATCCTCAGAACCCACATGGTGGACAGAAAGAGCTGACCCCAGCCAGTTGTTGTCTGACTTCCACATGTGTATACACACACACACACACACACACACACACACACACACCTGTATGATTTCCACATGTGTACACACACACACACACACACACAAAAAAAAAAAATAAACAAATACTTAAAAAATTGATTAAAGAACAAAGAGCCACGGGGTAGTGATAGCGCACACCTTTAGTCCAAGCACTTGGGAGGCAGAGGCAGGTGGGTCTCTGTGAGTTTGAGGACAGCTTGGTCTACAGAGTGAGTTTCAGGACAGCCAAAGGATACACAGAGAAACCCTGCCTTGAAAAGCCAAATAAATAAATAAAGAAGCCAAGCTTTGAGAAGATGTTGAGTTGGTGTCAGGGTCTGGCATGTACGAGGAAATCTGTGACACTTGGTAGAGAAGGCAGTGATCCCTGGAGCCAGTGTGGCATTACCAAGACTGGGCACGTGCTCCAGGCTTTTAGCTATATGACTTGTAGGTGAAGCCCATGAGCCAGCAATGGGCATAAAGGAGGCATGACTTACTGAGCACCAGGTGTGTGCTAATAGGCCACACATGGTCTTATCTAATCCTCACAAGCTTGTGTCCTAGATGTGGCAGTCTACACCATGGGCCAGTTTTCCAGAGGAAAAATAAAGCTTCTGGGAAACTAAATGCCCTGGGATTCACATCTAGCCTTTTCTGTGGCCTCTCATGATCCATTAGAACACCAAAGACTCCCCTGAGGGCACAGAGGTAGTTTACGGTTAACCACAGCAGTGCTCATATGTTAGGGGACCCCTATAGGCTACTGCTGGGTCAGCTTAATTAGAGGTCTGATGTTTGAGTCAAGGAGCAGACCTCCCAGTCTCAGTTTCTGTGCTTTGCTGCAGTCTCTAGTGTCCATATTTGAAGGTCAAGTGCCATTTCTGCCCCCCCTTCCCCCGTATTACATAGCCCAGGCTGACTTCATCTTATTACCTAGCCAAAGATGTTCTTGAACTCCTGATCCGTCTGAGTGCTGGGATCATAGGCATGCACCACTGTACCTGGTTTATGCAGTGCTGGGGATTGAACCCAGGGTTTCATGTTGCATGCATGCTAGGCAAGCAGTCTACCAACAGAGCAACAGCCCCAAACTTTGTTTTTCCTTTTGAGTCTGGTCCTGACATTCCATCCAGATCAGGCCCCAAATGACATCTTCTATAAAGCTTTTTCAATATTTATTTTGTATTTATTTATTTATTTGTGTGTATGTCTGTGTGTGTGTCTGTGTGTGCAGTGCCCATAAAGGCCAAAAGAGGGCGTAGGATTCCCGGGAGCTGGAGTTACAGGTGGTCATGAGCATCCTGATTCAGGTGCTTGGATTGAACCCCATCCTCTACAAGAGCAGCAAATACACTTCTTCTCTCCCTGCCACCCCAGAAAAAAGTAGAAAAGATTCAGTTTCTGAGTTTTGGTGTGAGCAGTCTGCCTTGGGACTGATCTTTATACCCACTCGGCTCTCTTCCCTTGAGGGGAAGAAAAATGCCTGGTTTCTGTGGCACTGGCCAGAGGTGTCTCCCTTCTTTGCAGCTGCCTGTCTCCTGTTTCAGCCCTGGTGTCCCATGGTCAATGTTGGCCAGGCCAGCTCTGCTCTTTGCTCTGTTGGAGCTGGGTGGCAGCCGGGAGCCGAGCCTTGTTCCCGCTGGGTCTTCGTCTTCGCTAGAGCTGCTGTCACCTGCCAAGCTGAATTGGGCACAGGAAGCGCCTGGCGGGGAGACATGCTGTTGAATTTGGAGGCTCTGCTCCACTCCAAAATGCACTTCTCCTGGCAGCTGCCCTGTAGGGAAGCTGTTGAGCTTCCCTGTCTCTGCCAGGATCACAGCCACTTTTTCCCGAGAAAGAAACAAGGCTGCAGACAGTTTTACTCATTAAAGCCTTCTTTTTCCTCTTAAATCTGTTTTTGTGATTTTTTTTTCTTTTTCTTTCTCTGTCCCCCTCCCTATTTTTTTTTTTTCACAAACGGAAAAGTAAAACGGATGATATTGAAATAAACAAGGCATTTGTGATAAGAAGGTTAAAGCAGATTGCAGGGGTGGGGGGTGGGGAAGGGGTTTGGAAATGCACACAGGCCTCGCCTTGCCTCTTGAGGCAGGGCAGTGCGAGAGAATGCATGAGTCGGAGCCTCCAGCCTGCTTCCTCAAGGCTCTTGGGGGGCGGCGGGGGGTGGGGTGGGGGTCACTGTGAAGAGGAAGGTGACTTTAGACTGCCTGCTAGGTTTGGGGTGTGGGTCTGTTTGCTTAGTTCCCCAAGAGCCCAGGGTGGGAAGGGCCCATTACACAGACTGAGAAAGTTGAGGTCCCACTGGAGTCAGGCTCCCCAGATACCTAGAGGATACTCAGGCCTGGGATATGAGCCTCCATCGGTCTGACCTTGTTGGCTGTGCTGTTGTGGCTACACATTGTGACCCAGAAAGGTTGTGTGTTGAGCTGCAGGATGGAAGGACGAAGAGGAAGGAAGGGTGAAAGAAGATGAGCAGGCAGTGGCTGCCCCTGAGAAGTAAACATCATGTCTGGTGAGACCGAAGGAAGCCTGTGAGTGTGCCAAGTTCTGGCTGCTGCACTCTGACAGACAGGGATGTTTTGGGGAAGGGCATGTGTGGGTGTGGGTAGGTGTGAGTGCATGGTTTGGCTTGATAGCCGAAACAGGCTTCCTGGAAGGGGAGGGCCATGGGAGAAGAATTGAGTCCAGAGCAGAGCCTTGCTGCTCAGGAACACAGGCAGGAGGGGGTGGATCTGGCTTGGGTAGGAGGAGCTGAGTTGGAACAGGTGGTGATGGTTGTGGGTACATACATGTGTGCTGGTGTGGGAGGCTCGGCTTGGAAACTCTAAGACTAAGTAAATAAATAAGTAAATTGGGGGGCAGGGGAGCCCTGTACTGGGCAGCAGATATGTGATTCTCATCCTGGCTCTGCCATTTTGGCTTATTGTGTGATTCTGGGCAAATTCCTTTCCTTCTCTGGGCCTCAGATTTTCTGTCTTCAATATGCTGGAATTAGGTCTTGTAGCCCAAAGAACACTTGAAGAATCCCGTGAAGAGAGTCAGAGGGACTTGACTATCAAGCATTGACATTGGGGTCATGAAATGCCAGCACTTCTGGAATGGCCTTTGGAACTGCCTTCTGAAACTCTGTGTCACCTTCCTGAATAGAGCCACCGAGACAAAAGGAAAGACTAGGAGAGGGTAAACTGGCATCCTGTGCAAGACCGAGTGTCCAGTGGTGCGGATGGAGAAGAGACACAAGCATTTGAGGAAATCAACTGGGACTGTTGAGGAATAAAGGCCAGCATGGGGTGGAGGAAGAGGCCAGAACTCAGGGTTTTGATCTCCTCTGGGTCATGGCCATTGAAGTGACAGTGACATGCTCACTGTGGTTGGTGATGGGTTGGCAGGCCCTGGGGAGAGTTGCAAAAACAGTGATATCAGCCACAGATGATACCTGTCTGATCTGGGGGTGGGGACATTGAATGTAGCACCTGCTTGAAAGGTACAGGCTGTGGAGTGAATGGGGCACGCTGGTTGACTACAGACTAGATGTGAAGGGAGGGGAGACACGGGATATAGGAGGAGAGATCGTGTATTAGGGAAGCCAGGGCTCAGCTTTCATTTGGTACTATTGAGTGGAACGTGTGTGCCTCATTCATGTGTCTACTTCTTAGGAGCTTTCACTACGGGCCAGACATGGCTAGATGCTCCTCTCTGTGGTTTTCCACCTGGAGGGACAGTCAGTGGATTTTTCTCTCTTCTTTCCTGGGGCATTTTGAGGAGCCCACCCTCTAGCTATGACAACAGGAGCTGTGACTAAGGTCCCATCTATGTCTCAGGGGACCTGAGTTGGGGAGACTCAGGTCTCCCCATGAGAATACCATGAAGAGATGGGTTTGACTGGCATGACATTTCATGTCCCCCATCACAGGATGCAGTTTGCTGGTGAGGGGTGCTGTGGCTTGTAGCACGAACTGATCGAAGGCTTCCTACCTAACTCTTTTCTAGGACATTCCTCCTTGGTAGCTTGAATTGACCATCAGCGCAGTATTTACACTCCAGAAAGTGGCAGCTGCTCCAAATCAGAGCTCTTTTTTGATTGGTAAATTTGTAGAGGCTTGTGATAAACGTTGACTGCTTACTTCCAGTGTGTAGTGACATGGGTGTTGGGTACCTGGCACATGACACCCATTAACCTAGAATGCCTTGCACACAGTTGGTATTTAATAAGTGCAACTTTGATGACTTCTCCCTTGATGTCTCTTTTGTAAGGGAAATCCACTGCTTCATTTGTGCAGAATGACAGCCTCCCCTCAGCTTCCTGCAACTAGCATCTCAGGTCTCAGGCCATGAGGTCTTCCTTCCTGGTGGGGTGGGACCAAAGCCATGAGTGCTTTGGAGTCTTGAGAGTCTAGGTTTGCATCTCTGCCTCCTCTTCCTAGATGTGTAATGACCCTGGGCAAGGTATTTTAATAGCTCTGCTCCTCAGTTAAGTCACCTGCAAGCTGGGGATGGCTGGCCAACCTCCCTCATTAAGTTGTTATGGAGATAGAATGAGGTCATGGGGGTGTAAGTGTCTGGCACCAAGGCATAGTTTCAGTGAAAGCTTGGCCCAGGCCGGCCTTTGTTCCTTTGACTGGGTACCCCCCTCTGGCCTTGGGAGGGAGGGCTGCAGCCTGGGAGGGAAGGCTTTTGGCAGAACATGTAGGTCATAGCGTTGAGGGCCTTGGGACCCTCCAAAGGGAACATGCTGTGGAGGGGAACTCCCGGCCGGCCGGAGTGCCTCCTTGTAGGGCCTCACCTGCAGATTGCCTGATAAGCTCCTGGTGCGTTTCTGGGGCGGCTTCAGCAGCCTGGGCTGCCCTGATTTACCACTCCAGCCCCAAGCAGATTAAATCAGCCAGAGTCATTTGAATTTTACCCGGCCTTGTCACACAAATCTTCAAAACTGCTGTCTGGCAAGAAAACTTTCTCTGTACTTTTTGCTGGAAGACTAGACGCTCTAGAAATTGAGGTGAACTGGGAAAAGGGAGGAGATGCCAGCGGGGAGGGCAGGGAGAGCACTTCTCTCTGTGTGATGTAGGGCAACCCATTGAGCCTCTCTGCATCTCACAGGACTGACTGTGGGGAAGGCCGAAAGGGCCAGCTTGTGTGAATCAGTGTGCAGAGCTCAGTTAGTGGTTGGGAAGGTGGGACAAATGGCTATATCAAGAAATTATCCATGGCAGTGGAGAGCAGAGATCACGGGGAATGGATGGCTTCATTAGTCAGAAAGCAGAGGTGTTTCTCAGAGTCTGAGGAAATGGCCGACCGGGTGTCTGGGTTTAAAAGAGAAACATGAGGCTTTCGTATCTGGCAGACAACAGACATGGTGACCTGAGGGTCTAGCCAGGACTTGGAGGAAGAATCTAGAAAAGGCACAGGTAAATAGTCTCATCCCTGATCAAACTGTGCCTGAGAGCCCTTTATATTGAGAGCATTTAGTAAGTGAGCTAGTAAAACTGCTTTATTAATTCTGATTTAGTTTTTTTGTCTCATTTGTCACATAAATCAGACATGGCCTAATGCAGGGGTCTGAATGGGGAAGCGAGAGCCTGTGTGGCATGAAGCCTCACTTAGCAAGAGCACTAGTGTTGGAACTGAAGGATGGTAGGAGTTTGTGCTGCCATAGGGGTGACAGTTGATGCTAGAGGACAAGCCTGGAAGGAGGCTGGGGTTGATTAAAGAGGGGCTCAGGTCAGGGGCGATCGTCTAAACAATGGGGAGCACCTGTAGCTGGGCAGCAGAGTGTGAGAGCACAGGCTTGGGAAAGATGAGCCTAGAATGGTTTCATTAGGTTGGATTGGAAAATGGGGTGAGGCAGGGAAACTTAAAAATTGTCATTTGCTCATCTGTGAAGAGTTCCTTACCAATCCAATCATTTAATTCTTAGGAGAGCCTGGGCCTGCCCCACCCCATTTCAGCTTGAGTTTCAAAGCTCTTGTGTGACTTGACTAGATCGTAGGATTAGTAAATGACAGAATGAGGTCTTGAACTCAGGCCACCCAACTTCAGACTCTGCCTTATTCATCATGTTTCTGATAATACAGGTGACACTTTAATGATGGTTAGACTAAGCTAGAGATGACAAGGGTTGAGAGGGGAAACAAAGGACATTGGGCCAACAAAACCATAGATATAATAATATGCTCATTAGTCAGAAACTGAACCAGGGTAGTTGTTGTCTATCATCTGTTTGTCTGTTCATCTGTCTGTCTTCACCATCATCTATCCATCTACACAGGACCTCTATCTATCTATCTATCTATCTATCTATCTATCTATCTATCTACCAATCATCTGCATAATCTATTTCTGATGCTGGGGGATTGACTCAGGACCTCGTGCCTGCTAAATGCATGGTCTATCACAGAGCAACACCTTACTTTTAGAATATGTTTTCCCTGAAGTAGGCATGGCAAGCAGACACAGATATTGAATAGAAAGTATAAATATTGGGCAGGTGAACAAATGATCTTAGAGTTGGGATGAGATTACTCTCTGGAAAGTACAAGATAATTTCCTTAAAAAAAAAATAGCTGGAAGAAAAAAAAAAAAAAAGAAAGAGAGAGAGAGAGTTTAGTAAAATGTCCTCGTAAGCCCAGGTATGCACACCTTTAATCCCAGCACTCAAGGGCAGAGGCAAGAGGATGTCTGTGGGCTTGAGGCCAATTTGTTCTATATAATGAGTTCCAGGACAGCCAGGGCTATGTAGAGACCCAACCTCAAAATACCAAAACAGTAGCAACAACAATAAAAATGCAAAATCTACTAGCTGTTTTCTTTTCCCTTTTTCTTTCCTTCCCTCCCTCCCTCTCTCCTTCCCTCCTTCCCTTTCCTTCCCTTTCCTTCTCCTCCCTTCTTTTTTTTTTTAAAAAACAGAACAAAACAAAACAGGGTCTCCCTATGCAATCATGACTGACCTGACCTGAAACCTGCTATGTGGCTGCAAACCTGAAGAGATCCACCTGCCTCTACCTCCTGAGTGCTGAGATCAAAAGCGTGTGCCACCATTATAAAATGACTAAATGAAAAGGCCCTTCCACACTGTGAAGGCACCCCAACCACAGAATACCTGAAGATGAACATCACTGGAACTGGGGTTATCACATGAAGAAAACCAGAAAGCTTGAGAAGGGAACAGAGGCATGGATATGATTCATTCCTAGATGCACTGGGAAGTGTTGAGACCACAATGGTACCACAATGCTACCAGTTCTTCCTACAGGAACGAATGAAATTAAGAGAGCCTCAAGCTCTGGGCTGGAGAGATGGCTCAGCTGTTAAAGGCTAGGCTCACAACCCAAAATATAAGATAACCAAGAGCTCTAGAAAAAGTTGGCTTTGAATTTGACAGAATAATTTTACAGCTAATCTGAAGGAGATTAAAAAATGAGAAAAGTCAGAAAATTGTAAGGATGAAAAATGAATATTTATCAGATATTAGTATGCTGTATAAAGGACATTCATTAAAACTCTCCTGTTAACAACAGCTTCACTCTGTCACTGGGACAGAATGGAAAGTTCAGAAATGGATCCAAATATTTAAGGGGATTTTTTTTTTCTTGGCATGATAAAGTGGCATTTCAATTGGATTGGGAATATATGGATGGTTTTATAGGTTTCACTGAGTGGGAAAATGGGCCAGTCATTATACCATAAGCAGGGGTCTCAGCCTACTGTAGTCATGTCAGGCTGTGGAGACCATGGTGATGGAAATGAATAAATACTTTGTTCATCCTAAGGTGGGGCACTCCTTCTAAGCATGCCATGATACCCAGAAGTAATAAATAATAAAATTGTGCTGGTAAAGATGGTACAGCGGGTAAAGGCTTCCAAGCCTGATGTTCGGAGTTCAATTCCTGGGCCTACCATGCTAGGAGAGAATGAAATTCCACAGATTATCCTCTGACCTCTACATGTGTGTGCATTCACATATATGAATGTAAAATGTTAATAAACTTGACTATGAGAATTAAGAACTCAAGCACATTAAACAAACAAACAAACAAACAAGGATTATGTATGGTGGTACACACCTTTAATTCTAGCACTTAGAAGGCAGAGGCAGGAGGATCTCTGTAGGTTTCAGGCTAGCCTGGACTGTATAAGATTTTGTTAAAATAACAGCAACAGCAGCAGCAGCAACAACAAAATTTCAAGGTCATTGTCAGCTGCATAAGAAGTTTGAGGCTAGCCTCCAAAGAAGGGAGGAGTGGAAGTTGGGGAGAATGGCTCAGTGGTTCTTTCAGAGGGCGTGAGTTCATTCCCACAGCCCTTGGAATTGTGCTCTGGGGATACAACCCTCTCCTCTGGCCTCTGCAGGCACCCAAACACATGTGGTAGATACACACTCTCATATTCTCTCTCTCTCTCTCTCTCTCTCTCTCTCTCTCTCTCTCTCCTTCCTCCCTCCCTCCTCCCCCCCCCATCACACACACACTCAAAAATAAAACTAATAGGGGGGGTTGGAGAGATGGCTTAGCAGTTAAGAGCATTGGCTGTTCTTCCAGAGGACCCGGGTTCAATTCCCAGCACCCACATGGCAACTCATCACTGTCTGTAACTTCAGTTCCAAGGAATCTGGCACCTTCACACAGACATACATGCACACAAAACACCAGTGTACATACAATAAAACAAGTCTGGTAAAAAATAAAATCAAATTAATAAAGAGGAAAGTACAGAAAGGACAAACAATAGAAATTTTTAATTTTATCTTTAATGGGCAGAGAGCACCCACAAATTATTAAGAAAAAGATCAATATTTCATGGGCAACATGGGCAAAGGACTCGGACAGGCGATTCAGAACGAAAATGAAGACAAATGAAAAGACACACAACTCTTTATGTTCACTCATGATTTCAGCACGCGCCGCTGTTCTTTGTCTTGCTTTCATTTCTGAAGGCTGACAAGACTCGGGCTAGTGAGAGTGTGGGCAGACAGGTGCTAGAGTATGGCATCTGTCCCAGGCAGTGGTGTAGGGCCAGGGAAAGCTGACCTTTGACATTGAAACATGGTGTTGTCATCTACAAAGTTTATGCTTGAGAACTGTGCAATTCAGTTATTTTTTTTTTTTTAAGTTACAAAAAAAAAAAAAAAAAAACCAAAACTCATGACATCTAGAGAAAGTTTATGATTTTTGCCTGGGCCTTATTCAGTAAGCTATCTGGGCAGCATGTGGCCCACAGGCTACAGACCAGTCCTGCATGGTAGGCTTTCTAAAGGGCAGTGTGGTAAAATTAGAACTACCATCTCCTCCACTGAAGCAATCTCATTCGTCAGTGTTTAGTTTTAGGAGCTAACATGTACTAAAATGAGCAAAAAAGATAACGTTTGAGGATGTTTATCCCAATGTTGTTGATGAAAGGAAAATCTCGACAACATCCTACGTGATCATCAGTGGAGACCCAGGAACATGGAACGATGCACACATACAATGGAGTACTATAGCATAATTAGAATAATTTTGTAAAGCTCTATTTATTGACATAGAAAGATGTATATGACATATTGTTGAGCAGGAAAAGCAGGTGTCAGCGAGAACAGTATGTATAATACAACTCCTTAGCTATAAAATTATATACATGGCGCTCCATGTGTATATATGCATGGAGATATGTCTGCAAGCCTGTTCACCAGAATGCTAGGAGTTATATCTGGGCGATGGGATTTTTTACTTTCTTTTTCATACTTTTGAGCATTGATTTGATTTGAGCTTTATAATGAAGATGAATCATGGTTTTCAACAAGGACAAATGGTAAACTATTTTCACTTGGGAAGGAAGGTAAGTATTAACTAGGAGGACTGAGCACGTGGATAAAGGCATGAGATGCGAGGCCTGAAGGATTGTGTGTGGGTGGCGAACCTAAGAGAGTAAACTGGAGAGGAGAGAAGGTACCGGGGCATGTGGTGGTGGCTGTGGCTGGTGGGCACTGTGGCTGCCTCCCACGGGGCTCTCTCCAAGGACAAAGCTGTGCTCTAGAACTGGGGAGGAAGGCATGGGTGGGAACAAATGAGGGCCATGGTGACAAGATGGTAGAAGCAAGGGGGATGCAAGGTCCCAGAGCCGCAGAGTACATGTCTTAAAGTCAGCCACATGTGATAATGCAAAGACATGGAGGTGGGGAGAGAACGCAGGGCTTGACAAACAGGAGGTGGTTAGTGACCTGGGAGAGTGGTTTTGATGGAGGAATGGGCTATCTGGCCACTGTCACATGGAGGAGGGGGGATTCCAGTTACAGGATTTTAGACTGGAGGGTAAGGGACGGAGCCCCAATTTAGGATGTCAGTAAGAGGTATGAATGCCACCTGCCCCTTTGCAGGTTCTGGCAGACATCACTAATTATTGCTGAGTCTGGAAGAAGCCTCAAGTCTTTCTCTCTCTTTTAGTTTGTTATCTGTCCAGCTGTCCGTCCGTCCATCCATCTATCCACTCTTGGTTTTTTGAGACAGGGTTTCTCTGTGTAGCCTTGGCTGTCCTGGAGCTCACTCTGTAGACCAGGCTGCCCTTGAACTCAGAGAGACCCATCTGCCTCTGCCCCCAGAGTGCTGGGATTAAAGGTGTGTGCCACCATGGTATTTCCAGGGAGGAAATACCACAGGATGGGAGCTGCTGGGAGTTGGAACAGGCTTGCAGGATGACACAAAGGAAGTCATAGAAGAAGCTATGCATGAGCTAGAGCAAAGAGAGTTTCCATCCACGTAGATATGGACCACCAGCTCGGTCTCAAGAGATGTGTAGCCAGGAGCTCAGGATCAGTGGAACATCTGGGCTGAGCTCAGGAGTATGAGCTGATGGGTTTGATGGAATCCACTTATACATCAGGTCACATCATGAAAAAGCCTGACCATTGGTACATTGGGATGCCCACAGTGTCTGAGTGTGCAGGGAAAGCACACGAGGGACTTGTCTGCAACGTCAAGCATGTGAGTTCTGTTTGTGGGTCCTAGTGGCAGAGCAAGACACTGAGGCGAAGGCATGTTTGTCCGGGAAGACTTTCAAGGAGAAAGCTCTGTGATAAGAGTCGAAGACAGCATTTTGATTGTGTCAGTGGGGACACAGGAGGCCTGGGGAGAGGAGGTGGAAGTTATTCTGGACTCAGTAACCAGAGCTAGAGAAATGTAGAGCTCACCTACAGGGCAGGAGCAGGTTGGCAAGAGGCTCATTTGGAAAAGAAAAACACTTGGAACTGCCTAGGCTTGGGGATTAGATGTCTTTTAATCTGCAGAAACACTTTCCTAAAAATGACTTCTATGAATATTAGTTTCTTGAGGGTGCTCCCTGGAAAAGGGTTCCGCTCACAGATTGGCACCTGTAAACACAGTAAAGGCTCCAAGAAGTCCTGCAGGGAAGAAATTTGTTTGGTATGGATTTTAGAATTCTCCCCCAAAATTTATTTGCAGAAACCTTTGAATTTAACAGCATGTCTCTAACAGGATTAATGGGTGACAGAAGGTGACATGATCTGGGTCTTCCCAGGGGTTGTTTTGGGGTCAGTGTGGGGACATGATGAGAAGGCAGATTCTGGGTCCCTTCTCCGAAGGGTGCCTCTGTGCCTACTGTAAAAGTTCCTTCCTTCCTTCAGATCCTAGGGACCTCAAGAAGAGTGGAGGCAAATTTCAGCAAAAGCTAAGGGAGTCAAGCCTTGGGTGTGTGTGTCAGCACAGGCTTCTGGGGTCCTATGAGCCCTAAGAGGCCTTTCTGGTTTCTAGAAGGGGTACTGTTCCCTCAGACCCTGCAGCTCCTCATCTTGGCTTGTGTTGTTATGTGTTTCACCCAAGAGTCCCAAGATGCCAGAACTGAGCAGTCTGTGGAGTTGTGGACATGTATGTGTCCTCATCCAGCTCCAAATACACCAAACTCCACATCTCAAGAGCAGTGGCTGGTGACACCCACAGTCCTAACTGCTTTTCTGTACTCACTGAAAGTCCCTTCTCTGGCTCCGATTTTTCTCATTCATTCAGGTAATGAGTGGTGGGAGCCCACTGTGCCAGACAGGCGAGTGGGCAGTGTGTTAGCATGTCACCCACAGGTATCACCGAGATGGCTAGCCTTCTGGAGTGGGAGTCTGGGGGTAGGGGGCTTACTCTCATCCCAGTGGGTCTACACTGAGCTGCCACACTGAAAAGGATGCCCTTGCCCTGGGGGATGGATCAACACCCTTCAGAGCATCTGTGAAGGTTGAGATCCTGTGCAGCAGTGGGAATGGGATGGGTGGAAGTAGCAACTCCTTTCAAACGGCTTGAGGATTGTTAGCTGAGTCCTGATCTGGACTGGAATCCCACAGGCAGCCATGGAAGCACAGAGGCTGGGGACCAGGGACCTTTCAGAATTGGAATGTGCAGAGGACAGGGAAACTACCTGTGTCTTGAGGACCGGGTGCAAGGAAAGACATCTCAAAGTAAGAGAAAGTGTCACTGTTCCCTGGAAATGACTGCCTGGAGAAAGACAAGTTCTTGACAGTCTGAATAAAACCTGTAGAAGGCAGGCAAACTTCCAGGTCCCCAAGTGACACCTGGTCTACCTCCTTGCCTTCTGCTCTTCAAAGACTTAAAAGACTCAGGGAGACCCCTTTGAAGTCTCTTCAAGGCAGTCCATGGCCTGGTACTGTCAGCAGAGGCTGGCTGGGATGTTGAGCTACCAGGCTCCTTGGTGGCCAGGAGAGGTGTCCTGGAATAGGCAGGCTGGGGCTTCTCTTGCCATTCTCTTCCTGTGGGTGGCTTGTGCCACTTTCAACTTTGCTTCTTAGTTCTTTCCCAGGAGCCCGCTCCATTCCTCAGCCCCGAGTGGCGCTCCTTGGGCCGGAAACAATGTGCGTTCTCCACGGCTGGGAGTGGAAGTCAGCAGTTTGGCACCGTCTGGCTGGCAGCCTCTACCAGCTTCCTTTGGCACTTTATTGGCAAAGGCGGTGACATTTCTTTCAGTTGGGTGGGTGGAGCTGTTATGCAAACTCCCGCTCTCCTCATTCGCCAGATGAATATTCATGACTCAGGCAATCTGTACCAGCCAGACTTTCCTGAGGGCGGCGGCTCAGCTTCTCTTCCTCTCTCTTTCCTTCTCCTTCTCTCCTTCCCAGCCCTTTGGAAAGCTGAAGTGTGGCTATATTTAATTTACAAATACAGAGCTATTTAGCTTGCCTGTGAGATACAGTCTATGGAGAAGAGGTGCAGGGGGAAGGGGTCAGTGGCAGATGCTATGGGTCCTGACCCTGTGTCTCCTGGCCCCAGGTGCCTGCCACCTGGATCTTAGCGCCCAGGGAGCCAGTGGGGTTGGGGTCCTTTGAGCTGAGAATCTTGGTGTCCCTATGCTTGAAGGGAACAGCAGGTCACTTCACTTTAGGCTCTATAGCCTCTGAGGTTGACATGGAAGTCACATGGCGATGATGCTTGGGCCAGGCACAGTATCCTGTCATAGTTCCTCTCACTTCCATTTCTGCCTGACCCCCTTTCTACTCCAGGCTTGAGGTCAAAGCACTGAGAACATGGGGCATTTACTAGTCAGGGGCATTTACTAGTCATTGGCTTCCTTAGGAAGGACCAATCCGGATTTGGGGTCCTATTTCTGGGGGACACACTGATTCCTCTCTAAGGGCAGTTCTACTAGATACAGTGGTACATGCCTGTAACACCGGCATTGTGGGAGGGGGAGTCAGGAGGAGCAGGCGTTCAAGGACATCTTCAGCTATATAGTGAGTTTAGGATCATCCTGGCTTCACGAGATCTTGAGACCCTGTCTCAAAAAACAAACAAAACAAAACCTAGAAAGAAAACACCACCACTAAAAAGGGTAAGTTCCCTAGTTTCCTTTGTCTCTTCTTCAAAGAAGCACCAGACACCTTGGCAGAGGGGTCAGAGTCTCCAGAAATTTGGTCCTAGCAAGGATGTGCTCGCACGAGTTATGTCTTGTGTGTAAATATTTACGCACAGCTTAAGTAAGTCTGTATGCCTACATCTATGTTCAAGTGTTTGCGTGTGTGTCTGTATGTGTAAGGGCGTGAATGTGTGTGTTGAGGAAAGCCTGGGAATGTTTGCATGTGTGAATGTGCCTCTCCAGTTGAGTCGCATGTGTACCTCTGTGGGTCTGGAGGAGTAGAGTTTGTGGGCCCTCCTTCGGAGCTGAGAGGTGTGTGTGTGTGTGTGTGTGTGTGTGTGTGTGTGTGTGTGTGTGTGTGTTATAAGTAGATTAGGCTGTAGGTGTCAAAGTAAGAATCCAGGAGAGAGGCAGAGGGAGAAGGATGGGGAGAGCCAGTTACGGTCTGGGGCATGCTTTCTGACATCCCTCTTCTGAACCTTTTCCTCTCTGGGGATGGAGAGAGGCAGAGGACCCCCCACCCCCTAAGTGATGCAAATTCTATCCAAGGATGCGAACAGAAGGTTTTCCAGCACAGAGCGTCCTGAAATCACTTTATATTCCCCCCCTTTATCTAATCAAAATAGCAGTATTAGACTCACCCATCCTTACTGCTGTCTACCACTCAATTCAGCCCCAGGGGTAGAGTAGGGTAGGAAGGAGGGAGGCTGTCCTGTTTGACCCCCTTTGAGAGCACCTTTCTCCTTGTAGCCAAGGAACTGTCTTGCGGATCTCCTCTTCCCACGAGGGCCGTGCCTTAGTGGCAAGAGCCAGCTGCCTCTCAGCCTGCCAGCAACAGCCAGGCTCTTCCAGAACCCACATCTAGGCCCAGTCTCATTTACAAATATGCAGATTTGCCTCTTTTCTGGTATGCAAATGGAGACATGACAAATAACTAATTAGGGTCAAAAGAAGCACTTGAACTAATTAGTGGAAGGATCAGTCCCTTTCAGCTGGGAGGAGCCTGCTCTCTTCACCAACCTGACTCCGAGACACTCAGGATGGTGGTCATGGTGGGGTGACGACCGTGAATGCTTTGTCCCTCACTCTCTGCTTCTGTGTCATGAGACTGGGGAAGACTTGGATGGAAACAGGACTGAAGGCTGTGTTACAGTTTCTCTGTTGATGGCACCCCTTCACCACTGTGGACGATTAGGGAGTGGCTACTTATAGTGTTGTATTCAGAAGGCTTTTGAGGCTAAGAGATGGGGATGGATTAGTGATGTCTGCAGTGGGCAAGTCCTTGGACTCTGGCTGGTTTCACGCTACATATTTATTGGCCATAAAAGATACACTTGGAACAAGAGGCTGTCTACTGCCTTGATTGAGTTGTTTGGCCTTGAGCACAGCTTCTTGGTGTAAAGCTGATACATGAGAGTTGCTGTAATAAGTAGATACGGGATGATTAAGCAAAGGCTCTTTGTCATCTGGGAGGGGATGCGTCAATTTAGCATGTCACTGGGGGCAACCACATTGTCCCATTTCAGAGGTGGGTAGCTTGGACAGGCAGCAGCAGAGGTCTCTCAGGAGGGCCTGCATGCTGCTGGGTCTGTTATGTCTGTTGCTATAGGATCTTGGCTTCCCTGAGCCACCCCCATGTTGGTGCACCAAGCAGGCCACAACAAGCCTGTTGGCTTGGCTCCACTGCTGGGTGTGAAATTTGGTTGAATTGGCAACTACAAGAGTGGGGCAATTGCCATTCTGCAGCCTGGGGCCTGGGGCAGGGCCAGTGGGCAGATGCAGGGCTGGTGGGTGGCTAAGTACTAGGGAGTTTGTCAAAGCTAGCAAGAGTGAGCCAAGGGGTGACCTGGCTTGAGGCCTTCTCTTCAGGGATGATGAAAGCCAGACCACGCTTCAGAAAGTAGCCTAGCAATGTGTTGCAGGCGGTGGCGGGTTGTGCCAGTGCCTCTGAGCATTGTGTTGTGAGCATGTAGTCAGAGGACGTGTCTGGGTGGGCGTGCTCTCACACAGGTGTGTGTATGTGTGTATATTCATATCATTGCAGGAATACATGTGATATGTAGTTGTACATGCCTATATTGAGTGTGAGCCTGCGTGTCTGTTTTATGTTGTCTTTGCTGTACTGGGGACGGAACCCAGGGCCTTGTGCAAGCGAAGGAATCACTCTG
The DNA here is from genome assembly GCA_030556225.1 of Cricetiscus sungorus. Taxonomy (NCBI): domain Eukaryota; kingdom Metazoa; phylum Chordata; class Mammalia; order Rodentia; family Cricetidae; genus Cricetiscus; species Cricetiscus sungorus. The sequence goes on along the minus strand of JANBXA010000734.1, from coordinate 119,264,951 downwards.
TGTCTGAGCGCCACTTTTAGTCTCACATGTTCGTGCATAATAAGACTCATGTGAGGGTCTCTGTTATGTCTGTGGACACATGTCTAAGTTTCTGCCTCCATCTGTGAATGCAGTTTCTAAAGTCGTCCTGCTGTGTAAGAGTGTCTATAGCATAAGCATGGATACCTATCAGTGTCTGTGGATGTGGACCTTCTGTTGGCATACATCTGTGCATGCGTTACTGCATCAGAGGCCTTTCTCTTGTACACATCCCGTGCTTGTGCATTTGTCAGTGAGCCCTTGTTTCCAGGCTTATATGTGGGCACATCTCTTGTGTGTGGATGCTGGATGGGCTCTTTCCTGTGTTCTCATCCTTGCCTTGAGATGAAGCCTCCTGGGCCCCCATGATCCTTTGCTGTGTTGAGAAGGGGTTGGGACTCTTGGAGAAGCACCTGCCAGCCCTTTGGTACTTGTTCATCCCTCCCTCTTTCCTGATCTCATTCCATATCCTTTTTCTATTCCTTCTTCCATGACCCCTGCCCCATTTTCTCCCGTTTTTACTTCCCTTCTCTAAACTCTTGAAGAGACTGGGCCTTGGGCTGCCATGCACTCCCATGCACTCACTCCAGAGCCACACAAGCTTCTGGGACGTTATATTAAATCCACTGTCTTCCTCACTGTATTTATTATTTCCTTCCTGGCTTGAGGCCTTCTCTTCAGGGATGATGAAAGCCAGACCACGCTTCAGAAAGTAGCCTAGCAATGTGTTGCAGGCGGTGGCGGGTTGTGCCAGTGCCTCTGAGCATTGTGTTGTGAGCATGTAGTCAGAGGACGTGTCTGGATGGGCATGCAAAAGGAAAGGCCTTTCCTTTTCTTTGCCATCATTTTTTTTTAAGTATGTGTATATGTGTATAGGTGTATATGTGTGTGTGTTTGTGTGCAGGCATGTTCCTAAGCACAGGTGCCTACAGAGTCCAGTAGAGGGCATCGGATCTCCTAGGCCTGGATTCTAGGTAGTTATAAACTGCTCAGTGTGGGTGCTAGGAGCCGAACTGGGGTCCTCTGGAAGGGCAGTGAGTGCTTTTAACCACTGAGATGTCTTCACTTCCCCCACCCTTCTAATTTGAGACAAGGTCTTACTGTGTAGCTTAGACTAGCTTGGCACTCATGAGCCCCTTGCCTAAGCCTTGCAGGTGCTAGGATATACCACCATGCTCAGATTTCAACTGCATTTAGTAATCACCTCAGATGGTGACTGAGGCTAAGAAGCTTTAGTTTTCCCTCCTCTTCTGGGGTGTGGACCCAGCCAGTGTTCCCAAGGTGCTTTTGGAAGGTGGCCCTGCACCTACTGGCAAATAGGCAGACTTAGACGTGTCAGGTCCTTAACCCCGTTCTACTGCTAGCCCTCCTATCCATGGTGCATTCTGCCATCACCTCTGGGCCTTTCCTGGGATGAGATTGTATTCTTCCCGGTGGGGATCAAAATCCAGTTCTTCCTAGTGGGATTTCCAGGCTGGCTGTAAGTGTCTTGTCCTTTTTAATATTAAAAAAAAATGTAAGCCTTATTTTTATTTCATATGTATGGGTGTTTTGCTTGCATGTGTGTCTTATACCATGTGCATGTAGTGCCTGTGAAGGCCAGAAGAGGGTGTCGGGTCCCCTAGAACTGGGCTTACAGATGGTTGTGAGCTGCTGTGTAGGTGCTGGGAATCAAATCCAAGTCCTCTGAAGAGCAGCCAGGGCTCTTAACCATTGAGCCAGCTCCCTTTCTTATGCTTTTTGATAGCCTTCGAGGGAGGGCCTGGGTCAGATCCACCTTGCCTGCTGGCTCCCAACAGAGCTGAAAGATAGTTCGGGTAAGAAATGAGGTACCTCACACTTATCAGATGCCCCTGCATCTTCCCTTCTTCTCGCAATCCTCTCCCTTTGTTTTTGACTTTATTTATGTTTATTATCTTTGACATAGGGTGTCATTATGTATTGGCTGGCCTGAAACTCACTATGTAGACCAGATTGGCCTTGAACTCATGGAGGTCCTTTTGCCTCTACCTCTCAAGTAGAAACAAAGGTATGGGCTACAATGCCTGGCCATTTGCTAATAACTTTAATAGAAGTCAAAAGAAAAATATTGATTAAAAGTTGTAGAGTACAAAACCAAAATATTTAACATTGACGAATACCATCTGAAGGGCTGGAGAGGTGTGCATTGCTATGCACTTGAGAGGCAGAAGCAGACGGGTATCTGTGAGGTCAAGGTCAACCTAGTCTATAGAGTGAGTTCCAGGACATCTAGGCATGTTATACAAAGAAACCATGTCTTGATTGAGACAGAGAGAGAGAGAGAGACAGAGAGAGAGAGAGAGAGAGAGAGAGAGAGAGAGAGAGAGAGAGAGAGAGAGAGAGAGAGAACACATTTGCCGCTCTTACACAGGACCTGATTCCTGGTGTATTCTTTTAGTTCTTTGCCCTCTTCTTGCAAGTACATCCAAGGCCAAGATGGTTCCTCCTGGAGACTCAGTCAGGCCTGTCCCTAGGAGAAGGAAACCAGACCTGGAATGAACTCAGACTGAGGTAGGAAGTCAGCCATGCACTGGGAAGGTGGGAGGGGGGGTTGGCAGCTGACTGAAGAGCTCCTGGGTTGCTGGGGAGGGGCCTGGCAGCAGGCATGGCTGCTGTTTGTGCTCTCTCTACCTAGAGAACGCTTCCTGAAGCAGAGCTGGCTGGGGCTGTTCTGTGTTTGCTGTCTCTCCACTGGTTAGAACAGTGTCATACAGAGAGACGACTGAGTGCCATCAGCACCTAGACTCAGGGTGGGGTCTAGCCATTTCAGGGCAAAGAAGAAGCAGTGTGGTACAGTTGGGGCCCTCAGGACAGTTCTTGGAGGAACCTGGGGAAGATGGTCTTGCCCACCTCCACTTTTCAAGTTATTTCTTCCAAAGAGAGCAAGGATGCTTTACAACTGGTGTCATTTATTCTGATCTAAAACCCAACCTGTTTGTGGCTAAGCATAGTTTGGGGTTGTAGAACAAGGCTTAATTTGTTATTTATTACCATGGTTGTTAATTCATGGGCCACCTTCCTCTCCTCTTCCTCGTCTTCTTCTTTCAGCAGTCTGGTAAACCCTATGGATCCTATCAAACACTTCCTTTTTTTTTTTTTTTTTTTTTTTTTTTTGGTGTTGTGACAGTGGTAGGGTTTCATGTAGGCAAGGCTGGACTCACACTCCCTATAGCAGAGCCTGATTCTGAACTTTGCCACCCCACTTTGCAAATATGAAGAGGAAGAAGAGGAAGAACCCAGAGCTGCTACTCTGCCTTTGTAGACTGGAGTGTTTGTCTACACAAGGAGTCAAACGGGCCATGTGAAACAGAGGCCCCTGGTTAGAACTTCATTTCAGCACAATGAATTGCCTTTGGAGTTCTGTGTCTTGTTTTATGTATCTAAAAATGCTATTTGAGGGCTGGAGAGGTAGTTTAGAGGTTAAGAGCACTGCCTGCTCTTGGAAAGGACCTATCTGATTCCTAGTACCCTCAATGTGGCTCACAGCCATCTGTAACTCCAGATCCAGGGGATTGGACATACTTTTCTAGCCTCTGCAGGCACCAGGCATGCCCATGGTACACATATACACATTCAGGCAAAACACTCATACGCAGAAAATAAAAATGCATACATACCAAGAACACTGTTTGAAGCCAGATGTGCTAGCACACACCTATAATCTCAGCATCCAGAAACTTAAGCAGGAGGATGACAAGTTTGGAGCTAGCCTGGGCTATAGAAGCAAGATTCTTTCTCAAAAAAAAAAAAAAAAAAAAAAAAAAAAAAAAAAAAGAAAAAAAAGAAAGAAAGAAAGAAAAGATAAATGGGAGCTGAGGATGTGACCCTAGCTTGCATGAAGCCCAAGATTTGGTTCCCAGCACTGTATAAACTGGGTGGGTGGGACAGACTTGTAATTGCAGCTCTCAGGAGATAGAGCTAGGAGCCCTTGGGGGACAACCCAGGAGGGAGAGAGTTGGGCTGTTAGGGAGGGAGAAAGCTTGGCTGCTATGCAGGAGAGGAGCTTCAAGTTCATCTCCCAGGACTCTGGGGTCGGGACTGTAGGTAGATGCGTCTGCCTGGGTGGGAGAGGGCTTCTTGGGTAGTGATCTAAGAGGTACTCAGGGTTACGGGATCTTTCTCCTTCAGCCAGCCCTGAGCCACCCAAGCCACTCTGGGAATCTGAAAATTGTCCCTTGCTACTGGCTTCTGCTTGTCTTGTTTGCCTTAAGAAGTTTTCAGCAAAGCCACCTCTGTTTTGCTGTAGCTGATCTTGGTCCTCTGAAGCCAATGAGCTTCGGGCTGAAGCAACATTACGGCTTTCCGGGTGAACTAGAAGCCACTACTCAGCTGCAAGCTGCTCAGAGTTTCAAAGTGGGGTCTTGATGGACTCTCTTCTTGTTTCTGCAGATCTTTTCCTGGAGTTTTATGATTCTCAGCCTTGCCTGGGACCATCTTCATAACTGTCTGGTCCAAAATCAAGGTAGGAGTGTGGATGGGGTCACTGATGTCCAGCCTGGGCAAAATGGTATAGCCTGGGGTGGTAGAGCTGGCTCTAGGGTCCCATTCCCCTCCCCCCCCCCAGCTGCTGAGTGTGGAGCCACAGAGCAGCAGGGGACTGAGACAGGAGGGGAAGGGAGCCTGGGTCCCTTTTGATAAGCACATCATGCTTGCCACCTAAAGCACTTCTGTGGATGGGGAGCCAGGGATGGTCTATTAGCTTTCTCCCGCTGTCCCCCGAGGGTGCATTTGTCTGTTTTGCATTTTTTCCAGGCAATAGTTAGACGACTCCTGGTCCTGGAGGGGGGGAGTGCATCGAAGAGAAAATGTCAGGGCGACACGCCGCCAAGATAACATTAGCGAAATATCAAGTCCTTTATGATGTCAGGAGGGATTCCTTCCCGCTGCCGAAGCTGCCTAATGACATCATAAAATAGGCCTGCAGCAGTCGCAGTCCCCTTGAGTCATCAATCAGGCCTGTCTGTGGCGGGCTCTGGGATGCAGGGTGGGGGTACAAGATTTTAAACTCAAAGGAGGCCTCAACACAGCAGCACCTTAAAGGGCGGAGGGACTGAAGACACCTACAGACTCAGAAAGGGCCAGATCCCTGGGGCTCACCTGGGCTCAAGGAAATAGGCATGAATACTGAGTTGCATTCCTCCCAAGATATTGATGCCATGCACACTAATGTTCCCCAGAGAGGCTAGATCCTAGCCAGGAGAACTCAGTGGGACTGAACAGGAAGATGGGCTGGCCCGTCTGTGGCTCCAGCGACAGAGAAAGGCACTGCCGAATCCGTAGATGTCCCTCAGTGAGATGCAGGTTCAGCTCCCTAGAGACACACAGGATGTCTGTGACTCCTTTGAGGCAGGTGTGTGTTTCTGTATGTCATGTGGCTTGCTTGTGTGTACTTCTCCATCTCCATTCCACGGGAATGTTCAGGGCACATATACAAAGGGGTCTGTCTGTGTCTATGTTTGCGTGCATGCATGTTCATCTGTGTTGGGTGTGTCTGCCTTATTGTCAGCGAACCTCTCTGTATGGCCGTGGCTTGTGTCTATCTAATTGCAGATAACAGCAAGCAGATGTTGGAGGGGACCAGGACGCCTGAAGAGAAAAAGAAGGTCCTAAAGGGTGAGTGGGTACATGGAGCATATGTGCTTGACACATCTCTGCCTCTCCAGTGGCCAAGAATGGTTTTGTGTGTCAGAGTGGTCCAGGGAAATTATTAAACCTTCCTGTGTTCTAGTCTCACCTCAGATCAGTGAATCTGGCTCAGGCACTCCTGTTTTTAAAGGCTCTCTAGGCCAGTCTAAAAGGCATCCAGGCTGTACTAAACCTTGCTATTCCATGTGTGATCTGAAGGTTATCTACCTGGGCTCTACCTAAGGGCTTCTAAGAAAAACAGAAGAGTATCAACCCCTGGGCTGGATCCCAGGCATCAGACTCCATATTTACACCCTTTAATTTGCATTTGACCAGGGTCCCAGGGGACCTGTGCATCAAGGTTGGGAAACCCTGGAGCTAGGTTTCTCAGATGGAGCATGCAAGAAGACATATTTGCGGCTCCTGGGAGAGTCTGTTGCATCCTGGCGTGAGCAGTCGGGGCAGGGGTCCAAGGACTTGTTTTTTCTTTTCCTTCTTAAGATGTTATTATTACTGTTGTGAATATGATGATGGTATGCGTGCATGCATGAGTGTGGAGGTCAGAGGGTGGTGGGGCTGGCTGTGTCCTTTCACCTTACATGGGTTCAGGCCAGCTTGCTTTTCTATTGAGTGAGTTTGTGAGGCACTGCTCTTCCTGCTGCCTGCTGTGCAGAGACTTTGTGGGAAAAATGATTGACCCAGCTGTGGCAGATGGGGAAGGGTGTCGAGATCTCTGTCTCTGTCTCTGTCTCTGTCTCTGTCTCTGTCTCTCTCTGTCTCTCTCTGTCTCTCTCTCTCTCTCTTTTCTCTCTGTGTGTGTGTGTGGTATGTGTGTGGGAGTGGTTTGCGAGTCTGTGAGGGTGTTAATGGCATAAGGTGGACAGCTTGGAAGGAGAGACCATATCCTCTTCAAGAATCTGGCTTTCCATTGTCTTAGGGTCATGATTTCCCTTCTCCAGGGTCAGGCCAAAGCTGGGACAACTTAAGCAAACAGGAATTAGGCACTGGCATTTGGTACCCGCTTTGGTTTCTATGGAGCTCTCTCCCCCAGTGCCCTCTCTTAAGGAAAAGGGCTGGTGACGGGATCCTTCTCTAGTTCCGGAGTCTAAGAGGAAGGTTCTCCCAAGTTCACCAGTGTGTCCCCACATCTTCATGGGACTTAGCAATCCCTGGAGGCTCAGGAATCCAGGCAGCTATATACCAGCTTGCTTGGCATACTCTGGGTCATGAGAATCTGTGTTTCATTCTTCACAGGTGGCAGGTAGTTTTGTGCACCCCTCTGTAACAGTAGTTGCCAGAATGCTTAAAGTTTGAGTAATGTGGAAGGGAAGAGCCCAGAGTGTGGGTGGAGGTGACTTAGGTGTGTTCTCCAGGGGGAAGCTCACTGGGACCCTGCCCGCCCCCCAGGTGCTTTCTGCCTTGCCTGGCTTCTGGGGGATCTCAGAGTGTCAAACTCTGGATCAGTGTTCAGTCTGGTAGGGGTGGGTATGATAGAAGCAGGCATCTTTCCCACAGGGCCGTCAGCCCTCTTTGTCTGTCTGTCTATCTTGTGGGGAGGTAAGGAGGGGGTGGAGGTGGCAGTGGGAACAGCAGACAGGCAGCCCACGGGGGTGGTGGTGGTGGTGGTGGGGTGAGGCTGTGTTGCATCTTCCATCCTGCCTGGAGGTAGACCGTAGTATCAGCATCTTCTTTGCCTGCATTGGCGGAGCAGATACTGATCAGCCAGAATACCAGAGGTGTGAGGCAGGCATGACCTCACCCAGGGTGTGCCTGCTCCCTGAGCCCTGCCAGGCCACCCTCCCTGCCTGCTTCCAGCACCCCCTCCACCACCCCTCCACACACCAGGTTAGACAACAAGCTTCAGCCAGCCACTGCAGGGGCGTCCCAACGCGCTGGCTGAGTCCCAGCCAGACTCGGGCAGGGAACTAGATACCTCTTTGGAATCAGCTTCTACTAAACCCTGAGGGCTCCACAGTGGTCCCAGATCCTCTCTTAGGCCCTGGGTTCTGGGACACTTTGGAGGTAGAGTTGGAGTCAGGGAGAACTATGTAGGACTAAAATCACATGCCAAACCTATGGGTCAAAAAGAGCCAGTGACACTCTCAGATGATGGAGGGGACTTAGAGGCCCATCTCAGCTTGGGACAGGAGACAAAAATGAGGAAGAAACAGGCCCAGCAGCATGGGCCAGCAGAAGGACACCTACTGTGTGTCTGGTGTTGTGCTAGCAAATACCAATTTGGAAATCACACCTAGAAAATCCAGAAAAGATTGTAGGAAGAATTTACCAAGCCAAATATATAAAACATCTCTTGGTAACTACATTTTCCATCTATCCCAGGATTCCCATTGTGGTAAGATGGGCTATCAAAGTCCAGTGTTAGACTGTGGAACTGGTGTGGACATGGGTGATGGCCCCTAGGAGCCATATGGGTCTTGAAAACTCAAGGCCAAGGTCTCAGTTGAGGGTCTGGGGCAGAAAATGAGCTGGCAGTTACTGAAATCCTGGGCTTAACTCCTAGGGGCTCCTGCTGTCCCTGCTCTGTCCCATCCTTGCTTGACTGCCCTCATTTGCACCTGCAAACACATTCTGGCCCTTCCCACATTGTCACTTGCCTCTTTTCCTACCCTGCTTGCACCCACCACCTCCATCCACACCCTACACCCACACTCACAGGCAGGCAGGCAGGCAGGCGGCAGGCAGGCAGGCAGGCAGGCAGGTCAGGCAGGCAGGCAGGCGGGAGACAGGCAGGCAGGCCTCGGGCAAGAGCTTTGCACAGAGCTCTGAAGGCAACTTTGCACACTGCAGACCCTCCTGTGATGCTGTTCCTCTCCATGCTCTGTAGTTTCAAGTAGAGTCCCAAATTGAGCAGGGAATGGGGCAGACAGGGCCCATGTCTCAAGGCCACTTTCCAGGGCTCCTTGTTGCTGCTTTCCTTCCTTGAGGGCTGAAGTGGCTTTGAGAGCCCCCATTCCTCCCCGGGCTTCCAAGGGATCCTTGTTGGATTGCAGTGTGTGGCTCACAGTGCCATTTCTCTGTATTTTATTCAGTTCTGTGTACTCCAAGCTTTCCACATTTGACCTCCTCCTGAACTCTGGGAAACAAAGGAGAAAAAGATGCGCCCATTCACAGAGCAACGGGGTGTGAACTCAGCAAGGCCACCAGGCTGGCCCATACTCTGTTCCCTAACCTTTCCCCGCCTGTCTGTGCCCACCGCAGCCCATACTCCTTATCACGTGTGACAGTCACCCTCCTCCTTGTCATCCTCTTCTGCCCCCTCACTACCCTTCTTTACAATGCCCGGGGATGGATGCTAACACCTGGCCATGTCCTTGTGGTGCTGGGGTAGCGTCAGGAGAGCAGAGGGGAGTCTCTGAGCCCTCTCTAGCAGCTGCCAATCTCTGCCTCTTGCTTTGGCATTGAGAGAGGGAGAGCAGGGAGGGCCCTGCACGGGTGAATAGAAGTTCACCTTGGGCTCTGGATAAGGGCCTTGGCTAATTGGAGGACTGGAGCATGGTGGAGAGCTGACATGTGAAAGAAAGAGGGAAAGAAGAGGGAGGCAGGAAGGAGGGGCTGGGAGACAGAGATGAGAGTTAAAAGTCTGAGTAGAGATGATCCAATAGTCTCCTTATCCTTGGCTTCATTTTGTTCAGTTTTAGCTAACCATGCTTAATCAAGACCTCAAAATATTAAGTGGAAATTCTAGAAATAAAGAGTGTATGAATTTTCTGTTGCATACCTTTCTGAGTAGTGAGATGGAATAGCCCACTCTCCCACTCTGCTTCACCCAGGTGGTAAATTATTCCTTGTTCAGTGTATACACACTGTATATGCTACTTACCCACAGTCCCTTAGCATATATGAGACAAGGTAATAGCTATGGAGTTAAGTATCTACTGGGGAGGGAGGGGTGTTTTAGGATGTATACCCGTAAAAAGCCAGTCTTGGCTTAAATATGTTTGGTTCTGTGTCAGTACACACGGAGATACCACATGGACATACCTGCTCCCAGGGCTCTAGCTTGGAGCATCTCACTCCTGCCATGGAGGACTGGAGAGGGTCCTTGAGTAGTAGGATTTGGAAAGCGGCAAGCCTCTTTTGAGGCTGGTCTGATTCAGGGATTCTCCCATCTTCCACTCTGTGGGTCCCGGCATGCTGTGGGCTTGATACCCCTCAGTTCATGCTTCCAGGGAGTTTTGTGTGGGGTGAGAGATCAGCACTCTGGGAAATTGCATAAATTCTTGGTAGCCTCTGGTCCTACCTTGTGTGGACGACCTTCAGGCTTTTCTTAGGCACTGAGTTCCAGGCTGCCTGAGTCAGGGTGGGAGTGAGGGCTCTGGGGAAGGAGCTGGGCATTCCTTCTGCACAGTCTGATCACTACTCTGCAGATATCCCTGGGCCTTTCCTTTTGCTTGGGTGGCAGGAGGACCCACCTGAAATCCTGGCTAGGGCTAAGACCTTTGCTAACAGCCAGAAGCCATCCCGCGAACTCAACCAAAGATTGTGGCAGTATTGGCAAGTCCTTCTTTGTCCCCAAAGCATGCACCCGCCCCAAGACAGAGGGGCCTTGCCAGCCTTCAGCCTGGTTATCTGATTTGGGGGCTGATGGGGTTTCTAATGGGAAAACAATATGTTAATTTCAGAATGTTCCTGATTAGATGAAAATGATACGACTTCAAAGTTACTTCCTTAATTTATTCAGAAAATAACAAGAGAGAATTCTCTGCTATGATCCTTAATTAAACCAGAGCCTCCACCTCCCAGGCAAAACAGGCTCTGCGCTCCAGGTGTGGGGAACAAAGGCACCCCTGGCCTGAGTCTCCTAGTGGCCGCCCTGGGGTCTTCACCTGATCAGGCTGCCACTTAGCCTGTAGCAGCATTGGCTGAGGTGGGAAATGGGCAGGACTCACCCACTGAAGGGACCACTCAAAGTCAGAGCCATCCTAGAATCACGTCAGTTTCCCATACCTTCGTGCTGTTCATGACCCAAATCCACAGACTTAGCAGGCAGAGGTTCAAGCTGGAATCCCAGAGCATCTTTAAATATGGAACAGCTGTAGAACACAGAAGGTACTGATGGGTCCAGGTCAGGTCTATACTGAGATCAGCCAAAGAAAGCTCATCCAGGGACTTTGGAGAGGACAAGACAGGGTTGCCTCAAGGTTACTTTCTTAATTTACCCAGTGGGACATTAGAGTCAATGGGAAGGAAGCCGTGGTGGCTTTTGGGTCCAAAAGAGCATAGGAAAGGGGACAGAAGTAGGAGCTTCACAGCTGGGGTCAGAATGGCAAAACTTAGAAACGGGACGTGTATCCTTAGTTCCTGTTTTCCGTCCTCCCTCCTCAAGTAGGCACAACACATGGTGAACTGGACCCTGAAGGCTGGCGGTCAGGGTAGCAGACTCCATAGATGGGGCTCCCGGGACACAGGCTAGACAGAGAATATGTGTCGGAACAGTAAGTAAGTAGAGAATGGCCAGCTCAAGGCGATGGGAAATATTGCCTATCCTCATGCTTCCAAGTTGCTCATCTTCCTGGTCATTCCCCACAACAGTTCCTGTCTCTTGGAGGAAACCAGCTCAGAGAGGTCAAGTGGTAGGCTTGAAATCACACAGGATGCCACAGATTCAAATTTTGTTTTGAGTCACTCCAGAGTCTCCCTTCCCTGAATAAAGTCTTGGTGATGAAAGAGTTGTCCTGAGTAGGTGTGATGAAGTAAGTCCTTGGTGTGACTGAACCTTGCCTGGGAGCTTCTTCAAGGTTGCAAGGCAAGGGAAGCCTTCCTGCTGTTCCTGAGGGAAGGATGCAGAGTACCTTTTGCACTCCCCACACCTGACAAGAGTCAATTCCCAGGACCCAAACATATCTTACCTACTGACACTGCCTGTGCTTTGTATATGCGGGACCTTCTGTATCCAGAACTGGAGAAGATGTCTACAGCATGGACCTGGAACCCCTCCTTCCAGGGACTTCTTCTCTTGGGACCACCTGGACTTTCCCATTGCAAGGGGCCCGGGGGTGATGTTTGCCCATCTCATTACCCTTCCCTACCAGGAAGTTTCTCATTAGATGAACAGTGTAGCCAGAAACTGGCTGAGGATGCAAGAGGAAAGTTGAATGGGGTTTTGGGGTGGGTCTTCTGACTTTGAATTCTAATGTAGCAATGGTTAGAAAGTTAGAGGCCTGGGCCTTGAGGCTGCAGCTGAAGAGGACCCCGAAAGTCAAAAAAGTCATGAGGGTAAGGAGGCTGATGAGGGGACAAGTGGTACCTGTGTGCATCTGAATATATAAATAGGGGTGTGTGTGTGTGTGTGTGTGTGTGTGTGTGTGTGTGTGTGTGTAAGAGAGAGAAAGAGAGAAGGAGGGGGGAGATGTGGGGGAGGAGAGAACGGTGGAGGTGATCAAGGGACAAAGTGAAAGGAAATAGGCATGGATGGACCATGCCAGATGATGATAAAAATGATGCAGTCAGCCAGAATTGTATAACACTGGATACCAAGCCTGTTTTAAATTGCTTTTTTAAACTTGATTTTATTTGCTATGTCTGAGTGTTCTGCTTGCATGTGTGTATGTGTGCCTGGTGCCCACAGAGGTCAGAGGAAGGCATTGGCTCTCTGGAGTCACAAATAGTTGTGAGCAACCATGTGGGTGCCGGGATTCAACCCCAGGTCCTCTGCAAGAGCAGCAAATGCTGTCAGTGCCAACTCATCTCTCCAGCCCCAAGTTCCAAATTTTGTATGTATTATCTATTTTAACCCTTGTAACCAACTTCAGGTATTATTAGCCCATTTTACATTGGCTGAAACTGAGGGCTAGGGAACACATACTGGAAGTAGGGTTTGGGCCCAGGCTCAATTCTTTTCCTTCCTTCCTTCTTTCTTTCCTTCCTTCCTTCTTTCCTTCCTTCCTTCCTTCCTTCCTTCCTTCCTTCCTTCCTTCCTTCCTTTTCCTCCCTCCCTCCCTCCTTCCTCCCCCACTTCTGTTAAAACAGGCTCTCTTGTAGCTCAGGCTGGCCTCAAACTCACTATGTAGTTGAGAATGATCTTGAACTTCTGGTCTTTGTGCCTCCATCTATCTCCTGAATCCTGAGGTTTTAAGTATGTACCACCATGCCCTCATTTATATGGTCTGGAGATCTAACCTAGGGCTTCATGCATGCTAGATGTGGATGTTTGAATAAGAATGGCCTCCACAGGCTCATATATTCCAATGCTTAGTCACTACAGAGTGGAACTATTTGAAAGGATTAGAAGGACTAGGAAGTGTGGCCTTGTTAGAGGAAATTATCACAGGGGGTCGGCTATAAAATTTCAAAATCCCGTGTCAAGCCCAGTGTCTTTCTCTTGGCCTGTAGAGCATAATGTAGCTCTCAGATACTGCTCAGTGCCATGTGTGCTACCATGCTCCCCACCATGGTGGTAATGGGTTAGACTGTAAGCAAGCCCCCCATTAAATGCTTTCTTTCGTGAGAATGGCCTTGGTCATGGTGTCTCTTCAAAGCAATAGAATGATGACTGAGTCCCATCCATAGTCCCCCAATCCCAAATTGTAACCACTGAAAAGCTCTGCCTCTTAGCTCTAGAGGGGGTGGTGGTGGCGGCTCTGGTCTTGCACTCAGGCTTGGGCCTCCTGAAATCACACTTTTCAGCCAGCTTCCCGTTGCTTGCTTCGTTCTCCGTGGGTCTCTTGAGGGGATATAAAACTGATTTCTTAAAGCCCAAGTACCACACAGGTTGTCCTGCTCATGCCCAAACAGGGAGACATTGAAGGAGCTTGGGGTTGGGAGAGCTGCCTCTCCTAGTGGTTTGTGTATTGGATGCACAGGGGTGAGATACAGTAGTGTGAGGGGGTGGTCTGTCTGTAGGATGAAGTCCCTAACTGGTAGCACAAGAAGGGGAACAAGGGTGACATGGCTCCCTAGAAGGTCCTCTGGGAGGACAGAGTGAGGTAGGTCAGTGAGTAGAAAGATGGAACAGTTCCTGGGCAGAAGATGACACAAATGACGTAGTTGGATTGGGCCTGTGGCTGGGGTGGGGATGCAATTCTAGAGGTAGAAGCCTTGGTGTTCAGGAGCAGATGGCACGGTGGGCAGAGGGGAAGGAACCAAGAATGACTTCTAGGCATTTGGGTAAATGGGTAGACAGGAGATTTGAGGATTGATCCATGGCCGTGTGGCCAAGGCACAGTTGTCTAGAGTGTCAACAGATACAGACCTTCTTTATGTGTATGTGCAAGTGTGCATATATGCACATACATGTATAGAATGTACATGGAGGCCAGGGGACAACCTTGAGTGTTGTTAGCTGCCCCCTTCCCCCCAGAGTCAGGGTCTCTCACTGGCTTCAAGGTTGCCCCAGGCTGGGCGAGCTGGCCAGTGAGCTCCAGGCGCTCGCCTGTCTCCCTCTCCCCTGTGCTGGGATTACAAGTGCAGACCACTGTATCTGGCTGTTACAGTGGGTTCTGGGCATCAAATTCAGGCCCTCTCCCTACCTATACAACAAGCACTTCCTTGACTCAGCTACTTCCCCAGCCCTTCCCCACCTTTTGAATCTTTAAGATCAGATTTTACTCCATAGCCTAGACTGACTGGAACTCACCATGTAGCTCAGGCTAGCCCCAAACTCATGGCAACCTTCCTGTCTCAGTCTTTTTCACGCTAGGTTGATAGCTTATACCATTGGGCTGACTAGGAAAAATTCAGAAAGCGACATCTTCGTTCTTTTTGTTTGAATATCACAGAAGCTCTAGGGCACAGTAGTTAGAACTCTCATTCTGCAGTGAGAGTTCAAATCCCCACACTGCCACTTTGTGTTCTCTAGAAAAAAAAAATCACTGCACGTCCTGGGCCTTAGTTTCCTGTGCTGACAGGGTTCACTGCAGCACATAATTCCTGGGCTTGTTCAGTGGACCAGCAATGATCATCCCTGCAGACAGGCAGGGGACAGGGGTGGCTCTGGCATGCTGCTTTGCTTGTTCCCAGTAGGTGAAATCTTTGGAATTAGGGGAATTGTTAGAAAGGAAGGGGGATGCCTTTCTGGGCCATGAAGGAGTGCTGATGAACCCTTTTGTACCTCAGAACCTTCCCTTCCCAATTCCCAAGGCCCTGCCTCCCCTCTGCAATTCCAGAACAAGACAGCAAAAAAACCTAACACCCCTGCCTTAAGACAGAGGTTTTCCTAGATGGGGTCTATACCTGCATTTCTCAGCCTTCCCTGTTGACCAGGTAGTGCCACCGCGGCCCTTCTGCCAGGGCAGATCTCAGCATCAATCTGAGGGTCTGGGCTTTCACTGTACGCCAGCCATGGGGCCAGTGTGGTTAGTGCTGCTGTGTAGTCCTGCTCCTGGTTTGGGCGAGGAGAGAGGGGTCTAAAGCCTTCCTGAGAGGTCAGGGGTCAGGATCCTGGCCTGAGTTCCCTTTTACCCCAACCCCGACTCTGAGAGTTTTTTGACAGCAGCGCGGATGACTTTGGTGTAGTTTCTGTGGTTTAATAAGCTACAAAACCGACATTATTTTAAGCCAATCTGGATATAGCACAAAAACTCTCACCCCGTCTGTTCTGTGAAACTCAGATACCCTGACGAGAACACAGCTCACAACCAACTAATACAATATTCTACTGGGCACGCTGTCAGCGGGCCCCACGCGGGCGCCGGCTCCCCGGAGACCAGCCCAGCCGCTGCACCGCAGGCCCGAGCGGGGACGCGCGGCCCGGGCGCCGCGCAGGAGGAGGACCCGGGTGGATGCCTGGTTGGTGTGCCGTCGGTCTTTTCTGCGTGGCCGGGGACCGGCCGCACCAGCCCCTCGCTCCCCGCCCCCTGCCCGGGGACGAGGGAGGAGAGGAGAGAGAGGAGGGGAGGAGAGGCGCGTTCTGGCCTGCTGACAGCAGCTCTACTCCCACAACCCGCATATGTCTGATTCCGAAGCAGGGAAGTGTGTCCAACACACCCAATGCAAAGACAGGTTGTTGAATATTTTTTCTCTCATCACTAAAAAGGATTCCCTGCTGGGTGTCAATCAAGATCCATAAACTCGCGGCTCGAGTCGGTGTGAAAGCAGCGCTCCAGCCCAGACTCCCTCGCTGGCGCTAAATGCAGGCTCCGGGCGGGCGGGCGGAGATGCGCAGACATCCGCTTGCAGTCTGGCCTTGCGACCGGCAGTTCCCGGCACATTAGGCAGTGCGCTTATTTTGGGCTACGCTTCAGTGGATTAACTTTACAGCGTAAAGTTTCGCGGTGCGGGTATGGTCCCTGTGGCACCCCCTTTTTCCTTGCAGAGCCAGGGGAAAGTGAAGAGACCTAGCCGGGTTGTCGGCAGCCTCTGAAGGGTCAGACAACCAGGGCAGGTGGTTCCTTACTGGGGCAAGTGCACAGTGGCTGACCCAGCCCGCCTCTGGGCTTGCAAGATGCCCTTGTCCCCGGCTTGCGGGCTTTGAAGATGTTGCACTTATCTCTGGTGAGGTTGAGGGGTAGGGGTGGCCCTCTGCCTGGGTAGCAAGCTCAGGATCCCCTCCTGCTTATTGTCCAAGTGGGGTTCTGGCTCCTTCTCACACCGGGGGAACAGGACACATCTTAGAGACTGGAATCCTGTTGTCCATATAATGACACTGTGCTTTTGCTTTTGTTTTTGTTTTTTTCCCCCTTCTGGGTTGTTCCCTGGCCCCTGAGAGGGGAGACTGAGGCAGTCTTTGGGAGTACACTGAGGCCACTGAGGAGAGGTGAGAGATAGTGGGAATGATAGAGTGCCCCCATTTCTTCTGCTGTTTGGGGAGGGAAGAGCTCAGAGTTCTTGTGGAAAAGACAGGCCCCCTCCTCCCCTTTCCCTCCACACTCTGTGACCATCCTCTGGCTTTAAGCTTCTCGCCCACTAAGTGCCATCTCCAAAGCAGTTCCCTCGCTGCCTACCAGCACCCCATTTTTTTGGGGGGGAGGGTCATTGCACACAGTGTATCATTCCAAGTCACAATGAGCTTCAATTGTAGTAGGCAGAGGGAGGTACTCTATGTGGTGTGCAATCTGTTACACAACACTTATTTATCCAAAAAAGGATCATTGGTGCTGACTTGGTGCAAGTTATTAGACACGACTGTGGGGGACCCAGAGGTCCCATCTAGGAGGAGAAAACAGCCTCCTATCCAGTCATCCATTTGTTCACTTGTTAGGGCTGACTGTGGGCCAGCACAATGTTTAGGCACCAGATGAGAGCAGATGGAGTTTCAATGTAAGGCAAAGTGGAAAGGGCTGGAAAAGCAGGGGGAGGGGAGAGGGAGAGCCAGCGCTGCCCAGGTCCTGTCTCTGCTCTAAGCTAATGCTGAGTGAGGCTGGAAGAACCATCCCCTCTCTGGCCTGTGTCCTTCTAGACCTTTCCCTGCTTGTCAGAGACCCTAGGGAGAATTTTGCTTGGAACGTCGCACACCAGTGAGAAAATAAATGATGAGAAAGGAATCGTCGAAGTGGTTTGGGGGAGCCCGGGACTGAAAAATCCTCTTCTCCTCACTCATGAATCATAAATCATTCTTGTACCCCCCACCCCCACCCCACAGATCAGCACATTGCAAAGACAGGTTGTTGAATATTTCTCTCTCATCACTAAGAAGGCCTCCCTGCTGGGTGTAATCAAGAACCATAAAACCCTCCTTGCCGCAGAGCGGTGTGAATCGAGCCCCACTCAGCTGCCCTCAGTTCAGACAGCTCTGGCTGGCTGACAATGCAGGCTGCTCTTCCCAGTGCATCAGAAGGGTCCAGAGGGGGGGCTGGGTCCCCATGTCTTCACCATCAGCCGTATAATGGCCTGTGGTGGAACTCAGGGCACCCTTCCACAAAGGTCAGGATGGAGAGAAATCAATGTCTTCAGAGGAGTCTGGGCATTGACACATACTTTGGGTGTGCCTTGGCCCTCTGTGTATGTCATCAGGTCCCCAGGGATAGGAGACAGGAGTCCGAATGAGACCTAGTAGGTTGCTTGTAATGGGATCAGATGACATGGCTTCTCTCTGGTTTTCAGAACTGTTGGTCCCAAAATGGGAGGGTAGAAAGACCCAGTACTGCCCCAGAGGGCAGGTTTGGTGCTGGAAGATGGGGAGGCTGACATGGAAGACTAGAGTTGGGGAGAGGTACCAGGGAAGATGGCTGCTGAGTCACGAAAGGCATCATCTGTTTTTTGGAAACCCACTAGCAGAGCTAGCTTAGTCCAGAGGACAGCGCTGGTTGTCCCATCTTTTCTTGACTTTCTGCCTTTGGTGCGACCCTCTCTGATGTCACCACCACCGCCTAGATCCTTGGCTCGGATCACTTTTCTTCCCAACTCACCATCAGCCCCCAATGCTGCATTCAGAATTGACCCTCCCAGTCAGCCAGTAAGCCCAAGGAAACAATCTGAGTAGCAAGCACACCTTGCTTGTCTTGCCTCTGGGCTTTGAGTTCGCCATCCCCACCCCCAAGCCAGGCTTGCTCACTTTCTTATCTATTGCTATCAAACTCCTATCTGTGTTTCAAGGACCCGTGGAATAGCCCCCTCTTCCAAAGAGACTTTATGGGTCAGATCCAACTGTGCTCCCTGGGCAGTCGTGCCCTTCAGGCCTGTATTGTGATCCTGATGCCAGTGAGTGTTCCCCTCCTGCTGGACAGGTGCTCTACCTGTCCAGCTGGAGGGCTTCAGTTGAATGATTCCACTCTGGATGGCCAGCGCCCAGCGCTTATTTTGTTGAAAGAATAAGACCTGAACTCTGATCACTAGGCTTCGACGCCACTCTTCCCTGTCTCTACCTGTTGCCCTGGGTGGGAGAGTGTACCCTGGTTTCCACAGACCAGTCTTGTGGGCGTGTCTTTTGAGCTCTGAGGGGTTTGTAGGGTGGCTCTGCTTCCTATCTGACAATACAGGCTCTAAGTGGGAGTTGCTGAATGAAGCTCGTCAGTGCCGGATTTGGATTTTTGGTAAGGTGGATGGGGCACTGTGTCTTCAGGGTTGTGCTATGGCTTCCTAGGAAAATGGAGGAGGGAGACTCTGGAGATGGGTATCAGGAAGCCTTTGAAATGCAGTGCTTTTGTGGGGTTGGGGGGACTTTGCACTTAAGCTTGGAAGGGCAGGTTTGTAGACACCCAGTGTAGGCCACATAGCTGGTGGGGAGCTCAACTCTTAATGTATCAAATCCTACAGATCTATGGGAGACAAAGGACACTGTGGGACTTGTGGCTGCCTCTTCTGCCTCTCTGGGTAGGCCTGGAGAAGGAACTCAGCTAAAGTGAGGGCTTCCTCTCTGGCAGAGAGAAGGCTGCCCTCCGCCTCTGTAGAGAGGATATTGCCCAGCTCCAGGGCTCCCATAACTCTTTCAAGACAATCACTTTATTTATATGAGTTTGTTTAAAAAAACCCACAGACGATCCACCCAGGGACCTCTCCGACCGCCTCGGCTTGATTCTCTCCTCTCCTTCGAGTCCATAACTCTTAGTCTTTTGATTCTCCCAGTCCACAAACTATAAAAATCTTATTTCTATAAGGTCTTTTATGGTTACCAAGATAGTCAATAGTGTCATTTTCATTCATATCATTCTGCAGGGAAGTTAGAGGAAACGAAGCAGACAGAGGAGAGCTATAAATAAGGTTCAGCTACACAGGGCCCCAAGCGGATCCCACTGCGTTCCTTTAAAACTACTCATGCACAGAATACACGCACTACATACACAAACGCACACAGATATGCACACGGTGCCCACTCACACCTAGAGACAGGTGCACACAGGTTCAGCCATGCACATAGACAATGACTTTACCCTTTGGGCAAGCCCTGGCTGCTGGTATGCATGCTGCTTGCATGCATGCACCATGCATGCACAATCACATACAGACACACACACACACACACACACACACACACACACACACACACACACACATACAAAACTTGGTAAGTATTAGAAAGAAAAAAAAATATTTTCTGGAATTCGCCTGGCTTTGAAGAGCCGAGGGCAGACAGCAGCACTTGCTGTGGCAAGATGGGGGGAACGAGGCAGGCCAGCCTAAAAAACACATTCCAAAGCCATGAAGCACAGGGCTGGGCACCCAGCCACCCATGAGCTCATGTGCGGGAGGTTCAGAATTCCCACTGACACGGGAGTCTGAGCCCCTCGGCAAAGGCTGGGAATATTGTGGCCACTCTCTGGACCACCTCTCACAGTTTTGTTGGTGTCGTCTGAGGACCAGACCCCTCATTCCTGGAGGACAAATAGCTTTTGGATTCCTGTTTGTGCCTAGCTAGCTGCCACATGACTGAAGCTGTATACAGCCCTGGGGCCAATGGCTTTGCCCAACAGAGAAAAGGGATGGGGTCGGGCAGAAAGTGGAGGAGAAGGGGAAACCTAGACTGAGCCAAGCAGAGATAGAGGGAACTGATTCAGGCCCTGAGGGGGACTTCAAAGGTTCCCTCAGGGGCCACACTGGCCCCTTAGAGAAGGTTGTGGGGTGAGGGGAAAGGCTGAGTGGTGCACTGGTTACTCTTATTATCAGTTTTTGGGGTAGGGTGGGTGGGTGGTTTCCAGACAGGGTTTCTGTGTAGCCCTGGCTGTCCTGGAACTCACTATGTAGACCAGGTTGGCCTCAGACTTGGAGATCCTCCTGTCTCCGCCTCCCTGAGTGATGACTAAAGACGTGCACCGCCACTGCCCTGCTGTTATTATCATTTCTCATTTTAATTTTATTTTTGTGTTGGAGCCTAGGCTCTTGGGTATGTTAAGCAAGTGGTTTATCACCGAGCCACACCCCAGGCTAAATCTGTCTCATTGGTTAGGTTCATAAAGGAAGGACCTGGCCACAGAGTCAGTGGCCACAGAGTCAGGGGCTGAGTTCACAGTGCTGCCTGGTATGGAAGCAGACAGACACCTGTCTGACTCTGGATGGAAGGAAGGTGCTCTCAGGCCTTCCTAGTTTGGGAAATAGCAGGTAGACTAGGGGTCTCCTTAGTCTCCCCATCTGCAAAATGGGGGCAGTGGGTTGTGTCTTTAGCAGCATTGCAGGGATGTGGTGCGGGAGTGGGGTGGGGGTGGTATCTGCAGCACAGGAGTACCTGGGGGTGGCCTCAGAGAGCAGCAGGTTTGAGGCTTGTGAGAAATCTAATCAGAGTTCCTGAAACCCTGAGAAAGCTATGCTCCCAGTTTTCTCCTCTCCACACTATTTAGCTCCCCCCTCCCATCCCAAAGCACTGAAGCTTAGATGAAGCCTGGGGCTCTGAGCTCAGGGGTCTGGAATTCCTCTATCCCCCCTCTGCCTTCTACAAGGGAACTATTAATTGTAATTTAAGCCTCCCGAGTTAAAAGCAGCATGTAGATTCAAAGATTCTTTCATGCCAATTACACATCGTTTCTGGCTGCACTTTAGTGCCAGGCTTTTATCTGTTGTTCTGGGGAATCACTTACCGGCCAGAACACTGTGCCTCATACAGATTTCTCCCTGATTATGTTTAATGGCAAAGGGAGAGTTAACTCTCCGCCCTCCCGAGCTGTGTCAGTAGTTTCCCCATGCAGCCAGACACAGCAGCTTAGGGGAACAGGTGGGCATTTGGGAGTAACAGGCACCTTTGCGTTCTAGAGCAAAGCTTGTACAAGGCTTTAAGGGGCCTTGTGTGGTTCAGGGCAGCCAAGAGGGCATGTTGCTATTCTAAATACCAATAGCAGCTAATTGCTTACTCTACACATTCCATAACAACGGGAGGCTATTGTGTGCCAGGCTCTGGGTTGGCATGGTCTCCTTATTCATATTGCAAGGTGCTGGATCTTCTTGGCCACACAGACGACAACAACAACACACAACAACAACAACAACAACACACACACACACACACACACAACACACACACCCTGCACACATAGGGACACAGCTTTGAGCTCTCATTTCATTCACAAATGTGCACACAGCTGAACACTTTTCACAGCCACTATATGTCTGCCTGCGCCCCCCCCCCCAGAGTTAGGAGGCCACATGGACTTGGTGTGGGTCTTGGGATGTCAGGGAATGGGATTATAGAATCACATCCCTCCAGTGTTTTCAGCTTTCGCCGTGCCCCAAAACCCCATCTGTCATTCTCAATTGGAACAGCAGCCTACATTGTCCATCTCAGAGCTGGGGAGTGCTATGGTACTAACTGCTGTGAATCTCAAGCACAGCAGGTCTACATCTAAACCTCTGGCAGGCATTTTCCTGTCTGAGGTCTTGGCAAGTCTTTGCATCGCAGGACAAGAACACTTCATGGTCATTGTTGGCTCCCGTGTTTTCTTCACTTCCTGCACCAGTCATTGGCCAAACATACTGGCTGTACTTTACAAGCATCCCTCTGGCCACCTTTTACCACGGTCGCCGCCATCCTCACGCCCTCCTGGCTCGCTGCAGTGATTCCTGCCCTTTGTCTCTACTTGGGGAGGTCTAATTTCAGACCAGGTCCTCTATGCAAAT
Organism: Cricetiscus sungorus; assembly: GCA_030556225.1. NCBI lineage: Eukaryota > Metazoa > Chordata > Mammalia > Rodentia > Cricetidae > Cricetiscus > Cricetiscus sungorus. The sequence goes on along the minus strand of JANBXA010000734.1, from coordinate 119,242,850 downwards.
CTGAGGACCTTAGAGTGGCCTGCCAGTTCTTATGTGCTCTGTTCTGCCACCCCATCCCATTACTGACCTCTCTTGGTCTGTCCTCCCCTGCCCAGGATGCTTTCCCCAGGTTTCCACTTGGGTGACTCCCTTACATCCACCTTCAAGTCTTTGCTCAAATATCACTTCCTAATGAGGTTGCCTTAAATATCTTCTTTGATTTCACAGCCTGCTGCCTTTTTGGGCCCTGCCCTTCCAATCCTTCTTCTTCTGCAGATTTTCTCCTCCCCCCTTCCTTCTCCTAGAACACACCATTCCCACAGCAGGCTGAATGCACTGGGGAAGACTGTGATAAAGAATTTTCCTTGGAGGAAGTTGACCAGGAAAGGCTCTCAGACCTGTGGGGAGGGCGGGAAGCAGCCCTGGGCTGAGGACAAGCTGACATGTGATAAAGTCACAGTAAAGACTGTAGCTGATCTACAGACTGTGGCTAGGCTAACGCCTAGGGGATGGGGCATTTCTGATTTTCTCCTGGCTCGACATTGGATGTAGGTGCTCTCAGGGCAGGGAATGAGTGGACTTAGGTGGAGCAGTTGCTTTTCTTGAGCAGTTTTGCATAAGGACTCATGGCTGAATGCTATGGCCATGAGCATTTCCTGTGACCAGGGAGAAGGAGTCTCAGTTCTGAAGTGGGGAAACACAGCCAGCCACCAGGCCCATAACATGGATGAGTCTGCAGACCAAAGAATCAATTATATATTTCAACATAAATGGATGCATGTTGATGCATTATATTCGTTACTTACCCATCTCTCCCTCCGTATAGGACATTACATGAGAGAAAGGCTGTCCGTGGCTGCAGCTGCATGAGGTTTCTCAAGTGCCTGGAACGGTAGACCCTCCATAAATGTTTCCTGAATGAATGAATGAATGAATGGATGAGCCACTCCAGTTCTCAATGTCTCTTACTTTTCTCTGCCACCACCTTAACTGGAATCTCAGCCCCAGCTCTGACACCAACCAGTTGTACAAACCGTAGACAAAATGGTCCAGCTTCTTGGAGCCTCTGCTTCTCCCTCTGTGAAATGGGTACACAAAGGCACTGACTGGTCTCACAGGGGTTAGAGAGGAGGGATGTACAAATTTGTAAGCACAGTTAGCTGGTGCTCAGTAACTGTTAGTTGCTGTCGGTGAGCTTGACCTTGCTTCCTGGGTTCTGATCAGAGATGAGACTCCAGCTAGCATACCTGACGGAAATAGGTTACAGGGAAATGTGGTATTCAGATGTAGAATCTACAGCCATCAGTTTTTGGTTAAGGAGGACGGAGATCTGCTCACCAGCCTCTGACTGGAGTTCTTCCTTTGGGGAAACTTGTTATGCACCTGTGTGTGCACGTGTGTCTGTATACATTATCGCATACAGGAAAATGCAAATACAAGCAATGTTCAAAGCCATATACTTTCTTTGTTTTGAGACTGGGTTTCACTGTGTAGCCCTGGCTGGCCAGAACTCATTACATAGACCAGGCTGGCTTTGAACTTACAGAGATGTGCTTGCTTCTGCCTCCTGAGTGCTGGCATTAGAGGTGTGTGCCATCATGTCTGACAAAGCTGTACTTCTAAAAGACAGCTTATCTTAGGCCCTCAATGGGCAAGGTCATCTTACCCCTTGCTTCTCCTTCTTTACCTCTTCTGTGAAATTGCTCCCATTGCATCGTTGAATGAACACCCCATGCCCATAGTTTCTTGTGATTTTCTTGTGGCCAAACCTAGTAGAGATGGACTTGCTCTCAGGAGCGATACCAACTGCCACTCTCCATCTTGAGTTCCCTAAATGGGTTGTGTAGGATGCTGTGGTTTATTTCCCAGTGACAGCATTGGTGGCCCATAGTGTTCCGTGGTTGCTCTCCCAGAATCACCTTCCGATTAATGGATCTGCCTCTCCTAGAGTGTGTGCTCCTCCTCCCTGGAAGCAGTTCCAATTCACTGACTGCTACTCTTGTCTCATTTTGGGTGCATCTCTAAAGTGCCATACCTGCTCTAGAACTTTCCAAGTCATTGCCGTCTGTGACAAACATGCACAGAGTTCAAGGGCTCACTCAGCTCAGTCCAGCTTCCTGGCCTTTTTTTTGTTGTTAATGTTCCTGCTCATGCTATCCAGTAAGTCCTCTGCATGCAAATCTCCATCTTTGATCTATTTCTAGGGAACCTGACCTACTACTACAGTTGGTGCTGGGAGTGGTTCCTAGGAAACAGACTCTAAAATGGGAATCTCGAGCTGGATTATCCATCGGCCTGTTGGTAACGAGAGCCCGTCTCTGGTGGTGGGTGGAGATTCTAATGGCCCCTGACTGGCTGTAGCAGTGCAATTGTTAAAACTTTTAGCAGTGGTGAAGGAGGATGGGATACTGGTGGGAGGGATGTGCTGATGGGTAGCCTCCCTTATACTTGAGTTACTTAGAGGAGGTAGCGATTATAACGTCTGTAGAATCAGATGATTATGGCCAGGAGGCAAAGACAATGCCAGGGTGAAAGGATCCATCAGGATTTTTTAAAATTAAGAACTAAGTTCTTTTTATGTGTGTGGCTATTTTGCCTGCGTCTGTGTCTGTGCATCACATGTGTAAGTACCCATGGAGGCCAGGAGAGAGTGTTGGATTCTCTAGGACTGGAGTTACAAACCATTGTGAGCTACTCTGTCAGTGCTTGGGATTGAACCCAGGTCCATTGGAAGGGCAACAAATGCTCTTAACAGCTGAGTCATCTCTGTAGCTCCTCATCACTAATATTATAGTGAACGGTGAAAATGGGAGGGCTTCCTGGCTGTCAGATAAAGAGAATTTTCCCTACAACTGGAAGGTAGAAAAGCAGATTTTAACCCAGGACCAGGGTTGAGGATTTCCAAAGAAAACAGAATTCTCAACATAGAAAGTCTGCTGTTTTGATTAGTCAAGGTGTAGGTGGGGATCCTGATACTTAGGACAAAGACATTTGGGTTGAGTCCCTTAACTACCTTGACATTCCAGGTCACCTGAGCCACAGGCGACCTTCACCTTCCTATTAAAGGCTATAGTTCTCCTGTGTATGAGGATGGCCCAAGGGCCTTCCAAGCTCCGTTTCAGTTGCACCATGTAGCAACCTCAACACAGCCAGCCACCAGGCCCATAACATGGATGAGTCTGCAGTGTAACCCAGCTGCCCAGGAAGAAGAGGCTGCAGGGCTCAGCCAGTGGCCGCAGCAGGAGCCAGCAGCTAACTTCTCTCTTGTATCATTGCCTGGCTCTCTGCTTCTGGTCTTAGCTTACTGGTCCACCTTCCACCTCCCTGCCAGAAGAATCTTTTAAAACAGATGGCTTACCAGTCTCTGCCTTGCTTAGAACTCTTCAGTAGTCCCTGTTGCCTCAGGGGAAACCCACATTTCCCTGCTCGCTGTTGCCTTATCTCGGTTTCCATGTATTCTGCTGGCACCGGCATTGCTTGTTCTTGCGCTGGGGCCTTTCTTTGCTCTTGCTGTTTCCTTTGCCTGGAAGCTCTCTCTCTTTCCTCCCTTTGCAGCGAGTCTCTCTAGTTCAATTCAAGTGCCAGGGGCTCACCTCCAGTAGGGGTTGTGTTCTGGTGCCTGCCTTCCTCTCCATGGCACTCTCTCTCTCTCTTTAGCTGCTGTGAATGTCAGTTGCTGGGTGTGCCCAGCCACATCCCTCCATGGAGACTTTAGAACAGCAGGCAGATACTTTCTCTCAAATGATGGCCACTCTGGAACAACCCACAGCTAACACTGGCTGATGAGGGGACTTGAGGGCCAACGTCTTTGCCTCAGCTTAGAATAACTCTTTCCTTTGTGACGGCAAAGTATTCAAAGGTCAGTCCCAGGCTTTAGGTACAACTCCAGGGACTTTTCTGTTGCTGTGAAAAAGTACTGAGGCCAAAAACAACTTGGGGACAAAAGGGTTTGTTTCATCTTACACTTCCAAGTGACAGTTCATCATGGAGGAAAGTCAGTAGGAACTCAAGGCAGGAACCTGAGCAGGAACTTGAGGCAGACCCCACAGAGGAGGTCAGCCACCTTTCTTATATAGCCCAGGCCCAAGCGCCTGGAGATGGCACCTTCCACAGGGGATTGAGTCCTCCTACAGAAATTAGCAATCAAGGAAATGCCCTACAGGCCAAGCCGATGGAGACTGTTCTTCAACTGGGGCTTCCTCTTTCCAGTTCACTCTAGTTTGTGTCAAACTCACAAAAACCAACCCACAGGTGCAAGTCCCATTCTAAATCTCTCAGTAAAAATAATTTTGATTGACATTCACTAGCTGCCCATGTTTCCAGGGTACAGTGTGATAATATTTGAACACATGGGCATGCTGTGTACTGATCAAACCAGGGCAGTTAACATTTCCATGTCTCTCATTTCAATAATGTTTGTAGCATTGGAGAGCTCTTCTTCTAGCTAAAACATGTTACAATGAGATCCCCAGATTGTGCTACAGACCATTAGAATGCATTGCCTCTTTCTAACTGCGATTGGTACCCTAACCCCTCCTCCCCACCCTTCCCATTTAGTAATCACTACTCAACACTTGATGAACTTTGCTTTCTTCCTTTCCTCATGAATGTCTCCAGAGAGTGTCTCCTACCCTATACAACTCGTTCTTTGAAACCTCTGTTTCAAAGGCTGTTCCACAGAATTCAATCTAGAACACCTTTTAATGTGTTCTTAGATTTTCTCTCTCTGGGCCTCCTCAGAACATAGATATCAGCTAGTGAGTGTTTTTTTTTTTTTTTTTTTTTCCTTCCAATTTCCTATGGCTGTGTAACAAACTAGGCCTTTAAAATAGTGACTGAAAATGATTGAAGTTTCCCTCTATATTTTATGAGTCGGTCTCTTCTGGGCAGTTCTGCAATTATCTGTTGTGACTGCACTCAGCTGGGAGCCCCTTTGAAGCTGGAATGTCCCAGATGTTTCTTCCCTCTCCAGCGTTTCCATCCACATGGTGTCTGATCACTTGCGCTGGCTTTCTTACACTGTGGCCGCTGGATTTCCAGAAGGAGGAAGCGGAAGTGACTGTCATCTTAAGGCTTGGTCCTCACTCCTGCCATATACTACTGATGAAAGCATGGCCACAGGAGGTGAGCATCATGGTGTCCAGGGTAAGAGGGAGGAGCTGACCACTGGACTCTGACTCCCACAGCATCCTGCTGGAGAGCAAGGGTTTATCTGTATGTCCATTGTCTCCAGCCCAGGCCCTTCCGGGGACTGTCAGACACAGAGTTCCAGTTCCACTATTTCTCATGTTAGAATTGTGGGCTGAGAGAGAGAGAGAGAGAGAGAGAGAGAGAGAGAGAGAGAGAGAGAGAGAGAGAGAGAGAGAGTGTAGAGGCAGTGCTGACTGTCATCAGCCTCTGATGGATCCTCCCTTCAATTCCAAGATAGCATCCAAATGCTGCCTGGGAGTCTTTCTGGGCATGGGCTCTGCCCCCTGGGGTGTGAACGGGCAAATCTTATTCAGCCACATGGTTACACAGGGTCCTGGATCCAAACACAGACTTAATAGTTAGGACTTGTCTCTTCCCCGTCTTGTCATTGTACGTTTAGAGCATGTGGAAGTCATTAGTGTTGTTTGTCAAATATTTCTGGCTGTGCACCTGCTGAACACATGGGAAAATTGCACTTCTTGGCCCTGTTGTGGTTGGGTGAAGCCTTGTGATGAGTTCTGGCCAATGAGCGGCACATGGAAGTGACTGGAGCCTCACAAGGGCTTTTAATCATGTTGTGAAGCCTGTAGAGCTCTGTCCTTCTGCCCTAGTGCTGGCAAAGTTCGAGATGGTGTCTGCTTTATCAGTCAGGTGAGAAAGAAGGGGCAGAGCCTCACCAACTCGTGACGAGCAGGTGGCAGGGGTACACAATCTGAGCTACTGAATTTTAGAAGAGTTTTGTTAGATCCATCAGACCTTGGCTTTCTTCCTGTCTGACCTTGACTTGCTGGCTAATAGAGGGATCCTAGCAGATCCAGGCTGAGCTATCTGAGCAGCGACATGGAGTGAGATAGAGATGAGGAAGGAGTCGATGTTGGGGTTGGGGGTCCTACACCCAGAGCATACACAGTAACAATTAGTACACTAATAGGTAACTACATTTTTACAAGGACTCAGTGTTCAAACCAAGAGGGTACATTTCAGCAAAGCAGGGCTTTAAGAAAAATTTTGCCACATCTCCTATTTGGACACAAGCAACCCCCCCCCCCCAACCTGCTCATTCACTCCTAGGGATTTGAGTCCTTGTCTTAAAGGCAAGTGATTTGAATGCCCAGACATTTGCATATGGGCTTTCCTTCTGTTGCTTGCTTTATTGTAGTTCAGCGGCTCTCTAACTTTAGTGTGCCTAAAAATTTCTGTTCATGGCTGTATAAACAAACCCATGGATACTGTACTTTGAGAGAGGTTTCAGAGTTTTCCAAGGGCACTTTCAACTTCATGCAATTCTTGTTTCATACACTTCCAAATCTGGCCCTGTGTAAGATGAGATTCCATTGTTCAAAACCAAAAGAACCTTGCAATTTTTATGAGATGCTGAGAGCACAAGATGCCAGTAGCAGCTGCTCTTAGCCCATTATCCACCCATCACCCAAGTCCTGTTGATTTTACACCCACAGTCTACGCCGCCATCATCCTTTTCCTGGACTCCCAGGGAGGGCTTCTAGCTCATCCTTGCTTCTGTTCTTGCTCCTTCCAATCCATTGTCTGCACCACTGACAAAGTGAGTCCCTCCAAACACCTGTCTGGTCACATAGCAGCCCTTGTGCAGATCGCTTTACCTGCCACTCTTGGCTCTAACAGGGAGGACCAGCATCTCTACAGTGTTTCTAAGACCACAGGGCCTGACCTTGCCCGCCTCTCCAGCCTCACGCCCCTCCCTGCAGACTCCCCCTCAGTCCTTGTGGTCTGTGCTGACCTTTTACCTTCATCAACACTTTGCTGTCACTCTCCCCGAATGCTGCAGAACCCCCGGCACCTGCTCTACCATCTGCTGGGACTGTGCCTTCTCCACCCTCCCCTTTTGTGCTTGGCTAACTCCTACTCATGCTTCAGATGTCAGTTCAAATGTTATGCCTTCAGAGGCGCCTTCAAGCCAGCTCATTCTTTATTTGCTCTCCTAGAATGTGTCGCGTTTCCTCGGAATATTTATGCCAGTTTGTAATCATGCACTCATTTGTTTGATTATCGGATGAGCACTTGTTTCTTCCACTAGAATGTAAGCTCTAGGAGAGCAGGGCTGGAACTGCCTTGCTGCCATGCCATATGATAGGACGGTGCTGAAAGCAGCGCGGTGGCTGTGACGGTGGCTGCCGCCGCACTGATGTCAGTGACAGCCCTCCACCTCTGCGTGGTTCAGGCTGTGGTGTGCTGCAGTTTCTATTTCTGAGTTCCCGAGGCCTGAGAAACAAGGAATGTTCCCCAGATGCAAAAACCAAGACCTAGAGCAGTGACTCTTAACTTGTCAGTCTCCACCCCTTGGGGACAAACGACCCGCATATCAGGTATTCACATTATGGTTCATAACAGTAGCAAAATGATAGTTATAATGTAGCAATGAGATAACTTTATGGTGGGGGTTCACCACAGCATGAGGAACTGTATAGTAAAGTATAGGAAGGTTGAGACCCCTACTAGAGAACAGATAATACTCACAGGCTGTTGCCCAGGTTCTAGGGGAGGGTTCTTTCTTAGACCTGGTAGAACTCTGGCTTGTGCACTGACAAACTAGACATCGCCGAAAGTCTCCAGGGTGGGGACTTCATGGGGTAGACAGCACAAGAGCGTAATTACAAACAGCCCTCCCGTTTTTCTTTCTCCTACAATAGAAAATCATGCCTTGAAATACAGTAAGCTTGGGTGAAGGGGAAGTAACTGGGCTGGTGCAGCCTAGCCCACTTGTGGGAGGGGCCACGGAGGAATAGAGGCGTTAGGTGGAGGACTCAGACTTGAGGAGTATATTATATTAACAGTAGACTGTTGGGCTTTGGAGCTTTAGGTCTGGAAGAGGGGGTGAGACTTTTAGAAAGGATGGGCATTTCTACTTCCGGTTGTTCTGGGGGTAGGTTCATTCTACAGCAGAAAGGGAAGAGGTATGAGGTAGGGTTGACTGCATTGTTTTCCTTTTTCTCGAGGCTTGGATAAGTCTGTTCCAGATCCTTAGACACAGGAGTGACTAGAGTAGTTCATAGCTAAGTTGCCGTAACAGATAAATTTGAACATTCTACTTAGCTGAAGAAAAGTTTAGTTCTGGCTTCCGTAATGAGTGTTGGTAAGTGGTGGCTTTCTCCCACATGCAGCGAAGGAGCCAGCTCCCCCCCATTTCAAGGTGCACTCACTTTAAATGTATGATTCCCTCCCCTCCCCTCCCTTCCCTTAACTTTCCACTCTTTTCTTCCCTTCTTCCCTCCCTCTCTTCCTTCCTTTATTGAAGATGGAAGTTTCTGCCCTGCCTGGTCCACTTTATTTTTTTTGACAGGGTCTCACTATGTAATCCAGGCTAGTTTGAACTCATAATCTCCCAGTCTCTGCCTTTGTGATTACAAACGCCTGATTACAGCTTTGGGTAACATGGCAGTCTGCCTGCCTCCCTCCCTCCCTCCCTTCCTCCCTCCCTCCCTCCCTCCCTCCCTCCCTCCCTCCCTCCCTCCCTCCCTCCCTCCCTCTCTGCCTCCCTCTCTCCTTCCCTCCCTCCCTCCCACCCTCTCTCCCTCCCCCCACTTCTTTCTTCTAGATCAACTTTTTTTCATGTAGCCCAGGTGGGCCTTGAACTCACTTTGTAACCAATGATAACCTTGAATTTCTGGTCCTTCTGCCTGTACCTCCCTAGTACTGGGGTCACAGGTGTGTGTCACTAGACCCAGAACTGTACCCTAGCAATATGAATCTTTGTCGTTTTTCATTTTCATGTGTGCATGCGTGTGTGTGTGTGTGTGTGTGTGTGTGTGTGTGTGTGTGTGTGTGAAGTTGTCAAAAAACTAGCCAGCACAGGAGCTGTGGGAAACAAATGGCGTCTCCAGCTGTGAGCAGCTCTATGCTGGATTTGGTGTCTTCACTCAACTAGATCACTGCTGCCTCCAGCACTTGATACGCAGCATTTGATCTTTTCAGTTCACATCAGGAAAAAGGATTAGAAGCGCTTTGTATTCACATGGGAAAGACAGCAATATATATTCACTGTCTTGCCTCAGGGCTATGTTGATTTTCTTCCATTACATTACAGTCTAAAGGGTCTTTGATTATCTTGACATTCCAGATCCACCATGCTGGTCCACTATACTGATGGCATCATTCTCCTCAATCAAGCCCAATGAACAGGAAGTGGCAAGGACTAGGATGCCCTCGTAAGAGATATCCATATCAAGAGGTAGGAAATAAACAGAGTAAGATTCAGGAACCAGCACATTGGTGGCGTTCTTAGTGTCTTGCCAGTTGAGTTTCCAACCATGGAAGCATAGTGCTCGGTAGGTCCTTTTGGGATGTTTGAGACGCTAGATTCTCATTTGGGGATAATAGTATTCTAACTGATTTGTTGAATAAATACTAGCCCAGGATATTGCTAGTTTTGAGTGGGTCTAGATGAAAAGAGGGTAGAGGTGCAAGTCCGAGCTGTGGTGCAGGAAAACATCCTTGTCTTCTCAGCTCACGTGACATGGTAAGTACAGTAGTGTAGAAGATGTCTCTAGTGGACTCTGGCAGCCTCCATTAGGACACTCAAAGAGAAAAAACCCGGAGTTCCAGAAGAAGGCTATGCCCACTCTAGCAAAGAACTACCCAATGCTTTCCAACCAGTTCCTGGAGTATTACTGAACTCTAGCAAAGACTGAGCACCTGACCAAGAATGACCAAGTGACTTTATGGCCAGAGATTCCCACTTTGAGCTAGGTATTAACATAGCTGAGTCCTTGACTGGGGAGACACATTAGCAGCCTGTTGTGGTGGAAATGGTATACCAGACTGAAAGCTGAACAGATTGTGAAGCTTAAGAACAAACAGGTCCAAGAGGCTTAGCTGTCTTTGCCATCCAACTTGGTTGAACCAATACCTTCTGCTCAGTTCAAGTCTATCCCCTTGTCAGGAGAGTCTCATGGCATAAGGATGGAAGGAAACCCCTGAGTTAGTTCATAGATGGGTCCAATCAATATATTAGTAGACCCTAAAGACTAAGTGTTGAAGTCTTTCACAGGGAAGTGCTTTAAGCTGTATAGTTTGGTTGTCAATTTCTTTTTTTAATGGAAGGAAGAAACAGTCACAGAGATGAGTTTCTCCAAAGACTGTATGTCAGTGGCGAATTGCTTTGCTCATTCATTGGTCAGAAGACTGGGAGAAATAAGAAGGAGTGATCAGAGAAAGAACACTGGGGGATAAGGGGTGTAGATGGCTCTATGGGTGTTTTACTTCCTTTTCTCATCACTATGACAAACTACCTGACCAAAGCAACTTAAAGAAGGGAGGTGAATTTTGGCTAAGTTCATCATGGTAAGGAAGGCATGGCAGGAGTATGGCTGTGGGGCGTGATGCACCCGCAGGATGTGTGAGGTCATGATGCATTCACAATCAGGAAGCAGAGGAATGAACACTATGCTCAACTCTCTTCTTTTATTCACTGCAGGTTCCCAGTCATTGTCTTCAGAGCAAGCTGTCATGGTGGCAGCTTTTTTTTTTTTTTTGAGAAGGATATGTATGTATGCATATGCATATACATACATAAATATACATATGTGACTCAAAGTGCTTGCCCACTGAGCATTGGAACTATGCTCTGAAACTCACGTGTGGGGCCTCTCTAGATAAACCTGACAGAGAAAGCTATTCTCTTTAGCAGAGCAAAAGAATTCTAGTTCTGTTTGGGACACTCAAAGTTGTACTTCTGCAAAACTCCGACACTGTGGTGTTTGGTTGATTGCCATTGTGTTGAGCAGTGGTCACACTGATTTGCAGGAATCATGTGGCAATCCTTAAAATGTTCAGAATTACTCAGTAGGAGAGGTACTTGGGAGTGGAATGGAAGAGAACTCTTTAAGATGGCAATTTGTTCCACCAGTTAGCTGGAGGTCCAGGGTAATGGGACTATTATTTGTATTCAGGGACTGGTTAGACCGAAATCATTTGGATTATTATGTCTATTGTTTCATATCTCTCTTGTATGTTGCTTGCTGCTCAGACACATTCTTTAGAGCAGTGGTTCTCAACCTTCCTAATGCTGTGACTCGGTAATAAAGTTCCATATGTTGTGACCCGTGACCATAAAATTATTTCATTGCTACTTCATAACTAATTTTGCTACTGTTACGAATCATGATGTAAATATTTGACATGCAACCCCTGTGAGAGGGTCATTTGGCCTCCAAAGGTTGAGGACCACTGCTGTTTCCTAAGGTCCTCATTAGAATTTGAATGTGAGATGTCCCCCACAGACTCATTTATTGGATGTTTGGTCCTCAGCTCTTAGTGCTGTTGTGCAGAACCTTTGGGATTTGGGCACTAGCTAGAGGGATATCTCCAAAGGGCTACATTTGAAGTCTATAGCCAGGCCCCACTTCCTGTCCCAGTTCTCTTTCCTGGTCTGCAGAGATGTGAACAAACAGCCTCACACTTTAGCTGCCACCACCTCCAGCTGCTCCTACTGCCATGCATCCCCACCAGGATGGACTGTCATCTCCAACCATAACCAAGACGAATTCTTCCTCCCTTAAGTTGCTTTTTGTCAACTAATATAGCCATTAAAAATGTAATAATTTCTAAAGGTCATGCCAGTAGTATTTCAGAATTACCTGGGCCTGATGACTATTCTTGTGAGCTTAGTAGAGACTCAGTAAATGTATGCTGGGCCACAGAAGAGGTAGATATACTCAGGGAAACTTATTTAAGTTATTTTCTGGCAATATTCATCTGAAGTGCTGGTTCAGAAGGGTTGCTACTGCTTTCTGTATAGAATAATTTAGGCTCCATGAAGGGAATTAAGGTAGCTGAAGTTCAAGACCTCTTACTGACAAAGCATGTCTTTGGAGAGCCTTCAAAAGGCTCTTGACTCATTGACACTTCCTTTGGACATTCAAGGCCTTTGTCTCAGAGGAGAGAGATGAAGGCCCAGGAGCCTGCTGGAACCCCACTCACTGTGTGTGTGTGTGTGTGTGTGTGTGTGTGTGTGTGTGTGTGTGTGTGTGTATTGACGTTAGATGTCTTCTTCAGATGTTCTCCATGTTATTTTTTGAGATAGTTTCTCACTGAAAAGGAGCTTACCAATTTGACTAGATTGGTCTAGGATCCCCCTATCTTCACTGCCCTAAATTGAAATCACAGGCACATACCACCACATCCAACTCTTATGTGGGTTGTAGGACCAAACATAGGTCTTTGTGCTAGTGTAACCTGCACTTTACCAACTGAACCCTATTTTGTATGAGTCAGGAGGTGATTGGTAGTGATTGGATGGGTGGATATGAATGGGGAAGGCCACTCCTTTTAGGTTAGGATGATTACAGAATCTTTCTGATTGCCCAGGTTATGACTACAGGGTTTGGAGTTAAATGATTTGGATTTAAATCTTTGATGTCTTTGGGCATTTAAAAAACCTTCAAGCCCTATTTCTTCGTTCTTTTTAAAAGTTAGCTTCTTGTTTTGGTTGTTATTTTGGTCTTATTTACTCTACTTTAACCCCTTCTTCTGTTCCTCCTTCTCTTTTCTGCTGGTCTCTTTCCTAGTCTCAAATAGCTCCCTTCTGCTTTTAATTAAAAAAAAAGTCTAGAGTCTGTATATTAGAGGAAGATGTGATAGTTTTATTTTTGCACCTGGCTTCTTTCATTGAACATGCTCTCTTCTCCAGCTCTTCCTCCTTCCCTTCAAATAACATACTTTTGATTTTCTTTGTGGCTGCATAATTTTACACTGTGTATATATTCCATATTCTCTCTCTCTCTCTCTCTCTCTCTCTCTCTCTCTCTCTCTCTCTCTCTCTCTCTCTCTCTCTCTCTCGACAGGGTTTCTCTGTGTAACTTTGGAGCCTGTCCTAGAACTCGCTCTGTAGCCCAGGCTGGCCTTGAACTCACAGAGATCTGCCTGCTTCTGTTTCCTGAATTCTGGGATTAAAGGCATGTGCCACCACTGCCTGGCTCCTGATTTTCTTTAATCATCTGTTTATGGGCTTCTAGGTTGGTTCCATCATTTGTCCAAGCTTTATCTTTCACATCTGTTAGATGGATATTTATGTCATCTGTCTCAGTGAGCTGTAGTGAGAATTGAATTGATAAAGCTTGGAGCATGCTTAGTTCAATGATCGGCATATAAAATGCATTCAATAAGTGCCAGTAATAATAGTAATTCAGCCAATAATACTAATAACTATTTCATCTTTCTAGCAGTGTCATGCTATCTTTGCACTCTGTATTTTGTAAGTAAGATGTCAAGATTTTTCTGTTTCTACTGAGAGGAGGAAGGAGTTTGGCAAGGTGGAAAAGACTCTACCCAGTTATATAAATGGGGGGAGGTGAACCAATGGGTCCAGTTTTCTGACCCCAAACCTTTTATTTCCCTTGGCTCATGTCATGGAAGACTTAGGGATAGTTGAGAGTTGAGTTATCTAACCCAAAGCCAGGAGACTCTAGGGGAAAGGACTTCCATCATCTTAGCCACAGCTCTGTTTGTCTGTCTGTACTGTCTGTACCTCTGGGGTGTGTGTGTGTGTGTGTGTGTGTGTGTGTCTGTTGGAGGGTGAGGATCAACAGGTAAACTCTTTAAGCATCCCGGAATCTCCTAGTCACAAAAGGCCCCCTTCCTCTTCCATTTTAACACCAGTCACACCAGTCTACTAGATCAGTTTTTTAGAAAGTCAGATGCAATGAAAGTGAACTCAAGTACGAGAGGCAAAAGCATTCCCTGTGCGTGGGACCCCATCCCAGCCTCCAGCCTGACTCAAGACTTGGATGAAAGCTGAGGACTAAGATTTTAGTTCTTCTTGTTTGTCTGTTTTGTTTCTTTGTGACAGGGCCTCACCCAGCTGTTCCTGAATTCACTGCAGCCTCAGTGTTGGGATTACGAGTGGTACTGGGATACCTGGCTCCATTTTCTGTCTTTCTGACCAAGTGATCCCTTCCACCCTCTGCTTCTCAGTTTCACCATGTGTGGACTACTCTGGCTTGACTTTCTGTAACTCAATGCTGCACCCACATTTCCCACCTTTGGGGGGAAGGAGGGAATGACTGGGGACAGCAGCATCAATCTTCTCTCTGAGTTCTATATTTCTTGCCTATAGTGACCAGGGAATTTTCCCTTATTGATTGCTTTCTGTAATCGAGCTTAACAAATAGAAGTTCCCTCAAATGATTCTTCCAACTAACCTGATAGAAAGCTAACCTTGTTATATTTATTGACAGAACATTGAAATAAATATTATAGGTCTAGAGGGAATGTTTCAGCTCATTGATTTTTTTAAGGAAATAATAAATGGAGCCTATTCCCTTTGGCATATTATGCTGGGAATAATCTGAAAAAATGCTTAGCTTGTTCAACACAGACTTAGAAGCTCTCCCTCCACTCCCGGTGGAGCAGGGGCCCGTTGCATAAATCTGCTCTGGCCCAGACAATCAATTTTCAATTTTAATTATTTTCAAAACTCGTTTATTATTTGCTTGTTCAGTGAGTTGGGAGCTTTCCCTTTTAGTGAGTTTACAGCCACAGTGGTCAAGCCTCTGGTGTGGATCAGAACACCTGGGATTTCTTTCTTCCCTGGCAAAAGGGACAGGGACTTTTGCTCTAAAGCAGAGGTCCAACAACTCTGGACCATGAGCCAAAAACCAGATCACTTTCTGTTCTTATAAATAAAGTTTTATTGGAACTCACATAAAAGCCAAGCACAGTAGTATTGCATCCATAAGCTCAGTACTGAGGGTGTGGAAATAGATGGCTTCCAAGGGTTTGCTGGCCAGCTAGTCTAACTGAAACAGCCAGCTCCAGGTTCTATGTAAAAAGAAATGTGGAGAGCAATAGAGGAAGAAGCTTCGTGTTGACCCTGGCTTTTTCACATACATGCATGGGCAAGTGCATCTACACATACAAGTGCATACACCACAGACACAGACAGACAAACAGACAGACACACCCATTAAAGTAGAGCCCTGTGCTGCCCCTTCTCCATTTTTTCCCCTTCTGCACTCACAGGGTTATAATTACTTTCTCCATCACTAAGTACATTGTCCCAGTCATCAGACAGACAGACACAAACAGACAGACAGACACGCCCATTAAAATAGAGCCCTGTGCTGCCCCTTCTCCATTTTTCCCCCTTCTGCACTCACAGGGTTATAATTACTTTCTCCATCACTCAGTACATTGTCCCAGTCATTCTTCCTCTGCTCTTCCATGCTGATGGAGGTTTTGGCACCTAGTTTAAGGGGTCCTTTTTGGAGTGGTATTCATTCATGCTGTGGATATGGCTGGGTGCCTAGAATGACTTGCATGGTCATTAGCAGCCCTTTGTGGGGAATGAACTTAAGGCATGTTATAGTCTCATGTGCAATCAAAAGTGTGGGTTGCCTAACAATTATTCTTGGATTGTTTGTCCTCTCTGGCCATTACTTTGACCTTCCATCCTGGCGACATTGACTGAGTTTCTACTCCATCATTGCATCTGTGTCCTTTCTTTACATCCATTCTTCAGTCTGCTCTAATCTGATGTCTGTTTAGAGCCCATCATCGAGCTGGCTCTTAGGTCCTTGTGGCTCCAAATTGCAAGGACAGTACTCTCAGATCTCTCTGTCTCCCTGAAAGGAGTCACTCCCCAGCCACATGCTCTCTGCTCCCTCTCTCCCTCCCCATCTTTTCAGACCATTAGCTGCTATGAAGTCGTCATTGTCGATGTGACTACATTTGGAATGTGTCTATGAGGGTGTCTCCAGAGAGGGTAAACTGGGGAAGGAGGACCATTCTGGATAGAATTGGCACCATTTCGTGGGTTGGGGTCCTGGACTAGATAAAAAAGGGAAAAAAGGAGATGGTGAATGGAGCATTATCTTTCATTTCTCTTAGCTTCCAGACTGTGGATGCGATGTGACCACTTCATGCTTCTGTCACCAGGAAGGCGTACAGACTGTATCCCCTCAAACTGTGAGCTTGCTTCAGTTGCTTTTGTCCATCGCTAGTCCTGTTACGCCTGTGCAGTTAGACTTAGGGTGCTTTGGTAGTCATCCAAGCCCCTTCTCTTAGAGGAAGCTCACAGCTAGCTCCCAGTTCCATTCATTCTCCCACAGTTTCCTCAAATATCAACTAGAAGCCAAACCTCCTTCCTGAACTCCTAAATGTATTTGCTCCTGGGCGTCACGCGGTAGCTCCTCCAGCAACTGCGTCAACTACACACACCGAACTCATTATTGGCCTCACCCCACAGATGGCCCTCAAGCGGTTCAGATGCTGGGCTTCTGATATCTCCCCTACTCTCTGCCATTCTTTCCAGTTCTTGCTCACCTCTTAGATCTCCATCTACTCTTAATGTAGATGTCTTTGTGTGTGCTCTGATCATTTCTCACTTGGATAACTGATTAATTAATTAATTTGACAACTATTTATTGTGTGTTACTCTGAGCTACTCACTGGGGAAAATAATATTGAATAAGGCAGACTGTGTCTCAGTTCTCAGAGACTTGGATTCTCCATTGACAAAAAGGCAAATATTTAATTAAGATCATTTCAGATAGACTTGGGGAGAAACTAAACGTGAATGGCATGGGTGTAAGTGACCAGAGGTGAGCTCCTGAGGGTCAACAGGGACTCTCTGAAGAGGGGACATTTTAGCTGAGACCTGAATGACAAGCTGTCTTGTAGGATGTTTCAAGGAGAGGAACAATCGGTTATATTTGGGGTGAGGATGTGGTAGTTTGCTCAAGGCGTGTGAAGTGGCTGTTCATGGCCAGTAGGTCATGCATTTCAAGAGGTGAGAGTCAGCGGAGGTGCAACATTTTATGAAGGGAAGCCTTTGGGAGCATGTTAAGTCATTTCCTTTGACAATTCTATTCAGGGTCTCATTATGTAACCCTGGTTTGTCTGGAACTTGCTATGTAGACGAGGCCTCAAACTCACAGAGATAAACCTGCCTCTGCCTCCCAAATGCTGGCTCAGCTACACAATATGTTTTGATCATATCTACTTCCAAAATTTCTACCTATTCCTCCTGTATAACTCCAACAGGTCACCTTCCTGATTTCATATTCCCTCCTTTAAAAACAGTAAAAGACAGACAGACAACCCAGTGACTGTCAGCATGCCTGTTGGAATGATGACTCATCTTGTGCAGGCCACTATAACTGCAGTGAGTCTGTGTTTGGAATGATGACTCATCTTGTGCAGGCCACTATAACTGCAGTGAGTCTGTGTGTGCAACAGCCATATCATGCGCAGAAGGATATGTGAATCCGTATGTGTGGCTTAGAAAGCTCACTGTGGCTGCTGTCTGAGGAATGGGTGGGTCAGCGCTTGTGTGTGGAGACAGGGGACATGGATTCCAGTGCATCTGATGGCAAGGATGGGGATGGTGGAAAGAGGCAGAAAGGGTGTGGAGGGGCGGGGCTTGTTGGGAGTTGGAGTCAGCTGGTTTGTTGATGGAGAGAACAGGTGCTGGTGAGGGACCACAGAGAGAAGAAAAAAAGAAGGGGTGTTCAATTAAAGTCTGTCCCTCCTCACTCTCTGTGAAGTGAGGCCCCTGGTCAAGAACTTCACCTCCTCCCAGGCTCCTGTTCTGGCAGTCTATTATAGAGCGGTCTGGCCTAGGGGCAGCCTGGCCTGGGGTGTGCCACTGGCTGAGCCCCATCATGAATTGGACCATCTGGGAGGGTTCAGGTCACCTCCCTAACCTTATTTAGTCTTTGCCCTCAGAGTCCTTTAAAGCCCCCATCCCTGTTGCCCTGTGACAGCAAATAAGTGAGTGTTCCTACAGAGTCTCCAAGGATGAGAGACTACACAGTGTCCTCCAGGCTGGACCCTTTCTTAGCCTAATTGAGTTCCAGTTGTCTCTAGGCAGGAAGAGCAGTGGTCTTGGGATCAATCAGATGGTCTGGTCTGGTAAGTCCCACATGGGCAGCCTGTTAAGCTGTGTGGCCCTGGGTCATTCATTTCACATCTTTGGCTTTCACTTTCTTCGCTGTGAGTGGGCACATTAGTTCCCTTAAACTGGGCTGTGACCCACAACAGTGTAAGGGGACAGAATTGGCCTTGGTGCTTGGCTTTTTACTTAAGCCTTGAAGTCTTTGTTCCGAGACCTACTGCCCAGGCCCGTGCATGATGGGCATATTCCTCTGGAGACCAAAGGGCAAAAGAGTTCCACTTTTGCAGAAGAAATCCTCTATGTGTAGGTTGGAGGAGAGTGGTTTTCCAGAATCTTCTAACTATTGTTCTCCTGTGACCCATTCAGCTACCTGCTGCCTCCAGTGATCAAATTCAGTAAGCAGAGATCTGGGAGAGTGATACCCTCAGAGACCAGACAGAAAACCAGTAAGATGGGCCTTCTGGGGAAGATGGTGCCATGAAGCGGTATATATGCATGAGAGAGAGGGGAGAGAGAGAGAGGGAGAGGGAGGGAGAGAGAGTATAAGATAGCTATAGCATCTCCAGCCATGGCCGACACACTGTAGAAAGTTAAGCCTGATATTGCTAGACCTTGTGAGTTTTTAAGAGAAGTCAGAAGTCTGGAATTTTATGTGACATCTCCTGAATTTTGCATGCTGGCAACTAAAGTCAATTAAAACAAAAATACCAGCTTGGGCCAAACAAAGCTGCAGGATGCATTTGGCCCGCGGGTGGCCAGTTTGGGATGCCTGATATAGAATCGCAGAGGGACCCAGGAATAGTCACAGTCTAACAATAGCCAGGTGCACCAGCCAATAAAAAGCACAAGGAAACATCCAAGTTTAATGCCCATGTCTTCTGGCCAGGAACATGTTGCTCACATCTGCAGGGGATAGACATGCTGGCACCTTTGCATTTCCACTCCAGATGCTGGATTCTATCCAGTGCCTCGTCGCAAGGGTTAGCCAGCCGATGGTTGAACACAGAGGATGCTCTGCCTTTGTCATTGTGTATGCATGACTGTCTCTTCATTTATTCTGCAAGCCCTTTTAATTATCAGATGAGGTGCAGTCCTGGTTTCGTGTCATGTTAAGTTACTTGTAGGTCCAGGGAGATAGCACATTTAGGGGAGTGCTTGGTGTGCTAGCTTGAGGAAATGAGTCTGTGTTCTCAGTTCCCGCGAGAAAAGCTAGATGTGGTAGTGCACTCTTGCAATCTCAGTGTTGGGGAGGTGGAGACAGGCAAATCCCTGGCTGTCACTAGCCAGTCAGTCCAGCCTAGGTGGTGAGCCTCGGGCCAGTTAGAGAGCTTGTCTGATAAAGTAAGGTGTAGGTAGCTTCTGGAGGTTGACCTCTGGCCATTACACTCACACATGTACAACTGCACACACATGAGTATGTATCCCCCATCATGCACAAATTATTTGTAGTAATATCAGGGTTAAAATATGTGCTGTGAGTACAAGCAAAGGACCATGGGAGCTGTGGAAAGAAGGTAAAAGATGTCCTGGGAAGGCTTCCAGGAGCAGGTGTTTCTGGGTCTCCAGCTTTCAGATGGCAGATCGAGGGGCTTCTCAGTCTCTGTCTGGCCCTTAAACAAGCTAAGCCCATGGTTAGAAGGAGCTGATGGTGTACTGTTATCATCTTCATTGCTGTTCATGTTGTTATAGGGAGACACCAACTTATAGAAAAAAGTATTTAGATGGGGGGGGGCTCGCTTATTGTTTCAGAGGGTTAGTCCACGATCATCATGGCAGACAGCATTGTAGGCAGGCATAGTGCTGGAGCAGTAGCCCAGAGCTTTACATCTTATCATCAAGCTGGAGGCAGACAGCAGAGGGAGGGGGAGGGAAGGAGAGATGGAGGGAGGCAGAGAGAGAGAGAGAGAGAGAGAGAGAGAGAGAGAGAGAGAGAGAGAGAGATTGACCTCTTCCAATAAAGCCATATCTCCTATATTTCCCCAAAGCAGTTTTACCAACTAGGAACTGAGCATTCAAATATGGGAGCCTATGGGGACCTTTCCCATTCAAGAAACCACAACTATACTTTATTTTATTAATTTTGAAAAAAAATTATTTTATTATTTTGTGTATGGTTGCTTTACCTGCATGTAAGTGTATGTACCATGTATGTTCCTGGTTCCTTCAGAGGTCAAAAAAAGGCACTGGATCCCCTGAGGCCAGAGTTACTGACGGTGGTGAGCCACCATGTGGGTGCTGGGATTTGAACCCAGCTCCTCTGGAAGAGCAACAAATGCTCTTAGCTGTTGAGCCATCTCTCCAGCACTGAAATACAGCTTTAGTACACATTGCAGAATTAATCTATTTAGATTGGAGGGCAGCCTGGCTACTTCAACTCTAATTAAAGAATTACATTACATTCACATGTCCACCTACACCTATACACAGAAAAACATCTGGAAGGATTTTCACCAAAGTGCTGATAGTGGTTGCTGTGGTTGGGTTTGGGATGTCTCCCAAAGCTTCTCAAAGTTGCTCTTTAGAGCCAGGCTGGTTGGCACACATCTGTGGTCCCTGTGGTCCCACACTTGGAAAGTGGGAGCAGGAGGGTCCAGTTCGGGGTTGCCGTTGGCTACATAACAAGTTCCAAATAGTTGGTTACCTAAACATCTCTGTCTCCAAAGAAATAAAACACTGTTCTTTAGCATGGTGCTGGGAGATGGTGGAAAGTTTAAGTGGTACAGTTTGCTGGGAGCCTTTAAGTCACATGCCACCGAAGGGTATTGACCCCAGCGTCCTACCCTTTTGCTCCTAGCATTGAGCTGAAGAGGGTTTGACTTGGCTGCATGCTCCACACGCTTGTTCTGCTCCCTCATAGGCTGCTTCACCACAGGCCTAAAGGTCACAAGGCCAACCAGTCACGAGCTGAGGCCACCAAAACCATGGGCAGAAGTGCTCGATCTTCTTTGTAAGTCAGTTATCTTCAGAATTTGTCACAGCAGTGGAGACAGATGACTAACATTTTCTATCTCCAAGGAGCAGGATTCCATTACTTTCTTCTTATCCCTTTTATCTCTACCTGCCTTCAGTTTCTAAGGATGTAAATATCAGCATTTTCAAGTGAGAGGGAGGATGTTCATTTTAGTAAACTAAATTTGGAATTTTTTTGAGGTTTTGTATTTGCAAGTTTTTTAAAATCATAAAGTTAATTTTAAAAATAAAAAAAAAATAAATAAATTGAGGGTGGCAGCAGGATGGCTCACTGGGCGAAGGGTATGTGGAGCAAGTCTGATGAGCTGGATTTGATCTCCAGAACCCGTGTGAAGGTAGGAGAGGACCAGATCCACAAAGCTGACCTCAGACCTCCTACACATGTGCACCAGACACGCGTGATCCCCATCTCATCCACACATACAGATAGCAAAATAAAAAAATAAAAATAAATTTGGCAAATACAAATTACTGTCAAAGTAACTTAGTACCTGTCTGTCTGTTTGCCTGCCTACCTTCCTACCTACCTACCTTCCTATTTACTCTTAAATTTAGAACCCAGGGGTGAGCATTGTGCTATACTGACTAGTATCATCACAGTTCCTAAATTAGTATGTTAATAATATGGCTGAGGAAATGGGCTGATGGACATGTACACTGTCTCCGAATCACTTTTGCCCCTCCCTGCCCCTGCAAAGGACAGCCATCTGCTTGATAGCTCTTTGTAGTGAGTCCAAGGCCTGTCTCTTTGTCTTACACAGTGAGTTTACCCATGAGATTTAGGACACTTTTACCATAATATTTATTCAGTTTTATGGCTTTAAATATAACACTAACTCCTAATAATCAATATTGATTTAACTATAATATCTTATTTATAGACACAGTCCTCTGGTTTGCATATGGGCTCAAGCTATAATGGAACAGAAATAAGCCACTCACTCTCCTGGCCCCAGGCCAGCACCATCAGCCTGTATGAATGGCTGTGAGGCTAAGATGGAGTTTGTAGTTTGTGATGTTCCCTGATCATCATCCCCACCAAAATGGCTGCCTCCTGCCAGCCAGTAAGTTACTGGGGGCTAAGCATGCCTATTCTGAGGTCCTACCATCAATCTTGGGCTACAAACACTGCAAATGTAAAGACAACCAGTTCTCAGTAAAAATGTGAAAGGAAACCAGACGGTGTTGGCACACACCTTTAATCCCAGCAGTTAGGCGGCAGAGACAGGTAGATCTCAGTGAGTTCAAGGCCAGCCTCGTCTACAGAGTGAGTTCCAGGACGGCCAGAATGGTTACATAGAGCAACCCTGTCTCGAAAAACTGAAGCAAAACAAAACAAAACAAAATGAAAAGTGAAAGGCTTTGATGGTAGAGAATATGATGGGTAGAGAAATATCTAGGTGTAGAAAGACTAAGGTGTAGCTTGGGAAAACAGAGCCTTTGCCCCACCCCATCCTAAGGAGCTCAGACTGGGGAAGCCTGAGGTCAAGAAGATAACTTGTTTGCAATTATGTAACATGAATAATAAAAACCCAGAGACAGATATTGGGGTTCAAGCTGAAGATCAGAGAAGCAAAGCAGCCAGCTGCTAGAGGATTCTCACCTCTACCAATGCTTAGCCTGAAGGGGTGATCCAGAACCTCAGATAGCATCTTGAGACTACACTGAGCTCTTTATATTCTCTTTAGAGCTGGCGTTAGAGGGGTGAGCTCTATTTCTCTTTTAGACTGATTCACTCTGTGTAGCCCTGGATGGCCTTGGACTCACAGAGCTCCATCTGCCTCTGTCTCCTGAGTCCTGGGATTAAAGGTGTGTGCTGCTACTGCTCAGCTTCTATAGCTAACTAATGTAACTGGCTTTGCATTCTGATTTCCAGTGGCTTTATTAGATCATAAATAATATATCACCACACATTTGCCTCATACTGTGTCCTCCACTGACTAAGACACAATGTCCATTGCCCAGAACATGGCTCCTCTTTTTGGACATTTCTGGAATCCCCACTCTATTCGATGAGTATGGTGAAGAGCTGCATTTATATCGCTGCAGACTCTCAGCAGACAGACAGACAGACAGATACACACACACACACACACACACACACACACACACACACACCGCGTTATTCATTTATACTTCTGAAGACAGCTCCCCAAGGAGCCTAGGACTTAGGCTTGCCCAATCAAAGCATTCTTGTCCTTGATTATAAATTAGGGTGAACCCCAGGGCTTTTGGAGGAGTCTGGTTATTTTTCAATATAAGTAAAAGTAAAAGGTATTGTAGTTGGTGCTGGTGATGGTTAGTTTAACTGTCAACTTCCTACAACCTAGGACAGCTTGTGGAGAAAGCCTGAATGAGGGTCTTCCTTGATTAGGTTGGAGTGTGGGCATGCCTGTGGGGGACTCTTGATTGTTAGCTGACATGGGAAGACCTCATGTCATCAGCTGGGCTCTGGACTGAGTAGCAACCAGAGAGTGAGCAAACAAGATCCATGCCCTTCTTTCTCTGCTCTTGACTACTGATGTGATGTTTCTCTGCAATAATGGACTATAACCTGGAATTCTAAGACAAATAGGTCCCCTCTTCCCCACATTGCTTTTCTTTGTCCCCTGCTGTTTTATCATACTAATAGCAGAGATGCTAGAACAGAGCTCCTATTGCCATGTGGCACTGTGACAAGCCAATGTAAAAGACATGACCAAGATGAGCCTTGCAAGAGCCCCTACTATTTTCTTCATACTCTAAATCCTTTCTTGGAGAATACGCACCTCCACCCCAACTCCATACAGTACTAGGCACGTGTGACCTTCACTCTTGTTTACAAGTGACTTTATCAAGGTGTGAACATCTACCTAACCTGGCCAGTGCGATTCTCTCTCTCAGCATAGGGATTACATGAGTAAAACAGGATGGGAACAGTGTAACTACAGGAATATACAGTTGTATTACAGAGTAATAGAATGCTGATGCTCCGGCTTGTTCACTGTTCTTGGGGCACACTTCCAGCTGTAACAAGCTAGCGTGATGAGGACACAAAGAAGCATAATGACAATACCAGCTGTGTTTTGGTTAGTTACTGCTCATAGACTACCCCAAGTGAAGGCCTCAGACCAGCTGTTTCTCATTCCTGGTTCTGGGGAAAGCTGGACTTGGCTGGGTGGTTCTTACCCAGGGGCTGGTGTTGTATGAACTTGCAGCTGGCCTGCATATCCTGCTTGGGTGTTATCTAGCAGTTGACACTGGCTAGCAATGATGCTTATTGGCAAATAGTGGTTCTGGGCAAGGAACTCTTCTGGGACTGTGTCCAGAGCCTTCTGGTGTGGCTTGGATTCCTGTTGCATGTGCCCGGGTTCCATGTGGAAATGTCCCCAGAGCAAGAGGCTGAGGAGAAGGAAGCAAAAAGCACCAGGTTCCCTCAAAGACTAGACCTTGAGCTATCACAGTGTCAGTTCTACTGTATTGGAACAAGCAGTGTCCGACCTGTCCAGATCGCATACCTACTTACAGGTGTTTGGACCCGGGGAACCACCTGATCAATCTAGACCAATCACATGGCTGCATCTTAGGCTGGAAGGGAGGGATCAGCTGTTTGTGGTCTTTGCTTTTTTTCATCAGTCTTCTGGTAACGTGTCCTTCTCTGTCTTTGCTAGGCCCAGGAGGTTACCGGGAGCGGAGACATTGGACAAACAGTAATGATTTCTGGTCATGTGCAAGGTGGGTTCTATTTCCTTTAGTCCTTAGGACAGTCTTTTAGTGCCTCACACTTTATAGGTGAGAACATTGAGGCGTGGAGAGGATGCAGGGTGAAGGATGCTCCATTGTCAAACAGCAGACTCTCAGCTATAAGAGGTTGAGATGATAAAAGCCCAGTTAACATCTCATGGAAGAGGGGCAAGAAGCGGGGAACTCCCCACCTGCAGGTGTCTTCCCAGTGGGCTGGGGTGGTGACTCAGTTGGTAAAGGGCTTATGTGGGCATGTGGACCCAAGTTTAGATCACGAAGGCTCCTGTAAAAGCCACTCTGGTGACCTCTGTCTGTAACTCCAGCACTGGGGGCCTAGAGTGAAGGATTTCGGGGGCTTGCTGACCAGTCAGTCTAGCTGAATCTGTGAGGTCCAGACCCCATCTCAAAAAATGAGATGGAGAGTGATTGAGGGAGATTCTCAATGTTTACCCATGGCCTATCCACACATGTAAATATATTTATGTATGTGTGCACGCGCGCACACACACACACACACACACACACACACACACACACACACACACACACACACACAGAGAGAGAGAGAGAGAAAGAGATATTCTCCCTAGATTTCACCTTATTGCCCTTAGAAGGTGGGTGATGTCTCCTTCCTTCTTGGTAAGATGACTGCCGTAGGTACCAGTGATTGAACCAATCATATGGGTACATGTGAGGCTTGAGGGACCAATCAGGAGGGTTTCACTATGTAGACCTGGCTATTCTAGAGCTCTCCATGTAGACCAGCCTTGAACTCAAAGAGATCTGCCTACTTCTGTCCCCAAGAGCTGGAGATTGGAAGTTTGTGCCTCCTCATCCCACTGTTTCTTTTTGAAAGGTCCTACAGACTTCCTTCTGTGTCATAGTCCAGACCTAAATAAGCGAAACACTGAGGACAGTATTGCTAAGACTGGTTTAAACTAGACATAGGTGGCAGGTACATGGTAGCTGTTACTGTCATGCAACTTGGGGGTGACATTTATCATGCTGCCAGGGTACCTTGCTGCCTCTGGCCACCCATGAACGAGGATAGATCTCCTTAGCCCCATTGTGGGGACCTCAGGCACCAATACCAGGTAGATTTTTGACCTTTGCTATGTGCCTGGTTCCTGTGCATTTCTGTTCCTGTTATCCAGGACCAGCTAGAGAGGACAAAGCCCCTTGTTACCTCTTTGTAGTGTTTCTTGAAGCTTGGATACTCAGCACTAGGGGTCATCATACCTTTTCTTCTTGCTCCAAGGACACCAAGAATATCCCCGGGTATCTTGCTGCCTCTGGCCACCCATGAACGAGGCCATGGAGACAGTTTAGGAGAAGCAAGCCACTCACTAAGGACCCTGGACACTCTGGGTGGCATTTCTGACACCCAGGAGCTTTTGGTAGGCTCTGACAGCTACTGGTGGGGGCTGGGAGATAGGTAGAAGGAGAGGGAAATACATTTTTAAAGATAACCTGGAGGCAAATATAATATTTATACTTATTTATCCTCAGAGCTCACTCGCAAGGCCCCAGACATGTCTAATGAGCAGGAATTGCAAAATGGCCATGAGTCCTACTTGTTTGCTTTGCAGACTCTCCTAGCAGGCACGTGGACCCACATTTTTCAACTGTGCAACCGCTGCAGGCGAAACGGCTGTAAGGAACAGCAGAGCATGTAGCAAGCGTCTGACTCCCAGAGGCAGGGACCCACAAAACTGCCAACCCAGGAAAATGAGATGCTCCCATCCCCTCCCCTTCACAGAACACAGAGCTTCCGCACGTATGCCCCAGCTCAGGGTGCACGCACACACACACACACACACACACACACACACACTTATGCTGAGGTACACTGAGATCTTCTGTACCTTTACCCCTCTTTCACAGTCCTGTGGACATATCCTTATACGATTCCATACACGCTCTCTGATGGGTGTAGTGAGTGCATCCTGTGGCAGAAGGCTTGGTGGCTGTGGTCTTGTTCTGGTCAGGACTCTTATCATGTCCTCTGGTCATTCTGGACACAGATCATAAACATGGCCTCCTGGACCACTGAGATGGCTCAGTGGGTAAGGGTGATTGCCACCAAGCCCAAGTTTGGTCCCTAAAACTCATGTGGTGGAGAGAAAAAGCCAACTCCTGCAAGTTGTCTTCTGACTTCCTCATGTAGCACACATGAACACACATACACACGAACACATGCACACATATAAATAGATGAATATAGGAAATAAGTATGATGTCCTATGTACATAATGATCATAAAGAGATTAAAGGGAAGAGAATGCCATAGAATTTCCTATATGGTTGACTTTAACCCAAGTAGCCATGTAAAGCATCTATATGTACAATTATATAAATATATCTACAAACACATATGCATACATTCAAACAGAAAAATATATGGTTTTAAATAAATGTGTGCTCATACAAATGCTGTACAATTAGACTGGGGTTGGCTTCTGGGCCTTACTCGTGGGGACAGGTAAAGCCCTTAACTATTGGGACGGCATCTGCCCTGGGTCCAGAGTTCTTAGGCTGGGTCAGGCTTGCTGCCATGTCTCCTGAAATCGCCAGTACTTCTTTCTTTGTAGCCCTCATACAGTTGTCATCTGTGGTGCTGGTTTTTCTAGGCTGCAGGGAGGTGGGGGGGGTGCAGGGAGCTGTGTCTCCTTGGTCAGCCTTTACTAAGAAGGTGCTTAGTAAAGGAACAAGGGACAGGACCTCTCCGCTGCAGTGTGTCCTTTCTGTGTCCTCTGACCATCAAGTGGGCACCAGGAGGGCCATTTCTTTTAATGCCAACCAACAGCAGTGAAATCCCAGGCTTTGTCTGCAGTGTACATCTGTCAAACAGAACACAAGGCCTATAATTTCTATCAAGGTGATTTCAGACTCTGGAGTGCTGGCAGCCTGGGTAACTGGGAAACAGCATCTCTCTACAGTACAGTTTGGATCTGGACTATCCCCACACAGGCTCATGTTTACATCAACTGGTTACCAGCTGGTGGTGCTGTTTGGGGGAAGTCTTAGGGTCTTTAAGAGTCAAGGTCTGACTGGGGGCTGGAGAGATGGCACACTGGCTAAAAGCACTGACTGCTCTTCTAGAGGTCTGGGGTTCAATTCCCAGCACCTACATGGCAGCTCACAACTGTCTGTAATTCCAAGATCCAAAACGCCAATGCATGCAAAAATACCAGTGTACACCGGGTGTGGTGACATTTACTCAGGAGGCAGAGACAGGCAGATCTCTATGGAGGCCAGCCTTGTCTACAGAGCAAGTTCCAGGGCAGCCAGAGCAGTTACACAGAGAAACTCTGTCTCAAAACAAACAAACAAAAAGACACCAACGTACATTAAATAAACTACTAAAAAATATGTCAGTGTTAAAAGAGAAGAATCAAGGTCTGCCTGCAAGAAGCAGGTCTCTTCAGGATCACAGTCTTGAGGGTATTAGCCTGGCCCTACTTCCTAGCTCATCTCTGCTTCCTGACCGGCTGTCTCATGCACAGGGCGACAGGGACTAAGTGTCTCCCACCACCATGCCTTACCTGCCATGATGTACTGCACCCACTGAGCTTCTGCTAGGTGTTTGGTCACAGCAGAGAGAAAAGTGACTCATACTCCCTGTTTGTATGAGGAGGATCATGGCTGACCTGGTGGGGCTTTGAGGACAGTTATGCCTACAGGGACTGTCTTCAGCTGTGCCTGGGCTCAATGGAATGATCTGCTTTCATATAGGACAGTCAGCTGGAGTGGATGACCTGAGCATGGTCTCCCTTTTCCTTTCCTTATGGGCTTTTGGGAGAAAGACAGACATACATCTTAAAGAGCTGATGAGAAGTAAGGATCATGACAACTGCTCGAACAGTGACCATTTGCACACAGATCCCCTGCCTGGTACATAGGGCTCAGCCCTATAAGATGCATTTCCTGTGCTTGCTGTGCAAGTGTAAGGATCTAAGTTTGAATCACCAGAGCCCACATAAAACCCAGACATGTAGAATGAGCAGCTCTAATCTTAGTTCTCCTTTAAGGAGATAGGAGGCAGAGACAAGAGAATCTTTATAAACTTTGCGGACCCTGATGCATTCGGTGGCAAACAAACACAAAACAACATAAAGACGGTCTCAAGCAAGGAGATTGTCCTCTAGCCTCCATACACACACTGTGATGTGTGTGTGTCTCTCATCACATGCATCTCTCTCTCTCCTACCCCCCTCTATCCCCCCTCTTATACACACACACACACACACACACACACACACACACACACACACACACCGAACATTGAGTTCTGTCTTTAGAACAACTCATCCCACAACTCCCCAGACCTGCTAACACGGTCACCCCTGTCCCCCCTCTCCTGCTCCTATCCCAGCTTTCCTCATGCCTGTTACTTTGAGGGACATGGGGTAAAAGTACACTTGTATCTTACTGAATTGTGGTGTAGTTCGTGTAACAAGGAAGAATGTAGGTAAGCAACATGCAACAAAAGCTAAGTTTGACCCAAGAGCATATTTTTACTTTTGTGTCACTCTGACAAAACACCTGGGGGAAATAACATCATGAGGAAAAGGATCTAAGTTGGCTCAGTGAGTCTGGAGATTTCCGGGAAGGTGTGTGTGTGTGGGGGGGGCAGCTCCACCCGTGTGGTGGGAGTATGAAGTGGCTGGGTGTTCATGTGGTGGTGGACCAGGAAGCAGAGTCGGCTAGCCTGGAACCAGGGGTGGACATGTCCAACAGAGGCTGTGTCTAGTGACATTAATACTCCCACCAGCCAGGTTCCCTCTGTGAAAGGCTCCACTGCCCTAAAATTAGCTCTACAAGCCAGGCACCAAGTACTTAAAACACGAGGTTTCAAACCCTAGCAAGCTAAAAGATAGCTCTTAGCAGAACTTCCCAAAGGCATTCTGACTCTGCATGGCTGGAGCTGTTAGGAAGGGCTGTGAAAGAAAGAGTGGATTGGGGGACAAGGCAGTTGGACAAGCATCTGTTAGAGTGGACCATGAGTCTTCTTGACTTTAGTCCTGTTAGCAATAACATATTAATGTCATTTGGGAATCTCTGAAAGAGACTGAAGTCCATAGTTTAACTTGTTCCCCTTGGGAACCTGGCTCTGCCCATGCAGCCTGGATATTCCTGTGATCTGAGCCCCAAGCACTCATGGTCCAGAGAGCTCTTCTCACATCCTCCTGCAGGCGGGAGTAGCTGGTTGATGCTTTGGAACATCTAGAAGAGGAAGCAAAGGAAACCCTTGTACCAGGGACCTAAAGCTCACGCTGCAAAAACAAGAGTGTTTTTGTCCCAAGGGGCAAGTGTCCATGTGGTCACCTCCTAGGGAGCCTCCCAGAACGCTTCTGGCTCCAGCCTTCCCCAGGGACAGGGGCCTTCTTGATGTATGGGGAGCTGACCTTTTCAAGAGGGGTATTGGGGGAAGTGGGGCTACAGCTGGGCTCCTGACCCTCTGACCCCTCGGGTTTACAGCCATTGCCGGAAGGACCACTTGCAATGGTGACTCAGCCCTTGGCCATGAGTGGCTGGGCTGCATTGGCTGGGCAGGGTCCTTGCAGCTGGCTGAGCCTGCTTCCACCAGTCTGGGTCTTGCACTTTCTTTCTTCACCCTTGACTTTTAATCTTGGAAGTTTTCAAACCTATGGACAAGTTTGGAAGAATAGTGTTATTATTACCCATGAAGCCTGTGTGGGGAGTTGGTCTGTTGAAACTGTTTGCCACATTGTTACAGCTGTCTCTTTTTGGTATAGTATTTGCAGGTGAGTTTGGATACTGTGACTCTCCTCTCCAAGTGCTCCTCCCAAGACTAAGGCTATCCTTTATAGTCACATCGCTATTGCACATAAGGAAATCAGTAGCAATTCCAAAACATTAGTTTTTAGTTCAGTCACATTTCCCAATCCTTCTCAAATAAGATTTTTAGATCCTTTTGTTTAAAGTAAATAATTTGAACTCTGGGCTGGGAGCATAGCTCAGTGCTTGCCATGAAAGCACAAGAACCTGAGTTCCATCCCCAGAACCTACTTAATTTTCTTTGCTTCTTTGAGGTCGCTTATCCTGGATACTCTGCCCCTCAGCATCCCAAATGCCTCTATTCCCAACGTCCAGCTTATAGAAGCCACACCCACCTCATCTCCTTCCAAACTCAGCCTCATGGCCTTAAGGTCTTATGCCAGCACTACCCTCTCAGTGCTTCCTGTCTGGTGTACAAGCTTTTGCTTGTAGCTGGTAGAGTTTTGCAAGCTCTGAGGAGTCAGGGGTTCAAATCCCAGGTCCTTCACACACTGTGACTTTGCTTGTGCCAATTCACCTGTAACTTCATTTTCCTCATTCCTAAGAGAGGGAGACAGAGAGAGAGAGAGAGAGAGAGAGAGAGAGAGAGAGAGAGAGGAGAAGGTTGTCAAAGACAAGGCTTCATGATGCTTCAGGATCCAATGGTGCTTTCACAGAGTGCTTGGCAGGGTGAATGTGAGTGCCTGGCAGACGCTAAGCACTATGAGCAGAGGCCCTGCTGGCTGAATTTCCTTCCTAGACCCCACATGCAGCCTGACACAGAGCAGCTGGGGATATCCTGAGGGTCATTTCCCCCAAATGCCAAACGGGTCCCGGCAGATGCCACAGACCTGGGGCTTGCCTGCATTTTGGCATTTCTTCATCACCCCCCTCAGTGGGGCAAGACTCGGCTGGGCCCACAGCCAGCAATAAAGCGGATGCTAATCATATCATTATATGCTGAATAATTAACTGTCATTTAAATATTCATATGTTGTTGGGGGCAAGGCCTTTTATCAGTATCTGGGGACATGTCAGCAGAGGAAAGAGATGGATGTCACCAAGGCTGACTTTGCCTGTGAAGGGCGACCTGGGGTCCAGGGAGGGCCATTGCAGTGGCCACCAGACAGTCAGCTAATATATAACTGCAATATCCTCATGTGATAAACGACAACTTCATAAATGCTTGATGCATATGAGCAAGCCTAAAACAATATTGGAAGCATTAATTTCATTTGACTAATGCTTATCTATATTTTATTCTGTTCCATCTTTAAAGAAGCCCCTCTTTCCTTCAGGAGAAGGGTGGTAGGGCCCAGGACTGGTGATGGGCCAGAGCCTCCCAGGGTGGCACTTCCTGCTAGTTCTGCCTTTGGGATGATGTGGCTTGTCATGTCTGTCATGAACTGGCCATGAGTATTGGAGGCCTGCCTGGGAGTTTGCTTCTAGCCCCGTGAGATAACCCTGTGGGATAATTCAGCCTCTCTGGTGGTATTAGGGGAGAGCAGCGTGGGTATCACGGGTTTGGCCAAGAGGAACAAAGCTATGAAGATGCCCACTGGCTGTCAGGGATGAACCAAGAGGAGAGGCCTTGAGGACGGAAGTATGGGCAGGTGGGGGCTGTTAGGAGTGACTGCCCTGTGTTGGAGTGTGGGCGGGGAAGGGGCAGGAGAAGAGAAAGGGAGTGGAGGGAGTGAACAGACAAGAGAGCCAAGGTGAATGGCACTTAAAGGCCTGGCGAGGGTGGACTGGCTGTCCTAGGGAGAAAAGCAGCTTGGTAGGGGTTAATAACAAGGGCTTCAGAATTGGAGAGCCATGGGTTGGGCTCCAGCTGTGCCTTTAACTAGCTGTGTGACTTTAGAACCTCTTGTTTTCTCTCTCTCTCTCTCTCTCTCTCTCTCTTTTCCTTTTTTTGGTTTTTCAAGACAGGATTTCTTTGTAGCTTTGGAAACTGTCCTGGAACTTGCTCTGTAGACCAGGCTGGCCTCGAACCCACAGAGATCCACCTGCCTCTGCCTTCCGAGTGCTGGGATCAAAGGTGTGTACCACCACTACTTGGCTTGGAACCTTCTTTTTTCAATCCTCAGTTTCCACGTGTAAAATGGGAACCAGTGTTTAGTGAATGGGTTCATTGTGTATTCTGTGTGAGTTCTAAGAAGGGACATCAAACTTGGCAACTTTCAGTAATGCTTCTCACCACATTAGTGGGTTGAGGATGACTTATCTGGTCCTCTTCTGAGGGTCTCACATAACTCCATCAAAGGTCAGCTAAGATTATTCATCAGTAGGCCAAAATGGTAGATAGTGGTAGAGATGGTGGTGGTGGTAGTGGTGATGGCGGTGGTGATGGCAGTGGTGATGGTGGTGGTGATGGCAATGGTGATGGCAGTGGTGATGGTGGTGGTGATGTTGGTGGTGATGGTGGTGATGGTGGTGGTGATGGTGGTGATGGTGGTGGGTGTCTGCTTTCAAGAACCCTCTACAGTCAGCTGACTTTTGCTTCCTTTCAGGACCTCCCTCTTGTTGGTTGTCTGCTAAGGAGACCATCAACTCTTGAGTGATCCATAGTCACTGGTCTGGAGATTTTTTCAGCATGGCTGCAGCCTACGTCAAATAAGAGACTGTACCTAAGACAGAGCTTACACAGTATAAAGTAACCAGAAGCATGGAGGGGCATTGTCACCTTTTCAATCTATTAGAGGTAAGTGACAGGCTCTGCCCACAAATATGGGAGAGGATATTACTAGGGTATGAATACCAGGGGGCTGGGGTTGTTGGAATGCCCCTCAGGTCTCTCCACCGTATTTAACAATGATGGCAGTAACTTCTCAGTACCAATTACTCACTGTCTCCGTGTTTTGTGAACTTTCTCATCTCACCTACAGAACAACCCAGGATGACCAGTGACTACTATCACTGTACCAATGAATGAATGTGGAGCTCAAGGAGCCCCATCCTGACCAGGGGGAGTCAGGGGCACTTTGGACTGGGTCATGGCCACCATGTGATCCGACACTGAGTTGCTGGTGAAGATAAACCACGGAAGACGTCCAGGACACGCCCTGTTCCAGGTCTGGTCACTAACAACCCTAAATAACCCAGGTGGGACTCCCTCTGGCAGCCCCATCTGTCTGTACCCTGTTCCCCTAGGAAGGCTGCCTTCATACCCCTGAATGCTCACGTGACCTTCATGTGGGTACACGTAACTGCACCGCACCTGGGGCAAAATGAGGACCACAGAGGACAACGTGGTATGGTTCTCTTTACCTGGAGCTCTTGTTGGTTGGTGCCTCAGGCCTCAGCATCAGTACCACTCATCCTTTGTGGCTGCGGTAATAGCTTGCCATAGACAGTGTCTGCACATATTTATCATCTTGCAGTCTGAGGGTCGGAAGTCTGAGATAGATTTCACTGGACTCAACTCAATCACGGGGTGGCTCTATTTCCTGCTGTCCCAGTTCCCTTGGCTCTGGGCCCTTTCCTATATCTCCATGGCTGGTCACATCTGTCTCATGGGGCATCACTTGACTCCTCCAGGACACATGATATCACTGAGCCACACAGGTGACCCAGGACATGCTCTCTGCTGTAAAGTCAGCTGGTTAGTAACTATGCTCACAGCCTTAATTCCTCATAGGTCAAGTGACATAGCAGATTTTTAGTCTCCAGGATTAGGACTCTAGCTAGCATCTAGGGCCTTCTGGGGTGGAAAATATGCCTCCATGTCAGCCTTTACTTCTCCTTTCACCACCTTAGCCCTCTCCCAAGGGCCTGGAGTTTACACTAGAGCCAAGCAAAATGTAAATTTAGTCTCTGGATATAAGATAATGAAATATGATAACACATGGAAAAGAAAGAGAATGGAAGAAGAAGGAGGGGAGGGCAAGGAGGGAAAGGGGAAGAAAGGGGAGGGGAAGACAAGATAGGGGAGTGAAGGCACTTGTCATATCTATACATTTTAAAACTCTGTCCTGGGGTTCCTATTAGACCAAGCTCCCTACCACCCAACCTGAGCCAAAGTTGGGGCTACAGAGATATCAGTCAGCACCTTAGCATTGCTCATGACTTTGTGTACACTGAGCAGGCCTTCTGTGGGATGGAGTGGCCAGCACTGGAGCCTGTGTCCAATGCCCCTTAGCAGGATGTCTTGTGTAATACCCAACCTACACATGGTCTGTGGCTCTGTCCTGCTGTCTTATACAGCATGTGGCACAAAGCACAAATGTGGGCAGCGTGCTTGTTGAATGTGTAATTGAATGAAACCCAGTGCCTTTCATTCACTCTGCACCCTGCTCAGGGATCTGTGACCTCCTTCGGAGTGCTTGGCTCTTCAGAACAGGCTCTAGCCACAGGCAAGGTGGATACTGTATGCGCGTGTGTGAGCATCAATTACCGGCTTCATTGACCTGGAACCCAGAGTGGGAGCCTGTGCAGGAAGTGACCATGGCCTGGGCTGGAAAGGCCAGGCCCGGGAGCTGAACCGTGGGGCTTCTGGGCTGCCCTCGCAGCTGCCCCAGCTGCTTCCTTCCCACTCTCTCCTCTCACCCCCCTACCCCCACACATTCGAGATTCCCAGGAGGTCGAGCCTAGTGTAATTACAGGGTATCTGCTGCCTCCCTATAAATCTAATAGACTTTTTGGCCTTGTCAGATTAAAACTTACCTATCAACCCGCCGCAGTCCTCTAGATCTCCCTAAATCTGTACTTGGGAGAGAATTTATGGCCAGGAATTGCATTTTGCAAAATGATTAAAGTTGCCAAACAGCCATAAAAAGTTGCAGGAGGAGATATGGTTTTTTTGAAAGTCTGCTTAATTTATAAGGGGTGGAAGGTTTATTGTCATTTAGAGTCCACAGCAAGGCAGCGATGGAGCGTTTGGCGGCAGCTGTGCACAGCTGCTCTTGCTTTATGCCTTTTACATGTTTTTAAATTGCCCTGTTTGAATCGGGGCTTCTGCAGCGTTGGAAGCAGTGTGGTTTGCAGAAGGGTGGTTCCCCCTGCCCTCTGACGCTGGCCTCTCTTGCCCTACTCCTTAAATTACCCAAGGCTCACTTTCCAGAAGTGCTCCTGGTTGATCCAGTCTCATGAGGACCGTTCCATGCCTTCCTCTGTCATCATTGGCCGGCCCCTGTGAAACACCAGCAAACGCTCACAGGGGCAAAGCTTTTAAGTATATAGGCGGTTTTGTGTGTCATGTCTTAGCACTTGTCACCCTGGATTAAATGATTAAACAAGATCAAACACTCAAGGCTCTAAATGGCTGGTGTTACCTCTTGAGCTAATAAATAGAATTAGGGCTCCCATTTATTGACCACATGCGAGGCACCAGAACCTCTGTGTCACTCCTAGCACATTAGTTCACAGAATCTTGGCTGTCATGGTGAGAGATAGCTGTCAGTTTCACCTGGGTTTGGGGAAGTGTGAGGAAGTTAAAGCTCAGGTCAGGCAGTCAACGCTCCATGCACATCAACCACTATTAGTAATGTCATTAGGGTCAGCGCCTCACTTGTGTGTCTCGAAGGTCTGCCTGCACAGAGCAGACCCTGGATGGATGCTGCTGAGGGTGAGCCCGCATGAACTGAGCTGTCCCAATTGCTGCTTCTTACCCCCCTCTTTCCCCCTTACAGTCACCAGACCCTGGATCATCTGAAGTCTGACTTAGCCTGAAGCCTGGTGTTTGACATGTCGTAGCTCATTGTTCATTGGAAAGATGACTGTCCTCTGAGAACAGTTTTAGGAATCCCATCCTGCAGGAGAGAGGAGGCCCAGGGTGTGTGACACCTGTTCAGATCACAGCCATCATGTCAGAGCCAGGATTTTGGATTTCAAGTCCCATGTTTTGTTTTGTTGTTTTGTTTTCTCACCAGCGCCCACCTAACCACCTGCCAGGCATTTGGGGGCGATTCAGAAGTTTTTCTCCTTCATTACCATCCTGTCTAGTATTTATTAAATATCCATCACTCACCAGCTGCATAGACTCACAAGGGAGCCTCATAACACCCTTGCAAGGTATATATTATTTCCCCCATTTTCGGGTGTAGAAACAGACTGAAGGAGGTAACACAGTGATTGGCTGAGCTGATTCCAGAAACAAGGGTCAGCATGACTCGGATAAAGGCTGATGAGGGTTGACCTGCAAACCCAGCTTGGCAAGGGCTGGCAGGAGGCTTAGGAGAAACTTCTGGAAGACTATTTCCCAACTGACCTTTGAGGACAGAGTGGAGCTTTGTCAGACAATGGATAGGAATTGTTCTCTGGACAAGCGAGAGCAGAGCTGACTGGGGTGTAGCATTTGAGCCTGACTTGAGTTGTCCTGAACCCCTTCTGGCTTCAGTCTTGAACTTACCTTCCTTCCCTTCAGTGCAAAGACGATCGAGAGGAGGGTCTGTAGGCTGTTGTGCCCAACTGACCCCTAAGCTTTCTATCAACCACATCCACCTTTTCTCCACTTTTTCCCACTAGCCTCCTGCCAGCACCACAGAGTAAGAGCAGTTTGGCATGGATGATGAGTTGGAACCACTTGGATGTACTCCAATGCCCCCCAGGCATCCCTGGTCCTCCATCCTTACTGTACAGGCCTGTCTTCCTGCTCACAGACAGACAGGCTTGGCAGGCAAAGCCGCCTCCTCTTCAGTTTTTCCCTGCTTCTCAAACATTCCAGACACCCAAAGGTATCTTCCAGCTCGTCTCTGATTCTTGTTTCATCCTTCCCCTTGTTCATTTGTTGATTCATTCCACAAATATTTTCTGAGCACCCGGCATCTCCTAGGTGCTCTTCTGGGGGGGGTGGCTGGGCTGGGAACACAGCAGTGACCCCAGCTGACCCGTTTATTGTCTTTACAGAGGTCACCACAACCGAATGGATAGACATGATGATTTTAGAGAGTGACACAGGCTTTGATGTCGGTAAAACACAAGGCATCATGGGATGCCTTGGTTTGGCTTGCTTGCTTCAAGAGGGGACATCTGCAGGATTTGTGTATGGTAATGCTAATCAAAGGAACATCTCGATGAAGAGTGTCCCATACCCAGTGGGCAAGAAGGGACAGCAAGAGGCTGGGGCCTAAAGGTGAGTAGCGATCCAGCATACAGGGATCATAGTTAGGCTTTCGATTTCCCCTAAGCACAATAGCAGCTCTTGGGGGCTTGGGTCTGGGGAAGACTCTGACTTGATTTACATCTGTCTCTCTGACTTTTGTACTGAGAACAGAGAGACTATCCAGAGCTTTGGAGCCAGCGGATGACTTAGTTATTGAAATGCCCTCCATGCAAGCGTGAAGTACAGGGTTCAAGCTCCAGAGTTCATTCGGTCAAGCTGGGCAGGGTGCTATGAGCTTATAATCCTAGAGCTGGAGAGACAGAACGGAGGCTTCTTGGGACTAGCTGGCTCATCAGTCTATCCAAATAAGTGAGTTCTGGGTTCATGAGGACACCATCTCAAAGGAGGTTGATGGTGTTCTTGAGGATGACACTCAAGGTTGTCCCTTGACACACACACACACACACACACACACACACACACACACACACACACACACACAAATGTGCCAGTCACCAGTCTGACACCATAGTCTTTTCTAGTACCTTCTCACACCTGCACATTTCTTTCCAGGAATGTCTTTACCCATCCTTTTGCAAAGTTCCTGTTCCTTCCTCAGGACCCAGCTCCTATGCATCCTTCTAGGGAGTCCTTCATCCTTTCCAATGGCAGGATAAATTCATATTCTCACTGTCATTACAAATTCCAACCATGGGCACACATAGTATGTCTGGTCCTTCCCTCTACTAGGCCAAGAGTCCTTCCAACGCCAGGATCTCCTTCTGATGTGTCTTGGAGACCACAGGCCTTCCCTAGCCTGGTCAGGGGGTGTGGCCTGACAGACGATTTCTGGATCGATGTGAGTTGTTTGAGTACCAGGGTCATTGGCTGAAGCACCAAGTTAGCAAGTGTCCTTTGATCAAACAAGATTAGAAGGGAGCACACTGTCTTCCTGGTGATGCTCCAGCAAATCCACACTTTGTGGGACTCCGGAGGGTGTTTCTCAGTGTTTTCTAAAATCAATAGCCAGTGAGAGTCAACATTGAATAGGTATTTCTCAGGAGCTGGTCCTGTATTACCTCGAGACAAGTGTTTGTTAAAAAAAAAAAAAAAAAAAAAAAAAAGATTCTAGTTGCTAGAACACATCTTGTAAATACTTGTGTTTGAAAATGTATACTGTAGGATGCTTTGTGGGTTCCTGTACATGTTCACTTACGACTGTAAATCTGTTTGTCACAGATGCTTCCGATGTCTGCTTGTTGTTTTCTTTTTCTTAATTAATCTATTGATGTAGAATTATGCATCTTTTCTTGTGAAGCTAGGAGTGCATTTAAGAGCTCATTTCCTTGTCTGAGACGCGTGCAAATAAAAGTTAACGAAGATTGAAACAGTGTCCTGCCTCTTTATCCCATCTGAGGACTAACCTGATTTGTTGGGAGTGGCGAGACCAGGCACAAGACAGCTTATGTCCAGTCAGCTGTGAGCTTGCTGAGGACTTGGACGTGGCCTTATCTGCCAAGGCATCTCTAGTCCAAGTCTTGCCTGTTGCTTCAGCAAATGCTTGTTGGTTCCACCCAACTCAGCTGCCCTTCTTCTTGTGACAAAGCCCAGCTGCTTGCCATACTGTAGGGGGTGTGCATCTCCTGCCCAGCCACCTTGAGTATCATGTGACCTGTTCTTACATTGAACTGCCTTGTGTGAATGGCACAGATTGGCTAGGTCTACATGGTCTTGGCAACCTCTTAGTAAATGCTGAACTCGGCATCTCAAGATCTCCATACTTAACCACAGGGATGGTGGGAATGGAGGAGTAAATAACTGGAACCTCCATCTGACACAACCATTTGGTAAAGATGTTAAGCTCCTTTGTAAGTTGTTCACTTCTTTGAGCCTCAGTGTCCACACATATATAAAGGGTATCGCCGTGCTGAGTGGCGCATCTGCTGCTGCGGTACAGGCAAGGGAACCTCTGCCTTTGCTTCTGACATCAGACTACAGGTTGAAACAAAGATCTTTGCCCCAGCTCTGGTGAAGTCCATATCTGCTTTGCTGAGACATCTTGGAACCCGGTGTGGTCAGGGGTTCCTTCAGGATCACACAGATCTACCATTGCTAACCCCCAACAGGGACAGCTGATATCTACCCTGGCTTGAACAAGGCTGTCACTTGCCTTGGTCTTGTTACATTCTCTAGGCTGAAGGCATCTGGACAGGTGGCTCTGGGGTAATTGGTGACAAATGGCCTGTTCCTCTCAAAAGACAATGTAAAACTTCATCCCTTAATGCCACACTCATAGTATTCATTCATTCTACAAGTAGTTCCCAAGATCCTGCTATGTGCAAGGGCCAGGAGGGGCTAAAATACAGCAGAAAAGACATACAGCCTTGGATCCTTGGAGTCTGCACTCTGGGGAGAGGTGGGGAGGGGTGGGGAGGGTTAGTGAGGGGTGGGTGGACGTTTACAGTAGAGGCAGCAGTGAGTGTGGAGGTGAGAGTGAGACCCAAGTGCCCCTTGGCTCTTAGTGCTCCCTCCTGAAAGTCCATCTTCAAGTCTGACTGTAATACCTGCCTATCAAGTTTCCGGCAGATTGTTTGCATCTATGCACTGGAGTAGAAGCAGGCACATCTTGGGTGAGTGTAGGTAGGGGATCTAGTTCCCCCTTTGAGCACAGGTCTCTGTGTCCCCCACCATGTGTTTACCTGATGATCATGTAGAACACAGGTGAGCAATGTGTTCTGTGTGTAGGGGTGAGGTAAGCCATGCAGTTTCATTCTGGGACAAGGTAGAGGAGGAGGCAGATGGAGATCCTGGCCAGTCACTGTGAGTGGCAGCAGAGGGAAGAGGCAGGGTCAGGCCAGCGGTCTGCTGAATACTGAGTCTGAGCAACATGGCGTGGTTTGATCAGAGCAAGGGAGTTTGGGTCAGATAGGGCCGGAAACATGAGAACATTTACACACATGTTGCAGAGTTCTACCTAAGTGTTATGGTCTCTTCCCCTATCATCCAACTTAGGGTCTGCTCCGGAATCAACAAGACTCCCAACTCCAAACCCCCAGCAGCAGAGTGCAGGATGGCATTGTTGTCCATCAAAAAAATCAATGGTTCTTTTGCTAAGTGGTCAATATTTATTTGGCTTTAGCATTGTTTAATTCAATGCATCAATTAAAGATAGTGTCATGTCTGCTCCGGTCTGCAGCCTCGGCCCTCTGTGTGTCGTTACCTCATCGGTTTGAGATCACTCACATCCTTACATCTCTGCTCCTTTGTCCCCTTGCATAACTCAAGGACAGGAGTAATTGACGTGAAACTTTTAAAAATTAATTTTGCTGCATATGCCACGGAGGGAGAGTGCAAGTCCTCCCAGCCATTTATAACGTCACGGTGATTGGTCCTGACAAAACAATACCTTAAAAACTCACCAAAGTAAATTATGGCCCGAGCAAATGGCTGCTCCGCGGCAGGGCCGGAGGCTTGGAGGGGAGCCAGGCAAAAACAAAGTAATGTGCTTTTGATATTAATAACAGAGATGATATCGATCTGCACGCTAGTGTCACTTCTCCACTCCGGCGAGGAGATTGCTCCCGGCATTTAGTCCACTGAAAGCCACTTTCCATGCAGGCCATTTAATTTTGTGAGTCTTTAATTATGTGAAATGGAGTCTAGTTAAAGGGCCAGGTCCCAGTTTCGCCAGGCGGAGACGTGGGCTGTGATTCAGGAAGCTGTCAGAAATGCATATAACTCAATTCTTAGATCTGCAAATGCAGTTGTCTCTCTAAATGTTTATTTCATCCTTGCGCTTCCCTGGCCTGGTGCCACCGTGCATCAGGACAGACACAGACTCTGATTACAGGACCACATTTTTCAAAGGACCTGAAGTTAATGTGCCTGTTTTCTGCATAATAAAAGCCATAACTCACAGGAACCGCCAACGCCTCTCCCCCACCAAAGGCTGAAGAAGGGGCCGAGCATCCCAGCCCCAGTAATCTGATGTTCCTGGGCCTGGCCTGATTCTGGACTCCTGGTCCGTTTGTGGATCTGTGGCAGACCACACTGGGAGACCACAAATCAGACCACAGACCCGTCCATGGGTCACAATACTTCAGAGGTTAAGGATATAGACAGGAGAGAAACCCACATATAGACCACAGCGGCAGCCACAGCTTCTGCTCTAGACTTCTGGACAGTGGCTCCACAGGGCTGTGCCTGGGGCTCTCTCGGCACCTTTCCTCAGTCAGGTCGCCAGTCTATGCTTTTTCTCATCCACACACGGTGCTTTATGTATGTATTCCCATGCTCCACAAAGACACTCTTTTATTTCTGTGTCTATGTTTGTGCCTACACACACACACACCTATGGCCATACACTGCCCTGGAACTGCTCTTGGACTCTGCTTTGTGAAGTTTTTATGCTGATCTTTCTGTCCTCCGACAGTTCTAGTTGTCCCGGGTATGACAGGAGACTTTATTGTTGAGTCATATCTCCGGTGCTTAAATCTCAGCTTTTCCAGTGGTTCTGGGTGCTGGCTGTGTGACCTACTGCAGGGATCACATGGAGGTGCGCAGGCTGACCTGGCTAGCTTCTGCTGGCATGTATCAGAGACAGACTGGGGTAAAATGGCATACTATGTGTCCAGAACTTGGCACCCTGACAGCGCTAATATCCCAGTCAAGGATGAAGAGCCATCAAGATGGAGCGACACGGGACATGCACACCTTTGTCACACGAGGGTGCCTGTGACCTTGCCTTCTTCTTCCACTTTGTGAGTAGTTTTGCTAGGTTCAATTATTGCTTGTCCAGCCCACGGGAGCCCTGGGATTAGAACAAAGAAGTAGAGAGTGCCTTCTGGAAGTACCCACTGCCAGACAGTAGGAAGTCACTAAAGTCTGGGAAGAGGGCCATGTTACAAGCCTACAAAAGAACCCCCAGTGGTGGGCAGTAAAATGAATTTTATAGAGGAGTGTGGAGGAAGAAGGTGCACAAACAAACACAGCCAGGAGGGGTTAAAGAAAGCCAGCTACAGGCTGGGGAGATTGCTCAGTAGGTACTGTGCTTGCTGCATAAGCACAAAGATGAGTTTGAATATTCTGAAACCAAATAAAAAGCCCGGTGCAATAGCATATACCTGTAATCTAAGCACTGGGAAATGAAGACAGGACGGTCCTTGGGGGTCACTGGTGGAATTGGCTGCAGGTTCAGTGAGAGACCCTATCTTAAAACGGAGAGAGATTGAGGAAGACTCCTGCTGTTAACCTCTGTTACAGTGCGGGAACTGGGGGTGGGGGTGGCAAGAGGGTCTCTTACTGTGGCCCAGTATCTAACATGCATAGGCAATCTTCTGAGGGTAGAGAGGTGCAATCCTACTGATGTCACAGTTCTCTACCTCTGACTATCTTTTCTCCCCTATTCTGGGCTGCAGAGGATACTGAGGTTGCTATCCACCTGTGCACACCCAAAGAAACTCCCAGACGCTGGCGATGACGGTGGACATCGTCGCTCTCCTTGCAGAGGGCCCCGTTTGCAGGGCTGTCCCCTGTGGGGGTTGTTATCATTTGGATGGCCCGGTGTCTCCTGAAGCTTTGTGTGTTGGACACTTGCTTCCCAGGTGGCAGTGTTGCATGATGAGACCTTTAAGAGGAAGAGCCTGGTGGCCTGTGGCTGAGTGGAGCTGTGGTGGACTCCACTAGTTCCTGTGAGAAGGGATTGCTATAAAAGGGTCTCCCATGCT
The DNA here is from genome assembly GCA_030556225.1 of Cricetiscus sungorus. NCBI lineage: Eukaryota > Metazoa > Chordata > Mammalia > Rodentia > Cricetidae > Cricetiscus > Cricetiscus sungorus. Next base: position 119,199,574 of record JANBXA010000734.1, on the reverse strand, counting down.
TCCCATTCTGCCATGTGGCTGTCTTCTCCAACTCGCACGTATTCTTGTCACAAGGCCACCTGTTATACTGCGATGCAGCCAGAAGGCCTTCCCTAGAGCTGAGCAGAAGGCAGCGCTGTGTTCTCGGACCTCTAAAACTCTCAGCCAAATTGACAAATCGACCTCTTTTCTTCACAAATAATCCAGCCTTAGGCATTTTGTTCCAGTAACAGAAAAAAGACTAACGCAAGAGTCTCTCTGTCAGCTCCAGAAGCCATCACAGAAGCCATGCGTGCTATTGGTGTGCAATTACTGGTTTTAGGAAAGGTTTATGGTCTGAAGAGGGTTATAGACATGCTGTGGGATTTGACAGAGATTTTGGGGGTGGGTGAGAGATGGTAGGACTGGAAGGCAGAGAGGATGTGAGGCTAGGAGCTGTGGCAGATGGTTTGCTATCATGTGGAACCCAAGAAGTCAGAATGGATGAGATCAGGGTTGAGTGGTGGAGCACAGCCAGGTCTTTAAAAAGATCAGTGCTGGTTGCTTAGATTGGTGAGGAGGGAGGGACGGAGGGACGGAGGGAGCGAGGGAGCGAGGGAAGGAGGGAGGGAGGGACCAGAGGAGAACTTGTGGGAGTTAGTTCCCTCCTCCCACTAAATGGGTTCTAGTGACCAAACTCAAACTCAGGGTGCCAGGCTTGGTGGCCAGGGTCTTCACCTGTGACACCATCCCAGCAGCCCTCAGGACTGGTTCTTGACGCGCTCCAGTGCAGTGCCGAGTAGAGTATTAACTTAAGGTCATAGGAGAGTATTAGCTTGGACATAGATAGCGAGTGTCTTAGTCGGGCTCCAATTGCTGCTACAAAATAGCAGAGAAAATGAACTTCTAAAGGGGAAAGGAGAATTATTTTAGCTTATAGTTTTCGCAGGTTCCAGTCAAAGACAGGATGGAATGATTGTTTTGAATCTCTGGTGGAAGGGCTAGATGACACTGGTCCAGGACTGTGTGGCAAAGCAAACCATTCACCTCATTGCTAAGAAACAAGAGAGTTAGTGGTATGCCACCTGTGACCATGGGTCCCATACCTTCAGTATAGCCAGCCTGGGGATGGGCCTCTAACCCCAGATCCCATGCCAAATGTTATGTCACATATTATCCAAGCATGTCAGAAGAGCGGTGGCTCATGGCAAGTATGAACCATCCATGGCAAAGTCTCAACCCCAGGTCTGAGGCAGGAGAGTCAACCTTCCAGGGAGGAAGAGTAGGGTTAGGGTAGGAGTGAGTGGAAGCAGAGAGTTAGTAATGACAGCAGGTGAACACTTGCTGTAGGTGAGCTCTGTTCTGTGCACTGCCTGTGTGTAACTCCTTACAAGGACTCTTTGAGGAAGAGACAAGAGAAACTGAGCTCAGAGAGGTTAGTAGTTTGCCTGGGGTCACACAGATAGTAAGGAATGGAGCTAGAATTCAAACCTGGTTCAATTTCAAACTCTGGTTCCAGTGTACATAATTCTAACCCTTAACTTACATTAAAAGGGCTTGTTCTGCCATGGGGAGACTTGAAGGTCTAAATATTATTAGAGGGAGTAGCTAAAGACAGGAGGAAGGTGGCACAATGCAGACTCTGAACAGGTGACAGAGGAGGGGCTGCAAAGCCCAGGGGCAGGGGCTAGGAGGAGGGACCATCTGTGGTATGGGGGATGGGCATGATATAGGTGGGTTGTAGGTCAGATTCTTTCCTGATGACTCCCATTTCTCTGTGAAGTGGGGAGTGAGGTCATCAGGTAAGGAGACAGGGATGGAGGCATCTCAGAAGTTTGAGGAGCAAGGGACATCTGAGCAGAAGAGGCAGCGATGAGGAAGTCAGTGATTGTGACATTGTATGTCTTTACGTGGCATGCAGAAAGCAGGATATCAGGGTCACTCAGGACCATGGCATTGATACACAGGTAAGAAAAGACAGGGACAAGAGTCGAGGGAGATGACACGAATATTGATAAGATGTTCCTCCATGGGCAGTGGTGGCACATACCTGTAATCCTAGCATTTGGGAGGCAGAGGCAGGCTGATCTGAGTTCGAGGCCAGTCTGGTCTACAGAAGGAGTTCTGGGACAGCCAGAGCTGTTACACAGAGAAATCTTGTCTTGAAAAAGAAAAAGCTTGGCCATGGATAGTACTCAATTAAAGAGAGGGGGTTGATGGACCTAGGGAACATAAAAGAGGTAAGTGGATGTCTTGGTCCTGATGCAAACCTGTAGGGATGGAGAGGCAGTGACAGGCATCATGATTCTGGTGTGGGGGGAGCAGTTTAGGTTAATGGCAAGGCTTGTGATGAGACAGGGAGTGCATGGCTGGGGGAAGAGGGGACAAAGTGATTTGAAATGGGGTCAAGGACCTAGGCAACTTGGGTGTTATGTGGGTGGTTTCTGTGGGTGCTAAATTTCCCCCTGACGGGGAGGGAAGGGAAGACCTCAGCCAGGCACCAAAGTCTCCAGCAACTAGACTGACGGGCTGGTCAGGATGGCAGCACGCACATGCTCATTTATGGTGAGGTTGAGGAGAGGAGCAGGACCAAGTGGCTTGGTGTTCCCTGGTGCACCAGGTCTTGAGGCACAAGAAGAGGAGGATAGCATGGAGAAACAGATGGCTCGGGGTCATGGAGAGGAGAGAAGGAAGAACGAAGGGCACCGTAAGTGTGGGGGAACCAGGAAACTAACAGTCTAGGGACCTCTATGACTCTACGGGGTCACAGAGGTTGAAGGTTAAAGCTGATGCTCTCTGAAGATGGTTGGCTCTAAGCTCCATGGCTTAGCTTAGGGAAGAGCGGTCACTCAGTGTTTGATTCCTTCATTGGTTCTGTAGGAGCAAAATGCTCCAGTCCTTTATAGGACCCCGCATCTCTGCTGTATTCAGCCTGATTCTTTGTTCTCTGCCGGGTCCTGTTGGTATTTTGACACTAGACTAGTTTAAATCTTGGTTGGATATGACACAAGCCTTTAATCCCAGCACTACTGAGGGATGCAGCAGTTGGGCAGCTGCAAATTTGGTCTGTATAACAAGACCCCAAGACAAAACGCAAAAGCAAACAAAAGAAGAAGAGTTCATACTCCAGCTGGATAATTCTGAACTTCAGTTCAGCCATATAAGAGCTGTGGATTCAGGCAGACTTTCTCATCAGTCAGATCAGGACACAGAGGCAGGAAGAGTCAGAACTGGGGTTAGCCTGGGCTGCACGGCACGACCTGTCTCAAAGCCAGAAAGATCAGATGTAACCGCAGCTCCATCCTTAGGCTGTTTGAAGACTCTTACATGATGCATGGTGTCTGACACAGAGTGAGGGCTAAACAGCGCATCGAGCATGTACTGATCCTCACTGTGTGCCAGGCCATCTTCTCAGACTGTCACGTAAGGATTTTGTCATTCTCTTAACAGCTGCCAAGTGGGAACTCTTGACCCATCATCCCCATCTATCGAGGGAGTCTTTGTTCAGAGAGGCTAAGCACTTTGTCAAGGGGCAGCACCGTTAAGTGTCGAAGCTGAGGTCAAAGCCAGGTGTCCTGAGCTCAGAGTCCTCAGCCTCCACCATCATGCCAGACGACTTCTCACTGTGCCATGAATGGTAGTAATTAGTAACTATCATCACTAATCATTATATGCTTTTTCATAAATTATATTGCCATGTTGGTTAACCCAGAGTTGGGCCTGTTGTCCACATTAAGCTGGTAGCTGTATATGGGCTTTGTTTGACACTTCTTTAGCTTGCTTCCTCTGTCCACTGGGCTGGACCTGTCTGCCTCCCAGTGGCTCAAGCTGGGATGTGTGGCTCTCCAGGAACCACTGACTGTCAGACCCAGGGCCTCTGTCCATCCAGAGCACCCTGGCGGCACAGCTTGGGGGCAGGGTTCTCACTGAGTCTTGCTTCCCCTTTTTTCTTCCTTTCTTCGTTTCTAGAATGACCTCAAGGTCACTTTGTATCCCTGGCAGTCCTGGTGAGGCTGTCTGGGTCACTCATCATCCCAGCATCCTGTCCCCTCCCTTTCCCAGGTCTCTTCTCTCTGGGTTCACAAGCGCCTGTCCTCCAGCATGCTGAGGGCTGGAGGTGGCAGACTGAAGAGGGCCAGCCTGGCTGCAGGCCTTGAAGGTTCCACTTGCTCTGAGAAACTTCTTTGGTCTCAGAGTTGTCTCAGACAGATAGTTGCTGGGAGCCTTGACTCAAACTCTGGTGACTTGACAGGCCTTGTAGGCACAACTCAGAGGCATAGAGGGCATGGCTCTCGCTGGGAGACTATTGTGTGACTTTCCCTGAAAAGACATGAAGGAGTATCTGTTCACTCCAGCTAGGGGGCGGAGGCATCAACAGACCCCAAGCACAACGTCCCGTTCAGAGAAGAACTGAGTCTCCCTCTCCCGAGGTTGCTATGGGGGACCCAAAGACAGATATATCACTGGGAAGTGCGCTGGACAGCCTGCAGGCAGCTATACCACTAAATGTCCCTTCTGTATCATGGACAGCCCACAAAAAGACATGCCACTGAAGAATGCCCTGCAGAGAACTGTGAGCCTCCCTACTCCCTCCATGATGGAGTGGTAATAGGATTGATCTTGTCTGGTTACAGGCAAGCACAGCTCCTCTGATTCAAGCTGATGGTGGCCATGTCTGACCTGGAAGAAGTATCTTCACAACAGAGTCCTCCCCAGGACCCCTCACCAAAGTGATCTCCTGGAGGTCAGAGCCTACATCAACCTCATTTGCCAATAGATCCAGTGTAGGGCTCTGAGTAGGGACTTGTAAATAGCTCTCATGTGTCCAGTTCTATCTTCTAGATTTCAGAAGATAGGAATTGAGCAGGTAATGATAAACATAATACTAAAACACTTGAAAATACGTAGGCGAGAGTTACTATGTGCCAGACATTGTTCTAAGTGTTCTACATGAATATTAATTAAATCCTCAGAGCCTTAGGGAGGTGGGTACCAGCATTGTTTCCATTGATGGGCAAGAAAGTTGATACCATGATATTAAGCAATTTGTTTCTTAGTAACAGGGCTGGGATTCGAACCTCAATGGTGTAATTTCAGGGTGAGCTCTTGATAAAGGCTTGTGCTACCTTTCTGTTTCTGAACCCAGTCACCGAGGCTCAAACCCAACCTCTTCAGCTAAGTGGGTGTCTGGGACTGCTTGGGATTTCAGCCACTGTAAGGTCCTTTTAAACCCATTCCTAAGTGAGGAAGTGGGACAGCTTGTCTAAGTTGATGCAACTTGAAGTGATATCTTGGTATTGAAACTAAGACCTGACCAGTTCATCTGTCTAGCCAGTTGCCCTGGGAACACACTGATATGGTTCATCTGGGTTCCACAAGTCCCCTGGGCAGTCCCGTGGGAGTGGCAGGCAGGTCCCTGATGGGGGATAGGCGGGGCCTCACCAGGGCCAGGGTTGGTTAAATGATGTGTGGCCTCCTCTGGCCATGCCTTATCCCAAGGCTGTAGTCTTGGGGACTGGGCATCTCCCTGGGCCTCTGGCAGGGAGCGAGCAGTGTCTGAGGCAGGAGGCAGGCAGGCTCGTTGCGGTCCCTGCCCATCTGGGGAGAGCTTGGTGCTGGCTGGAACTGAGCAGTGGACGGTGTTTGGGCTCAGCAGCACGAGCCCAGCTCGGAGGCTGCGAGGCAGAGCCGTGAACGCCAACAGTCTGGAGGCAGGCTCCGGAGGGAAACGGCTCTCGGGCCCATTTGCTGAGCTCGGTTCCCACGACAGCTCAGCAGACAGATGGACTTGGGAATCCCTGCCGCCTGGCCAGGAGGGTGTACACGTGAAAGGGAATGCAGGCACCCCCATAGGGAGGAATGGGTTGGAGGTTTCTAGAGACATCAGGGTAGGGGACCAAGGGTAGGTGTCAGGGCCTGGGATGAACTGTCAGAAAAGCCATTGGATACAGCAGAGTCCTGAGTTAGAGTAGCCTCTGGACCTTGGCCAGATACAACCTAGAACCTGATCCCAGGTTTTGCCTCGACTTCTCAGAATGACTCTTCAGCTAGAACTTAGATATGAGCCCTTATTGTGGTCTTGACTGAACAGACTGAGTCCTGACCCTGAGTAATCTCAGCCCTGATCCCAGTTGCCAACTGAACCCTGTTCACACCAACGGTCTTCTGGGCCAATCTGCTTCCTTATGTAGCTCTTCAGAAGGGTCTTAGAATCAGCTGCCTGCAATAGGTCCCAGGAGATGGGAGATAAGTGTCGGGGTCCAGTTACACCAACAACTAATGGATGGCATTGGAAGCAAGGCAGCAATGATTAAGAACCACGGGCCATGAGGCAGCATAGTGGGCCGGAGAAGCCCTGACTGCCTAGGTGATGGCTGGAGGAAGTCCCTGACTCCCATGGCAGGCTGAGAATGGAGCCGAGGAAGCCGGACTTCTGGGTCAGAGCTTGTGGAAGGCACTTGAAAGGAAGCAGGAAAGGTAGCCAGGGAGGGGCCAGTGTGGGCATGGTTTTGACTAGACAGGTAGAACTGGGCCAGAGGAGGAGCCGCTCTGTTGGGACAGAGTTTCTGGGAGCTCAGCCTTGAGTGGGAACCAAGAAGGACAGGCAGGTGGAAGTCTGTGTAGTCTGTGAAGGTGGGGAAGCAGCTCATGGTGGAAAGGGCCAGGGTGGACTTCGGTGAGGGCACACTGGGGTCCCTTCTTTAGCACGTTAGGTCCTCCCTCATCCTCAGAGCAGCTCAGGGTGCAGAGGGCCCTGGGTACCAGCTCTGAACATGTCACGAGCCTCCCTCAGGAGTTGCTCTGGCTGCCGGAGTGATGGAACATATCTGGGCACCAACAGCCCAGCTTCCTCTCCTTCAGGGGAGATGACTCTGAGAGATGTCTCTGCTCTATCCTGAACCATGGGCCACTGAGCACTATCTGGAAAGGACAGATAGAAAACCTCTGAGGCTTTGAAGATGACATGGTGTCTGTTACAACTATTTGATTCGTAGATGTTTGTCATAGGGTCTGCTTCTGGGGACCCTGAAGCTAAAATGGGTATCCCAAATTATACATGAGGAGATCGAGTACCTGGAGGTCAGGGCTTTGCACAAACCTTCAGAAGAATCACGCCATGATATGCTGTGGTCCTTCCTGGAGCCCCCATCACCCCAACTCTACCAACACTCCGGGGGAGGGTGTGCCTGTCTCTACAGGTTGGGTCTCCTCAACATAGGTCCCTGGACCTGACACATTTTTAAGTTGTCCATCCCCTATGAGGTGTCTGAGGCACCAAGCATGCAGGTGTCCCCTCTGTGCCCTAGAACCCACATAATGGACACACTAATTCCATTTAGGGAATTATGGGATCAGTGTTTCAGAGGGGAGACTTTTCATATTGTTCATTGGTTCTTCTCTGGAATACCTGTAAGCCATGATTGGCAATACCTCCCTTTGGGTAAACTGAGGCATGGGGAAGGAGACTTGCTCTAAGCCGCACAGCTCATGCGAGGCTCTGTGCACATCTGTGGGTTTTCTCTTGCTGACTGTGGGGTGGGGGACATGAAAGACTTCATGACTCTTACAGACTCTCCTGCTTGGCCACTTCATCATCACAAATCACTACCTTTATCTTTGCTACACCACCATCTCATGACACCTGAACAAAATGATCTTGAGGTGTTGTCTGAGCTAACTTTCGTTTGACAGATGGGGAGAAAAAAGGAACCATGGTGGGGCGTGACACATTTCCAAAAGGGTTGTGGCAGTGAGTCAGGCCACCAAATACCAACACCTCAAGTTCCCCCAAAGTCGTGCTCAGAGACAGGCAGTCTCCGCCATGCCAGCTCCCCTGAGATAGCTCTGGAGAGGACACTTGGCTCTGTGCCAGCCTCCCATTGCCTCTCTGCCAATGCGTGGCTCTCTAGGTTCTGGCACTGTCAAAAAAAAAAAAAAAAGAAAAAAAAAGAAAAAAAAGAAAAAAAAACCCTCCTCCACTGGTCTGCTCTCAGCAGAACACAGATTATCGCTCTTGTGCTAATTATTTTTATGATTAAAAGATGATAAATTATTAAACAAAGTCTGAAAAATGTGCCAAGTTCTGCTCTGAGGCTGGGCCTGAGAAGTTGCCCCCTTGGCGTCCACATTAATTAATAAATGAGGCTCTCGGTGGAGAAGAGCCGCAGCTGGCACATCTGGCAGCCAGGCAGGAGCTGGCGCAGGGCAGATGCTGGGGTGGTGAAAGGGAAAGGACTTCCTGGGAACGCCCAGCTTGGCTGTGGGAACCCGTTCCCTTTTCTTTCACATTCCCCGCATAGGACCCAGGCAACCGTTACACGGCACCAGCCTGGCCTGTGACCCCTGAAAGAGACCCTGACCCTAGACCCTTCTACAAATGCAAATTAGGACAGTCTCAAATATCTATTAGAAGACAGGTGATCAGGTTCGTGTTTTTGTCAGTCCTTCTTTTCCTTCTTTCCTTCTTTCCTTCCTTCCTTCCTTCCTTCCTTCCTTCCTTCCTTCCTTTCTTTTTATTTTCTGGTTTTTCGAGACAGGGTCTCTCTGTGTAGCCCTGGCTGTCCTGGAACTCACTCTGTAGACCAGGCTGGCTTCACATTCACAGAGATCCACCTGCCTCTGCCTCTGAGTGTGGGGGATTAAAGGTGTGGGCCACCATACCCAGCTCTGTCAGTTATTTCTTTAGGCAACTTAGAGGAGGTTATTACGTGAGACTCTAAGCCTCCGTTTCCTCATCTGCAGATGAGGTGTGGCAGTGCATGTCTGCAATTCCAGCACTTGAGAGGAAGAGTCAGGATTTGAGGCCATTATCAGCTATACAGGGAGCTCAAGACCAGCCGGAGATATACAAGACACTGAAAAAACATAAACAAACAAAGCAAGCAAAAAGAACCCAGCTCTCAGTAGACACACTTTAGTTCAGGCAGTTTTGAAATTGGACCTCTTGTTATCATGTAATTGTTTGCTATGAGACCTTGGCCAAGCTGAGCCTCACTTTTCTGATCCATAAAATGGGAATCCCAATTCCTAAGTATTGGGATTAGAGAAAAAACTACACCTGAAGTATGTATGGAAGCAATTTTATCACATAGTTCCAAGGAACTGAAGTTTTAGTAAATGAGTTTCCCTGTGACCCCATGTGCTCTGTCTGTGCTTCTTTTGCTGAGTTTCCTCCTGCCTCAAAGACTCATGCAGTGTATGGACTCAGGTTCCAGTGTCTCACACCCTGTACCTGTCTGTCATCACGCCTGTCTGTATGGTGGTGACAGCATGTCCCATTCTCTCCCCTCAGTTGATGTTCCTCTGTGCAGTTGCCCTCCCAAACTGTCTCCTTGGCAAGACATCTAAGGGCTATCTCAAACATCCTGTGTCTAATATCACATCCCGATGGGATCCTCATCCTCAAACCCCCTCCATTCCAGTCTTCCCCCCCTCAGTGAGTGGTAATACTGTAGTTTTGTGATGGGGAGAGTTCCTCATTCGGAACCCTGATTGGGCTCATCATTCATGTCAAATACTTGAACTTCCAGGAAATGTGATCACCCCCCACATACACACATTAAAATATGAATGCCTGCCTATCCTCTCATCAGCTCCTATCACCTTCCCCCGGACCCTTCTCGTTGCCGCCCACCATCTCCTGCCATCTTCCTACCTCCATCCTGGGATAAGTCACCATCACACCTCACTGGGGTTCTTATAGTAGCTGCCTTATTAGTGTCTTCTCTCTGCCCAGAACTTGTCCCCAGTAGCCTATGGCCCACAGGATGGTTTCCGTAGATACGAGTCACTACACTTGGTCTTCTGTCTATTGTCCTTCAACAACACCCTATCTCCCTGCAGGAGAGGGGAGATGTGTGCTGCAGCCTCTGGCTCCCTGTGTGTGGTACCCACCTTGGTGTTTTCTTGAGAATATAGCCTCTGGGGTCTTTGAGCCAGGTGTCACTCTTTTCATGACCTGCTGTCCCTCAGACTGTCTCTGCTCAATACTGTCTTCTCTCTTCCACAGCACCTAGCCCATCTTTCTGCTCCCCTCTCTGGTTTCTGTTGTCTTCTCTCACTGCACAGTGAAATCCTGAGGGATTTTGACCTACGCACTGCCACATTCCCATAGCGTCCAGCACAGGGCCCACGTGGAGTAGGGGCTGGGCCTACAGAGAATCCATGGGACACACGGTTACCTCTGGGGATCTTGGAACTACAAGTCTGGTAGCCAGCCAGAAGAACAAGCTGACTGTTTCAAGTTAAAATGAGACCAATTGAGAGAGGCAGGAAAAGCTTGGTGCAGGAGATGATGGCTGAACTACACTCTGAAAGTGAAGGGACTCCTAGGAGGGCAGAGGAGGGGGACATTAGGCAGAGGAGTGTAACCGTGTGAGGGCTTGGGAGCATGAGGGCACAGGCTCTGTAAAGGACAGCTTGTCAGGAACAGCCTGGGAGGGAGGGGTAGGAAACAGAAACAAATGAGGAAGCGGGAATCTAGGGAGTGGTGCTGGTGGGGGGCTTGGGAGGAAAGCCACCACGCCTCTCTCAATTTTTCCTGACCCCCTCCCCTCAGCATAAGCAGATGCGGCATATGCCCACCCTTGTGAGTCCCCAGAGGGGCGAAGTAATTTAATTGCTAGAAACAATATTAGCAAAATAGCTGCAGTCTGATTAAGTGTAGGAGGCACAAGTATTTTCCATGCTGCTGAGAAACACTACCAATTACTGTGTGCCATGGCCTGAAGATGCTGGGAAAAGCACAGACCTCATGATTGCAGCAATGTGATGATGGTTGGTACCCAGACTTGGCCGTACATGGGGCTCTGCCCCAATCCCTTCAGAAATGCGATACATTGGTGAGGTGTGTTTGTACCAATCTGTGAGCACCCTGGAGACAAGCACACTCTTTCCCCATGGTGCCATGGTGCAGATGTGACAACCAGTGTACAGAGAGGTTAAGGATCTGGCGATCCAGCAAGTGGTAAGGGGAGGTAGGAAGCCCGGAGGTCTATGAAGTAGGAAGCTGGGAGGTCTATGAAGCACTGCCTTCCACCAGGAAATGGAGTGTGAAACATGGGAGCCAGGTGGAAAGCGGGGTGAAAAGCTAGGAAACCAACCATGTAAAGTAGGAGGCCGTGGTTTGATTTATTCAGCAGTGAGACTTGCCTGGCTGTGGTCCAACATTCGGTGTCCCTCATGGCAGCATTTTAGACCAGAGGCATGTCTTCCAAGCCTAGACTGACCCACGCTTCACTTTCCATTCCTGGAAATCTCGTACTTCCAGGCCATAAACTCCTTGTGACAATGTGAATACCTAGGAGCATCCCAGCTTTCCTAAAGGGATCAAACTCACGTCTCCGTCTGCCCCGGGTCCCCCAGTCACCCCTCATAGCCTTTACTCCGGTGCTCTAGAAAAGGTTGGAACCAATGGGTTAACTTGCTTTCCCTATTAAATATTTACATAAACACGCTTGGGAAGGTGTGTGTAAGTTATCAATAATGCAAGGCCAGCCTAGGTTCGGTGAGAGCTAAGAGACCCAAATTGTATCATCATAATCCATTATTCACATATAATGCGTCTATTCCCCTCCATTAGCGCAGGCAGGAAATGCCCCTGAGTGCCGGGCAGGGCTTTGGAAAGCGCAATAAATGGCGGATAGACACATGGCGGGTGGGCGGCAGCTGTAGTTAAACAAGTGTAAATTAGTGCCCAGCCTGGCTCCTTCTGCATCCGGAGGGTGGGCACAGGCCAGTCAGGAGGGGGCTATGGGATGCTGGGAGCTGGCTATCAATCCCCATAACTGTATGGCTGTGTCTGGTGGCTTGGAGGAGCTCTCCTGCTGGCCACGTGGGAGACTTGTCTTAATCTGGGTGAGAATCTCAGCTGTGTGGCTGAGTGGCAGCCTGGGGCGAGAAGCAGACTACTCTGAAAGTTGTCCCACAGTGAGCCATGGGTCCCAACTGAAAGACAGGAGAAACACCAGTCCACGAGTTTCATGAAGGATGGAGAAGTGTCCAGACCTGGCACCTAGGCAGCCCTTGGAGGCTGAAAGAGCACCTGCTTGCTCGCTGCCAGGCAATTTGCGACCCAGGGATAAAACATGGACGTTTGGGACCCAGAGGGGTAGGGAGCAAGGCAAAGCTGGGCAGGTGGAGAAGGGCCTGTTTTCATTTCTCAGCTTTGCTTTGGGCAGACTAGGCTTCTACCTTGCTGCCAGCGCAGAGACTCCCAAATAACGCTGCTCTCACTCTCTCCTCCATTACTACCACCTTATTTGCCTGGTGCTGTAGACACCCAGTCCTGCATTCGCGCATGTGCATGCACAAGAGCGCATGCGCGCACATGCACACTCAGACATGCACACATACATGCTTGCACACACATACACACCACAGTCACATTCCACTTGGATAGCTCAAGATGGAAGGAAAGGGATCAGAAGTTGAGGGACATCCTTGGTGGCAGGTGGACTTGGAAGCCAGCCTAGGATACTGTTTCAAAACAAAAGGGGCGGAGCTGGGGATATAGCTCAGTGGTTGAGTGACTGCTGCCTGGCTCTGCACTCAACCTCTCTCTGTGTCTCTCTGTCTCTCTGTCTCTCTTACACACACACACACACACACACACACACACACACACACACACACACACAGGTGTGCACACTTGCACACACCCTTCTGTGCTCTGTCACCACAGATGTGGTTGGATTTTTTCCCTATTGTACACGCTGTGCTGGGACACATGGACCATTGACCATGCTCTAGGTGGGCTTGCAGAGTGTATGAGTTCTCTACGATCTGTGTATGGCAAGCATTAGGTAAGTTGGAAGCCAAGTTTCAGACCACAGGAAAGTGACTTAAAATCATGTGCCTGGGTTTCTTCATCTATTAAGGTGGGCTTTTGACTCAAGCTGAATCCTATTTGTAAAGTTTTGCAGTGGAGGTGGGATGTGTGCTGAGTCGGAGCTCTTCAAAGGTGGGTGTAGTGCTTGGAGGTGTGGTTAGGTACCTGGTAGATGTGGGTGTCCTTGGCTCGTGGAGGAATCACAGCACAGTTACTGTCTGTTGGGAAGAGGTCACTGGATAGCCTTAATAGAAAAGCTCCTTCCTTCCTTCCTTTTGTGGCTTTTCGAGACAGGGTTTCCCTGTCTAATAGCTCTAGTTCTCCTAGTATTTGCTTTATAGACCAGGGTGGTCTTGAACTCAGAGACCTGCCTGCCTCTGCTTCCACCACCGCCAGGCTGACGGAGAGGTTGCTAACAGAACCTGACCTACAGAATTCTCTGATTGTTCCTTAGCTATGCCTACTTTATCCATAACACACATTGTGCAGGGTGGGTTTGTGGTTATAGACCCGTGTGTATGCATGTATGGGCGGGTGAATATGTGGAGGCCAGAGGTCAACATCAGGCATCTTCCTCTATTGCTCTCTACTCTTTTTGAAATAGTGTCTCTCACTGACCCTAGAGCTCACTGCTTGTCTAGATAGCAAGCCCTTGGATCCTCCTGTCTCTGTCTCCCTGTGTCGTGATTACAGGCCTATGCTATTGTGATAATTTGGTTTTTTTTTTTTTTTTACATAGATGCTGGGGAATCTAAACTCATGTTCTTATGCTCACACAGCAAGGGCTTTACCACTGAGCCATCTCCCAAACCCAGCAGTTAGACACGTATTCATTTAACAAGAAGGCATCGAGTGTTATCATATGCTAAGCACCATTCTGGGTAGTAGAGAAAACAAGTCAGACACTCAGACACTGTCCCTACCCTTATGGAGCACAAAGGTTAGTGGCCATAATGATTTTTTAAAAATCTCAATAGCAATATTAATGACAAGAATAATGGCTCCCATTTAAAAGACACATTATAATGTGTCAGACTCTGGGCTTTGTACTTCACATGTGGCACTTTACAGAATCTTCATAGAATACCTATTGGGTTAATATTAATATCCTCACTTTAGAGTTGACATGTCTTAGTTAGAGTTTTATTGTTGTGAAGAGACCCCATGACCACAGCAATTCTCATAAAGGAAAACATTTAATTGTGGCTAGCTTACAGATCAGAGGTTGCTCTGTTATCGTCGTGGTGGAAGGCATGATGGTAAGTAGGCAGACATGATGCTGGAGAGGAAGCTGAGGGTTCTACATTCAGATCCAAAGGCAGCAGGAAGGGAGAGTGAAACAGTGAGCCCTGATTTGAGCATCTGAGATCCCAAAGTCTGCCCCGAGTGACACATTTCCTCCAGCAAGGCCACACCGCCTAACGGTGCCACTACCTATGGGCCTATGGTAGCCATTTTCATTCAAATCACTGCGCCTAACGCTTGGAGAGAGTATGCCACTTATTTATGGTCACAGAACTAGTAAGTGGTGACCAAGAAACTTGAACTCGGACCCATCTGTTTCCACAGCCTCACTATTGCCTCTTTCTCAGAAGTTCCTTCTGAGACTCTCTGGAGCCTTCCACAGGAAGGAACGTGAGTGAGGGGAAGGGGCAAGGAGGTTATGAAAGCTTCCTGTTCAGTCTTCCATGTGTGGAGACCCCTTACTGCTATAGATGACAGGGTTGTTCTCCGTGGCGAGCAGCAATAAGTCTCAGCTCAGCATGTAGGTGCCGGTGACAGTGAGGAAGGCTTGGCTTGGGGTTTGCCTAGGCAATGGCCTGACCTGGTGTGACATCTTTACTGTTTGATTAATAAGCTCTTTTGGACAGTAGACATAAGAGGCAACTCCAAGGTTATGGGCCCGGGGACCAGGAAAAAAATAGGCTTCTCCAAGGGAACTACAGATCCCAGACAAAAGCCCTGCCTTGTAGGCCCCTGAGGGTATGTGGAGCAGGCAGACCTCAGTGTCCTTGGAGCCTGCTGAGGACAATGTGCCTGGATGGGGAAGGGTCGGATAAGTCCCCCTCGACCACCAGCTTGTGGAAGTAGATCTGAGAGACATCTCTTGACAAGGGCCTGGGGTTTGATGCTCCAGAGACCTCTCTGGCTCTAGCAAAAATGCTACCAGTAGGGACAGGAGTCCCAGGGGACCAGTCTGCAGCCAGTTTCCTGTGTCAGCTGCAATCCCCCTAGATGGAGATCGCAGGACTTCCTGCCAGGGCTTTGTGATCTAGAGAGCTGGTAGGCAGTGTGGAAGTCTGCTCTGGGCCTGGAATCAGCAGGCCTGGCAGTCTATGAATGAAGGTGGGCAGAGAGAAGAGGCACAGACAAACTTGGAAGGGTGGTTTGCTAAGGAGGTGGGAGGCCGAAGCAGACCTGGCAGAACCCATGGCAGATGCTTGCTGGGCTCTTGCTAGCCTTCTGCTGCCTCTATGCTCCAACAGATCATAAGACAACTCGCAGGACAGACTGGATGCTTCACCCCGGAACTGCTTACCTATGAGGCTCTGAGTTTGGAGAGGCTAGATGGAGGACATCCAGGAGGTTCTGCTCCCAAGTAAGCCAGCCGCTAGGCTATACTCACAGGAGCAGGGTGGTCTCACTTGAGCCCGTGTGGATTGAGAGTACAAGGCTGTTTTCTCCTTCCATTTTCAGGTCTTCCATACCTGCCTCTGGTGGCCACCTTAACCAGAACCTCATGGTGAAAGGAACCCTGGGAAATGTAGTTTTACTTTGACTTAAGAACCACTGTGTGATGTGGACAAGTCCTAGACCTGAGTCTCAGTTCCTTCATCTATAATGTGAGGAATGGAGTTCATAGCATGCCTATTTCAATGCTAAAAACAAAAAACCAGAAACATTCTAGCATAGTGGTACACAATCTAGTTCCAGCACCGGGGAAGCAGAGGCAGGAAGATCACAGCAAGTTTGAGACCAAACTGATCTATATAACCAATTAGGGACAAGCAAGAGGTGCATAGACAGAGCCTGTATTATAAAAAAAAAAAAAAAAAAAAAAAATCAACAGCTGAGCAATGGTGGCACACACTCTTAATTCCAGCACTCACGAGGTAGGCAGACCTTTGTGAGCTTGAGGCCAGCCTGGTTTACAAAGTGAATTCCAGGGCAGTGAGAGAACTGTTACACAGAGAAACCCTGTCTCGAAAACCAAAAAATGAATATGTAAATAGATATTAAAAATAAATAAATAAAAACAACAAAACAGTCGAAATAAGAAACAAACAAACAAACAAAAAAAAACCAAAACCCAAACCCTGACCAAATAAAAAACTAAAAACAAAGAAATGCAGCATGCCACAACAAAAACCATCAAAAAGGAAAACAAAATTAAATATCAGAAAAGAAGTAACAACAGAAAAGAAGTAACAACTAGCCACAGTGACCTCCCTCTTCTCTCCTTTGTATGCAAATAGTGGACATGTGTTCTCCTTGAAATCAACCTGCAAGTGCCTGGGACCCCAGGACCACCACATGGACCTTGTCAGGGCCGGGACAGGGCTCAGTGTGCTCAGCAGGCTTTCTGGCTCAAGGTCAGCGTTTGGAAAATTGCTGCCTGTCTGAGGTCAGGAGGATGACTGGCCAAGGGTCTCTTCCTCCAGGAGCTGTCTAGACTGTGAGGGATCGGCTGCTTAACGGTATGGAGACCTGGGGAGGCAGGGGGATGGATGCTGCTGCGAGTCTGTGCCTAGATGGGGCCAGGGAAGGACGTTTGGAGACAGGCAAGGGCTGCGATGCTGCAGTGTGCATTAGGTCCTGGGTGGGAACAGGCAGTTATTACCTGTGTGTAGGGCACGTTGGGGAGGGGTGCAGCAAAGTTAGCTCTCTGTGGTGCTGAAACAGCAACTGGTGAGGCTCAAGACTACAAATCTGGGGGATCATGCAAAGGGGAGCCGCTGGGTCTGCAGTGGGTGTTCCTCTAAGCATCCCCCCTCCCCCCGGGGGCTCCCCAGGGTTTTCTGTTGTCCTTGTCATTTTCTGTCAATACTGAGTACTTCTGAACCTGCCTGCCCATCTCGCAACACTCATCTTCAGTTACTGGTTCTTGAGCTCCAGGTTGGACCTCTCTAATTCTGTCTGCTCAGGGAAAGCCCTCTAGTCTGGGGCTGTCAGGAGAGCCAGGCTTTTACCGGTGGATAAGGTGATACAGGGGGCACTTCCAGGTAGCTAGGGCTGCCTGGCTGTCCCACACAAATCATCAAAAGCTACGATGCATTTCCCTATACTTCATAAGTGAAGATCTAACACTCCATCCTGAAAACCCATCAGCCAAACCTCCACCATCTTCTGGCACATTGTTACCATTTTCCTCTTCCCAGAACTCCTAGCCCATTCCCATATCTCCCAGGTCCTTTCCAAACTCCAAATTCTAAGCTCCATTCAATCCTTTCTTGACATTTGTATCCCTTTCCAGGCCCATTGTATCCCAAACAGGATTGGTGCCCCCTTTTCTCTCTGAAAGCTGATGTGTAGCTGCTTACTTTGAATTGAAGCATTTCCCCCTGAAGGGAGGGACTCTCATAAGACTCAGGAAATTCCTGAAATTTACAGGCTCAACAAAAATCTGGCTCCAACTTTATAAACAGAAAAAAAAAAAAAAAAAAAAAGCCCACTGGTCAGAGGAGGCGTTCAGTGGTACTTTCTGCAAGTTATAGGAGGCCTAGGGTTACAGTCTTCATGAGTCAGAGAGACCTAAACTGGAGTAGGCTTTCTGGTGACACAGATGCCTTTGGTTTATTCAACTATTTAAAGTTTTTATGTGCATTGGTGTCAGATCCCCTGGAACTGGAGTTATAACTGTGAGCTGCTATGTGGATGTTGGGAATAGAACCTGGATCCTCAGGAAGAGTAGCCAGTGCTCTTAATTGCTGAGCCATCTCTCCAGTCCCTATAAATGCCTTTGGGTCAGCCATGCTCCTGGAAGTAACCCCTCACCTATGCTCCTTTAAATAATAAACACATTGATTCACTAAGCTAGACTTGCATGGGTTGTTTTTTTTGGTTGGTTCTTGGTGCCCTGTGTAGGGGGAACAAAGGATCACACACACAACACCCCCCTCAGCTTCATATAGAATAACTTTGTATAGATTTGTTTTTCTTCCTGCTACACAAGTTGTAATCACCAGATGGGTAGGAATATTAAGTGTGATAATTGAGATACTTGCAACAATACAGAAAATCCTTACAGGTACGTATTGAGATTTTGTGCTGTCAATGCTAGGAGTTCTATAGACACATTGATCATGTGTCTGAACTTGTACATGGTGGCACAATTGTATTGCTTGTGATAAACATGAGATATACTCTAATTCCCAGCAGTAAAGGGAGAAGTGAAATTATCCTCAGAATATGTAGATGATACACTTGTGTATGCTGACCTAGAAATATGTTCACAACATCGTTAACTGAAAAAACTGCAAATAGATTCTGCGTATAAGTACACCCCACATACCACACACACACACACACACACACACACACACACACACAGACACACTCTCTGTCTCTCTCTCTCTCTCTCTCTGTCTCTCTCTCTCTCCCTCCCTCTCTCCCTCCCACTCCCTCCCTCCCTTCCTTCTTTCCTACCTTCCTTCCTTCCGTGTAGCCCTGGCTGTCTTGGAACTTCCTATGCAGACCAAACTGGCCTCAGACTCACAGAGCTCTACCTGTCTCAGCTTCCTGAGTGTTGGGATTAAAGGCATGTGCCACCATGCTTGGCTCATATCTCATATTTAGTTTTTTTCATGGAAGGTTCTCACTGTAGCTCAGCCTGGATTTAAGTTCAAGATCTTTCCTTCCTTCCTTCCTTCCTTCCTTCCTTCCTTCCTTCCTTCCTTCCTTCCTTCCTTCCTCCTTTCTTTTTTTCTTGGAGACAGGGTTTGTTTTTGGTTTTTGGTTTTTTTTTTTGTTTGTTTGTTTGTTTGTGTGTGTGTGTGTGTGTGTGTGTGTGTGTGTGTGTGTGTGTGTGTGTGTGTTTAGTCCTGGTTGTCTTGGAATTTGCCCTATGGACCATGAACTCACAGAGATCTTCCTGCCTTTGCCTCCTGAGTGTTGGGATTAAAGGTGTGTGCCACTATGGTCCAGCTAAATTTAAGATCTACCTCAGCCTTCTGAGTACTGGGATTACAGGTTAGGGCCACTATGACAAACTTTTAACTGTAAGTGCTAGCAATCTTAGGGATATATGCCTGTGGAGAGAGGGGACATAGTCCCTATATTTCTAAGCTTGCATTTCTTACCGTGAGCACATTTGGTTTATCTTAATTTTTACATCTATGATTTCTACAATGAATGTTTAGCACACAATGTCAAGGACAAATAGAATTCAAAATGCTTACACACAGTGGTCACGACTTGGCAGAGGCAGGAAGCCAGTGAGAGGAACATCCTAGAAGAAGAGACAGGAAGGTACGGTGGGTGCCCAGGGATAATTCTCTCATCTCTTCCAGAAGGCTAGGGAATCCCGAATTCCTCCTAGTGCCTCCTTTATTCCACCCCAGCCCATGTTCCCATCATTTAGAAGTGGCAGTGGGTATCAACTATTCAATTATTTTCAAATAGTTGAGCCAGGATCTGGATTGAATAAATCACATTGATGCCAATTTCCAGGGAAGTCCTTTCATATTTTATGATTCCCTCCCCACCTTTCCCCCTGCCTGCCTTGTGCTCCTGTTAATGAACCAGGAGACTGCAAATGCTGCTCGGACGACGTCCCCACTGCTAAACCCCACGTGGAGATGCCGCTGCAGAAAGCACTGTAGTTCTGGGTTTTTTCCTTTCCCTCTTCGCCATCCTGGGGAAATTGATATGCAGGCAGGATTATGCTTTGTTTAAAGCTCAGCCCTGGCTTCTGAACGAATACATTATCTAAATCGGCACATGCGGTTGAAATTCTGCAAGACTCACTTGTGTCACTTGTGGCTTGCCAATGAGATGTCCAGCCAGGTCTCTGGCAGCATAAATGCCCTGGAAGAGAGAGAGTAGGGACGTAGACCCACCCAGGAGGCTCACTGCGGGAGTCAATCATTTATTCGGCTGAGGATGGAAGGTTGGCCCTGCCAAGTACCCTTACTACCACCTGACCACTGATGAGCTACCAAGGCCCAGTCAGGGGACAGACTCTGCTTCTGTCCTAGGATTTGCTTAAAGAACAGATTGAATGGGAACATGAAAAACAGAGCCCCCAATGCACTGCCCTGTTTCTTTCTTTTTGTGAACAGATTGTTAAAGAATTAGGTCCGTTTTGGAATGTGAGTCTGTAGAAGCTCAAAAGACCGAGCTAGGCTTAACCATGTGGCTTCCAACACCTCCAGGCTTCTTGAATCTTGTCCATCAGGAGGGCGTCCGGGGAACCATTCTTTGGTGACAATTTGGGAGTCACTGAGGTTTGTCCCACTTGCTCTTTAAATGTTAGAGTTTTAATGATTTAGGAACCAAAAGAATAACTAAGGAGCCCAGCAGTCATTATCTCAAATAATGAGACTTTTTAATGCAAAATCAATGTTTGTTATAATGAAAATAGATTCCTGGGCTCCTGCAGGGCCAAATGTACAAATCTTTTTCTGCTGTTAAATAAAATGTGACGGCTCATTTTCAGGACGGTGGTGAGCATTTTTATTCAAGAGTAAAAATAAAATGTCAGAACTTATTTACTTTTATTAAGCGCTCATTCCCAATCAGACGCTCTGATCAATATCTAATTGGAGGTGAGGAAACGGAAAATCATTTTCATGGCAACTTGAGAGAACAGAAGGATGGGAGGAAGGAAAAGAGAAGGAAAAGAATGCAGAGAAAGACACTTAGTGTATTTTTAATTATAATAATCGGGGATATCTATCAAGTAGCTGCTTCATGCCCAGACTAAGTACTGAATCCAAGCTGTGTCTCAACGCAGTAATCTGATGTTTGGTGACCCTTGTGAGGTCAACCCATCAGTGGCCTCTTTGTAGGCGACAAAGCTGAGGATTCTAGAAAATAGCTGTCAGAGTTTCCAGTGATAGAATACCAAACCTGTGTGACCACCTGACCATTCCCACTCACATCTGACATTTTAATTTTATTCCCCCCCAAATTATTTATTTATTTATGCAAGTATCATGGAATTCACATGGAAGTCATGTGACAACTGTGGTAGTCAGTTCTCTCTTTCCGTCATGTGGATTTTGAGATGACTTGGTGGCAGGTGCCTTCACCCACGGAGTCATCTTAAACACTTTCTGTTTGTTTTGTTTTGTTTTATGCATTTGGCCTTTTGGTGTAGGGTCTTGCACTGATCCCAGTCTGTCTTTAAATTTGGGGTCCTTCTGCCTCAGCATCTCAAATCCAAAGATTACATACCCAGCCTTTATGGTTTTTATTTTTTCATTAACTGTGTGTGTGTGTGTGTGTGTGTGTGTGTGTGTGTGTGTGTGTGTGTGTCACGTGCGCGAGCATGCATGCATCCCTATAAAAGTCAGCTCTTGCCTTCCCCTCTGTTGAGCAGGGCGTCTCTATCAGAGACCTTGTGGCTGATTCTCCCTATCTGTACCTCCCATCTTTCATCTTCACTTCCTCCCGATAGGAATGGTGGGCTGCAGATGCATATCGCTCTGGCCTTTTGGCCTTTTACCTGTGTTCTGGGGATGGGATTCAGGTCACCAGGCTCCTTTATCCACTGAGCCATCTTCCTGGTCCTGTCTTGTGCTTTAATAAGCTATGCGGCAAGCTTTACCAATAGCAAATGTTTTGCTCTTTTTGATTTATTTGGTCTGTTTTACTGAGACAAGGATTTGGGTAGCCCAGGCTAGCCTCAAATGTGTTATGAGTCCAGGATGACTGAGCTCCTGGCCCTTGCCTCTACCTCCCAAGTGCCAGCATTACAAGTGTGTGCCACCATACCTGGATCAAATGTTTTTCTCTTATTATTAGCATCAAAACCGTAAACTTTAACTAGTTTTAGAGGGTAAAACCTTTTTTCAAATACATTATAGACTTCTTAGTCATGGCAAACAATACACACACAAACACACCCAACTTGCAATGGCTTGACTACATTTTTTTTAACTTCACAAAATTGCAAGAGTAATACATATTCAGTATAAACCATACTTTAGATTTTGCATTCATATCTTTTCCTGGGCTGATGGCACATAGTTACTTATTCTGTCATGATGCAGGGTGTTTCAACTCCTGGTTGCCCCTGGGATGATGGGATAATGTCTCCCACTCTTTAGTGTGCTGTAGTCTATAACACTCAGTACGTTATGTTAAATACGGTGATGGTTTGTATTCTAGCTTGCTTCCTGTGGCTGTGATAAAATATCATGAGCAAAAACAGCTTGGGGAGGAAAGGGTTTATTTCCTCGTACAGGTTGCAGTCAGTCACTGAAGCCACGGCAGGAACTCAAGACAGGAGCTGATGCAGAAACCACGAGGGAATATTGCTTACTGGCCTGATCACCATACTTGTTCAGCCTGCTTTCTTTCCTTTTTAATTTTAATTTTTATTCTATGTGCACTGGTGTTTTGCCTGCATGTAAGACTCTGTGAGGGTGTTGGATCCTGGAGTTACAGACAGTTGTGAGCTGCCATGTGGGTGCTGGGAATTGAACCTGGGTCCTCTGGAAGAGCAGCCAGTGCCATTTTTTCAGGCCCCAGTCTGCTTTCTTATATAGCTGGGATCACCGGCCCAGTGATGGCACCACCTACAATAAGCTAGATGCTCCTACATCAACCATTATTCAAGAAAATGCCCCATAGGAATGCCCAAAGGGCAGTCTGATGGAGGCAATTCATGGAGGTTTCCTCTTCTGAGGAGACTCTAGTTTGTATCAAGTCAACAAAAGCTACCTGGCACATTTTGCATTATTCTCAGTTTATGATGGACTTACTGGGGTGTAACCTCATCAAAGGTTAAGAAACTGTCACACATGGAACTCATTTCCCTGATGTAATGGATCTGTAGTCTAACAGGAAAAGACCAAATAGTACCAGTAAGTTAAAATTCTAGCCTTTTGCTGGCTACTGAGTGTCTTGGGCAAGCCTCCTACACCCTCTGTGAGACACTGGATCTCGTAATGATTTTGATTTTAAATGACATCACTTTAAGGAACAGCCTTTGTGTATGAACTATGTGTAAATATAGAGGCCAGAGGACAGCCCTGGGTGTTGTTCCTCAGGTAATGTTCACCTTATTTCTTAAGACAAGGTCTCTCATTGGCCTGCCGCAAACCCTGTCTCTACTACCCTGGTGCTGGGATTACAAATGCGTACCACCATGCTGCCCTTTTAATGTGGGTCCTGGGTCTTGAGTCTTCATGTTTGCAAGACAAATACTTTCATACATACATACATACATACATACATACATACATACATACACACATACATACGGTTTTCAAGATAGAGTTTCTCTGTGTAACAACTCTGGCTGTCCTGGAACTCACTTTGTAGACCAGGCTGACCTTGAACTCACAGAGGTCTGCCTGCCTCTGCTTCCTGATTGCTGGGATTAAAGGCATGCACCACCACTGCCTAGCTAAAGAAACACTTTTCTGACTGAGCTCTCTCCCAGTCCCAGGAAGAACCTTTGAAACACCAGAGATATTTACACAATGGCTGGACTGCCTCAGGGAAGCCAGAACACCCTCCCTGGAGGTGTTCAACCGTGACCAGAGAAGGAGGTGAATAGATAATGAGGGTTCAGATCAGCCATCTTCCGGGGAGGTCAGCATTTTCCATACATCATGCTGGTACTCGCTAGTTTTATGTCAATTTGACACAAGCTGGACTCATCAGGGAGGGGGGGGACCTCAATTGAGAAAATGCCTCTATAAGATTTGGCTGTAGGGCAATTTCTTAATTAGTGATTGATGCAGGAGGTCTCAGCCCATTGTGGGTGATACCATACCTGGGCTGGTGGCCCTGGTTTCTTTAAGAAGGCAGGATGAGCAAGCCATGGGGAGCAAGCAGTAAGCAGTGCTTCTCCTTGGCCTCTCCATCAGTTCCTTCCAGGTTTCTGTCTTGACTTCCCTTAATGATAGACTGTCACCTGAAAGTGTAAGCTGAAATAAACCCTTGCCTCCTCAAGCTGCCTTGGGTCATGGTGTTCCATCACAGCAACAGAAACTCTGAGACAAAACCATCCTACCTCCTAGCACCCCATGAGATCATTTCTGTTATTATTGGCATCGGCATTTAGCAGAGAGAGAAACTCAGGCTTTGATTTACGAAGCTGCTTACCTAAGGTCACAAGTTAATAGCAGAGCACGATTTGGTACCAAGAAGCCTAAATCTAAATCCCAGGCACTAACCCTGTTATGTTAGCAAGCCTCTCTTTCACCTGCAAACCCCACCTCACACCCAACTCCTTGTCACCTCCAGGACTACAAGTCTGGGACCAGATTCTTCCAAAAGTATTTGAACTAGTTTCTCCCACATTTTTTTCTTGCTTCTCCACCCTACTGTACCCTCAGTTTCTCCTAAAAATAGCAATCTGTGATTATTTAAAAAACAATGGCTCTATTGAGATACGATTTACATACAACAAAATTTTCAGATTTTAAACATACAATTCAGTGAGTTTTGGCAAATGCTAACAGTTAAGCTCACTGTCTCAGTCAACCTATAGAATGCCTCCATGTGTGTATGTGTAAGTTTAATAAACTTGAATTCAAATCATGTCATTCTTCTGCCCAACTCATTTAAATGGCTCCCATCTCTCTTAAGTAACAGTTAACATTCTTACAGTGTCTCCCAGGGTCATGATGATAGAAAAGCTATTGTGGGTTTGCAAAATGTTCTCATTTTTTCCTCCTAGGGCACAAAGCAAGGCTCTATGTAGTCCTTACACATTGGTAAGGGCATGTGACTAGTTCTAGACACTGGAAGTGGGTAGCAGTGATGTCCATAGCTACCAGACCTGGGCCTACATCCTTAGAAAAATGCCTGGTGGTTCTCTTCTGCTTGATTCAAAGTCCCCAGGGAGCATCCAAGCCTGAAGGATCTTAGCGCTACTTAGAAGAATTGGACTTCAGTAGGGTAAGTGGCAGATAGCCTTGAACCCTTATGAATTCTGAAATTTTAGAGGAACTGGCCACACAGCAGCTAATGTTAAAACCTGGCTTGCATGAAAGCTCTGCCCACTCTGGTCCTTGCCATAGCTTGGACATCTTTGTCCTCTGCCCAGCCCTACATCCTCTCCACAACAGTCACCCTCCTGCCTTTACTCTTCAAATGCCTAGGTGTGGCCTGCCTCCAGCCATTATGCTTGGTGTTTTTGGCAAGCTCAATGTGGGGCCCTCCGAGCCACAAGATTTCCCTGTTGCAATTCCTGGCACCTGTGGATATTCCCTGTGACCACAGAAGAGACTTTGCAGGCATGATAAAGTTAAGGATTTTGAGATTCTGGATTAACTCAGTGGGTCAGTGGCATCACAAGTGTCTTCACAGGAAAGAGGAAGAGGGAGATTTGACTAAAGAAGAGAAGGGTTGTGACATTGGAGGCTCAAGTTGTAAAGGTAGAGCCAAGAGGCAAGACCCCTGTGCGGTCTCCAGGATGAGCCAGATGGCTGGAGCTTGATTTCCCCATTGACAGACTCTGGTTTGCAGAATTGCAAGAGTGCTGCTTGAAGCCACTGCATTTGGGCACGTTTCTTCCACAGCGGCAACATGAAACTCACTGAGTGCTCCTTTGGTCTGAAGTGCTCCTCCCCTGGATAACTGAGTGGCTGTCCCTTACCTCCTTCATGGCTTTGACTGTTGTCACCTTTTCAATGAGGCTTTCTCTAAGTGCCCCCACTAAGGAGAGAATGCTGGGGCCCCTCCTCCCTTGCCTCTGTTTTTCTGGTCTCCAAAGACCTTCACAGACACTGTGCATAGCACATGGTCCACAGGTTCACTTTGCTTCTGTCCTTTCTCCATTAGAATGTATGTTTCAACAACGCAGCCTCCTTACCGTTTCTGGCCGCTGCTCTAGCTCCTAGATCAATGCCAAGCGCATAAATTAACCTGCAGTAAGTATTTGTTGAGTGAATATATAAATGCGCAGATGCTGAAGCCTGAGGATGGGGAATGCTTGGGCTCCCAGGGTCAGCCAGGTACCCACTCTTTTAAGACCATTTGAAGAAGGCTGAGGTCCAGTGTTGTTTTCTTGTGTCTTTCCCTGGTATGGAACTAGAAATGGCAGCTGGATGAGAACTGAGGTTCGATGGGCTCACCCAAAGTGTTGTTCACTTGAATCAGGCGTGGTGTGCCCTAGTTAGCTTCCCACCGCTGTGATAAGACACCATGACCCAGGCAACTTAGACAAGGAAGCTTTTAATCTGGGGCTTGTGGCTCCAGAGCCCATGATCATTATGATGGGGAGCAAGGCAGCAGACAGGCGACGAGAGTTTACTTCTTAAGACCACAACAGAGGGGGAGAGAGAGAGAGAGAGAGAGAGAGAGAGAGAGAGAGAGAGAGAGAGAGAGAGAGAGAGAGAGAGAGAGAGAACTAGGAATGGCATGGGTTTTTGAACCTCAAAGCCCACCTCCAGTGACACACTTCCAATAACACCACACCTTCTAATTCTTCCCAATTGGAGAGCAAACAATCAATTATTGTATGAGCCTGTGAGGGACATTCCCATTCTAACCACCACAGGGTTGCTGATAGGCATGTGCAGAGTAAAGTCAGAGCTACAGGAAGGCCTGGCTGGGAGCTCAGAGGAGAGCAGGCCAGTCCTGAGAGAGGGTCATTTGGATGAGCTGGGAAGGATATGGACCTGGGGTGGGGTGGGGCACTGGGCTGTCAGGCAGAAGCCATTGGTGGAAAGGGGCAGAGTTGAAAATTCTGAGGTGTGTGTCCCTTTTGCAGAAATAGAGGCTGGGTTAATTATGAGGCAGAGGTGGGCAGGTGCCTGATGAAGAGAACCCTGGATCTGTCCGGTAGACATCATGTCAGGGAGTGGACAGAAGGGGGACAGTTGAGATTAGCAGAGAAGCAGTGAAAACAGGGAACCATTTACTTGTAAGCTGGCCTCAGACCATCTCGACTTCTCTGCCTGCCCTCCCTGCCATGTACCTGTGCAGGAGGATGCTCCATGCAAGCCCTCAAAGCTGGCTCTTGAAGGTTTTTACAGAACCCCCCACCCCCACCCTTTGGCCAACACCCTTTTGGCTCTCCCTGAAGTGGAGGCTGGACTTCTGGGGACCTCAGTATTCAGAATGAGGAAACTGATTCTGGGCTTGGAATCTGGTTGGCAGCTCAGACTGACTCAGCAGGACCGGTTTGCACGTTGACAGAATCACTACCCACCGAGCATATACTAGATTTCAGGCATTGTGTAAAGGGACGGGCTCGCTAAATACACCTTCAGTCCCCAGAACTACTGGGCAATGTCACAGACTTCCTGTTTTCCAGATGAGGAGGCTGTCATCCAGAAGGGTCACAAGGCCAGTGAGTGAGAGGTCGTGGATTGAAGGCCAGGCTTCTAACTGCAAAGCTGTTTCCTCAACAGTGTCATGTTCCACTCCGCACAGGGCTTCTTCAAGTGGGCCCCGTGGATACCAGAGAAGCCAAGGGTAAATGTAGGAGCCTCCGCTCTGAGTGCAGCTCTCCCTAGCATTATGAATGTAGGCAACACACTAGCATAGAACTAGCCATTCCACAGCTTTGTCAACATCCAAGAGAACAGATATCATAGTTGCTACAAATATCTCAAAGTATGCTTTGTACAGGTTGATCCCTAATCTGGAATGTTTGGGAGTAGATGTGTTCAGATTGTGGGGTATTTCAGGTTTGGGGGTTTGGGGATTGGAGATGGTCAGTTTGTTCTCCCCAAACGTCACAGTTGTCAAGAGCACCTCTAGAACATGCCGTTTAATGTGGGAATAAAACAGCTCTTAACTTTCTCTTTTACAGACTTTTCTTTTTGCAAAGCTGAGATCAAACCCAGAATTTGGAGCATTCTAGGCTCTACTGCTCAGTGTTTTTGTTGTTGTTGTTTTATTTGTTTGTTTGTTTTGTTTTGTTTTGAGAGGGAGACAGCAAAAGTCTCACTGTGAGGCCTGGATTGGCCCTGAACTTTGATTCTCCTGACACTGTTTCCCAAAAGCTGGGCTTATAGATGTGAGCCGCTGTGTATGGCACAGACTCCATTCTTTATAGTTTGCTACTTGGATTTCAAAAACTGTTGTCTCTTTCTATAGATCTCATTTTCTGCATCTTAAAACACCCCAAGTCTCAGGTACCATTGGAACCTGAGGGATTAAAATGACCAAGAGCCCCTGCACAGACACCTCACAAAGTTCCTGGTTCTTCTTGATCCCTGTAGGACCAGTTGGTGTTTTTCCTATGCCTCATTCTACTTGTGTCATGGTCACTGAAAGGCACATTGAATCTCCTTGATTTGACTATCCCCCATAGTACTGTTTGGTACAGAATAGATGTACACAATATATGCTCGTGGCCTCACTGAATGAGTGAGGGATGAATGAATGGGGGGTGGTGAATACTGAGCAGTGGGGGGATTACTCACAGTGGGGAATATCAACATGCTTTGAGGTCCCTATGCTAGTCACTGCAAGTTTTCCTACCCATTATCACATCCAACTGCCCAGCACTACAGCAGATATCCGACATGCATTTTTATAGCTGTGAGGAGCCCAGGTTCAGAGATGTTACACTCGGTAAATATGGCAGGCGATGTTTCTTGGATTCTGCTTGCTGCACTGCCTGGTGGAATGCTGGGGAGGCAGGAGGTGGTTCAAAGCCAGGCAAGGTGGAGCTACTATTACAGGGGAGAGTCTGTGACTTGTGCATGGCAAGGGAGGCTGTTTTCTGTTGCTCTCAACTTAGAGGCCATTCCCCAGGTCATAGCCTGCATGATCAAGTGTCCTTTTCCTGCTGTACCAAAGAGCAAAGGAAAATGGAGGAGGAGCCATTTGGAGATGACTGACACCTGCTGCCAAGATTTTGTCAAAGGGTTCTCTGTCCATTATGGTCTAGTCCGGAAGACAAACTGTTTCAGGTCTTTTCAGTGGAGATACACGAATCCCGGGAGCCAAACAGGAGGCTGTGTCGCAGCTTCCAGAGATAAGCAAGAACTAGAAGCTGCTGTCATTTGCCAGGGACATAGGGACAGTAGGAGGAGGTGTGGTATTCAAAGCCTAGAAACCATGGTTAATGATAGAAGATGATCCTCGGGGGGAGTTTGCAGGTGGGCACAACCCATCAGGAATTCTTAGGGAGATATAATCACTGCCAGAGACCATCCATAGCCAGAATGCAAGGGGAAGAGAAATACCCTGGCTTCTTTTCTCTCACACGAGTCTTTTATAGGCGCCTTTCATTGAATAATATAGCAGAGAGCTAGAGGGTGAGGGAGCTTGGGAAATGTAGTTTCCTGAAGTAAGGAGTTCTAGCCTGACAGGTAATTCCTACTGTTGACACCCTGCATGCCCATCAGAGGTCCACCAAGCGTCAACTGAAATCTGGAAACCATGGGCCAAAATAAGTCTTTTCTATCCATATTTATTATAGTGACAAGAAGCTGGTCAACAGACTTCTAGACACCCACAAGCTTCATTCCTCCATGCAAGTCTTACCATCATACCTAAGAGATTACCCCAGTTGTTGGGGGCCATAGAAATGGCTTCATTCAGAGGGCTCAAACCCATCTGTCAGGTCCAGTTTTTACCTGAGAAGAGGATGTGGGCTACCACATCCAGTCATGTTGTCCTCCCCCCCCATCTCAGACTCATTCATTGTCTTAACACTCGTTAACTACATATTAAGCATACTAAATGTCTTTTATCATCCTCCTTCCCTGTTAGCATACCGTCTCCAAGAAGGTGGGAACTGTTTATTTTCTAGACTCTGCACTCAGGTAGGATAGTTAGACTTGGCTGACAGTGAGTAGCTCGGCACTGTTGTGCTTTGCACATTCTTGTACCCCAGGGCCTGGAGCCTGAGGGCTACCTTCTCAAAGTCTCTCCTTTGGTTTTGCAATCTCATGGCTACAGCATTTAGAGTCAGGATATATGCTTTGGTGTCTCCAGCAGCAATGGGCTGATGCAGGGGCCATGTCATGGACACTGGGAGATTCCCTGAAAATCATTCACCTCATTCCTGGAGGAAACTCCAGGCATTTGGGTGATTTCTTTTAATGAAACTTCTTACAGCATAGCAATGGGTTGCATTCACATTTGCCCTTTGGTCCTCTGCTGTAGGTCAGTAGCTTCCTTCTTAGAGCTGGGGCAGCAGTTTCTGTCTAAGTCCTGGCACACCATTGATAAGCAATAGATATTTTATAGCTGTTTCTTTTGACCTACACATTTCCTTTCCATGTGCTCCAACACAGTCTGATGGGAAATTCCAGAAACAAGTAATTTATGTTGCATTTATTTCTTCAATTTTTAGCTCTTAAGCTTCAAGATATAAGATGTTCTCAGCAGTGTGATGACATCATGCACCACCCAGCTCTGTCCTCACTTGGGATGTGAATCCCACTTTAGGTATACGTGTTCATACTGTTTATGCTACCCACCTGTTTTCCACTTAGCAGTTTTCAGATCCAAGTGCACTGCTGAGCCTTCAAACTGAGGGGAGGGGCTTATTTTCCTTAGTAACTGTCCCAAAATGCAGAAGAGAGGATGCTGGCGATTTCACACACCAGAGAGTTGTGATCAAATGCTCTAAGTGAGAAGGTAACCATTTTCTACTTTGAAGAATTCTTTACTGATGTTACATCTAAAGTGGTAACAAAATCTCCTATCCATGAAACTGTGAAGAGGAAAAAGGAGGTTTGTTCTCGCTTTGCTCTCAGAACTCTTACAGCCTCTGTGTGATGTACACTCAGCTACAAAGGAGGGGACATTAAAGTTACATAGATAGAAGCACAGAATATGCAGTGTTTGGTGCCATCTGCAGTTTGAGGTCTTCACTGGGGGTCTTGAATTCTGTCTTCCTTGCAGGGGGCCACTAACTGCTGTGAATGCATGAGAAAGCTTGGGTACAAGGAAGTGACTAGACTAGACTGAACTGCGGTGATAGGTTATTTTAAGTATTTTACACTGGATTGGATTTTGTTTATTATGTATACAACATTCTGCTTTTTAAATATTGATTTATTTATTCTGTATACAACATTCTGCCTACATGTATCCCCTGCAGGCCAGAATAGGGCACCAGATCTGATTATAGATGGTTGTGAGCCACCATGTAGTTGCTGGGAATTAAACCCAGGTCCTCTGGAAGAACAGTCAAAACTCTTAACTTCTGAGCCATCTCTCCAGCCCTGGACTGGATTTTGTATATTGTATACAAATTCTGTGTATTGATACAAATTTGGTTAAAACATATTGTACATATGTTTCTAATCTTGTTCAAGGTATTGAACCTATACAGCCCATTTAACAATGTAATGCAAATTTCTAATTCTTGAAAGTTATTATTACCAACTATATGGGATAATAAAGAAATGCAAGATAGTAATTAGTCAACTGTTACAATCAAACTTATAGTCATATTGGGCATATTATCAAGGTCAAACAGAAATATATTTTACATAGATAGCTTGTCTTCACTTCAAACACTTCAGAGATCTACAGAATATGGTATTTAAGATGTTTCAATAACATAGGTTTTTTTTTTTTTAATTGCTATAAGACATGTCTGTTCATAGCAGCACCAATCAACTACAGAAAAGATAATGGGCATCGAAGAAACTCTACATGGATTTTACTTTCTTTGTGGCAAAAGTTACCCACTGGGCAAAATAGTGCCCTTGCCTCAACTGCTGACAGTGTGCTGTCCAAGGTGGACAAGCAGGACACAAAGGAGAGTGACTGCAAAACCTTACCAAGACAAGGCAGGACAGTCCTTCAGAGTATCCTGCTTCACAGAAAAGTCTGTCAGATATGCTAGACCTATCGGCTGAAGATGGATGCCCCAATGTTGCAGTGGAACCTTGGGTGACTGTTCAGGCAGCCAGATATTTCTGTCATTTCTCACATTTTTTGGAAGTTGATTGCTTGCATTTCCTGTTTAGTCAGTTAATATTATTTTCTTCTTGGGTTTCTAAGGGAGTTGAAGACTAGATGTATAGTTATAGTTTTCACTGTTTACCAGACTCGAAAAAAGAAACTTACTAAAGAAATATAAAGTATATAAAGTTGAGAGACATAAAGATAATTTGATAATGAAGTTAGAATAAAAAATGAAATAGGTACAAGACTTCAGACTCATCAAGATAAAATAGACAATGGCATATTTTCTCTGAATTTGTCAAATGCAAATGGACTAGATGTTGTTGAAAATTTATTATCTGTATATATTGTAGTATACTTATTGTATATAGTTTTTCTTATATCAGTATAGCCTTCTTTTGTATTAGACAAAAAAGGGGAATTGTGGTGATAGAGCATTTATGATTTAATAAAGATTGCCCGAAGTATCAGAAAACAAAGCCAGCCACACTAATTAGCCATACTGTCTCAGACAGTATGAGGTTTAGTCTCCAGTCACACTGAGGAGAGGCAGCAGTCTGAGGCTTGGAGAAAAGCTTGTGGAGATAGGATCGCCCCTTTTGGACTGAGGTAGAGGTAAGAGCTAGTGTCTGGCTGCTTTGCTTTTCTAATCTTCAGCTTGAAGCTTGAACCTCAATATCTGTCTCTGGGTCTTTTATTTTTCATGTCACACTAAAACTATATTGAATCCAAAGGAGCATCCTCAGAAGATGGAAACAGCGACTTCTATCATTTCTGCCTGGTGGTTTACTAATGCCCCATAAGTAGGCAAGTAGATGCATCTTTTGGTGAGGGTATCCTGTCTATATTAACATAGGAGCCCCTGTGTAGTTCATTTTAGATGTAGCTTTCATTCTTTCCCGGCTTAGGCATTAAAAAAAAAGTATTCAGGGGCTGGTGAGATGGTACAGTGGGTATAAGCATTTTCTTTGCAAGCAAGAGGACCTGAGTTCAAATCCCACATAAAAGTGAGTCAAGGTTATGCATACTTATAACCCCAATTATTGTGGGGGGTGTCATATAGATGAGTTCAGGGAGCTTGCTGGCAAGCTAGTCTAGCCAAAATGGTGAGCATAATGTTCAGTCAGAGATGGACATCTCAGGGCTATGAAGTAGAGAACAATAGGGAAGATGCTTGGTGGCTTCCTGTGCCCACTGCATGCACATGCACAGACACCAGCACACACTGTGACTCACCATCTCATACCCACCTTTTACAAGTAAATGAATAAATAAGCAACAAAATAAATGTTCAGGGTCCAGAGAACTCCATCAGACATTGTTGAAGAAACACGGGTCATAACAGGGCAGATCTGAACTCTGTCAAGGTTCTGGGTCAGATGGGATGGGTCATGTTCTCAACCCTCTGAAATGAGGAGTGCTTGATAGAAGTGGTGCCCCATGCCCTCCTCATCTTCAGTCTCACAATAAGTCCATGAAGAAAGATCAACTCTCTGTTTAAGATGAGTCTTTGAGAGCCTTGGCTGCTTAGCTCAAAGTCATCCAGCCAAGGCAGTCTAAAGTGTAGGTTCAGGTCTGACCTCTGGGATTAGCTATAGCTCATAACTACTAGCATCTGGGACTTGCCACCTGTTCTCTCTGATCCTGGAAATTAGAGACTAGCAACCAAGTCTATGTGTATTTGATAAGAGTAAAGAGGGGAGCTTGGGCCCCATGTTCATCAAGGCTCTTTCCCAGGACTCCTAGCTTCCCCAACCATCTGCCTGGGAGGTCTTTCAGACTAAGCTCAGTGTACTATTTGTCTATTTATTTACTCATTCATTCATTCATTCATTCATTCATTCATTCATTCATTTCTTCCTTCTAGGACATCCCTTCTCTTTAGTCCTCATTTGACCCTGTATGCTCCCAGAAGAATATCACCAACACTCACTTTTTACTAATTATGAGAACTTTCTACTGTTAATAGCAAAATACCATACATATATCCTCACCCTTCACCCTTGTGCTCTTCTGAGCATGATTTCTCTGCTGGAAACATAACTGCCCCCCTACACACACACATACACTGCCACCCCATGATGTTGTTTACTGTGCTTCTCAAGTAGTGGCTGCTCTTGTTTCTTCAGCCTCTGAACCATGAGGCTTGGGGTTGGTTCTGGTGTTTTCCTCATTCCTCCATGATGCTCTCATTACACTCATTCCCACGTATCCTTTCAAACCACTGCTTCGAAGCCATCAGAGCCTTTGGAGCTTCCTATCTTTGCCTTTATAGAGCTTGGGCCACTCTCCTCCACTTTCCCCAAAGATGCTTAAGCCCTGGGAACGCTTTCTCCAACACTGCCTTGACCCATTTCCTGGTGGTTTCCACAGATGGAGACATGACCCTTCTCATAGCCTTGAGTCTCACTTCCCTGGTGTCCTGGGTTGCCTCCTAATGACTGTCAGGTCTCAAGCATTCTGTTCTCCGAATGTTCCTCACGACAGACTCTGCTGTGGGTGGTATCATTGCATGCCCTCCAGGAGGCTGTTCTCCATTGACCAAGGGGAGGGGCTGTCTTTTCTGCCATAAAGGGCTTAAGAGGAACCTGGATTCAAGGTTTCCAGGCTTGTCTACATGAATGTCCTCATGCACTGTGGTCGGGGTCTCAATTGTTACTTGTCAGAGTCTATAAATCATTTGTGAAACTATGCACTCATTTTCTTTATTGGTCTACCCCTTATAATTAGATTCTTGGTCCAATTTTCAGCACAACCTACTTTGTAGCTGCTGATAATGTGTCTTTTTAAAAAGTGTCATGGGATCCTCCTCTGGCCCCCTAAGTATTCCTTCAATGATTAACTTCCCTGCACCCACAATTTTTACTTTTGTATGGCTTATAAGTAACCATTCCCCCTCCACAATCCTTATAATTATAATTTCTTCTGAACCAACAAAAACGAAGCCCTGCAGCTGTTGTGGAAAATTATGTTAACCAGGCAAAGGTGTGTTGCATTTGTTTATGCTGCATTTGTTTGATTATGTAAAGATGTGTTGCGTTTGTTTATGCTGCATTTGTTTGATGTAAAGATGTGTTGCATTTGTTTATGCTGCATTTGTTTGATTATGTAAAGGTGTGTTGCATTTGTTTATGCTGCATTTGTTTGATTATGTAAAGGTGTGTTGCGTTTGTTTATGCTGCATTTGTTTAACTATGTAAAGATGTGTTGCGTTTGTTTATGCTGCATTTGTTTGATTATGTAAAGATGTGGTACATTTGTTTCACCTTGCCTGCCTAAGACACCTGATTGGTTTAATAAAGAGCTGAATGGCCAATAGCTAGGCAGGAGAGAGATAGGCAGGGCTGGTAGATAGAGAGAATAAATAAAAGGAGAAATCTAGACTTGGGAGAAGAACAGGAGGAAGGAAAGAAGAAGGAGAGAATGAGGGACAACCCTGGGGCCAGAAGGCAGCCAGCCAGAGAGAGAGTAGGAAAGGAAGATATATAGACAGAAAGAAAAGTAAAAAGCCCCAAGGCAAAAGGTAGGTAAAGAAAAGCAGATTAATTTAAGTTAAAAGAGCTAGGCAGAAAGGAGCCTAAGCTAGGTGAAGCATTCATAACTAAAAAGAAGTCTTCGTATCATGATTTGGTAGGTGGCCCCAAAGAAAGTCTGGTAAATTCAGCCTCTGCCAGCCCATTGTCTCATATCGCTGTGATAAGTACTGGAGAGGAACACTTCCACAGGAAAATGTTAAGTTTAGCTTGTATTCTCAGAAGTTTCATGTCATCATTGTGGGCTCTTCATAAGATGGACAGACAGCCAGGGTGGGAAGGGTGTAGTGGCATAGAAATGGTCCCTCATGGTAGGAGCATGGATAGGGACCGGGAAGGGCAAGAACAAGATATTGTTTCTGAAGACATGCTCCCAGTGACTTCAACTAAAGTTGCCAGCACCTTCCAAAATAGTGTCACCAGTTGGAGACCAAGCCATTAACAGGAGAACCTGTGGGGGAACATTTCATATTTAAATCATGTCCCTCCTATACGTTATAAACTACAGTTAAGTATTTGTGAAACTGTACTCCATAGGCAGTCACTATCCCACCATCCAGCAATAAGGTCCTTTCTGGCTTTAGATGGATGAACGATGCAACTCCTAAAACCTATCTCTAGAGCTACTCTCTAGGGCTCTGCTTTACTATCAACGACATTAATGGTGATTCTCAGAAAAGTGATCCCAGGTTTGAGTTTATTCAGGCTTTCTGCACCTCAATAGTATGTTTCTCTGCTGAGGCAGTATGCCAGGTCAAGTTGAATTGAAAAAGTAAAAGAACAGGTTTATTTTTGAGCAAAACAACTCCCGGGTGAGTCCTCCAGACCCCAGAGAGTGAGGAGGGAGAAAGGGCAGGAGAAATCACATGTCTGAACTAAAGCAGGGAGTTTAAATACCTTATAGGTAAGGGATGATGATGTGTCCTCTATAAGCTGGGTTTGTGCCCAAGTGTGGTATGCTTCAGGCGGGCTGTTGGGCTGCTGGCAATTTCAGGGGAAGATCCACTGCAGCTAAGAATTCAGAACTGGACTGTCGGCACCTTTTCTTGTCGGAGATTCTCTTGAGAGGGCGGGGTTTAGAGAGCAAGGAATGGGCTTTGGCAGGATCGAGCTGGAATTTTCAGCCCAACACTCATAATATCTCGTTAGTGGAGTGTGTAAGCCAGGGGAGTGAGATGAAAGAGAGTGAGTCTGGGAGAGCAGGTGAACAAACGTGGTGAGCACGATTCTGAGCCTGACTAACTCCCAATTTTGTAATAAGTGTAGGCTTGGTCTCCGCACATCTTCCAGATTCAGGGCACCAATGCTATATCTGAAAAGATTAGAGGACCCAAATTTGGTTCCTATCACCTACGTGGGGCAGCCCCTCCCCCATGCTCACTCCAAGGAACCCCTCTGGAGTCCCCAGGCACCTGCACTTACATATGTTCAAGCCTTCCCACCCCTATACACATATAAAAAGAAAATAACCCCCTGGTTCTTGTCTTTGGTCCGAAGCCAGAGGTATCTTTGGTTCTATTTTGGCACAAGGCCAGGAATGCCAAAAAGCAGCTTTGGTTCCTGGTCTGGTTTTTTTTGTCATTTTTCTTCTCCTCTTCTACAACTAAGAGAGCTTCCCTGCCTGGAAATGTCATGAGGATGTGGCAGCCACAGAGAAACACCAGGGCACCTTGTGGCAGGGTGGTAGGACCGACCATGCTCACCATGCCTTCGTTCAGCAAAGGCCTTACTGAACCTTAGGTGGGGATACTTGGTGGTACCCGTTTCCTGGGCCCTGGTGCTGACACACAGGGGCTCTGCCCTCTTTCCTTCTCTCAAGTTCCCACCTGTAGTCATCACACTCACCTTCCTGTCCCAGGAT
Organism: Cricetiscus sungorus; assembly: GCA_030556225.1. Taxonomy (NCBI): domain Eukaryota; kingdom Metazoa; phylum Chordata; class Mammalia; order Rodentia; family Cricetidae; genus Cricetiscus; species Cricetiscus sungorus. The sequence continues at coordinate 119,162,385 of JANBXA010000734.1, read as the reverse complement.
TTCACTCTTCGAGACAAGAGCGTGAAGCCACCGACTCCAGGGGACATTGGCATGATGTTAGTGTGACCATGACCTTCTGGCGCTCACCCATGTTAAAGCCGCCAAATCCTGGAAAGCCTCTGCCTGGCTAAAGGATTCTTTTTGCCACTCACCAGGGCTTGGGACCTGCTTCTCTGTCTCTGCCTGTAGCATTCTTCCCTCACATACCTGGGTGCCCATCGCCTTCATTTGCTCCCGGGTGTCTGTCAAATGGGAGGCCTTTTCCAGCTACCTTAGAAAAGGGTCATTTGTTCCTGTCTTCACCTGGCATGTCACTCTTTCCCTTAGCTGCACAGCCAATGTTTGGGGTCCATGGCTTCTCGCCAGTCTCTTCCAAGTAGAGTGCAAACTTGGGTGTGCAGAGCCCGCCATCATCTTCTCACTGCTTAGAACAGACATGGCTCAGACTGGGCACTTTGCAGGTATGAATTGAATGAGCCAGTGATGTAAGTGAACCAGGAGCTGCCACACAAGCCCCAGGCCTGGACCTGTGCTGAGGAGCCCAGAGAGTTCTTGGGCTTCTCTCCGGCTCCGCACATTTCCAGGGCATTTAGCGTCAGGCTTCAGGGCTAGTGAGGTTGCCTTTTTAATCTGTAGATTTGGGGTGGAGCTGGTCTTCAGAGGCACCTCAAGGAGCCCTGTCTGGGAGGGGGAGAAGTTTGTCCTGGATCCACACTCCCCTGGGGTTCTGATAGTATTCCAGGACCTTGTTTTTACTTAGGCTAAATGAAGCGGTTTATTTTAGCTTCAGTTGAATTCTTAGACTGTGACACTACCGGGGATTGAATGTCGTGACGTGCAGCTCGGAGCGTGGTGCTTTGTGAGACCTGAGTGGGTCCCATGCTGCAGAGAGCTCCTGCACCGGGCAACCGGGTCCCTCTCAGCACCACGGCTAACACACAGCCCTGGTTACAGGAGTCTTCCCTGATTTCCAAAGCAGCAGCTCCTAGGCCGCCTTGCGGCTTCTTCCTGGCACCCAGGGTGTGCCCCAGCTGCCCCAGTGCCCCAGGCCTCTCTTCCTCACCCTGGCACATGGCATCCCTCCCCCAGCTGTCACCACGGGCTCCCCGCTCTTTACCACCTCGGTGCCTGAGGCCCAGGTCTCAGCAAGACTCGAGCCTGGGCCTCATCCTAGCTTGTTGTCTCCGACCCCTGCATCTGGCTCCTTCCCCCACAAGCCTCCAGAGCTAGCAGTCCCCTCCCCCCCACGCCTGACCTCAGAGCACAGAATCTATTGTCCTCCTCCATCCCAGCCACCCCCCAGCCCTACGTGACAGCTCCTCAATTACAGATGCACATTCACAAACAGCTCATTTACATAGAGCAGGAGGAAAACTGCTCTGTCTTCAGAAAAAGAGAGACTCCCACTGCAGAAGACCCCGAGGTGAGGGCACCTCCTGCCCCTCCCTTCTCCTAGGCATTTCTGAAGGGTGTGTGTGTGTGTGTGTGTGTGTGTGTGTGTGTGTGTGTGTGTGTGTGTGTGTGTGTGTTAGGGCAACAGAAGCCCAAGAGGTAGAAGGGCAGAAATCAGTTTGTTCTGTGGGTGAGGTGCTGGGTGAGCATATACTATTCAGTTTCTGTACTTTTTGTTTTGGAGTAGTTTATTTTCTATCTATATATGTCATTGTGAAATCTTTGGGACTTGTGTATAAAATTCTGCTCAGTCCCCAGGTTGAATTGTTATCCCTCCCCCCATCACCACATACACACACACACACACACACACACACACACACACACGCACACACACACCACACACACACACAACACACACACACACCACACACACACATCCTTTACCACACACACACACACACACACACACACACACCATCACCATACACACACACACACACACACACCATCAACACACACACACCATCACCATACACACACACACACACACACACACACACACTATCAACACACACACACACCATTAACACACACACACCATCACCACACACACACACACACACACATACACACACACACACACGTACATGCACAGGCACACACACACACACACACACACACCCATCACCACACACACACACACACACACACACATCCTTTACCACACACACACACACACACACACACACACCATCACCACACACACACCATCACACACACACACACACACACACACACACACACCATCCATCTAATTTTTATTCCAATGACCAGCTAGCCGCCACAGAGGTAGAAAGTCAGGATGCACTTTGGGAATGTGGAGCCTCTGACCATAGGCTCCATAGCTGAATCCCTTCCAGCTCTTGTTGGGCTGGGGAGTGGGGCACGTGGGCATTTGGCAAATGGCTCCATTTTCCCATGAAAAGTGGGGGTGACATATCACCTGCCTTGAGTGCTCTGGAGGATGGTGCACTCGAAGGACCTGGCAGAGGCGAGCTGGCATAGGAAACAGGGAAGCGTGGACAGATGCTGGGCCCACTGGCCTTCCAGGACCTTTCCTGGTGCAGGGACAGTCACAGCCCAGCCTGGCTGCAAGCAGAGGAGAAGGCTCACTTGCTTTTGTTCCCTTGTCAGGCCATGTCTTTTTCTAGGTGTCAGGGTGGGGTGGGGCTGGACAGACCAGGGACCTTGTAAGGCAGCAGTGATGAACATGCCAGGTCTTAGGCTGAGCTCTGTGATCCATTGTCTGACTTAATCACCCACTTTAAGCTGTCAAGGCAGGCATTTCCAGCTAAGTCCCGTGAAGTTCTCTGAATCATGTCATGATCCATTAATGATGTCTGCCATTGGTAAAGCCAGGGGAACATCGGGACCCATTTGTCTTCTCAGCTTGGCACTGTTGAGAACAGGCAGGAGGAACTCTGAGATCAGGCTGGGGCTTTGGTGGGTTTCCTGAGGAAGAGACCCCTCTGGCCATCAATAGAATGTGCCCTAAAGAAGGGTAGGCAGGACTCTCTGGATAAGAAAACAACATGGACATGAGATATGAAACACCATGGTAGGTAGGTGGGTATTAGGAGCTCAAGGATGGAGGCAGAGAGAAATAGAAGAAGCTGAAACGGAAGAAAAAGGCACCCAGCTAGCTCATGTATGGCGTGTAGAACACACAGGAAGGGACAAGGGACCCTGTTACTGCTGCTCTGCTGTACCCTGACAACTAGTGTGTCAGCAAATGCTTCTTGGCTGGCAAGCAGAGGGCAACACCCACTAAGTACCTAGTAGATGTGGCTCAGTAAATCCCTCATTGACTTATTGGCAGAATGATCAATAATCAGTCGATTCAGGGAGAGTCCAGCCGTAGCAGGTGACAATATGTCAGGTTGGAGACATGGTGGCAGGATGAACACTCTACTTCAAGTACCAAGTTGGCCATCTCTGCTTTTTATTGCTCTGGGTAGTCCTGTAGATCTTTCCAGGATGGCTGAAGGATTACCCACACTAAGGTCTGATTCTAGTAGCCTCTCTCTGTCCATATGCTGGACGGGAGGCTGCCTCCCACATACAAGGGAAAGGCATTGCTGCATGGAAAGGCCGAACAGAGCTCTGTCCACTTGTTCCTCTGTCAGTCCTGGTGCCTGTATTGGGGAGGCTCAAGGTGGAGCTGCGTGGCCCTCTCTACTTTCTAGAACCTAAGGACTGGCCTCATTATTTCAGGCTGGAGGTGCTGACACCGCGGCCTGGGGACACTTAGTTGAGCCTCTAGGTTCTAAACCTTCATTTCTCTGCCCCTATTCCAGTGGCTAAGTGTCCTCTCTCCAGCCAAAACGTAGAACACTGTTGTTCCCCCCCTCACTGAGGAGGGAGCACTCAGTCTAGGACAGCTCCTGATACTGCCATTTCCTGCCTCTGAAGTTGACTCTCCCAGGGCCTGCTCAGGAACCACCCCAGCCAGATGCCCCTCACTCCTTAACTTTACAGGATAGAGCAGCTACATTTCCCCAGCCTCTCCAGGATCTTTTATACGGGATGGCTTTCTGCCTCCTTCCTTCTCTCTTCAGGGTGCCTGTCTCTGCTCGCACCCCCTCACCCCCTCCCAGCTTAATTGAAGAGGTTCTACCCAGCAAGGAAGATGAAAGCTTCATCTTGCAAGTCCATCCCGGAGCGTGTGAAGATGATGGATGAGTTTCCAGACCCACTTGCTCCTCCCAGTAGCATTAACAAAATTGGCTTTCAGGCTTCCAACTTCCATGTTGGAGAGATGGACTGAATGCACAGGATGGGAGACCCAAGCTTTGGCACTTGAAGGTGAGCATTAAAATCATTTTAATGCTGCATTTAGGCTTCGCATTCCCTGTATGTGAGTCAGTCCCACCGCTGGCATTGCAGAGTTAGAAGAATGATGTTTGTTAAAAAGCTCTTTGCTGTGGTCTGGTTGGCCATTAGTGCTCAGTGTGAACTGCAGGATATGGACCCAGAGTCTGTGGCTGGATGGGCCTTGTGAGAGATACTGTCACTAAATCTCTACTGGGTCATGACCAGGTCATCATTGCCCTTGGGTCCCTCCAACCCTGGCTGAACTCAGACTTTCAAGAGTTCCAAGATAATGTGGGTATGAGGGTCCTGAGTTGGAATTCTGCTTCTGTGATTCAGTTGCTGGTGGAACTATGCAAATCTTCTCTTTGGCCTTCAGCAGCCACAGCTATGAGATAAGGGGATACCTGGTCGTTATGGGTTGAATTCTGGCTCCCTAAAATTTGTTTGTTGGAATTTTAGTCCCAAGTATGTTAGACTGTGACCTTACTGGAAGATTGGGTCTTTATAGGGGTAATCAAGTGTAAAAGATACCGCCAGGTCAGCCTTAATCTATTTTGACTAGTGTCCTGATTAAAAAAAAAAAGGGGGGGTCTGGAGAGACATAAACACACATGAACCTTGTATGAAGGTAAAGGCAGAGGTTGGGGTGATCTGTGCCGGAGCCTAACATTGCTCAAGATTGCCATAAACTACCAGAAGCTGGTGGGAGGAGGCCTGGAAGCTGCCCTAAGGGCTCCCTCACCATCCCCTAAAATCTGGATCTTGAACTGTGGTCTCTAGAAGCTGCCATTCAAGCTGCTTTACCTGGAAGCTTTGTCACATCAGCTCCAGGCAGCTAGGACACTGACTGGAGCCACACTCACTGAGAGCCTTCCTGAGTTTCAATCTAGGATCTAGCATTAGGGACCAGCAAGAATGGAACAGCCAGTGCAGGGTGGGGGTGGTCTCTGCTGCTCTGTTGCTCATGGAAAGCTTGGGAGATGGGAGTCAGGCTGGTGCACATGGGGACAGAAGCCACCAGCTATCTCTAGCACCATATGAAAATGGCTGAAAGGTCCCAGGAGTCTGCAAGAAGCCGTTAAGAGTCTGGGGACAGCTGGGTGAAGGATGGAGGGCATCCCAAGCAGATGAGTCTAGGTGGAACTCTGGTGCTGGGATTAGTGTTGTCCCTGGTTCAAGGCTGAGGGCCAGGATCCCTGACTTAGGAACCTAAGTAACAAATCAGGTATGATAGTAAAAACTCAGGTATGTCTGCCTTGCGCCAACATGATCCTGGGCTGGGCTCAGATAGCCTCAGCTTCTCCATCCTTCCAAGTCAACTCTTTTTCTCCCAAACAAAAATTGTTTTCAGCCAGGCAGTGGTGGTGCACACCTTTAATCCCAGCACTCTGGAGGCAGAGGCAGGTGGATCTCTGTGAGTTTAGTTCCAGGACAGGCTCCAAAGCTACAGAGACCCCATGTCTTGGAAAATAACAACAAGTTATTCTCACTGGACTGGGGAGATAGCTCAGTCCATAAAAAAACTTGTACAAATACTACTCAAGTTTAATCCCCTGCAGGGTTGCATGTCCTTGTAATCCTAGCTCTGGAGAGGTGGTGAGAGGCAGATTGCTGGGGTTCACCAACCAGTCTAGCCTAGGCTAACTGGGGGGGGGCAATCTAATGATGGAGTTTGTCTCAAAAATGTGCATGGCTCCTGAGGAGCAACACATAGGTTGCCTCTGGGGTCTCCATGCACTCACGCACACACAAGCCATCATAAAAAGACTTTTCTACCTGAAGGGTGTGTCATGGGAAATAAAGTCAGAATCCTTTTCCATCTGGATATGTGGAAAGAGATCCATCAAACTATTAAGCTCTTTGTTGCCTTCATTCAATCAGGGCTGCTGACCCTTCTGTTTCTGAGTGTCTGCACTTACGGAGGAGGAAAAGGAGGAGAAGCAGCCTGATTTACTCAGTCACACAGACAGAAGGGGTAGCACTTGCATTTGAACTTGAGGAGTCTGATTACAGGTGTTGAAGTAGCTGGAGGCTGGTATCAAAAGGCCTAGCACACAGGGGACTGCACTTCATGATAGGCTAAGACCTGGGAGAAGAGATCACATCACAGAGCCCCCTAAAAGAATGACGGTGATCGTGATATCGCTGGAGGCTTGGTCCTAAGTGGACTGGTGATTGCAGGTCCTGCTTATCTGTGGATGCTGTTTACTCGGCAGAAATTTGGGTGGCTGAGCTAGAAGTTTATGCTCTTTGGGTCCCAGGAGGTGAGCTAGAAGACAGTGTCTGCTAGTGGGGGACTGGAGATGGATAGCCTGGCGGGTGACTTCTCTGCTGCCCCTCCCCCCACAGCAGGTAGCGCCAGGTGTATTTGGCAAAGCCAGGAGGAGAGGCCAATCAGCTCAAGTGAGCTGGGCTGCGCCGGGGCTGGGGATTGCTTGGGATTGCTCTTGCAATCAGGGCATTTCACACAGCAAATTGTGGTCATTTAGGCTCCTCTACGGCGAGCTTAATTTCAGGCCCAAGCATGGAGGATATTCAGAGACACAATGAGGTAATTTCACATTTTAAAGCAGAGAATGCATCGTAAATTAGTAGAAAAATCATGACACTTATAAACCCGTTCTAAAGATGTATTGTTCCCTTTTCTTCCGGGAGAAAAAAAAAATCAGCGTCTATTAAGATTGAATTAACCACTGGAGGAGAATTCCTCAGACGGCCAATTCATAAGGAGAGATCTATTTTAAACCTGGTCGAAACGGTCTTTGCAGAAAGTGGTGGGAAGAGAGTTCCCAGGGAGAAGCAGCTGTTCTCACAGCAGGCCCCGCACCTGAGCAAGGAGCCCAGGGCCGGCTCAGGCCTAGGAGCCTGGGTTGACCCCCTCTGGGTACTGCCTCGAGTGGTTCAACGGCTGAGGTCAGGTGCCCCTACCCCCTGAGGGTTCAAGAACAAACAGTGCACTTGGGAAGTGAAGGAGGAGGGGGTGAAGACTTGGATGCTGAAGGAAAAGCAGCCACCCCAGGCTGCAACTAACCAGCCACCTCTCTCTACATGGCTGCTGCTCTGCCTCACCAGACAACCCCGGATCCTGCTGCGTAGGATCAGGTATCCTGGAGTTAAGTCCACAGGCCAAAGGATCCCGGCTGTTCTCCCACCCATCCCAAGGCCTTTGAGGAAGGCTGCCCCACCTGGATTTACTACCTGACTTGGCCTTGATGGTGTGAAGTGAGGTGCAGCAGACGGAGAGTTAGGGGTGCCACGCTGCTGTTGTCCGGGCTCCAGCCACAAGGGTCTTCCTTGGGGGTCTCGCATTTCTTTCATTCTAGCCAACAGGGGCCACGTGAGCCTTTTGTGTCACTGAGCGATAAGCTCTGAGTTTAAGTGTCACCTTCTTTTCTAGACACTGCCACCTTGAGTTCTTGTGTCTGACGTTGGGTTTTCTGGGTATTTGGGGAGGGTTTTTTGAAGTTTGCACTGGAATGATGTCTTAGCCGGCAGAGGAGTAGAGGAGGGGAGAGGTGATGGGCTCTCTTGCCTTCCCCAGTGCTCAGCTGAGGCTCCCAGGCCTACCGGTTCAGTCATGCTTAGCGAATAGAGCTGAGTGTGGGGGCTGAGAAGCAGCGGCCTGGGGAGATGGATAGGTCAACACCTGGCTCCTGAGCTGGAGGGAAACCGGGGGAGTCAGCCTGTGGTGCGGCTGTTCCGACCTGTGAATGCTCAGCAGGTAGTGGGAAGAGAGACGGCCCAGGCTCCAGTCTCAGGACCTGGGATATCCGGATCATGTTTTTTTTTTTTAAGATGATGTCTATCTTAAGGTGACTCCATCCCAAACTGGATGAGTTTACTTCCAGATGGCAAACATTTGTACATAAGGTAGGGTATTCCCTGTTCTATTCTATCCATCAGTTAAAATCAACCTTCTTAGTCCACAGACCTTCTTACGGAGAAACCCACAGTGCCAGAACATTCCTTGACATGCCCCTCCCTGCCCCTTTACAATAAGTTTCCAAGTCTTGGGTTTTTTTTTCTTTTTTTTATGATAAATACGTTTTAATGTTAATCAAAAGATTTAAATGATAGAGACCTGGAGCCCATCCCCAAAAGTGGGATGCAGGAGTCACCAGCTATCAAGGATGCAGTCTCTCCTAAAGTTACCTGTGCCTCCCCATCTGCCTAGCAGGCAGCCTCTCAGGGCCTTATCCAGCCTTCTTGACAGCCAATGGCAGGGAAATGGCTTCTCTGAAAGTCGGCTTTCTACAAAGACAGAAATAATCAGGTTGACCAAAGGGGAAAAAAGGGAAAATTGAGCATTATGAGGGTGATAATTCAGTAGGTGTCAGCCTCAGAATAATCGAATCCGATGACATTTCCTGCTACAGGAAACAATAGCAGCTAGCCTGCTGCCCGTCTGATTCATGTCTGGTTCATGTTTAACAAAACAAGGGCAAGGGTCACGCAGCCACGAGCCCCATAAATAACCCGTTAATGGGATTTCCAAACAAGCTGTCCTCAAAGTGGCTTTCCGTCTCACTGAGAGAATATTAAAATGCAAATGGATTCGGGCTGTGTCTTCATAAACAACCGTGTTCATTTAACCTCCGACCTTCCCGCTTAACTGCCCATTCCAGCAATTTGTACGGGGCTCCTCGGCCGCCGGCTCCTGCGGTAATTCAGGGAAAGTGCATTAAAGGAAAGGGTTACAATTTGCGATGCTCAGTTAATCACGCTATTGAGATGTTTATGGACAGAACCTCTTCCCTCCTCACACTTGTCTCAGGCCTTCTGCCCCTGCCAGACCCAAGGCAGCTGGTTACTTGCTTTTGTTGTTTGAGGAGCTGTTGAGCAGTACTGGCATGGGGTGGGTAGGTTTCCCAGCTCAAAGAGGCTCCTCCTCCTCCCTCCAGTGTCAGCCTGCTCCCTCTTGGATGTTGTTAGATGCTTGGGGTCTAGGTCATAGTCCTCAGTTAATGTCCCTCCCAGTTGACAATATCCAGAATTAGTTTTCTGGGGGAAATGGCACAAGTACTCCTAGGCTACTGCCTGTCACTGTGTTGCCTCCAGCTCTGCCCTGGCACAGGTCTGGCAAAGGGCTCTAGCCTTGAGCCGATCTTTGAAATGCTCCTAGGATGTCTGCCTCCTCACTGGGTCCTGGCATGGCTATGCTATCTCCTGGGTGGCCTGGACAGATCACGTGTGTGTGTGTGAGAGAGTGTGTGTGTGTGTGTGAGAGTGTGTGTGTGTGTGTGTGTGTGTGTGTGTGTATGTATGTATGTATGCTGTTCTGATGGTAGACTTCTCAGTCAGATCATCTCAGCAGATCCATTCAACTCTGACACCTGATGAAGAATGTTAAGATCCAAAGGAACAAGGACTTGTCTGGGATCACCTAAGAAGTAGGTGGCATGAGCCTGTGAACCTGGTGTGTGGGATGTCCCAGGGCCTGTGTTCTTTGTCTAGAGAGCAGGGAGAGATGACGCTTTTGGTCAAGAGGAGTGCTGAGGAGGCGAAGCTGTGATAGGGATGGCCAATGGGTTTGGAAGGAGATGCTTGTGCCAGGGTGGCCTGGGCCAATGGCCTCCCTTTGCAAGGCTGAGCATTTGTGTGGCTCTCCAAGACAGCATGTTTTTCCTTAGGTCTTTCCAGTCTTTGTAAGAAAGGGAGGGGACACCCTAGGCCATTTCTCCAGGTAACTAAGCAGCTCCCACATAACAGCTCCTCCTCTCTGCCTTGCTCTCCTGCTTGGTCAGCTCCAGTCTGCTTTCAGTCATCATCTATCTGCAGATATCAGGAAGGAGGGGGTGGGGCCACCAAGCTACCGGGGACTGGCCTGGGAGGGCATGGCCCTGCCTAGCTCTTTCTCCCAGACCATGTATTCCTTTTGTCCTTTCTCCCTCCCTGTCTGAGTAACTTCCTCCCACTCTATCACGCTCAGCACCTCCAGGTACAGAGGAAAGAAAGTGTCCTAGGAGGAAATTTAAGCTCATGGTCTTGTCCTACATATCCTGCTTACCTTCTCTCGGGAATTTTCTGTCTTTTGTTTCCTCTCTTTGACTTTTATTTTGTATCTCTTCTGGAAATGCTCTCTCTCTCTCTCTCTCTCTCTCTCTCTCTCTCTCTCTCTCTCTCTCTTCTGTCTCTCTCTCTGTCTCTCTCTCTGTCTCTCTCTCTCTCTGTCTCTCTCTGTCTCTCTCTCTGTCTCTCTCTCTGTCTCTCTCTCTCTGTGTCTCTCTGTGTCTCTCTCTCTGTGTCTCTCTGTCTCTCTCTGTCTCTGTCTCTGTCTCTCTCTCTCTCTCTCTGTGTGTTCTGTGTGTTGTGGGTGTATGTACTTGTGTGCATGTGTGCAGCAGCCAAAGGAAGTCATTAGGTGTCTGATCTAGCATGTTTCATCTTATTCTCTTGAGACATGTTCTGTCACTGAGCCTGAAGCTTGCTGGATTTTAGCTGACTGGAAATCACAAGGAAGGCTCCTGTTTCTGCTCTGGTACTGGAAGGATGGGTGCCCATGGTCACATCCAACTTTAATGGGGTACTGGGGATTCAAACTTGTGTCCTCTTCGCTCATAACCACTGGGACATCTCAACTTGGATGCTCTCTTCTTCTTGTACTATTGTCTCTTATCAATTAAGTAATAATACATTGTTCCACTGTGTTGTACAAGCCAGCCTTGAGCTCATGGTCCTTCTGCCTCAGCCACTTGAGTGTTGGGGTTGTCTTTGTAATCCTATGCAGCTCACTTTCTATCTCTCTTCAGAAACACTTATATTGTATTTTATTTATTTGTTCTCTGTGTGTATCTGTCTCTACCTATACACACACTGTATTTCTTGGGGGGGGGGGTTCTGAGATGGCTCAGGAGCTTGTTGCACAAGCTTAGTGACCTGAGTTCAATCCCTGAAACCCGTCTAAAGGTGGAAGAGAGAGGATCAACTCCACATGTGTACTCCACCCCACACATCATTTGCAAACAATAATAATAAATAAAAATTAAAGATAGAAAGTTATCCCATCATGGAAGAGCAATGACCCTTCATGCCATTTCTGTCTCAGCCATGCTTCAGAGGAATGGAGGGGGGGGATGGAGCAGAGGTAGGCATAGGATATTGATGGTCCTGTTTCTTAATAAAATAGGAAGTAAGGTTGCCTGCTTGTTGAGTGTGATGGTCACTAGGGAGACAGAGGAGAAATGAAGGTCTGGGCAGGTCTCAGAGGGCCATCTAGACAGGTAGCAGCAAGGCCCTCCCTCTGACGACAGTACAGAAAGCCACCTAATGAGGTTAGACCATTTCCCGAAGCAGCTTTGGGAAGCATGGGAACTAAGAAAGTGAACGCCGGGTCACCAGGAGTGGGTTTCTTTCAAGAATGTGATGGAAGGATAAGGGTCAAAGGTATCCAAGAGAGGACAGTGTGACTGCTGGTGGGTCCTACATGGGATTGGGAGAGAAGGGAAGGCAGGAAGGGCGGAGCAGGAAGAGGTGGGGAGAAAGAGCTGGTAATGTTGTGAACATGAAAAACAGTGCTGCCGGCAGGAGGGTGAGGAAGAGGAGGGATGCGGTGATGCACACGCACAATCCCAGCACGGGCGTGGGGAGGGGAGGGGGGAGGGGGGTAGAAGCAGCCATATCTTTATGAATTCAAGGCCAACCTGATCTACCTAGAAAGTTTGTGCCAACTAGGGCTACATAGTGAGACTCTGTCAAAATCCACAGGAGTAAGGGAGTAGCAGAGCTCTGGGGCTTATGAGAGAGGGTGGGGAAACTGCCTGTTGTATGGGTGTTGTTGTACAGACAAAGACGCAGAGCTGGAAGGTCAGGGTTGTGTCCCAAATGCACCCAAGACCCAGAGACTTGAAGCAACCACTCTGTCATTATTCCCAGATCTAGCACCGGTGGGATGGCGCTGAGCTCAGCTGATGTTGGCAAAGCCTACTCCCGCATCCCAGGTATGATGGCATGCTGCTTGGAGCTGGCTACTCTCAGTATCACTCAAGTTTTCTAAGAGTGGACTGGCCATTGATTGAGCTGAGGGTGACAGACATTATGTGTCACCAACCAGTTCAGCTCAATTGTGAATGTGTGTAGTATCTCTTCTGCCTCATTCCCTCAGCCACAGTGAGTCTGAAAGCCACCTAAAAACAAAAGGAAGACACATAGACTCTCTGTCCTGGGGAGCGGAGCCTTGAGGACCCATTTTCCAGTGTACTGATGCTGAGGTTCTGGGGGTCAGGTAGACCCTCATTCTCAGCACCCAGTCTTAGAGGACACAGGCAAGCATGAAGGTCTTTAAGGAGGAAGAAGAAATGACAAGAGCAGTAAAGAACCTTGTTGGACTAAAGAGAGAGAGTTCAGTGGGTAAAGGGCTTGCAGTGGAAGTGTGAGGACCTGAGTTTGGATCCCCAGCATCCTTACAAAAACCTGGACACAGTAGTGTGTGCCTACAATCCCAGTGCTGGGGTGACAGAGATAGAATCCTGAAGGACCCTCTGTTCAGCCAGTCTAGCTGAGCTGCTGAGCTCGAGGTTCAGTGAGTGACCCCTTCCCAAACAAGGTGGAGAAGTGATTCAGGAAGATACCCAGTGTCAACCTCTAGCCTCCACATGCATGCACATACATGCACACAGACCCAATCACACATGAACACATGCAATTTTTTTTTTTAAAGAGGACGATATTGGTGGCTGAAGCCCTAAGAGGTTTGAGTGTGTGTGAGTGTGTGTGTGAGTGTGTGTGAGTGTGTGAGTGTGTGAGTGTGTGTGTGAGTGTGTGTGTGAGTGTGTGTGAGTGTGTGTGTGAGTGTGAGTGTGTGTGAGTGTGTGTGTGAGTGTGTGAGTGTGTGTGAGTGTGTGTGTGAGTGTGTGAGTGTGTGTGAGTGTGTGTGTGAGTGTGTGTGTGTGAGTGTGTGTGAGTGTGTGTGGGTGTGAGTGTGTGTGAGTGTGTGTGTGAGTGTGTGAGTGTGTGTGAGTGTGTGAGTGTGTGTGAGTGTGTGAGTGTGTGTGTGAGTGTGTGTGAGTGTGTGAGTGTGTGTGAGTGTGTGTGTGAGTGTGTGTGTGTGAGTGTGTGTGAGTGTGTGTGTGAGTGTGTGTGAGTGTGTGAGTGTGTGTGAGTGTGTGTGTGAGTGTGTGTGTGTGTGAGTGTGTGTGAGTGTGTGTGTGAGTGTGTGTGAGTGTGTGAGTGTGTGTGAGTGTGTGTGTGAGTGTGTGTGTGTGTGAGTGTGTGTGTGAGTGTGTGAGTGTGTGAGTGTGTGTGAGTGTGAGTGTGTGAGTGTGTGAGTGTGTGTGTGAGTGTGTGAGTGTGTGTGTGAGTGTGTGAGTGTGTGTGAGTGTGAGTGTGTGTGAGTGTGTGAGAGTGTGTGTGTGAGTGTGTGAGTGTGTGTGTGAGTGTGTGAGTGTGTGTGAGTGTGTGAGTGTGTGTGTGAGTGTGTGAGTGTGTGTGTGAGTGTGTGTGAGTGTGTGAGTGTGTGTGAGTGTGTGTGTGAGTGTGTGTGTGTGAGTGTGTGTGTGAGTGTGTGAGTGTGTGTGAGTGTGTGTGAGTGTGTGTGTGAGTGTGTGTGAGTGTGTGAGTGTGTGTGAGTGTGTGTGAGTGTGAGTGTGTGTGAGTGTGTGTGAGTGTGTGTGAGTGTGTGTGAGTGTGTGTGTGAGTGTGTGTGAGGGTGTGAGTGTGTGTGAGTGTGTGTGTGAGTGTGTGAGTGTGTGTGTGTGTGTGTGTGTGTGTGTGTACACCATCTGAATGTGTGGGTGGAGAAGGAAGTCAGCCTCTGATGGGGTGGGGAGGAGGCCATGACAACCCTGGGAAATAATTTCAGTGCTTTGCAGATTCCTGCATTAGCCATTCAGTCCCTTCTTCCCCATACCCCTTTCTCCCTGCTGGTAACTGACAGAAGGTCACGGCCAGTCACACCGCCGCCCAGGGGAAGGCTGCCACATCAGCTCTTTCTTATTGACTGGACTGTCTTCACTTTCTTTCACTCAACAAGTAATTATTGAGCATCAGTCATGCACCAGGCTCTGTGGGGGACAAGCCAGAAGACGCTGTCTCTGTCCTTGGGTTACTTAAAATTTGGACATGACAGCTATGGGATGCATACAAACCAGCACCCACACATATTTTTTGAATGAAAATATATTAACATACTCGATGGCTGAAAAAAACCCACAAACTTTGAAATTGACTTGATCATTTAATCTTTTTGCCTCAAATTCTGATGAGCCTGAGATTTTTCTAGAAAAAAAGATTTTTTTTTAAAGTAATTATAGGCTGAGGAGATAACTTGATTCATAAAGTGTTTGCCACACAAGCATAAAGGCCTGAGTTTAGATTTCCAATACCCACATAAAAGTTGAGCAAGGTGTCACTAATCTGTAATCCCTGGACTGACGAGATGGGGTCGGGTCTCTGGAGCTTGTGGGCAGTGCCAAGTTAGAGATTCAGGCCTCCTACTTCATGCTTTCCAGGGAAGTCAGGATGCTCTCAGCTTCTCCAGCCAAGCACCTAGAAGCTGAAGGTCATAGCCTCGGGTGTGCCCTGAGTTGGCTCAGATGCAGAGATAGCATTGTCTCTTTTCCGGCAGCTCTGCTCTGAGGTAGGTGAAGGGCTATGCTGAGGACAGCAGGAAGTGAATACATCCCCCGGCTGTACAGAGCTGTTTGCTTTGGAGAGGCAGATACTGCAACAAGGGGATATGAAAAGGATGAAAGGAAGGGTTAGGGGGGTAAAGTAGTTGCTTTGTAAGTGCAAGGACCTGCATTTGGTCCCACAGCAAGTAAGTGCCAGGTGTGGTGGTGTACACTTGTGATCAGTGCTAGGCTGGAGAGATGCAAAGAGGAAGATTCCTGGGACTCAGTGGTCAGCCACTGTAGCTTAATTGGTGACCCTGTCTCAAAGCACGTGTTCCTGAGGATGACACATCTAAGGTTGTCTCTGGCCTCCACATCAATGTAGACATACACGCATGTGGCCTCACACTTATGCACACCTTCATGAATACACACAAACATACATGCAAAACAAACCCCATATGTGTCCTCTATGTCACCTGCTTTGAGGTTGAGGGAGTATCAGAAAGGAGACGGTGGCAGGGCTGAGGGTACTGAAGGGTGGGGAGCAGTGTGGTAGGATGCTGTAATCGGGTACGACATTGCTACTGCAGCCATGGACACACAGAAGGAGTAACAGCCAGAAAAGGTGGAGGGGAAGGGACGTGGGTAGGATGGGGACTAGTTGGGAAGCGGGAATTGGAAGGGATGGGGAGGGTAGTGGGGTGAATGTGATTATAGCAGACCATACACAAGTATGATATTACAAAGAAATTTTATAAGTGGCCTGCCAGGACCCACCCATGCATGCACCCACCCACTCACTCAGCACTGACAAGTGCTAGTCTCATCCTTAATGAGAGAGACTTCTCTTGTGATGAAAGGCAGTGGATGAGAGGCCAGTGGCGGTGAATGGTGCTGAGGATACTGGTGGTTGAGTGCTCAGCCCCTCTGAGACTCAGGGAACATCTTAAAAGAAGGGGTAAAAAGAATGTCAGAGCTGGGAGATATGCTGAAGAGCTGCAAAGTCCTTTCCTCTAGGCACGACACAGCCACCGTAATCACAGTCTCACAGTAGTTGGGATCGCCTGCACGGGGCCTATACAAAATGGGGCCTGCCAATAGTCAGTGATGGACGTGGATCAGGGAAGGGGTCCTAGAGATCCCATTTCTCACTGCTGACTATTGGCTACTGATGGGTTCAGGGGAGGAGAAATCATTGTCTTTGGTTGTATTCCTGCTGGGGAACCCACCAGGCTGCAATGGACAGTTCCTAGGGGTTGCTTACACAGCCCTAGTTCCAATCAGTGGGTCAGAAAACCAAACCAAAAGATATGAATGGGGGGGGGTTGCTGGGTGATTGAAGAGTGTCAGGGATGACAGTAACAAAGAACACATTTAACAAAGTTACTGAAATGATGAAAAATAAAATATTAATAATAATTTAAAAAGACCCAGCACTCAGGATGTAAAGGCAGGTGGATCACTGTGAGTTCTAGGCCACCCAGAACAACATAGTGATATCCTTTCTCAAACACAAATAAATGAAAGAACAGCAACAACCAAAAATAAAAAGGAAGGAAGGGAGGGAGGAAGGGAGGAAGGGAGGAAGGGAGGAAGGGAGGAAGGAAGGAAGGAAGGAAGGAGGGAGGGAGAAAGGGAGGGAGAAAGGATGGAAGGAAGGAAGGAAGGAAGGAAGGGAGGAAAGGAGGGAGGGAGGAAGGAAGGAAGGAAGGGAGGGAGGGAGGAAGGGAGGAAAGGAGGGAGGGAGGAAGGAAGGAAGGGAGGGAGGGAGGAAGGGAGGAAGGAAGGAAGGGAGGAAGGGAGGGAAGGAGGGAGGGAGGAAGGATGGAAGGATGGAAGGAAGGAAGGAAAGAAGGAAGGGAGGTAGGAAGGAAGGAATGAAGGAAGGGAGGGAGGGAGGGAGGGAAGGAAGGACGGAAGGAAGGAAGGAAGGAAGGAAGGAAGGAAGGAAGGAAGGAAGGAAAGGAGGGAGGAAGGAAGGGGATGACCGCTGTAGAAACCAGAAGCCTGGAAGGGCTTCATTTAGATAGGAATCCCCTGGGCTGCAAAGGCGGGCAAGCCTGCGTCTGGTCAGCTGCCCCACCAGGCAGGGGGATGAGAGTGGGACAAAGGCCTGGAGCAGGACGTGCAAGTGGTCACCGCAAGAGAGAAGGCCAGAAGAGTAGGTCAAGGACATCAGGCTTTCATGAGCCTGGCTGAACAGCCTGGGCAGCATCCTGATTAGCTGCTGAATGAACACTCAGGGGACTCTTGAGCGTGCCAAGCTAAGCACGTGTTCGTATATTTGATGCAGCTGTTACTCAAGTGGCATCCATGTGACTGCCGATAGTTGGTATTGCCTCACTGGGTGACTTCCCAACACACTCCACTGACCCTCCTTTCCTCATCAGCCCCCAGGTCTCTCCCATCTTTTATCAGTCTCCCCCAGCCTTCCTTCTCAGGGTGTGTGGAGGAGAGGGCATAATCCAAGGGGCCTGCTCCTGGAGGCCGGGGGATGAATGCTGCTGTAGTTTAGGTCCTGAATGTCCCCTAAAGTCCCATGTGTTGAAGATCTGAATGTCCCATTGATGCTCCTGGGGGGTGGCAGAGCCTTTCATATATGGCATCTAGAGAGAGGTTTTATGTCATTGTCTACAAAGGGGATTGTGGGACCCCAGCCCCTTCCTCTGCCTTCCCATTTCCCCCCTGGATTTATCCTTCATGCAGGTTCAAGGGAGTGCTGTCTGCCAGCCTCTTGGGAAGCCTGAAAGTCCTGAAGGGCCCTATTGAAGAAATCAGCTCCAGAACCTCATTGTCAGGAGAGGTTACCATCTCAATCAACTTCTAGGCCCACTCTAGTTGTCCAGTGGTGGTGACAACACCAGAGCAAACAAGCGCAGATCTTTGCATTCCTGAACTTTGGCAAAATGATGGCAGCAAGGCAGAAGAATCAGGGAACAGGTCAAGGGCTGAAACAGACAGCTAACTGCAGGCGGGGTTTAATTTTACTGACTTCATATATCTTAGCCCCTCATGGTTCAGAGCAACCTTTGAAGTGAGAGCCATTACTATCTCCATTTTTCAGATGGGGAAACTGAGGGCTGGAGAGAAGAAATAAGTTGCTGTAGTCACACAGGTGGCAAGTGTCAGAGGCAGGATTTCATTGAGACTTCCTTTTCAGCTTCTTGCTTGGTCAGTTGGGTAGATGGATGATGGTAGAGTGTTCTGAGAGGTGGTACATAGGGAGGACCAAAGTGACATTTGCTTTAGCTGTGTTGACCCTTGACCCCTGTGCACTGTCTGAAGAGCCGTGTTCAAAGGGCATTGGGCTACTTAGATCTGCTCAGTGTCTGAGAGAGAATCATGTTGGTATCCTGGAGGGGACAGACAAAGCCTTGAGAAGGTGGGCTCAGTCAGCACGGAAAGGGGCTTTAGTCAGTAGAGCACAGGCCAAAATCATCAAAGCCCAAACCTAGAAAACTACTAATGCCGGGGAACGCATGCAGATGGGGTGGGTGGACTTCTACACTGCTGACGGGAAAGTAACATTGATGGGGATGGGGTGCGTGGACTTCTACACTGCTGACGGGAAAGTAACATTGGTCCAGCCGCTGGATGTAGGACATAAGCTCCTTAAAAACCTAGGAAGAGAATGAACGTATGATCCTAATGTACCACTCTTGACTATAACCCATAAAAGCAGAATGTAGTAAAGAAACACACGTTTTTATTGCAGCATCAATCCCTATCGCCAAGTCCTGGGATCAGCTTAGAAGTCCATCAATAGACGAATGGACAAAGAGAATGCAACACACATATGCACGCACGCACACACAGTGGGATATTATTCGGCCATAAAGAAGAATAAAATCATGTCATTTGCATAGATGGAACTGGAGGACATTATATTCAGCAAAATGAATCAGGCACGAAAATATTCGTGATGTATTTTCTCATGGGACGTTAATAATAACAGATGGCCCGAAGGTAGTAAAGATAGTACTAGAAGAGGACAGGGATGGGGATGAGGAGAAGGGTAAGCTAGGGTAGTTAGAGGGTACCATCAAAGCATGATATATTGCATGTGTCATGTAAATGTCACCACAAAATTCATTGACATGTACAATTCATATGCATTAATAACTATGGAAATGCTATTGTAAGTATTCTTAAAAAAAAAAAAAAAAGAATTGAAAGACTTTTGAAACATACTCTTTGGAGACCAATGGGGCAAATTTTCTGTTTATCAATTCATCCTGGGATTTCCCGAGCACCTCTCCCTGAGATAGAAATCTGAGTCTTGTCACCAGAAGTAGGGAGACAGAGCATGTCAGCCTGCACCTGGGGAGCCCTGGAGGAGACAGGGCGCTGGCGGGAAGGCAGCTGGGGGAGTGGCCCCACACCACGTCTGCTACCCCTGGCTCCTGCGGGCAGACACCTGGAGCCTTCCTAGCAGCCCAGGGCTGTCCTAGGACAGCCTGGCCCCCCAATCTGACGCAGATCTGTGTGGCTATCTATCCTAACGCCATGCATCCCCCCTCCGGAAGACACAGATGTGCACGGGGCTGCTACACTCAGGGTGAAGGAGAGGAGCAAGGGAACGAGCTTTGTTTAGACTAACTCGCCCTTTATGATACCTAGCCAGAGGACCCTACGCAGTCAGCTTCCATCTGCATCTTTGCTTTCTTTCTGATCCAACGAGGATCCATTTGTTTCGCGCATCTGATAGCGGTGGGGTCAGTTACAGAGTGCTGAGGATCATGCATGACGCGTTACACACAGCTTCTCACTCATTGGACCCTCGCCATGGCACTCCAGGCAGCTGCTCCATCTTCCCTCCACATCTCATGCCTCTCCCATCCTAACCTATGTCATAAGAGGCCGACTCGGGCAGTGGAAATGCCAGGAAAAGCTGAACGGGACAGCCGCTCAGTCCTGGCAAAGGGCCATCTAGGGGATGGCAAATACTAACCTGCTTTGTCTTGATACCAATGAAAGCTGTGGCCTAACCAAGGAAGCAAGAAGAAATCATGGTTGACTCCCTGAGGGAGGTGGTGTCTGCACTGAGTCTCTAAGAGCTGGGAGTGGAGAAGGCATTTCTGGGACTGGGGAGAGAACACTTGAAAGTGCTTTGATGCCTCCCAAACACCCGTCTCCCACAAGCCCCTCTGTGCCCACTCTGACCTCTGCCAACACCTGGATGCTGGCAGGAGGGACTTCCTTTCATTGTCAAGGACTGGCTAGTTCCCCAAGTACCCTTCACACTTACCTTAAACCATGCCGGTTCTGGGCCCCTGCTTGCTGTTCTCAGGGCCACCTCTCCCCAGTGTGACTTGTCAGGTTCTCTGGCTATGGCTTAGGGCACTGTTTGCTGGCCCCACAGTCCAGGTTCTATATTTGTCCTGCTTATAATGGTTCCCCCTGCATACAACAGGTGCTCCATAAATGCCCATGGAATGAATGACTTGAGTGCTTGATAAATAGCAGCTAGTCTTGTCACTGTCTTGTACATTCCGCTTGACACCTCCTCCCCTGCCATTGGCTCCTGCCCTGGTTGACTGCTGGGTTTTAACCCTAGCCCAGCCATGAAGACCGGTCCTGGGATGGGCCCCGGGGGGACACCAGTATTGTCTCCAGCAGGGCTATGAAAGCCACAGTGGACCTGATCTAGAGTGCTTGTCCCTACTAATTATTACGGACAAGCCTCCTTATTGAACCTCGTCCTCTTATTGACATTCGGATGCATGAGCCGAGGCTGTTGTTTTAAATGTGCTCATTAGCCACACAAATCAGTCCTGTTGACAGAGCGCCTTTGAATTAAGCATCCCGCCGTAGTCATTGGACAAGAAGCAATTTATAATGCCATTAGCAACGCTTTCGAAGGTTACAGGCATCAAAAATTGTTCAGCCGTAATTATTCTTAATGGATACAAGGAATAAACCGACGTAGGACAGCTTTTTCATTAGCCTTCAATCAAGGCTGATGGCTTTGAGAAACGTACAGTAAGTGCGTTTTGGGGAGAAATAATGATGTACCAGCACCTTTCTCAGGAAAATGCTCTTGGTACACAGCTTAACTTTTAATGGCCTTAATTTGACATAATTAAAAAAAATTGAATTTGTTTTTTGAAGATCTGGAAATAAATTATTTGGTTCCCGTTTTTAACCCTCTGGGGGAATTGGTGCCAAAGAGTACGAAAAGAAGGTGGGGGGCAGTCTCTGAGAGAGGCAAGGGTGCAGCTAGGACTTGCAGGAGGACAAGGGACCCCAGAAAGCCTGATTATACTGCAGGTGTGAGGGCTGAGTGGCCAGGTTTGGGTCTACTTGTGGGGGTCTTGTTTGAACCTCCCGGGGAGTGGGTCCAGATGGAGAGAGCAAGAGTGGGGAAGCTGATCTCCAAGGCACAGTGAGCTAAGAAAGCTTAGAAGTGACGGTAAGCCAGGTCTTGAGCTGTGGAGTCCCAGGAAGGGACTGTAGGCTCGGTCTCGGCTCCTGCATCTGTGAGCTGAGGGTCAACAGTCCCCAAATCTTGGGGCCATTGTGAAGGTCTCATTTAGAAAACTAACAAGAAGGCGGTCGGGTGCCTGGTATGCAGCTGGTGCTGGAGGCATGCTCCCTCCCGAGGTCAGGGTTTGAATCACTGTTGGTCACCAAATATCCTGTAGATGTCACAACGCAGAGGCATTTTTGTTTGCCAGAACTTGTCAAGGGAGGACACTGAAAATTGCCGAAGGAAGCTTCTTTGGGGACAGGGAGTGGGGGGAAGGGTCTCCATGTACCAACCTCCTGACATCAAAAGGACCAGGTGGCCTCATCTGAGAACAATTCAGTGATATGAGGGGCTTTCTCTTTGTTGAACGGGGGTGCACCGGTTTGGGGCAGTGCTGGGTTGCTAAGCCTGTGAAGAAGATGGCACAAGGGGGAGCATGGGGTATCTGCCTTCTCCTTTCTTCATCAGGCTGGGCTTAGCTTTGCCCCAAATAAATGAAAAACAAATCATCTCAGACCATCAAGTTCAAGGCAGATCTAAACATCGCCTGCCTGGGGTGCTCATGTGTGTGGTCCAAGCCTACCCCAAGGCCTGTTGAGCAGCAAGGTCAAGGCATATTCATAACATCATCCAGGTCCCTCAGCTGGGCCTCTCATACTGACCGGCAATGGCAGACACAGTAGAGTAATCTGGGTCAGGCCAGCAGACCTGGCTTCTAGCCTTGGCTCTGCCACTGTCAGGAGTGTGAGCTTGACACTGGGCCTCCTCCCCTTGTGGAAGACACCTCACAGGAAAGTGGCAGGACTGCTGGGAAAACTCAAGCATGGGCCCTCAGGGCCGCTTGCCAGAGAGGAGATTGAAGCCCAGTGAAGAGGTAGGAGAGTTCAGGGCTGTGACTGTGAGTCGTTCTGTTCTTCAGCTTAGCATTTGCTGGGATTTGGGGAGGTGGCCATTGTTGCATTTTGATAAGCTGTGGAGAATCTGTGGTCAGCAGATGTTTCTCTTGGGTTCCACCTGTGTACATACTCAAGGCAGGTACCCACACAGAGTCTGGATGCTGGCAGGTCTGTCCACCTCTTGGAGCCTCTGTCCAGGCTTTGAAATATGGCCATGATGTTTCTTAATTTCCCCCTTTTCTTCCTCCTTCTGTTTCCTTCCTTCTTTCCCTCCTTCCTTCCTTTCTTCCATTTTCCTTCACTCTCCAGCCTCTTCCCTCTCATTTTTTCCTCTGCTCTCCTTAACTTTTGTTTTTCTTCCCCTCCCCCTCCCATCTCTTCTCTTTCTCTTTAATTCCTTCCATCTTGACAACTCTGATGTTTGGGAGTCTTACACAGATACCTAGTAATGAAATAAAGATGGAGCTTATAGGGTTAGAATGGGGTGGATCCCCTCCCTGCTGTGCCCTTTAGGTTCTTCTGCATACTGAAGGGCTCTGATAAAGTCTTGGCCTTCCCTTGAAGTCTTACCCAGTGCTGTCTCCCCTCCCCTTCCCTTCCCCTCCCTCTCCCCTCCCCCTCCTCTCCCCTCCCTACCTCTCCCCTCCCCTTCCTGTTCACTTGACCATTTCCCAAGTGTGCTGAGTCCTCTTTGCTTTGCTCTAGTGTTGCCCAGTTCCTGGACCACTTTTGCCTTCATTTCTGCCTGTGAGAGAGTCCAATTCTTCCCTCATGGCTGATGTCAGAGCCTCCCTACTCAGGAAGCCTTGATGAGTGCTGTGCAGTAGCTTCAGGCATATCTTGAACCCTATAAGTCTTTATCTACTTATTTGTTTGTTGAAATATAATCCTGACCAAGTGCTCATTGTGTCTTGATTGGTCTTGAACTTGTGATCTTTTTGCCTCTGCCTCCAGTGTGCTTGGATTACAGGTGTGCACCACCAAGCCAGGCTCTAGGAATCTTTCTAAACCAGCTGACTGACAGGTGGCTCCCAGGTATTTTGGTTAACAGGGTGGTGCTGCTCTTGCTGAACATTCCTACATGGAGAGGATGGAGCTTCATGGCCAGCACTGGGCCCTAGAGGACATGCTGGGAGGCATCTTTCCCTAGAGGACCTGGACTCCAGCCCTTTGGGATCTGGAATATCACAGATGTCTGCCTACCATGAGATATGCCTAGGCCCTAGTATATACAGGGGATCACCAGCCTAAGGCTTCGCACAGATAGCTCTCATATGGCATTTGGCACACAGTGAGCCTGACCCAGCTCTTGGTGCTCTGAATAGAGAAAGGATTTCAGTGGGTTAGAAGCCCCATCCCAGAAAGCAGCTGGCCCCTCCCCAATCAAAGTGAGTGGCATAGTTCCTCAACTTCCCATCACTGTAAAGAGGAAATGTATCCTAGACCCACCAGAAGTTGGACACGGGTGCCAAGTGAGGTGTCTGGATCAAGAGCGGGTACCCTCTCTTATCAGCATTGAGTGTCCTCACATTATTAGCCTGTCACCCTCCTGGCTCAGCCTCATTTGAACTTCTTCTGATAAACAGTTATCTATGCAAATTCTCAAGACTGGCTGCCCCCTCCTCCACCCCTAGGAGCAGCTCTGACGTGGGACACACTCCCAGCTCACTTTTCAGTTTCTGACAAGATGCAGGCAGATCTCCTATGACTAATAGCACCTTGCCTTCAGACGAGTTTGGGAATCATCCATGCCATTGCCAGGCTCTGGGTACCTGTTCCCTGCTGGCCTCCTGTTGAGGAGGCACTGAGAGGCCCTTGGAGAAGCCCAGAGTACTAAGACAGCAGTGTTGGGCTCTGGAAAAGGCAGGGACTGTACAGCTGTCTGGGTGCTTAGGACAGGTCTTTATACCACTGTTGCAGGCCTCAACTTCCACACCTATCCTGTGGCGGGGACCGTGGTCACGGTGGTGGTGGTGGATTGCATCATGTCTAAGGAACTTTCTGGATCTGAGACCTATTCTCTTAGTTTTCTGCTGTTAGGCAGAAGGGTATGGTTATGTACAGTACAGGAGGTGGCAGTGTCTCAGACTCCAGAGAAAATTTTTTTTCTTTGACCTCAAACTTATAATATAGTTGAGGATGACCTTGAATTTCTGATCCTCATGCCTTTACTCCCAAGTGTCTGGTTTATGGGGTCCTGCGTATCAAACTCAGAGCGTTGTGCAAGCTAGGTAAGCCTTCTGCCAACCAATCTACAGCCACAGTTCTCCAGGAAAAATACAACAGGGGCTCTGTTCAAAGGCATGGTTGTCATAAGGTGTCCTTGTCATAAGTGACATTACTTTTGTATGGCTCTGGAATCAGGCAGAGCTGAGTTAAAAATTCTGTAGTCTCACCCCCTGGTGATGTCACCTCAAACAAGCTATTTTATCTCTTTGGGTTTTGGTTTCTTTCCATGAAATAGACAGGTGACTATGGTTGAATAAAAGTATACAAAATTCAGTCTTGAAAAACAACAGCAACATACATACAAAATCCTTCCAGTACAGGGTTTAGAACCCTGGATGTGCCAATGAGAGTTGCCTCTTTGGAACTCAATGTTAATGATCTTTCTTAGCTGGAGTGTAGCTCAGTAGGTAGAGCACTTGCCTGGCTTGCATGAGGCTCTGGGTTTAATCCCCAGCATTGCATAAACTGGCTGAGGTGACACATGCCCATAATCCCAGAGAAGTAGAGGCAGGAGGGTCAGAATTCAAAGTTACAATATGGGGGGGGGTGGTTCCACTCCCTAGAAGCCATCTAAAAAAAAAATCCAGACATGGCAGCACACTCGTCTGCAAGCCTAGCACCCTTATGGGGAAATGGACAGTGGAGGCAGGAGAATGTCTGGGAACCTGTGAACCAGCTAACCTGAGCAACGAGACCCTGATTCAAACAAGGTAGCCACCAAGGAGTGACGTCTGAGGGTGTCTTGTGACCAGCACAAACACGTGGTGGCACACACATGCATTCACTCCCCCACCCCAAACAAAGACAGAAACAGTCAAGGTGATTCTTGACCTCACGGGGAATTTGAAGTCATTTTTGCCTAGGGACCCTGCCTCAAAGAAAGCAAAAAGGTACTTTTAGCATTCCTTGGGAGGCTGTGAAGACCATCCTGATGAGGAACAAGAAGTACAGAACTCAAGCAACCTTCCTGGAGGTCAGAGAAGGCTGGTCCCCAGGCCTATCTGTCTCCAGGCTCAGTGCCATAAAACAGGGAGCAGGCCCCTCAGCCCTTGTATGGCCTGCTCTTTACTCAAAAGCACCTGGCTAAGCCAGCTGGTCCTAGTGTTTGTGGAAATGCGGAGGGACGGTGCAGATCCGTAGTGGGTAGGATTGTGGGGAAGCAGCTGTTGTATTTGGGGACTTGGGATCCAGAGGAGATGGCTGGACTGAGACCCATGCATGGAAATCATCTGGTCATTGTAATTTGGACTTTTTTTGGGGGGGGAATGAGAAGAAAATAGATTGCAGTCTGTTACAGACCCAGTGACTGCAAATCATTCTGAAAATTAGCTTTCTATGGGAAAATCTATATACTAATTAACTCCGTGGCCTCTCTAACGAGTTTAAGCACAATAAGGCCTCTGAAAATATCAAGGCATTTTGCAGCTGCCTTAAATTCTATCCAGGGAGACATGCCCATGGCTTTGGGCTGCTCTCGGGCTCTAGGATGGAAGGGGAATCTTAAGTGATTCAGCTCCTAGGGCAGAGGGTGGGAGCTGTGACTTTTGCCCGTTACAGGGGGAGGCACAGCAAGCTCTGGTCAGGATGGATGGTATCCCTACCTCAGTGCTTGCCAGCTAACCGAAGCCAGGACTTCTGGTAGTCTAACTGAGGGTCCCCTGTGAAGTAGACAGGGCTTGCAGTGGCCCAGTACCAATGTTCCTGTGTGTATGATGTAGAGGGCTTGCCCAGCCAGTAGAGGCTGGGCAATCCACACCCCGATTGCTCCTCCTGGGTGGTTCCTTCAAATCCATGGAGTTTGCCTATCATGTCTGGTAGCCTTCAGGCTGGGGAAGGAGTAGTTTGGTGGGGTACGTGGTGTACATGTGTGTACTCACTCTAGCGGTTTATGTGAACAGTCACGTGTGTGTGCATATGCAGAGATGTAAGTGTGTGAACACGCACACTTCCAAGTACCCCTACCCACACCCCTACTCATATCTCCGAGGCTAAGAATAATACTATCTATTTACATTTCTCAGAAATAAGGGCCATCAATCTATTGCTTGGAGTGAGGGTAATTTCTGGAGTATATACCTTGCTGTGTCATGCCTTTGGGGACAAGAGTTCAAGATCCCTCTACCTTTATTTCCTTCAGAAGACGTGTGTGAGTAACACCATTGCCTCCATTCCTAGAGTGACAGCCCAGGCATGATTCTGAACAGAGCTCCCAATTGTCCCTCTGGGCTTCCCTGTCACTATGAAGTGGCCTCAACCTTGCTCAGAACAGAGAACATGTCCTGGCCAAGGCATTCTCCAAGGGCCCTCTGTAGAATCACTATGAAGATGGGGGGCGGGCGGGCAGGAAGAGCCAGACCTCAGGATGCCCACCATGGGGACACCCAGAGTGAAGAATGTCTGCAGTAGGGGATGCCCACTACAATGGTGGGGGACACCATTCTTGCACTGTGGCTCTCATAGCTCTGATGAGTACTTGGGTTTCCAGTGTTCACTGTGTCCCGGGAGCTAGCTATGCAAGAGAACCCAGATTGCTGAAGCAACCTGCCCAAGGATGCCCATCCTCGTGAGTTGCAGGGTAGGGTTTGGGTGGATACATCTGTAGTGGTCTGGATGTGCAATGTCCCTCACAGGCTCATGTGCTTCAACAGTGGTTCCCAGCTGGGAGTGAGGCTGGAGATGGAGTCTAGAGAAAGTGGGCTGTAAAGGCAGATCTGGAGGTGGAGCCTACCTGAATGAAGGGGGTCACTGGTGGTAGGTCAGCTTTGAAGTTTCTTAGCTTGGCCACACTTCCTGTCCCCTTTCTGGGTACCATGTGACCAGCTCTCTCACCCTCCTAATGCCATGTCTTACCCACATGATGGCCCGCATCCCCTTGAGTTGTGAGTCTCCATAGCCAGATGTTTGGCTCCAGCAAGAAGGTTTGCAAAGTCTGCTCTCTGTAGTAATTTACCCCTGGGGGTCCTGGTAACATGGGGGTTCAGCCATTCATCTCCCCTTCCAGAGCGACTTGGAAGATGGCTGCCTCATTTTCAACACTGCTGCAGCTTGAATTCTCCTGGCTCCAGGAGGCATTATGTGAGGCCTCCAGTGTCTCCTGCTTGTCCATCACAGTCCTGTGGCAGGTTCCCTAGGAAGGGCTTGCCTGTTGGGTCCCTCACGGTGTGGACACGGCTTTAGACTGAGGTGTGAGGAAGCCCAGGCTCTCACAGAGGAAAACAAGCTTCCTTCACTTCTGCTTTCCTTCTTTTCTCATCCCTTTCTATTTCCCTTTCCTCTCCCTTCCTTTCATCCTTTCCTCCCTCTCATCCCCCTTCCTTCCTTCTTCCTCCTTTCCCGTCTCTTTCCCAAACATGGCATACTTCTCCTAACTGCCTTATAACATATAGGTCAAAGTAGGTCAGATGTTTTAGTTCCACAGAAGACGGTGCCTGTGAGCAACTCTGTCCCATGAGAGGTGACTGGGCAGGGCTCTATAAAGGCCAGGAGGAGGGCAGGCCTGGAGGGACGCTTGGATGGGGTGTGAACAAAGCTCTCTAGGAAAAAGAATAGCACTGCAAAGGTGCTCAGGTCAGCGTGTGCATCTGGGTGGGTGGGGCTAGGGAAGGCTGCCCTGCCTTCTGTCTTGGGGTGCTCTGCTGTCTAGATCCCCTGCAGTCATCTCTCCATTAGGGAAACGAGGCCTTGGTGTGGAGGGTCATTCCTCTTTGGTGACCTTGGTGGACGAAGGGAAGGGTGCTGGCCATGACTCAGTTCCTAACTGGACAGGGATGGGCTCTCTCCTCTACTGGGCATTGTAATCCTTGGGCTGCTTTGTACAATATGCTGGCTACCCAGCACTCTTGCAGACATGTGAAATCCATCCATACCTCTTGTCATTAGGAGACCTGGGAGAATTTCACTAGGTTCATTAATAGGTCAAGACTCCCCTGGGCTGACTGCTTCCCTAGTCAGGGAGTTGGATTTTCTTGGTGGACCCTGATTCTCAAGGGGTGAGAGATCACCCCACCAAAGCCCAGAAGGGCTTAGGCAAAGCCCAGCATGCTCTAAGACCTCTGGGACTGCATCTGAGACTTGCCCGCTCTCAGCAGCTTCTGTGTGATGGATGGCCCTGGGTGGTCTGCCTTCCTCCCTGATGTGGCCCTGTTGTCTGGACAGCTGCTGCTGGGGTTCTAGACCTGGGGGTCACTGAGCCAGGTGTGGTGACACACACCTGCAGTACTCCAGAGACTGAAGCAGTACTGAAGGGATGAGGGAGATGGCTTCTTTTTGAGGCAGCAAGGGTGACCAGCATAATCTGTGGCCATTGTGACAATGATAACTCTGACAGGCTCAGGGACAAGGGCTGGAAGGAAGCTAAAGTGGTCTTAATAAGCTCTAGTGGATAGGGACAATAGACTTGATATTCAGGGGCCTCTATCTTTTCTCTATTGTTCCATGGAGTCACATGGTTGATCTTGGGAAAGATGCGTTGAATGACTGAATGACTGACTGAGTAAATGAATGACTTAATGCCTTTACCATGCCTGCTGGTTAGTTTTTTGTCATCCTGGCACAAGCTAGGGACATTTTGGAGAAGGGAATCTCATTTGAAAAAATGCCCCATCAGACTAGCCTATTAATGATGGAGGGTCCAGCCCACTGTGTGTGTGGGGTGCTGTCCTTGGACAGGCAATCTTGGTTGGTATAAGAAAACAGGCTGAATAAGCTATGGAGAGCAAGCCAGTAAGCAGCACTCCTCCATGGCCTCCATTCCAGTTCCTGCTTGAGTTCCTACCCCGGCTTCCCTCAGTGATGGACTCTGACCATGATTATGCCGAATAATTCTTTCCTCCCTGTGGGCCTGTGGCCATGGTCTTCATTACAGCAGGAGACACTAAGACAATGACTCAGGGTCTCAATCCCAGCATAGTTTCTTCTCTGGGTTGCTCAGCATCTATCCTCTCTCCCACCTCTCTATTCAAAGCTGATGTCAAGCTCACAAACTTATCCACACAGTGCTCCTGTCTCCTGTAGCAGGCATTGGGACATTCTTCTTATGCGGTTCACCAGAGTTTTCCTTTGTGGGCTCTGAGGTTTATGAGGCCCTAGATTGCCCTTTTGTATCGGAGGGTCCAGCCTTCCTAGCAGCTGGGAATCCTGTAAGATGTCTAACTGAAGTCTGACGTTGAGGAGGACGGGAGCAGCAAAAGCACTGGCCCAGTAGGTGATGGTGATTTGCCTTGCGCCACGGTAAGCAGTGGCTGCTCATCTTGTTTCCATGTCCAGCTACTGTGGAGTCAGATGCCTGAGTCTGGAATCTGACTCTAGTCTGTGAACTTAGTTTCCTTATCTGTACAATGGGAACAGCATTTGCTACTCCATAGAGCTAGTGGGCAATTGGGTCACTGAGTTAGTGTGTGCCAGGTGCTTTGAAGGGACTTGGGGAGCTCGAGAGTGCCCATTGTCTATGGGCCAGATCTAGTGCTCATCATGTCACTGGAGCATCTCACAGACTTCTCACACCAAATCCATGATGCCCTGTGTACAAGACCACAGAGTCCTCAAACCCGAGGCAGCCCCCATACAGTGGTGCGTGAGGAGTCTCAGCCCCCTTTGCCTCTGGAGTCCACCTTACCCAGTGTTTAAGGAGGAACCTCATGTTCCAGCCCCTTTCCCCGCAGCATCACCCCCAACCTTGTCTGCCCAAGGGAGTCCCACTGTCGATGACTGACACAACAAAGGCCAGTGACCCGGAAGCCACCTGTCATCCTCTAGGGCTGCAGAATGCAGGCCCACCTGAGCTGTGCCAAGGCCCAGGCTGGTGCTCTGGAGTAGACGGCCCCTCCCTGCAGCAACAGCTCCTCTTTTAAGTCAAATGTTGCCTGGAAGTCATTGCTTCAGCAATTACCTCTGAAACCCATTGTTTCCTCAGCCCCATTAACATGTCAGATCCTGGCAGCAGCTGACGGGGCAAACACCCCTCCGAGGGCTGCAATTCAATTTAAGGATCACCTCCCCTGCACAGACAGCAGAGGAGCCGGCCCATCTCCAGATTTCACCAAATCGAGGAGAGAGTCTCAGGGCGCAGTTTGATCATGCTGCTTCCTAAATTAAAAACAAAATTGTAAGTGTTAAACATCTTTAACAAGTCATTAAGCCCCAGCCATAATCCAGAAAAAGTCCCTTAATGAGTAATGACATATGTTGTGAGCGCAGTTATCTCCTAATGTTGGATGCTGAGACGGTGTGATGAAATGGCACGGAGCTCAGAAGGGATGGATCACCACTAATGGCAGGATAATTTGAGGCTGTTGGGCTGAGGACCCTGGAGGGATGGGGAGGCAGCCTGAAGTGGGGTAGCCAGGCTATCTGGCCTGACCAGGGTGATCTTTAGTCTCCCCAACTGTCCTAGTCCTCAGAGACCCCTCTTTATGTCCAGGGATGCTCTGCTTATAGACACAGGCTGAGCTCTGCTATCTGGCTCTGCCAGAGCTGGATCTGTAAGGTCCTAGAGAAGGAAAAGCCCCCATTCAACATCCCATGGTCATGGAGCTTCCTGAGCTCACCCTAGGTCCATCCCTGGCTCTTTCGGGAGACAGGCATTTCTTCTCAGGCCTGTCAGGGGGCTGTCTCGTCCCTATGTCTGCATTGACCACTCTGAATGCTGTCCACCCCTCCTCTTGGCTCAGGAGCACCTCCTGCATCCCTGTCTACAGTGTTGCGTGGCCTTTCATCTGCTGACTTTGGACTGCAGAGTTCCTCTGTTCCAGATGGTAGTTCACTAGCAAGGTGAGGAGTTCCTGCCTGGACTTCCATAACCTCAGTCTCACGTAGTTCATTGGCTGTGACTCACTGTTGGATGCTCCCTGCCCCCTTGCTGGCTCTTACTTGGGTGTGACTTTTACTGCACTGGTCAGCGACTGCAGTAAAGGAGTGCGTCTCTAACTGGGCATTTTGCGACCAGGAGTCTCAGAGAATCACGAAGTGGGTTCCCAGACAAAGCACCCCAGAGGGTTGTGGGGTGGGAAAAGCAATAAAGAAAGGGGAGAAACAGGACAAGAAAGAGGAGGAGGCCTGCTGGTCATGAAATAGTTCTAGAAGAATCTTCAGGCTGATCCCAGTGGGGCCATCTAGGGTGGATGTTAATGGGAGTTATATCCCCTGGTCACATTTACTTGAGGCAAGCTGCAGGTGCAGAGAGTTGGGATTAAACCACCCTCAACCCAGGTTCCTCTTTAGTTAAAAAAAATCAATCACCTGTTCTTTGTTAATTTTGAGATAGGGTTTTGCTGTGTAACCCAGGCTAGCCTTGAACTCACTATATAGGTCAGGCTGGTCTTGAACATGCAACAATCTTCCTACCTCAGTCTCCTGAATGCTGGGGTTGCTGGAGGGTGCCACTATGTTCCACTTAAAGTTAGCCTACAAAATACCTAACATTTATATATTTATATGTATAACATATATATCAATGTACTTTATTCATATTCAATCCCCATTATTCCCCCTGCCCCCACTCTGCAAACATTGATACCCTCTGTCCTGGATAGTCACTCCCTTCTTTGAACACACACACACTACACATCAATTCCACACGAAAGAAAATATGCAATATGTCTTTCTCTCTTGACCCATTTATTCATATATTTATTTAACATACATTAATTATCATGTTCTGCTCTTCATCATTTACTATCTGCCAAACAATGGCTGAGAACATTACATGTGTTTTGCATTGAAAGCACAGCCAGAAACTGACACGAATACTGCTATTAGCTTTTCTCTGAGAGAAGGAAACCAAGGCTTAGCGATGTCCAGAAAGTGCTTTGTCTAAGGTCAACCAGAAAGCTGAGTCAAGAGATGAGCTCTGGGCTACTGGCTCTTAAAGAGAAGATATGGAGAGAGAAAGAGAGAGAGAGAGACTAATACACTGGTTCTCAAATCATTATGCATGTGTAGGGGTGGGTGTACATAGATGTGGGTTCCCATGGAAGCAGGAGTCAATGGCAGTCAAGCCAAACCTTCCTTGAGCTCTTTCTACCTTCTTTTCTGAGCCAGGGTCTACTGTTGAACCCGAGGCATCCTCTTGGCCAGGCTGGCTGGCCAGTGGGCTCTGGGAAGCCCCCCTAAGCTGGGGTTTCAGGTGTAGGTTGCTGTATCCAGCTTTTACAAAACTCAGGTCCTCGTGTGTGTGTGTGTGTGGCAGGCTCTTTACCAATTGAGCCATCTCCCTCTCCCACCTCTCCAATCAACTTAAAATTAATTGGAGTTATCTTTTCCACAGAATGTCAGAATGCAAGGAAGCTAAGAGAACTCCTGGTTAGTCCCTGTACTTAGCAAATGAGAGAACTGTGTGAGGTCCCCCAGCAAGTGAGCAGAGCTGCTACAGGGGTTAGGACTGGCAAGATGCAGCAGGAACGGGTGCCTCCTGCTTCACGGTGGAGTGTGTGCATATGAGCACAGTCCTCACTGTGTGTGCAGTTTGCTTAAAAACAGCAGAGCAGCATGGCAGGAGTGGACCGTTTCCTGACAGTGCATTCCAGATCCGACTTATAGGGCTTCCTGCAGGGCACTGTTGGTTGATGCTAAAGGGAAGCAGCAGTGTGCATCAGTGGTGGGAGGCGGGAAGACCTGGAGAGAGCAGAGCCTGCTTCAGATCCATGGCTTGTTTTGGATTCTGCCAGGACTGTCCCATCTTCACCCCATTCATGCATCGTGTCCCTTTGCTCACACTCAGTTCTAAGTTTGAATCATATCCTTGACCTTCTCAACTTGGTGACCTCCCTTTTTTTTTTTTTTTTCCCCAAGAGCTTCCCAGCTGGCTACCTAGCCTTGAGGAGTTTCTAAAGCTTGGTCTAGGCCAGATGTTCACCGGCTACATGGCTACATAGCCTTCAGTGTAAGACTCTCTCTCAGGACCCGAGGTGGCAGGATGGGTGTCTGGAAGCCACTTGTCTGCTAATGTCATTAGCTAAGGTGTATGGGGCTGAAACCCAGCTTTCTGTGCTTGCAGGGAGAGTAGGAGCTTGGTTGAGGCCCAGATGGAGAACTGGAGAAGGCTGCCAGGTCCCATTGGAGCTGAACTGGAGCTTGTGAGCTGAGTACAATTGCCGCCCATCTATCGGAATGTTAAGTGCGATGGGCCAGGGTACTGCTGTGGTTTGAGTGCAAAATGCCCTTCAATAAAGTTCATGTGTTTGCAACTCTTGGTCTTCCAATGATGATGCTATTCTGGGATGCTGTGGAGCCTACTGGACCTTATTACCTGGCAGCCATAGGTGTGTAAGGCCAAGGCTTCGGGTTTATAGCCAAGCTCTGTGCTTCCTGCTTACTGTCATTAATAACCTGTGCTGAAGGTCCCCTCCCCCATACCATGCCTTCCCACATCATTCCTTTCCCCATACCATGCTTTTCCCTCTGTACCATGCCTTCCCCCTATACTATGCTCACCACCCCCTGTACCATGCCTTCCTCCCCCAAATCATGCTTCTGCCATACCATGCTTCTTCCCCCATGATCCCCCCCAAACACACACACACCATGCCCTCCCATACATGATGAGCTGAATCTCCTAAAATGGAGCCATAGGAAATCCTTCTCATAAGTTACCTCTCTAAGGTTTTTTGTTTTTTTGCCACAGTGACTAGAAAAGTAACTAATCTAGGCTCTATGGGGCACACATCTTTGATTCTCTGGGCTGCTTTCTATTTCATCTTTATCCTTTTTCATCAATCCCCCTTAGAAACAGGGCACTCCAGGCTCCAGATGGAAAACGCCACCTAGAGACGTCTGCCATAGGAGAGAATGGGGCTGGATGGCTGGGATGGGCAGGCTTCACTTAGACGCTGGTGTTCACAGCCTGCTGGCCACAGGGTTTGAGAGACACCCTGGAGCATCCGCCCAGACTCTGCCCTAGAGCAGCTGCTCCCCACACCACCCTGGGACCCAAAGAGGGCCAAGAAAGCCCCCTTTGTTCTGGGCAGACAGTGCAAAGCCTCGTTGCCATAGCAGCCACTGCAACTTCCTCCACTCATCCAGGACAGCAGCTCAGCTGGCTCTGGGTTCAGGCCCTGAGAAGCTGGCAGCAGAGGTCAGCCTTGGACGTGGGGGGTCCGAGTCATTGAGGCCCTGGAGAGGAACAAGAAGTTGACAGTCATCAGGGTTGCCTTCCTGTGTCCTCATCTGAAGCTGAGATAGGGGCCAGCCACAAACTGGGGATCCGGCCAGGCTTTGGGGACCCAGCTGCTAAAACAAAGTTACCAGCTCTTTATATCGTTTGTAATCAAGATGGCAGAGGGGCCTGAACTTGGAAGGACCCTGGAGGAAGTGGGAGAGAGGATGGAGAGGAGGGAAGGGAGGGTCTGTCAGCCCAAGGAATTTTAAAAAGCTCTTGAACTCAGGAGGGCACCAGTAACTTCCTTCTCCTCCTCCTGTTGGCTCTGTGAACGGATGAAAGGGTTCAGGGAAGATGCAGGAACAGACAGGAGGCGACTGGGAGGAGAGACTCGGGCACCTGGCTTGTCCCCAACAGAGAACAGAGGTGCTCTATGCTTTGCTTCATGGGTGGCATTCAGTATCACCCAAGATCCTTCTGCCCAGAAGCAGCTTCATCTACTGGACTGAGATACTAATCTTAGAGGCCCTATTTTTTTTTTTAATTGCTCTCTCTCTCTCTCTCTCTCTCTCTCTCTCTCTCTCTCTCTCTCTCTGTGTGTGTGTGTGTGTGTGTGTGTGTGTGTGTGTGTGTTCTGGCCAGAGGACAATTCCTCCACTCTGTGGGTCCTAGGGATTTCACTCAGGTCATCTGACTTGGTGGCAAGTGCCTTTATTTATGGAGCCATCTCACTGGCCTTTTTTTTTTTTTTTTTTAGCCATCTCAATGAGTATGTTAGAGTATCTCATTATGGTTTTAATTTACATTTCCCTAATGATTAATAATGTTGAACTCTTTTAATTAATATTTTCCATCCATATATTCTCTTTGGTGAGGTATATATTCAGAATTTTGCTTGCTTTTAGTTTGGATCACATTTTCTTATTATCGAGTTTTAAGTTCTTTATATATTCTTTATCAAACACAGTTTGCAAATATTTTCCCTCAGTCTGTGACTTACCTTATAACCTTCTATCAGCGTCCCTTAGACAGGAGATTTTAACTTTGTTGATGTCCAATTTATCAATTTTTTATGAATTATGTTTTTAGTGTTCCTGGTATGGGTTGATTTTCTTCTTTTGTTCCCTTCCTCCCTCCTTCTTCCCTCCCTCCCTCCCTCCTTCATCTTCCTGTTCATCCTTTTCCTGGCTTATGGATGTAGTTGTTCCCTGCTACTGGTTGAAAAGACCATCTTTTCTTACTCCATTGCCTTTGTACCTTTGCTGCAGATCAGCTCATTGCTTATGCAGACCCGTGTTGCTGGACATTGTTCTTTTCTGTTGAACACTATTCCTTATGCTTGTTCTTTACCAACACCACACAGTGGCATCAGTCTAGCTTTGTAGAAATCTTATCCTCAGTCAAGTGTGAACTCTCCAACTTTGTTGCTTTTTCAACCTTGATACTTTGTTTCTGCATACGAAGTTTAGAATCAGTCTGTTGAGTTCTACTGCTTTTAAATCCGGCTGTGATTTTGATAAAGCGATCTGAATCTGCAGGTCAGTTCGTAGAAAGTTGGCATCTGTTATATAATGACTTTTCGTTTATGTAGATTCTACCCAAGTTATTTTGGTAATTTTTTGTATTTATTAAGATGTAGACATTCCATTTGTTTTGGTAGAGTTATAACAACATTTTAAGTTTATAAGATTTTAATTGTTGCTGGCAGATAGGCCAACACTGATTTAGTATACTAAATCAGTATATTTAGTATGGTCTCACTATTTGTTCTAGTAGCTTTAGCATAGTTTCTTTGCGATTTATGTGGTTTTTCTGTGTAGACAATTGTGTTGTCCATCTATAGAGACAAGTTTGTTTTTGCCTTTTTATTCTGCATGCTTTTTACTGGTTTTTTTCCTTGTCTTATTACACTGGCCAGTGTTTCTAATTCCGTGTTGAATAATATAAGCCACTTTGATGCTGCTCTTGTTCGTACACAGCTGCTGTGTCTCCTTACTGGTGCATCGGCTTGTGTCTTTATGATCTTCCCTGCACAGACCATCTGAAGTAAATTTTGTACATCAGAATAAAATTCAGGCTTCTAATCAGCCCACAGAACTCTACAGCAGGCTGCTCTGTCCTCCTCTCTGTCTCCTTCCCCTCTCTTGTTGCATCTAAACTACTGGATAATTTCCTGTTGGTTCTCAAATATGCTGAACACACCTCCAATCTGGGACTTTCACCCTTGCTTTTCCTTGGAGTGCCCAGTTCTCTTGTGTGGTTCTGGTTTTACTTCCAATGCTACTTCTTTCAGGGAGCCTTTTCTGGTTCCAGGCTAATACAGACCTTAGCACTAATTATCCTCTAAACTATCCTTTCTATTTTATCTCACTCATAGCAC
Source organism: Cricetiscus sungorus (assembly GCA_030556225.1). Taxonomy (NCBI): domain Eukaryota; kingdom Metazoa; phylum Chordata; class Mammalia; order Rodentia; family Cricetidae; genus Cricetiscus; species Cricetiscus sungorus. The sequence continues at coordinate 119,125,499 of JANBXA010000734.1, read as the reverse complement.
TTATTGGTGGTGCCTAAAATAATCTCTTTACTTATGTGTTTATTTTCTATTACTGACTGTCTTAATGGCTAGCCAAATAAAAAGCTAGATTTGGCTTGGGGCAGCTCAGTTAAAAATACTTTGTTTACTACATCCTCAGAGTGGACATGGCAATGACTCTGACAAAGGAGATATGAGTGGAAGGTGCTGGATGAGGCATCTATGAAGGCTAATTAAAGAGAAAAGCCGTCTGGGACATGCCTTCTGCTCTTTGTCCTTCTTCGTGTCTGGAATGAGATGGAGAGATGGGAGGGAGGCTGCTTTCTGGAGATTATGGGCATCCATTGACTCTTGCCACAGAAATGCTGCAAAACAAACCGCCCCAAACGCTGTCACCAGGAATCTCCCTGTTGGCTGTGATTCAGCAGTATCGCCTGGGCCAGGTTGCTTAGCTTTGCTTTGTGCTATGGCAGCTGAGGCCTCACTGTTTATGTCTCATCTTCCCTCTGGGGTATGCTCTTCTAGTGCAGCCAGTGACAATATGCAGTGCCTTCTGAAGCTTGGGCTTAGACCAGCACATAGACACTGTCAGCCTCGGGCTGCTGGCCAATGTGGCTAAACCCTCTCCCTTGGGATGGGACTGGATGGAACCCTGCAGAAAAGCATGGCAACAAGGATGTGAGTGTTCACTTTCTGCTATAGTGGTAAAACTCCTGAGGAAATGACTTTAAAAGAGGAAGGTTTATTTTGACTCACAGGCTTGAAGGTTTCAGTGCATGGCCCCATTGGCCCTGTTGCTTGGGAAGCAATTATTGGCACAGAGCTGCTTGCTCATGATTGGCCAAGAGGGATGGACAGAGGGAGAGAGGGAAAGACAGAGATAGATGAAGACCCTCTCTATATATAAATATATCCCTCTCCAGGTGCACTCCCTCACTGATTTCCTTCCTTGACCAGGGCCTACTTCTTAATGCTTCTGCCCTTCCCAACACTTCCCAATGCAATCATCAGCTGGGGACCAAGCCTTTTGCACCTGACATTTGGGTGACACTGCAGATCCAATCATCATAGTAGTACAATTTGCATCGATGGCTGGGAAAGCATCTCCAAACATGGCCAGGAAGTCCGGGTCTCCTAGCAGCTGTCTGCTATGTCTTGTTAGGAGAGGAGAAAGGTATTGCACTGTGGATAAGATGCTGTTTAGAGTTCCACGGTAGACAACTAAAGAGTTTCTAGTCATGCAGAGTGGTTAAGAGTGGGAAGGAGTAGACTCATGGCTCCCGGTCTAGATGAGGTCAAAGAAGTGAGACAGTGGGGGAAAAATGGAATGGTAAGAGTTGTGATTGGAGAGAGGGCAGTTTTTATTTGTCTGTCTATCTATCTATCTATCTATCTATCTATCTATCTATCTATCTATCAACTATCTATCTATCAATCTATCTATCATCTATCTATCCATTGTCTGTCTATCTATCTATAAACTATTATCTATCTATCTATCTATCTATCTATCTATCTATCTATCTATCTATCTTGGTTTGTGAGACAGGGTTGTTGTTCTTTTGTTACAGATCTAGGAATAAAGCTGGAGAAGGGGGGTGGTCCTGAGTGGGGGTCCCAAGGTGAGGGACCTTGTGGGAGAGCATAGCAGGTTCCGTAGCTGGTGAGGGTAACCAAGATGGAGGGAATAACAAGGCTTCCTCTGTGTAACAGCTCTAGCTGTCCTGGAACTCACTTTGTAGATCAGGATGGCCTCCAACTCATAGAGATCTGTCTGCTTCTGCCTACCAAGTGCTGGGCTAAAGGTGTGGATCACCACCGCCCAGTGAGAGGGCATTTTTAATTGGGGGACTTCGGAGGTGATAAAGTCTCAAGTGATGAGACAGCGAACGGGACATTAGGGAGGCTGAGGAGGGTAAAGCTGGGTGTGGGACAGTTTCCCATCTGGGCTCTTAAGAGAAGCAAAATGAATGAAGTTGGGAAGCCTGGGGTGCTAGAAAAAGCAGTCTACTAAGCTAGGTTGGGCAGTGTGCACTTCAGCTGTGAGGAGGCAGATCCTGAGGTTCCAGCCAGTCTAGCCAGGTGGGTGAGTTCCAGGTTCAACGTGAGACCTGAGTCTCATACAATAAGGTGGAGAGCAATAGAGGAGGACACCTACCTGCTGTCAACTTCTGGTCTACACACACACACACACACACACACACACACACACACACCCTTGAAGGAGAGTAATTACAGTGTGTGTGTGTGTGTGTTTAACTAGAACTCTGCTCCCCAAAGCCAAACATAAGAAGTGATTTTCTTACCCCCTGCCCATCTTTATATGTGAGAGTTGGCCAAAAAAAAAAAAAAAAAAAAAAAAATAGTTCTCTCATTTCCAAACAGCTTTGACTCATACCTCGGAGGAAGAAATGCTACAACAGCATGGGCAGAAGAAACTGCTCAGACAGGATCTGCAGAGTTCCCCCTGAGCCCTGGACCACAGTTTTCACATCTCTCACACAGGACACATACCTCACAGGACACATCTCTCTCTCACAGGACACATCTCTCACAGGACACATATCTCTCCTGCAGGCCACATCTCTCTCTCACAGGACACATCTCTCTCTCACAGGGCACACCTCTCTCTCACAGGACACATCTCTCTCTCACAGGACACATCTCTCTCTGACAGGACACATCTCTCTCTCACAGGACACATCTCTCTCTCACAGGACACATCTCCCTCTCACAGACCACATCTCTCTCACACAGGACACATCTCTCACAGGCCGCACACCTCACAGGTCATCCCCACTTCTTTGAAGCTAGGCATAAACAAGGCTTTTTCGGGCTTCACTTGGAAGGACTCTGTGTCACTTATACCGGCAAGCAAGCACATCTGTGATGCTTTTCTGTTATCTGGTGTTTTGCTCAGGGGTGCTGGTCATTTGCTTTGTGATGGGCAGGAAGGGAACCTTTTCTCTCCCCTCTTTGACCTTCTCTTTTGTACCCCATTTTAGGCTTGCACCACCCTTCAGCCCTTATTCTTCTAACCACACACCTGCCTCCTGTTTCTCCCCATGAAATCCATTATCTAACACCTCAGGGAACTACTCCGATGTTGGCGGAATCCAAAATCACAGTCTGTGGAGAAGCCAATCCTGACATACCTGCTTTGTCTCTCAGATGCATGAATACGAAAACGGATTCCTGAAACCAGCAGGGTGGCAGGTGGGGGTGTGGGCACCAGGGACAGAGCTCAGGTATCCTCAGGATGTGCAGGTCCCCCAAGGGGAGCTCAGGCTTGTCCCATGGGGGGGTAACTCAGTGGGGTCTTGATGATGTGGTTTGTGGGGGATTGCAATGCTCCGGCCGACTCCCTGCCTCCGGTATCCCCAGGGTTTTGCAGAGTGGATTCGGAGTGATGCGGACAGGGAGTAGATGCTGAGTGAGGGGCCTGGGGGAGGGGAGGCCAGATGGCAGGGGGGTGTCGAGAATGGTGAGGAGGGCTTGGCGGCAGCTGGGAAGAATCAATGCCTTTTCCTTCTCTGTGTTTGCATGTGTTGCTATCCCCGCTCAGATGAAAGAAATTCAAATCATTATTGATTCTTGCTGAGGGGGGATGTGGGGATCTGGCCTGGTTCCCTCACAGCTGCACCTAGGCCCAGCCCAGCTTCATTCCCACCCCAGCTTTTCTGTCCGAGGCAATCCCAGCTTCTGCTGCGATTGACACCCATCTTACGCTGGGTTCTGGCTCCAGCTTGGTCCCAGTCCCTGGGTACCTACCCATCCTACCCTTTGGCTTGGAGAAGCCAAGTGCTCAATTCAAAATATTTCCAACCCAACCCACCCTTTTCTTTAGAGATGCCAAACACCTTCTTCCTTAGCCCCAGGAGACTAGTCAGAGCAGTCGGTACCGAACCATCGGGCCTGTGAGTCAATCCCAGCCCACAGCCTGACCCTCTGTGCTGTCTGCTTTTATATTTGTAAATAAAAGCAAAAAGCAGTTTGGCATAGGAACGTGAGACCCCGTCTGAAGTGTATGAAGTATTTCCTATTAGGCATTTGCCCACTAAATGCAGGTGCAGCCTGTTCTCTGACCTTAGCTTTGGTGAGTGGTATGTTGCTTGCATCTAAGCACCAAGAGTAAACAGGCCACCTCTCTGCTGAACTCAAGGAGCTCTGGAGTCTTTCCTGGGGGCAGAAAGCAGACCAATCCCCTCCGAAGAGCTAAGATTTCTTAGCTCCAATGCTCCATCTCCTAAATAAGTCTTGATTATTGGGGTGAGTTACAGACTCAACAGTAGCCAAGGAGTTGTTATTGTAGGGGTCAGTGACCTTGGGCACTTTGTCCAGCTGCTGGGCACTGCACCTCTGGCTCGCACAGCTCCTGACATGATCACTCTTGTAATGCTGCCCTTCAGTTTTGGTGGCCAGGGCTGTGGAACCCTGATTCCATGCAGTCATCTCTATTGAGTGACCTTGGGGGCTGCTACCAAAGTCCTCTGTTTCAGCTCTCTTGGCTTTAAAATGGGTTGATTGCGATTAACTGTAAACACTGTTCCAAGTGCTTATTGTAACATCATTTTGTGTATTTAGCAGAGAGGGAGTCAGAGAGAAAGGCAGAGAGATAGAAAGGAGAGGAGGGGTGTGGGGGGATGGGGGATGGAGTGTGTGCTGCTGAGGCCATTACAGCTTGTGTCAGAGTTTATGGCTCACAATGCAAAACAGAGCCTGGCCTGAAAGACTGGGAACTTTAGTTGGGCCACCTGGTTTTTAGTCTAAGTACCCTTGGGCGGGGCCACCAGAGCTCTTTAGATGGTAGAAAAGTTGCTAGAGTTTGAATAAGGAATGGGCTGGTAAAGACTGATGTACATAAAGACCTGTCTGTTTCAGTGACTTTCTTCTTGGGCCAGGTGCCTTGAGCAAAAATTGAGGCAAAGAGGTTGTGGTCCTAAGATCTCTCCCCTGTTACACACACACACACACACACACACACACACACACACACACCTGGATGCTCTGGAATCAGGAATCAGCAGGAAGAGGCATCGATTGCCATTGGGAGGGGCCATGTGGGCTGCCTATCGATTAAAGCCCTGCGTCTGCCCAGCCCTCCCCCAGTGCTCCCCCAGCTGGCAGTGTGAGACCCTCTTACCTTCTGCCTCTGACAGCTCCATGGAGGAGAGGTGGGAGGGGGAGCAAGAAATTTCCCTGATCCCTCTGGACAAAGAGACCTGACAGCTGCACGTAATTCGGGACTGATAATCCCTAATCCCTAATCCGGCTCCATTTGCACATAAATGCAGTGCCTGGCTTCTGACCCCAGGGGTCCTGGGAGCTCTTTGGGGTTCTTGTGTCTCTTTATTTGCTGGGTGAGTTTTCATTGGTTGGACGGCCCCTCTGGCCTCCTGATCACCAAAAAGATTTCCCAAAGACAGGGCTTTCTCTGGGTGGAAGAGAATTTCTGCAAACCAGACTCCAGGCCCCCTGGAGGCCGAGGAGGTGCCCACAAGGCTGGCCTGCCTGGCTGTGATGTGGCTGGGAGGTCTTGGAGATGGCTTGGGAGGTCTGTGGCCTGTGAGAGTCCTTGGGAATCTCGATGGAGACACAAAACAATACATTGTAGGGCCCGAGAACTTGCTGCAGGGTGAGCAGGCCCTTGGTGGTCTTACCAAAGCTAGACATCAAAGTAACATTTCCTAGGAACCTACTGTGTGCCCAGCACCACACTCAGTGTTTACCCAACATTATACTGGGTCTTGCCATGCCAACCCCCCCTTCAGCAGGTGTCTGAGGGGAGTTGCTCAGTAGATTAGTCTTGGGAAGGGTGAGAGCAGAGTGAATGGAGATGGGGTGCAGGCTGCCTTAGTGCCTTCATTTCTGGCTCATTCTTCAGAAGAAAGAGGATGCCAGACACAGGCTGAGCTATCTCCCAGGGCTTTCTAGTGGATGCATATGGAGCCAGATTATTGCCTGGTTTCCTGTGGATTTCGTTAGTTAGAAAGACCCCCTCATCTTTTTGGTCTAGAAGGATTTCTCAAAGATGTGGTTGTACCCCTGAGTTGTGGTCCTCTATTCTGAGTTAGGAAGGCCCTGACTGAGTTTCTCTGTATCCCTCCTCTGAGGTAAGGACTCTTTGTTTCTGGGCAGGTAGGCCTGGAACTCTGCTCTTCTTATAGATGAAGATGTTCCAGATTCTTGGGACACCAAGTATCCCTCACCAGATGGCTTCTCCCTGGGGCTGTCCCCTATTAAGAATGCAGCTACCTGTGGGTGTCAGGGTGTAGAACTCTATTGAACATGGGTTTGTCAAGATATGCCATGTATATTTTAAACGTTCAGATATTTAGGCTTATGGCGAACAACCCTCTATTCGTGTCTCACCTGGGTCCTGCAGATTTATGGGGTAACCTGATGTAGACACAGAATTGGTCAGTCAGTCTGGGACCAGACTCTGGGTTCTGCCCCCTTACTAGCTGTGTAACCCTGAGATTCCCAAGGTTCCCCGTGTCCCCATTCTTCCATCTGTAAAATAACAGCTCTCCAGTGTGCTGCAAGTCTGGGCAGTACATAGCTAGGATGCCCAGAGAGGGCTGGATTGGGCTTTCATCCTTGCTTTAAAAGGGCTGTAGTTAGAGTTCACTTTACCTCCCTAAACCTAGGTGTCTCCGGGTCAGGAGAGACATTGAGCAGTGCAGTTGAGATCCAATCACCCCTCCCCACACACTGTGCAAGCTTTTGCAACTTCCTTAGCCTCTCTGTGTCCCTTTCCAGATCTCCAGGTGGAGGTGAGGATTCTGTAAGCAGGTGTCTGATGAGGTCCACCATATCTCACCATCCAGTGTGTTTTCTGGTCTCTCTGTAGAAGCATCCACGTTCTTTCGGTTGCTCTCCCCTCCTGTGTCTACTTTTCACTCAGACTTACAGGTACTTGTTTTGTTTACTGCGCAGCATCTTCATAGTGGACCCCTTTGGGGCCAGCTGGCTGGTTTGGGAAAATGGGATCAGGTAGTAGAAGTCTTCCAACCCATTCTTCACCTCCTCTGTGAGGATGGGTCATAGGACAGCAAGATGTGTGGAACCTCCCCTCCCTCAATTGGACACCGGTTTCAAGAATTCCCTGAGGGGCTAACCTCTCATTTCAATATGTTAATGTGTGGAAACTAATGACATATTTATTGCTTATGTAGATGCTAGTTATTTACATGGGAAACTGATTTATCTATTAGATAATTAGTAAACTTCAATAATTGCAAAAACCTTTTAGCAATCAGTTGACATTTAATTAACATACAATAACTGTCTTATTAAATCTACATTAAATGCCTATTGGAGTTAATTAAACTCATACCTATGACTCCACGTGCTTTGGGAATCCTCATTAAAGCCCACCAGTAAAAATGCAGACAGGGGAGTCCCCAGAAGGCAGTTTGTGCTGGAGTGGCCTGGATGGCACTCACAGGTTTAATCAGTGTCTACTATGTTCTTAAACAATAGCAAACCGAGCAGAAATAGGCTTTGCCTTCAGGGAACTTGGAGTCTGGCTGTGGTGATGTGGGGGATAATCAAATAGTTATGCAGATAAATGATACCTGGGACTCTGATGGGTATAGAGAAGGGCAGGGAGGCGCAGGGAGAGTGGGGAGGTTTAACCTGGTCTTAAGGGTTAGAGTAGCTGCTTGAACTGTATTCTGAAGGTTGAGTAGGAGCTTTTGTAGGGAAGCGGGGAAGACAAGATGCTTCAGTCATTGGGGACTTCAGCTGCAAAAACTATGGAGAGGTGGGAGGGGTGTGGCCAGTAACACAATAGGGAGCAAAGTATGATGGGGTGAGGTATGCATGAGGAGGGCCTTCCCTATGAGAACAGGAAGTGGGCGGGGTCTAGAGAGGTGAAGAGGCTGCTCTTACAGAGGGCTAGGATTTGGTTCTCAGCCCCTACACGGTATCTCACAACAATCTGTGATTCCAGTTCCAGGGGATCTGATGCTCTCTTCTTGCCTCTTTGGGTACCAGGTATGCATGTGGTACACAGACATACATACATACAGACAAAACACTTACAAATAAAAATAAATCTTTTTTAAAGTGAGAATGGGAAGTAAACTTCTTTGTGTGTGTGTGTGGTGTGTGTGTGTGTGTGTGTGTGTGTGTGTGTGTGTGTGCATGAGTGTATGTGCACACACACTTCCGTGCTTATGCATGCATTCACATACACACACAATTGAATTTTTGTCAAAGAAAAGGACACTTGTAAATGAATCAGGAGATGGTTGCCCTGGCACAGATGAGGATGCTGATAGCTTGGACTGGATGATGGATAAAGTGAGCACAGAATGTCATGAAAACACTTATCTTTAGCAGGTTCTGGAGACTGGGAAGAAGGATGGAGGAAGCCCTTTATGAACAGGCTGGCTGGTACCATTCACCAGGAGCAGGACACTAGAAGAGGACCAGATAGAGGAAGTAGAAGATGTGAAATAGACAAAGAGTTGTACAGGTCTTGTACTCAGGCACTCAGGCTGGAGATTTAAAGATCTCCACTCCAGAAGTTCAGATTTAAGTGGTCTAGGAGACAGCTGAGTGTACCAGCTAAGGTTTAAAAACAAATAGGCTAGAAGCGGAAAGCATAAAGAAGTATGAACTCACATCAGGGAGTTTGCTCCCACTACCTTTGATTCACCTTTGCTGGAGCCAGAGCTGGTCCGACTGTGCCCATGGACACTCAGGATTGTTTACATAGTGTCCTGGGCACAGTGCTGGCTGCTTCGCTTCTGTTTTATTGTTTGATCTGCACAACAGATTGGTGAGCTAGATTATCATGTCCATTTTACAGACAAGGAAACAGGGGCCCTGACAGCTATTGTGTTGTGACTATCTCACTGTGTTATTAAGTGAAGACCAAGATTCAAACTCCAGTCTGTTAGATTGCAAAGCACTTGTGTGCCACTGCTGTGACTGAGAGCCCACATTAGGGCAAAACCAAGAAGAGGCTTTTTCATGCACTCTTCTCATGGTTCTAAGTCAGATAAGGATAGAGAAGCATTTGTGTATCCCATGGATGCCCAAGGGAGAGTCCTGGTCCTCAGCAAGGATTGTTTGGCGGAAGAAGCCAGGAAAATGAACTTGTCCCTGCTCTTTGAGCTGCCTTCTGGTTTGGAAGCACCAAAAGCTAACAGAGAAGGAGAGAATTAACCACTGAATAAGGAAAAAAAATATCTAGTAGAGGATCTTATATGAATACATAAGTCCTCAAACCCTGTAGAGAAGCCAGCACTTCTCAATGAATATTCTAGAATTGGTTGTTAAGAGCTGTGTAGTAAAGACTTTGCAGCTTCCTAATCTTATTTAATCTGTGTGTGCTGTATTCCTTTGTCCTTTATCATAGCCTCCAGTTTAGCATTTGTCAACCACCCAAAAGGCTTCTTTAAAATTCGGGACCAGGGGACAGGAAGATGGTTAAGTGGTTTGTTGTGCAAGCCTAAACACTGGAACCCACATAAGAAAGATGCAGTGACATACACTTGTAACCCCAGCACTCCTAAGGCCAGGTGGAGCCCAAGAGAACTGGTACGGATGGAGCTCGAAAGATCAGCTTATGGAGAGTTTATCTGGAGTACCCAGTGTGGCAGCATGAGAGACCCTGCCTGAAAAACAAGGTGGAGGGGAGAGCAGCCACTTGAAAGCTGTCCTCTGACCTGTACACCCCCACCTCTACTCACCCACACCCACTACACCTACCCTGCACCCTCACACCACCCATATACCCAACAGCAACACCCATCCACACTCCACGCCCACCCACTCTCACACACCCACCTACCCACATTTACCCAATTAGAGAAAGTTTAAAAAGTGGGTCTGGGACTCCAATCCAACCATCAGATTATGCACAGAACGTTCCTATGGCTCTGAAAGGGATCCAGTTTGATCAGGCACACTGCTGGGCAGACGTAGGTCAGCTCAGCTTTTATAACCACTCTCCTGGAAGGGCTTGTGTTCTAGAAACATACATTATCAGGTGCCACTGTGGGTGGAAGAGATATACCTGTGATTTCCAGGAGCTGTTCTCCTAGAATTGCGATAGAAGCGACAATCAAAATACAAATGGACTTGAAGTATTGCCAAGTCCAGTCAAACATTAATATTAATGCTCCCCATCATGAGGGATTAAAAGCACAACCACTTTATGGGCCAGGGCAGTCAGTGAGGCATTCTGAAATGAACAAGGGGGTTGCAAGCCCCCCAAATGTTCACAAAGCGCATGCAGGTGAATGCAGGGTTCTCCATCCCAGTTCTGTCACAGGCTGCCTCAGAAACGGTGGAGAAGTCAGGGAGGGGGGTTTCTAGGCCTCTTGTTTCAGTCCAAGCCATTGAACTGTGATCTGCTTAAGTTGTGTCTGAAATCAGGATTTCGTTGCTTTAGAAGAAAAAAAGAGTACTTGCTGGCCACTGGTGGCATTCCCTCATTTGTCAGAGGAGACACCTGTGACCCAGAGACGGAAGGAGACTTCACAAGGGTCACCCAGCATGAGTGACAGAGTTGAAAGAAGGAAGGAGACTCCCTGGCTGGCCCACGGCCCTCAATTGCTGTGCCCAGTGTTAAAATGCAGCCCACGGGCAGCATGGCCAAAGTCAACTGTAAGTCAGAGTGGTGGGGGGTGGGCAGCTCGGGGAGAGCCAGCGTCTTCCTCCTTGGGGCTGACCTTTCTCCCTGGCCTCCCTGCTCCTCTCCACACAGGCTCTTCTCAGCACCTAAGCATATGTATGAAGCAAAATCAAAGCCTGCTCGGACTTGACAGAAGTGCTGAACTAACAGCCATATCATGTCCTCTACTGAAGGACATCACCTTGTCAAGATAGAGCTTGGCAAAAATGCACCGCAGGAAGCCAGCTTCCAGTGAGAGATCATGTATATTCATGGGGCTCCATGTCTGCCCACCCTCTCCAACCCCCAGGCACCCCACCAGCCCTCTGACCGGCCCTCTGGTACATTTGATCTGCAGGCACGGGTTCTCCCACTGCAGGCTCCTTCAGAGGTAGGTTGATGCTGCTTATGTTCTGCCTTCATTGATTTCCAACCCAAGACTTCTACTGTTCCCAGCGATATTCTTTGGGGACCTGGCAGATGCTAGACACAGCGTTCTGGGGGCTTTGTGAGCAGACCTGGCCCCCGCTCCCAGGAGAGCACCTGCATCTGGAGCTCAGTTTCTTTCATCCTCCAGACTTTTTCTGCTTCCATGCATTTGTCCCACCTAGTCCTCCTCTCCTCTTTTCTGCTTGGTGAACCCCCTCATCCATCCATTAAGCCCAGCTCAGAGGGTACCCTTTCCCAAAGGGCTTTCTTCTCCAGTCTCTGAATGCTATTCAATTACTTCACTTTGTTCATAAGTCTCTTCCTGTCCCCACCGACAGCTTTTCAGGTCAGAGAGCATCCCAGGTCCCTGCCCATGGCCTGGCAAGCAGGGACCAGGAGACACTGCACTGATGTGTGCAGTACTGCTATGACAGAGGGCCACAGCAGCCCTCCTTTGGCTTTGTTTGCCTGTGCCTTCGCATGGCTTTCCCTTGCTTATATCTGCCTAAATGTCTTTTTGTGAAGAGAACTGTGGGCTGGCAAGATGATTCAGTGGATAAAGATGCTTGCTGCCATGTTGACAACACAAGTCCCATCCCTGAGACTTGCACTGTGTCATGTGTACATGCATTTACACACACACACACACACACACACACACACACACACACACACACTCGAGAGTGAGTGTGTAAGTTTTTTTTTTAAAGCTACTAGCACTGTTGGATTAGGAGCCATCCATCAGACCTACCCCCTTCTACCTTAGCTGTGATTTTGAAATTCCATCTCTAAATACCGTCATTTTCTGAGACGGTGGGATTAGGACTTCAACCTAAGAAATTTTGTGACAGACTCAGTTGTGCTCATAACATTGTAGTGAGAACACGTACATGAATTCTGATGGTCAGGCTGCGGACAGATCATGAGGGGTGGCTTGCCTCTGTTCTTTGATGTGTTGGTCTCAGCCAGGAAAGATCACAGGCTGGGACTGAGTCCTCCGAGGGCTCTTTGGCTCAAGATCCTGGCAGGTGGCTTGTGGCTTGGGATGACACAAATCCCAGGAGCTGACTGATGTCTCCTCTCCCGTGGCTTGACTTCTGCACAACATGAAGGGCTTTGGAATGCCTCCCAAGTCCCCCAGTCAGTCCTGAGGGTGGACCCTAGGGCTTGGCAGATGCGAAGCAAGTGTACTGTCACTAAACTGTATCCTTGGCCTTTTTTTCCTTTTTCCTTTTGAGTTGGACTTGAACTTCTGATCCCCCTGCCTCCGCCTCTGCATAGCTAAGACTGCAGAAGTCTGGGCTTGTTATTTACATTTCAGGGGGTCCAAGAGCAAATGTTCTAGTGGGTGAAATAGTGGAACAGGGTTCTGATAGCATCTATTGGTTAGAGTCACAGCCTAGCCAGACCTGGGCCAGCAAAGGGGATTCAGGTCCACCCTCAAGGTCACTCTGAGGAAGGGTGTGGGAGATGAGATGTGGCTATGGTCATCTTGTTTTGGAAAATGCAATCCACCACACCTGATGTAAGTAGAACTCAAAGGAACACCTTGCAGTCATCTTCCCAGACACACAGGGTCTGTTGCAGATGGGGAAATAATTTGGGTTTTCTCGTTTGATTTTGCATAGATACATCTTCCTTTTAGGCATTATCTCTTGTGGTCTACATTGGTCTTGAAACCACTATGTAGCTAAGGATGCCTTTGAATTTCTGAACTTCCACAGTGCTAGGTTCATCCCCAGTGCTAGGGAGAGTTTATGTCATGCTGAGGTTCAAATCCAGAACTTCATGTATGCTAGAAAAGCACTCTGACAACAGAGCTACATCCCCAGGCAGGACTCAGGGTCACTGATCTTTGTGTTATCCAGTATAAAGATGACACCTCTCACCCACTAGCTATTTGGCTTTGGAGATTAGTGCTCTTCTGTAGTAACCAGCAGGAGGAAAGGCATGGTAAATATCCATAGTTCTCAGGTGCCCTGAGAATTAGGCATTTAGGGTCATGATTTTATTTAAATCAGCACACATTTCATCAATGCCTCCAGGAGGTCCAAAGCTGCATTTAGGAGTTTGCCTATCAGTGGGCACAGTAAACAATATTTGTTTTTTGTTGTCCAACACATGTTGTCATTGTTCAGTCACTCAACAAACACTGTTACTATTTCCCCATCTGCAACAGACCCTGTGTGTTTGGGACAACGACCCCCAGGGAAAAAAGGGCTCATGGCAGAAAGGCCCACTCTACAGAAAACACTGTGCTTAAGATGCATTGGGCAGAATTCTAATAGCATCTCCTGTTTCATTTCGCCCATTACGACACCATTATATTTTAAAGCTTGTCTTTCTGACTCTCCTATTTTTCTTCTAGACTGCACTCCTGCTATATGGCTCCAGTTTCCCTCACCATTAGGAAGGTATTATAGTTACTGGAGATTCATCTATCATTTTATGAGCCTCTTTCAAGAGAGGAAATAACAGGTTGTTTCGAGTGCGAAGCGCCGGCTCACAGAGCCTCGAGGAACAGGCGTCCTGCTCCCAGGGGAACAGCCAAGCAGTGTTTATCTTTGACACAATAAGCAAAAGATCAGAAATGATTACAACAAATGGCAGAGTAAACATCCATCTGCAGCAAAGGGCATCTGCCCAAAAGCCGGAAATTGTAGCCACACACATCTGCCAATTCCAGGCTGCGGCCCTGATGGCTCTGTGATGTTCTGAGTGTGGCCAGGAGAGACTGGTATGGGATCCTCGTTTTCTCTCAAACAACTTTGTCATTAGGATTCTGGGAGGGAGTCCCCCTGTCCTGGCTCAGAAGGCCCCCTCACCCTTCATGGGCCTTGGCCTGTCTTGTGTGTAGCCCCTTTAGCTGTGTAGAACAGTGCCTGGCCCATGCATGACACTGGAACGCCTGTCTATAGGGTGAACAAATGCAGCAGGAAGCTCTCTGGCCCAGCCTGTGTCTCCAGATCCAACTCTTCTGTCCCCTTGTCATCCATCTGACCAAATGTCTTTGGGTTCTAGACTGTAGCCTGTTTCTTCCAGGCTCCGGTGCATAGTGCTTCCTCGGTGTCTTTCGCCGCCTCCTGATTAACTCTGCTCAGTTGCCTCCTCTGTTGAGAAGCCTTTCCTGGCCATGTGTCCTGAAGCCCACCCACCCTCGTAGCTCTCTCCCTCACTTTTTAGTCCTTGTCTAAGTGCTCCACTGCAGGGTGGCTGTGGTGGCACAGCTCACGATACAGACAGCCCGATGCCGCAGGATCATGGCCTCCTTGCCCAGTACTGCATTTTCCAGCCTGGCTTTGTATGCCTGTGATGGCCTCTTGCTTTAGCATATGAGTGGCCATGGCCTTCATCCCCATGTGACCAAAGTGAAATCGAGGACCCCACCTTCCATTCTTCAACTTGACACAAAAGACCTGGTGAAAGGCTCTGTGAAGGACAGAAATACCTTGAGTTTCATTGTCACTGGCACCGAGCTTCCTCAGATAGAGCCGGAGGAGGACATGTGCCTCTTGTTTGACATGTAAAGTAAATTCCTACTCTGTCTTAAGACACTTGGGATGCTTGTTATGGCAGCTTGAGTTAACAGCCCAGACGTCTGTGCCATCTCAACAGATAATGGGTGAAAGGCATTTCCTATCCACACAGGTCTCATACTGGGCCTGTGAAGCCACCCAGGCCCCGTGTGTCCCAGAAGCTCATGGTCTGTCATCTATGAGTCAGTTCACATCATCATTGAAGGTTTCAGTTCAAAGCCAGGCATTCCTGCAGCGCCAGGCATCGCCAGCACTCAGGAGGCAGAGTCAGGTGGATCTCTGAAGTTCAAGGCCAGCCTGGTCTACAGAGTGAGTTCCAGAACAGCCAGATAGTGAGATACTTTGACAAAGTGTATTAGACAGAGTAGGGATTCCTATGTCCCTCAGCTCCGGTGCCTTGAAGTCCCAGAGAGGCCACCTGTGGCTTCTGTACCCTTAAAGGACAGTTCTTGGCATGGACTTGGATCAAGTCTGTGAGGGTTAATACTGACATCCTGACAGGATCTAGAGTCACCTAGGAGACAAGCCGGGGCATATGTATGAATGAGTTTGTAGCCTGGGTTAACTGGGGTCAGAAGACCCATACTAAATGTCTCTCTCTGGCAGTTTGAAAGCAAATGGTCCCCATAGTGAATGGCACTGTTAGGAAGTGTGGCTTTGTTGGGGTAGGTGTGGCTTTGTTGGAGGAAGTGTGTCACTGTGGGGGTGGGCTTTGAGGTCTCCTTTGCTCAAGCTATGCCCATTGTGGTACACAGTTCATTTCCTGTTGCCTGCAGATCAAGATGTAGAACCCTCAGCAGCTCCTTCTCCAGTACTCTGTCTGCCTACACTCCACCACGTCCCACCATGATGCTAATAGACTAAACATCTGAAACTGTAAGCCACCTCCAATTAAATGTTTCCCTTTATAAGAGTTGCTATGGTTACAGTATCTTTTCACGGCAATAGAAACAGTGTCATTGGGACCGTCCCACAAGCTGGGGTCCTGAGCTTCATATAAAGAAGGAAACAACAAAGGAGGAAGCAGAGGCATCTCTCTACTTGCCGACTTCGGATGCAGTGTGACCAGCTGCCACCACAGCTGGAGCTGGCCTTGCCACCACACCCTCCCCGCCATGAGGGATTGTACCATCAACTATGAACCCAAGTGAACTCCTCTCCTTAAGTTGCTCAGGTCAGGTATTCCATCTCAGCAACAAAAAAGCAGCTAAGAAATGAGCGCCCCTTTCCTGACCTGCAAGTTCCCTAGAATAGACTTAGGGTGGGCAGAAATGGTGACACCCTAGGCCTGGGAGAGCTGGCCTTGTTGTAGTCACTCCCTCCTGAAAACAAAGCATCCTTCAACTGCTCAGCCAGTGAGTCACGTTATTCTGGTACAGAGCCGGCATGGGTGCTTTCTGGGACCCGGAGCTCACCATGAGAGGGTGGTGCCCAGTGGATTTGGAAAGTGAAGCCAGGGGACAAGAACGAGGACCCTGGACATGAAGCAGAGGACAGACAGCCGATGCAAGGATGGACAGCTTCAGATTGTCTGCCTGGGGGAGGACAAGGTGGTCCTGTAGGGGTTAATTACTCTTCTTTCTGGGCCGTGTGTGTGCACTGAGGGTGGGCTTGGGGTGTCCGCCAGACTTCAGAGAGGTCTGAGGTGGGAAGTGAGGTGCATGTGTCAGGGTTCAGACATGGCTTTGATGGGTTTACCTGCAGGAAGCTGATCAAAGTCTCAGCAGAATTAGTCACCTGGAGTGACAGAGATGCCAGGGTGCTTTCCCCATTGCGTAAGAGGGTTCCAGATCACAGCCACCCTCCCAGTCTGTCTACTCCCAACTTTGTTTTTCTCATTGAGAGGTTCCATGGAGGCAGGGCTTATAGTTTTCCCCCAATACCCAGCAAGGTCCCCTTGCACAGTAGAGCTTAATCATGCTGAATGGGTGAAAAGTTGAGATGGTTGTTTTCTCCACAGGGAAAGGAGAGAGAGGAGTCCTCTTTCATGATGTAGCAGGGTAGCTATACCCTGAGCAAGCCCCGAACAGGTCAGGGCAAGGTAAGAACCACAGGGCGCATGTGAGATGGCGTAGGAGTGGTCTCCATGGTGAACTCACCTGGCCCTCAAACAGCCAGATAAAACATCAGTCCTGTTTCACAAATGGAGACTGGAGGCAGGAGGCCTGTTCATGGCTGTGAGTAGGAGAGTAGAGATTTGGTCCAGGGAGTGGTCTAACCTCTGTGTCTGGGCACGTGGGTCCCCATGTGTAGCTCAGGCTGCAGAGAATGGCACAGGAAAGGGTGAGGCCACGGCCTGCTGTTTCTGCTTCTCAGTTTCTGGGAGCTGGTGGAGGCCAGAAAATGGTTGAAGTTTATTAAAACAAAACACGGAAAAGTAAAGACAAGGAGGCCTCTACTCCAGCCTGGCCTCCAACTTGCTATGTGCCAGAGTGGCCCTGAACATCCGCCCCTCCTGCCTCCTGCTCCAGTAGGCTGGGACTTCAGGGGTGCACTGCCCTGTGAGATTATGTGGTGCTGGGGATGGAACCCAGGGCTCTGTGCATGCCACACAGGCACCCCTCACATTACACCCCTGAAGTTTACTTTTGCTAAAGCTTTTGGTAAAAATCTGGAAGTGTGTACTATATGTCAGCTCCAATTCTGTCCTCAGAGGAGGAACAGACCTTGGAGCCATACCTTCTGAGTATTTTTTCCTCTTTTCCCCCTCTCTTTTTCTTCTTGCAAACCCCAAACTGGTGGAGAGGGGCTGGGGGGAGGCGTTGGGAGTGGGGGGGGGGGGAGACAGAAAGCATATTTATCTGAGCAATAAACAAAGACCAGACACAAAAGAAATAAAATTAATCAATACGGAAATTTTGGAAGTGCCTCATTAATAGTCAAACTAACATAACT
This sequence comes from Cricetiscus sungorus, assembly GCA_030556225.1. Lineage (NCBI taxonomy): Eukaryota > Metazoa > Chordata > Mammalia > Rodentia > Cricetidae > Cricetiscus > Cricetiscus sungorus. Next base: position 119,108,027 of record JANBXA010000734.1, on the reverse strand, counting down.
GAAAGCGACCATATGCCTTTTCCTGTCCCGCCTTCCTTGTGTGGCTGGGTTGGCCAGTACCCCGGGGAACAGGTTCTCCCATTCACTGCCGGGAAATCTTTCCAGAGGGTAATTTGGCAATAAGTATCAGACATCTTAAAAGTTTGCTTTGATCCAGCAGTTCCTTCTGGACCAGATCCTAAAGAAACAGTTAAGGATGTATGCTGCGATTTAATTATAAGTGTATTTACTAAAACATTGTTGATGGTAGTGAAAAAGCGAAAGGCACTTGGATGTCTGACACCCAGGCTGCGTATACATCACAACAGATTACTGGGGCAGTCATTAAAAAATAATGTTGTAGAATATAATGTTTAATAGCATGGGAAGATGTACATGATAATATGTTAAGTGAGGGAAACACAGGTTACAAAACAGAGAAATTAGTGGGGGTGATAAGATGCGTGTGTGTAAACAACTCAAACGTGACTTGGAGCCCAGGAAAAAGAAACACATTCTGGATTTAGATTGTATGAATTCAAACCCGGCTCTGCTGAAAATCTTGCTATGGAAGCTCTGGTAAGTGACTCAGCCTCACTGAGCCTTAGTGTCCTCTGCTGTAGAATGGGAATTCATGATCAGCTTCATCTAAAGCTGTGTGAAGTGGTTCCACCCAGTAGATAGCAAGCAAGATGTGCCTGTGAGGCCACAGTGTCCAGCGACGCTAGAATCCAAGGAGAAGCCAGTGTGAAGAGGACTTCGATGGGGTATGTGCTGGCTGTTAAGAAATAGCAGCGTTTCCTGCGGTTTTTTTTTTTTTTTTTTTTTTTACAGAATTCGTTGGGTCTTGAATGATGTAAGGCGGTGATTCCCAACTTTCCTAATGCTGCCTCATGTTGTGGTGTCCTCCGACCACAAAATTGTTTTGGCTGTCACTTCATAACTGTAATTCTGCTATTGTTATGAATGGTAAGTATCTGTTTTATGTTGGTCTTAGGGAACCCCTGTAAGGGGATCTGGACCCATGGGTTGAGAACCATTTACGTAAAAGGTTTCACTAGGAGGAGCAGGTGGAAGGAATTTCCTCCCCAGTCTTCCTTAAAAGTGTAGTGATAGGGTAACTGGAAATACCTTCTCCATCCCCTTCTCCATTGAGTTATCAGCTACCGTGGGCCCTGTGATACAGGTGGCTGATGGGAACCTAGGGACCAGCCTCACAAAGGGAGGCTGCTTGGTCTTGGGATAGTCCCTCTCTGCTGCCCTGCAAGGCCTTTCTACTACTTGTTTTTCTTTCTTTTTTCTTCTCTCTCTCTTTTTTTTCAAGGCAGGATTTCTCAGTGTAACAGTCCTAGATGTCTTGGAATTAGCTCTGTAGACCAGGCTGGCCTTGAACTCACAGAGATTCACCTGTCCCTGCTTCTTGAGTACTGAGGTTAAAGGTATGTGCCACCACCACCTTTCTATTTCTTAACTATATTTTTTCTACTTTTCTGAAAGGTAGTCTTGCCAGGCAAGGGTTTGTGTAATTTCTCTCTCTCTCTCTCTCTCTCTCTCTCTCTCTCTCTCTCTCTCTCTCTCTCTCTCTCTCTGACAGGATCTCACTTTGTAGCTCAAGTTGGCCTTGAACTCCTGATCCTTCTGCCTTAGTCTTGCAACTGCTAGGATTATAGGATTACAGGTGTGTCATCATGCCCAATAAAATACATCATTTAAGTAGCAAAATATATATTTAATTTTTTTTGTATTACCTTTTATTTCTCTGACTTGTGTGTTTGTGTGTATATGTGCATGCTTGTACAATGTGTGCCATGGTATCTGGGAGGAGGTCAGAAGACAAACTGTAGGACTTGGTTTTCCCCTTCCATCCTGTGGGTCCTGGGGATTGAACTCAGTATGCCTTGTTTAGAAGCAGGCACTTTCACACACTGAGCCATCTCATTGGCCCCTGACATATCTATCTTTCTAAGTATGCAGAAATAAAGGTCCAGTGGCATGATAGAGACTTAGACCCAGATTTAAGAGGTTAACTTTTCCTGTGCTTTGCAGCCTCTTTCTTCTTCTCCACCCCCTACCCCAACCCAGGGAGGGCAGCTCACAGAGCAAGCTGAGTTCCCCTTGCCTGCTTTCTTCCCCCCCACCCCCCAAAAAATAACCATTGTCTCTAAGATTTTAAATCACCATGTACGGGTTCTCACACATCTGACGTGCACATGTAAAACCACAAGCAGTGCATTGCCTTGTGTGTTCTGAAACTGACCATCAGGGTTTGACCGTGTCCTTTGCAGCTGAAGCTCTTCTTTGAACATGATGCCTTGAAACTTAGCCATGTATGAAAATTTAGTTCGTTGATTTCAACACTGGGGTCCTTAGTTGTTCATAGTCAGAGTGGACCACGTACATGATTTATTTATTCTCACTTTATGGACTTCTTGGTTGCTTCTCATCTTTTCTCTGTTGCAGTATCTGAGAGTGAGACTTCTGGGTCATAGGACATGGTTCATCATTACCTTACCAGGTATTGGTAGGTCGCTCCTCCAAGAGGTGTGCCCTGTAAAGCCCACTAACACGAAGGCACTTATTTTCACCCTGTCTTCTGAATATGCAGCACTATCTGTCTCTATAATTTTTGCCAATCTGATAAGTACCCCTGTGTTAAATCTATTTCTTCCTCCTTCTCTCCTCCTCTTCCTTTCTTGCCATGTTCCCTTCCCCTCTCGCTGTCCTTTTCTTTCTCTCCCTCTCCTAACTTCCTGTCTTCCTCACTGCCCCCCATGCTATCTTTCTTAGCTCACTGTCTAGGACCTCCACACATCTTGTCTGTTCTTAACTTTAAAAGAAGTTTTTCCTGGACTGGAGAAATGCCTTAGTTGGGAAACTGCCTGCTGAGCAAACATGAGAGGATCTGAATTCAGATCCTAGAGAAAGCTGGATCCCCAGAGCTTTCTGGCCAGGGAGTCTAGCTAATTGGTGAGCTCTGAGCTTTAATGTGAAATGCTATTCAAGTTAGATAGGAAGAAGCGAGGAAGACACTCTAATATTGACCTCAGGCCTCTACACACACACACACACACACACACACACACACACACACACACACACACTTACCACTTACACACTTGGACCCACAAATATGTACTCGGATATATACTCCCCCCCCCCCACACAAATAAAGATGTCTCTGATGTTTCAGCACTATGCAAGCCCTCCCATCTCTACCAGGTTAAAGGCTTCCTCCCAGGGTAGGAGGCTTTTCTATGACACACATCAATGTCAACGAATTTTAGCAAATGTTTTTTCTATACCTACTGAGACCCTTACCTGGTTTCCCCCCACTTTCTCTTGTTATCTTGCAAATTAAAAAGGTGGTTCCTCTTTTCCTTCTGCACAGCTTCTTTTAAAGACACTATCGAGTTTCAGCTGTGACCAAAGCCTTGTTTGCCCCTCCTCCTCTCTTGTAGCAGACACTACCCTAAATTCAGTGCTTAGGATTCTCACGCATATTTCCACACCGTCACTGCATATGCATGTATCATAAACAATACATGGCGCTGTTCTGAAGTTTGTATAAATGGAGCCTCACCGCTCGCATTCCACGATTTGCTTTTCCGTTCCGATATTACTACTCTAGTTCATAGTGACACCAGGTTGTTACTCTGCTACAATTTATTTATTCATTCTTTTGTTTGGAAACATGAAACTTTAAGGAATGTTTAGCTGCTGCAAACAACAGCACAGACATATATTTTTGTAACAGGTGCTTTTTTTTGTGCAATGTAAAACTGCCTTGGTGGGCCAGGTGTGTGTTTCCCCTCCTCCCCTGTGGTGTTAAATATGGCCAAATTGCTTCTAAGGTACACTTCTAGATGCAAAATTAGAGATCTGGGGGTTTTGTTTGTTTGTTTTCACCACTACTTTGATGGGTATAAAATGATACTTCACCATTGTGTTAATTTGAATTAGTTCCCCAACTTAGCAACCAGGTAAAACCTCATACATCCATTGCTACATTTTGCATGTGCTCTCTCTCTCTCTCTCTCTCTCTCTCTCTCTCTCTCTCTCTCTCTCTCTCTCTCTCTGGTGTGTGTGTGTGTGTGTGTGTGTGTGTACATCCATGCATATATGATGCTTGGGGTTAAATCTAGGGCCTCGGTCATGTTAGACAAATACTCTACCACTAAACAGCAGCTCCTATCTTCAAGTTACTTATTCAGAGACAGGGTCTCACGCTGTAGCTCCAGTTTGCCTTGGACTCAACATGTAGACTAGGTTGACCTCAAACTCACAAACACCCACCCCCACCTGCCTCTGCACAGGCTGGCTGGCCTTCTTTCTACTCTTGCCTCAATCTCTAAAGTAGCTGGGGTTACCGGCCTGCATCTCCAGACCTGGCTACTTGTATGGTTTGTCCTCTTTTTCTTGCTGATTTGAGGACTTGAAACAATTTATACTTTTAAATATCAGTGGCTTATTAGTTACACACATTATTGTGATAAAGTCTTTTATTCTATGGATTTTTCTTTTCTTTCAGTGTTTCAAACTAGAAAAGGAGATTCCTGTTCAGCAAAGGGTTTAGGGGCTAAATGTTAGTGACAAAATGAACAGTCATGGAAACCACTGATAAACTGGAGAAACAGGAAGTGTCATGGTCCAGAACCTCCCTGTGGATCCATTTTGAATCATATTGTCTTCCCTTCTAAGTGTAACCACAATCTTGATTGTGTCTACCGGTCACGTTTTTTGTTTAGGAATTCTTTTTTAAACTTGTTTTTTTTTAAGTATGTGTATGTGCCTACATGAGTTTGTGTATTCCACATGCCCATGAAGGCCAGAAGAGGCCCTCACCTATTTCCAGTCTTTGCTCACATGTCATCTTTCAACAAAAACCATATGACCAGACACTTGCATCTTAAGTGTAGCAAAGGTCCACATAGTAAAGGCATGGTCTCCAGCCTGGTAGAACAGTTAAGAAATGTGGTCCAGTGGATAGTCTTCAGCTCACGAGGTGGGGCTGAGGAGTGGTTTTCTATCTTTAAAGGGATTGTGGGCTCCCATGTTTCTCTTTTCCTCATTTTCTTCCTGAAGTGGATAGGTTAGCTTTGCCCCAGTGTAGTGACAGAACAGGGCATCCAACCCCCTGGAACTGGAGTTAGAGGCATTTGCTAGCTGCCTGATGTGGGTGGGAGCTGCACCTAGGATTTTTGCCAGAAGAGTGTGAACTCCAACTGCTGAGCCATCTCTCCAGCCTTATCTTTGTCTTTCTCTATGACTTAGCCATCGCTCAGGCACACACACACAGCACCAGTGGTTAGTCCCCCCCTTTGAGCTTTATAGCCACAGACTGACTGACTTTCTTTGTCTTGCTGCTGTGACTCAGCCTGTCTGTAAGAGTAACCCTTGTTGTAACTTGGTCTCAGGCCCTCATTTTCACTGGTGATTTTTTTTTTTTTAAATCAAATGAACATTTCATTACTTATGAATGCATCCTACACTTGATCTGATTTTTTCCTTCAAGTTTTTAAATATTCAATCAACGCCATACTGAACATCCCTGTGTATGTCCCCTGGTACATACGTGGGTGAGTTTTTCTGGAGGCCCTACCTTGGAGCAAAGTTTCCTAATCACGAGGAATGCATAGTTTCAGCTCCAGGAGCCTGTGTGGAACTCTGTTACAAAGTGGCTGCTGTGGCTTGTCTTACCCTGCACTTACCGGAACAATAGTTATTGCCAAACTAGTCAACCAAAAGTCAAATTTGTCAATTTTTTGTTTGCTTCCTTACAGTGTCTTACGTAAGAAATCCTTCTCTACCTGAAGATAGTTTCCTTGATTTTGTGAAGTATTGTCTTTTCTATTTAGAGTTTTAGTCTACTTAGAATGATTTGTTTTTTCTCATGGTGAAAAACATAAACCATTGCCTTTTATTGTTTTCAGTGAGGATGGCTTCATTGCTGCAGTGCTGTTTACGAATGAGGCTGTTTCTTCCATGTTGAATTTTGGACATCTGTCACACATCAAGCGTCTACATAAGGAAGGATATCTGTCTGTCTATCTATCTATCTATCTATCTATCTATCTATCTATCTATCTATCCATCCATCCATCCATGCGTCTGCATTATATGCATGTGTATTTACAAGTGGGCATAGAGTGAACATGCACATGTGTGTGTATGAGTGTTCATGGACCCCAATGTGCGATGCATAAGTATTTACACTGTTATAACTTCTGAATGAGTTATTGCCTTTATTAAAACTAGTGACTGGTTTTGGGTTGAAGTCTACTTTATCAGAAACCAGATACACTAGCTTGGTTTTGATTTTAGTTTATTTGATTTAGTTTATTTTAGTCCTGCTGGACACAGTAGCACAAGACTTTACTCCCAGTACTTGGGAGGCACAGGTAGTTGAATCTCTTTGAGTTCAAGGCCAGCCTGGTCTTGACATTATCTCTTAAAAAATATTTTTTTTTCAGTCATTTGACAGTCTGTGTCTTTACTAATAAGGTGTCTTCTTGGATATAACAGAAAGTTGGGTCTAGTTTTTATTTCTAAAGATTTACCTAGTTTTAAAAGTTATGTGTGCTTGTGTATGGGTGTGCCCATGTGACTGCAGCTGTTCACAGAGGCCATAGGAGGTGTCAGGTCTCCTGGAGCTGAGGTTACAAGTGGTTGTGATGCTTCCAACCTAGATGCTGGTAACTGAAGGCAGGTCCTCCTCAAGAACCATCTGTACTCTTTTTGTTTGTTTATTTGTTTGTTTTTGAGACAGGGTTTCTCTGTGTAGCCCTGGTTATCTTGAAACTTGCTCTGTAGACCAGGTTGACCAGCCTCTGCCTCCCAAGTGCTGGGATTAAAGGCATTTGCCACCATGCCCAGCTAAGAACTGTATGTGCTCTTATCCCCTGAGCCATTTCCAACCCTCAGTCCAGTTTCTTTTTTCTTTTCTTTTCTTTTTTCTTTTTTTTTAAATTTAGTTGGTCAGTCTATTTCTCTATTGGTTTCTTGAGGTCATTTATATCCAAGGTTATTACCAAGAGATGTTTATGTATTCCTATGATTTTGTTGTTTGCTTTCCTGGTTACTTGGCTATGTTTCTCTCCCATCCAAGTACTAACCAGGCTTGACCCTGCTTAGCTTCCGAGATCAGATGAGATCGGGTGCATTTGGGGTGGTACAGCTGTAGACTATGTTTTTCTTCTTTAGTATTAGGAGTTTGATGGTTTACTGAGTTGGGCATGATGGATTCCTTCCTATCTCTCCTTTGTTTAGCCATTCCTCTCTCTTCTTCCTTTGTGTATCATAGTACTTTAAGTACCTTCTGCTGGATGCAGTGCCAGCTTGGTAGTTATGAACGGCCTGTGTGATTGTACTGAAATGTCTTTATTTTTCCCCCAGTTTTAAAAGATAGCTTTTTAGGATCTAGCAACCTTATCTAGCAGTTTTTGTTTTTAGGGCTTGGATATCACGTGATGCTTTCTTGGGCTTTAGGGTTACTGAGAGAGAGCTGATGCTATTCTGGTGTTCCTGCCCTCTAGGTGAGATGACTTTCCCCTTACAGCCTTTAATATCGTTTCTTTGCTTTGTATGTGTGACATCTTGACTATAAAATGTTAAAGAGAAACTCTCTGCCCATGCCTACTTGGGTGTCTATTTCTTTCTGTAGATGTGGGAAATGTTTTGCTAACTTCGTTGTTTAGAATCTCTCTGCCTCTGCCTTCAGTGTTTATCTCAGATCTTTCTTCTGTCCTGCAGGTCCTTAAGTTCTGTGTCTTGATCATATCCTAGAGTTCTAGTGTGACATAGCCATGCTAATTTATTTTGTTCTTTTTGCCTTATTGAAGCTAGGATGCAGTATTTCTTCAACCTTCTCCTCCATCCTTGATGTCCTTCTTTCAGCTTGGTCAGGTCTATTGGTGATGCTTTCCATTATGCTTTCTATTTATCCCCTGAGGCTTTTGTTTACAACATTTCTAACCCCTCTCCCAGTCTGTTTCTGAATCCCTTCCATATTTTTGATTTTCTCAGTCACGTTGCTGACTGTAGGACGTGTTCTGCCAATTTTTTCTTTTTCTTTTGTTTTGCTGACTTTAGTCTCTGGAAACTGGATTGAATTCATCTGTTTATTTATGTCTTCTTTCAGACATTAATCATTTTAATCAGACACTTCAGACATCTTCATCTGACAGTTTCCCCATTTTAGCGTGAGGAGTCAGGTCTTTTGAAGGAGCCAGGCTCTGTGTACCTTCATGCTTCTTGCTGTTCTGTGATTTCAGTGTCTGTTGGTTTGAATTTCTCTTCTGGAGTTCAGGAGGCTTCTAGTTAATGCACAGTCTACTCTTGAAGGCTCTGTCCCCAGTACCACTTGGTGAGAAGGACATGAACTTTTTTTTGGAAGAGTCATCTCCTTGGCTAGAGAGCTGCATGGCAGAGCCAGGCAGGCTCCACCTATTTCTCTGCCCACCCAGTTTTCTATTGCCCATCTTTGCTGCTGACCCTTGCCTATGCCTTTTCAATTGCCTTGTAGATTTTTCAAAGCATTCCTTCTATTTCTGTCTTGGGAATAAAGACAGGTTTTCCTTTTCTGACTCTTCTTCATTGAAACACAGGCAGTCTGCCCTTTTTTTACCCAGAAGTCTTCCTATATTAGTAATATGGCATCTATATTAGTAATCTTTTGCTGTTTATTTCAGTTTCTTGAAGCAATTTTATTATATTCCTTAGTGGGCTGCTTTCTTCACACAAGTGTATATAATACATATTACATATAATATATTATATTACACATAAATTACATATACACATTTATCATTATAGTTTATTTGGTCAGATACTATTCTGCCTAACATTAATATTTTATACATACTCACATAAATAAGAATATACCACCATAAAGATAATAAGTCTAATCTCATAGTCTCTGTTTCTTAGTGAGTAGACATCATTTTTTTTCCTTTTCACATTTGTCTTAAGAGCGGAGCCTGAAGCTATTCCAGGCATTAAGAGAAAGAGAACGGAGCAGAGGAACGGAGCAGAGGCAGCAGAGCCTGGAAGCTGAGAGGCAAAGCTAATCCTTGACGGATAGACTCACTTAGCCTCTTGGCCCATGTCCACAGATGTTGGATAGATGCACTCTTGCCTTGGAAGAGCAAATTAGAGCGAAGGCACTTATTTATCTGTGGCTGCTTCCTACCTCCCGCCTAATTAGTCGAAGATTGCCCCTTGGGGTTTAACTCCTCTGAACTTCCCTTTGAGTTACCTGGTCCGCGCTCTGTGGCACAAAGAGCCAGCTGAGTGGGAGGAGGCAGATAGATGGTGGGCAGAGGCCTCCAGCTAAACACACAGAATTGATTGTCGCTTGGCAGTGGCTGTGAGGATCAAGAGGTGGAGCGTCCGGGAGACAGGAGAGGCCAGAGAGTTGAGGATGTGTGTAAGGTGCGTCTTGCCCCACAGTATTATGATTATATGTATGTATTCATGTGTTGGCTGCATTATTTTGTATTTCTCGCCTTTTGACTTCATTATTTTCTGTTTCTTACCTTCTGTTGAACTGAGAAATTTCCCACATCTGTCCCATATCCTTCCTGCCATTCCTCCCTTAGGCAATTTTGGAAATAAGCTGTATTTTTAGACTTGTGTTTATCCTTCTAACCGTCTCTGCTTTAGGACACACATCTCCGGAACATGCTTTCGTCATAGATTTAGTGTTCTTTGCTCTTGTTTTCATAGGCCCAGCCCAGACTTTCAGTCTTTAACTCAGTGAAAGCCATTCACATGTAGTTAATTTTCTTTTCTGATCACCTCTTCCTCCCTCCCTCCCTCCCTCCCTCCCTCCCTCCCTCCCTCCCTTCCTTCCTTCTTTCCTTCCAGGCTTGCCTATACCTACATAGACCAGGCTGGCCTCAGACTTCCAGTGATCCTCCTGCCTCTCCTCTTGAGCCCTCAGGTCACAGGTGTGCGCCACCACACCCCAGCATACCAGGCCATTCTCATTGCACCGTGTCAGCATGACTTATGAGTGTTGATGTTGGCTCTGGCCGCCTGGCTGAGGAAGTGTTTGTCAGCCTTCTCCATTGTAAACTTACTCTCCCCACCCTTCCACAGAGTGCATTTGGAAGGAAGATCTACCTGCAACCCACACTTGAGTAGTAGGAAGTGATTCTCCCTTCCAGTAACTGAGGGTGGAGTATCCATGTACGGTGTTTGGAATCCTTCTGTCTGGAACATTTGAGTCTTGTCAGCAATTTATTACTTAATTCATTTGTTTATGTAAACATCAGCTTATTGATATCTGTTTTATACTCTGGATTATAATCCAGCACTACTGGGTTTGTCTTTCACTTCTTCCCCTGAGGTTACTGGCCTTGGCCCTCCTTTGAGACATCCTTATCAGCGCACTGTCCTGAGCCCTGTCTACAGAAAGTTCCAGGATCGTCTTGTATTTTCCCTGCCTCAGTCCATGGAGCAGACACTGCTCTAGCCATGAGTGCTGCTTTTTATTGAAGAATGGAATTGGATGACATGATCTGGATGTTCTGTGTGTTCACTGATGCTATGGGGCCATTTCTTTCCAGCAGATGGTACAAAATTATATGTGTTTATATCCACAAGTTAGTCTTGTGCTCCAGGGAGACAGAACCAATGTCTCTCTTTCTCTGTCCTTCCTCTCTCCCCTTCTCTATATCTCCCTTTCCCCTTCCCTTTCTCTGCCCACCTCCCCTTCTCTCTTTGTGTAGTATTAGTATTGGATGCTATAATATGGTTTGCGTGCTGTGTATTTTTACCATAAAGGACTGGCTCATGTGATCATAGAAGACAAGAAGATGGAGATCTGCTTTGAGAAGCTGGACAATCAAGAGAGCTGATGGCTAAGTTCAGTTCAAATTTGAATGCACGAAAAGACCAACATCTCCCTTCAAAGATAGGCAGAGAGATAGGATTCTTATGTCACCTTCTAGGGAGATTCTTGTAATTTAACAAAAACCAAAAGACACAAGTAGAAGTTTTTTTTTTTTTTGTTTTTTTTTTTTTTTAAATTAAGGAAAGGAATCATCAAAAGGGGAAAGAGGAGGGGGGAGGGGGAAGACCTGCCTTCAGAGACAGGAGCAGCAGGAAAGAGGAGAGAGGAAAGAGGGGGAGAGAGAGGAAAGAGGGGGAAAGAGAGAGAAGGGGACAGACAGAAAGAGGGACAGAAAACGAGAGAAGGATGGGTGGTGGACAGGGCCCTTTAAAAAGGGATGATAGTGAATGTGCATAGGTGGTGCTCTTAGTGGCTGCAGCTGAAGGCGTATCCTGTCAGAACCCTAAGGACAGGCTGGTACAGATGCCTGAATACTAATAGAGAACAGTTAAGGTCTACCCACACTGAGGAGTCCTGTCTGCTTCATCCAGTTTATCGGTTATAATGTCCATCTCATCTAGCTAATACATCCTGGCTATCTATAGCAAAGTCAAAGGTTGACACATAAATTTAGCCATTTAAATTTACCCATGCAATTTCTGGGCCTAACCACCTGTGCCTATATTATATTAACCATGTGTTCATACTGGTGTCTCCACCAGAATTCTTTAGGTTATTCTGCCCTCCTCCCTGTGTCTGTAAATCCCCACCTTGACAGTGAGAGACCTGGTCCCCAACACTGACAACCTATACACTTGGCTGTCAGGTTCCAAAACACATGCCAAGTAGAGTCAGGATTGTTGACCCAGGTCCCTGTGAGGAGCAATAGCTTAATCAATTAGAGTGATTAAATGCAGCTTCTGTTGTCTTTAGTCTTAGAGGTTCAATGATTTCCAAAGATATTTGGTTCGACATGTTGTCCCCCACCATCTCAAGTGAGGCTGTTTCCTGCATCTGTCACACTGCTGGGTTCTCTGTCACCGTCTGCATTCCCTCCTGGAGTACATGACCTCCCAGGTGGTTCTCAAAAATTTTGCATACAACTTTATCTTCATATTGGAAAATTCTGTGTGTTTGACAAATGCACATTTTAACGTATCATGACAGTATCTTACAATGAGGGAGGCCTCATGGCGCTAACATATCCCCTCTGCTTCACCTACCTCCACCCATGACCAAACTCCATGCTCCTAGCACTGTTTTAATGTGTTTTCTAGAATGCCATTGTATCAGTCAGGGTTTTATTGCTGTGACTAAATACCCAGGAGAAAGTACATAGGGGAGGAAGAGTTTGTTTTGGCTCACGGTTTTAGAGGTTTTAGTTCATGGCCACTTTGGCTCCATCATTTCTCGACCTGTGATGAGATAGAGCATGGAGGCAAAGACTGTAGCACAGGATAGCTCTGCACCTATGGCAGCCAGGAAGCAGGAAGAGAGGCAGAGCTGGGACGAGATAACTTACAAAGGGAATCTGTGACCTACTTGCTCCAACTTTACTTCTGAGTTGTTGTTACCTCTTGGCAGAGCCTTCATGTTACTGAACACAGCATTAAATTCATTTACTGATTGTAGCTTAAATAATAAAAACCCAGAGACAGATACTGGAGCTCAAGCTGAAGATTAGAAAAGCAAAGCAGCCAAGCTTTTACCTCTACGAAGCTCAACAGTAATCTTGTCTCCACAAATCCTTAGAGGCAAATGTTTTCCCTGTCTGGAAACTGAATCTCATGAGACTCTTTGCTTCTTCCTTTTATACCTTCCTAGTTCTGGGATTAAAGGCAGGAGCTCTGTTATTCTTTTTTGGCTGACTCACTCTAGTGTAGCCCAGGGTGGTCTTGAACTTACAGAGATCCATCTGCTTCTGTCTCCTAAATCCTGGGATTAAAGATGTGTACCACCACCACCTGGCCTCTATGGCTACCTAGTGTGGCTGCTGGGATTAAATTTGTGTGCCATCACTGCCTGGCTCTGGCTAGCTTTGCATTTTGATCTCCAGTGACTTTATTAAATCATAAATAATATATCACCACAACTGATTATGTCACAGCCTTTAGGATCCAATCATCTCCCCAAATCTCCACCCCAAAACATTGCAACTGGAACCAGGCCTTCCCTACATTTCATACCAAAGTCATGTTAGTCATATAAATTAGAAGCACCCAAATGTCTATTTTCTTTTTAATCCAGTAATGTGCATCTGACTTTTTGTAGTTTAACAGCTCATTTATTTTAATTGTGATACAATTTTTCCTTGTGTGGTTGTATTGTCACCTGTTGAAGGGCATTTTGGTTCTAGGTTTTGGAGACCATGGCTAAAACTCTATACACACCCACATGCAAGTTTTGACATGAACATAATTTTCACATCAGTTAATTGTTGGCTCGTGTGCTAAGGCTATGTTTGGCATTGCAAGATACTGCCAAACTATCTTCCAAGGTGAGGGTATCATCTTGCATTCCACCTGATCAGCAAATAAGACTTGCTGCCACTCTAATTTTAGACTGTGGCACAGGTGGAAGGTGGTGTCTCTTTGTTTTACTTTGCAAGTTTCTGGTGACCAATGATTCCATAATATTTTTACAGGCCGATTTTTCACTTATGGTGAGGTATATCTCTGTTCCTATCTTTTGCTCAGTTGATTGTGTGTGTGTTTGTGGGGGGGGCGAGTAGGCTTAGGTACCTTTGCTGTACATTTAGCTATATGTTTTGCAGATCTCTTCTCCTAGTCAACGATTTGACTTCTGAATCATTGATAGAGCAGAAGAGTGTTCATGCTAATACAGCCTCAGGCATCTTCTTTTCCTTCCTGGAGTTGTACCCAAAATTTCAAGGTAGACATGTTGACTTTTGTCTGTGATCCCAGCTGCTCAGGAGAGGGTGACAGGGGGATTGCCTAAGCCCAGGAGGTTGAAGCCAGCCTGGGCAATATAGTGAGACATTGTCTCTCAAGGGAAAGAAAAAAATAGGACCAGCAAGGTGATTCTGCTGGTCAAGGAGCTTGCTGTACAAACCTGATGACCTGAATTCAATCTTCAAATCCATGGCAGTAGGAAAGAGCTAATTGCTAAAAATGTCCTCTGATCTCTATGTGGGTACATGCATATGTGCATATATACATATACATGCACATGCAAATACACACTCAATAAAAATATAGGTGCTGGAGAGATGGCTCATTGGTTAAGATTACTAACTGCTCTTCCAGAGGACTTGGGTTCAATTCCTAGCACCCCTCTGGCAACTCATGACTGTCTGTAGCTACAATTCCCAGGGACTCAACATCCTTACACAGACATATACACAGGCAAAAACACCAATGCACAAAAAATTAATCTTTTTTATTGCTAAACCTGGCATTACATAGATTTTTGTCTTCTGTCTTTTTCTATAAGCTATGTTATTGCATTTAATGCCAGGCTTATGATCCATGTTGAGTTAATTTTTCTGGAAGGTACAATGTTTGAATTTGAATCCTTTTTCTATTCCCAATTTGGAAACCTGTTTTTTTTTCCCTAGCAGTATTTATTGAAAAGGGTATTCTTCCATGCTTATTCTTCATGCATTATGCTTTGGGATTCCAGTTTTGACAGGGACTTTAGAAACAGTTTTCAGATAGCCACAAAGTGTCTGCCTTAGTCAATGGCAACTCTTATAAAGGAAAACATTTCATTGGGGGCTTGCTTGAAGTTCAAAATATGATGGTATCCAAACAGACGTGGTGCTGGAGAAGGAGCTGAGAGTTCTACATTTAGATCCAAAGGCAGCAGGAAAGAGAGAGACACTGGGCCTGGCTAGAGCACTTGAAAGCTCAAAGCCCAACCCGAGTGACATACTTCATCCAACAAGGCCACACCTATTCCGATAAGGTCACACCTTCTAATAGTGCCACACTCGATGAGCCCAGTTTTATTCAAACTACCACAGTGTCTTACTAGGATCTTGGCTGGATTGTGTTTTTGAATCTACAGTCAAGTTGGAAAGGTCCATCATTTCAGTAACTGAGTCTTTCTGCCCTTGAGCACTGGCTATCTTTATTTAGTTTCTATTTAAATTATTTTCAGACTTTTGTAGATTTCCTTACATAGGTCCTTGTTAGGTTTATAGCTGAACATGTTTCTGCTACTGTACATTATATTATTTCAAAATTCAAATACTAATGCCATTAGTTGTAGCATTGTCTTGCAGTGAACTTATAACGGTGGCCACACCCCTTGGGCATGGCCTCAGGCAGACGGAAGAGGAAAGAGGGAAGCTTGGGCATGGTTTTCCTTAGCAGGGTCTTCCTGGTGGGTCCCCCAATCCTGTGGGAAGGACAGAGAAATGCTCCCGTGGTTCTTTGTATTTTTCTGTGTAAGTGTTCCCCAATAAACACCCATTTATCATTTATCTTAGGTCTAGTGAAGTCATTACATCCTTGCCTTCAATTAGTGATATATGTAAGTTCTTGACTTGTGTGCACAAACTGTATCCTACAACTTTGTCATAGCAATTTATTAATATTCTCTTTCTCCTAATTTTTTGAGAGTTCCTACATAGGCAGTCATGCCATCTGTAAATGAAGAAAACTTTATTCCTTCCTTGTTTATATATATTCCTTCCCTTTTCTCGTTTTGTGAGCTTGGGGGTATTATATAGAATATATACCCAATGCTGTGTAGGAGTGATGAGAAGAGGCATCTTTGCCCTTTCTTCAATCTTAGAGAAGAACATTTATTTATGTTCACTGGGCAAACACTACCAACACTACCATACCCCCAGCTAGTGCTTCCTTTTGCTTTGGAATGATTTTTATAATTTGCTTTAATTTCTCTAGTGGATATAAATATTTTTAGATTATCTGTTTTTTTTTTTTTTTTTTTTTTTGAGCTTTGGCAATTCACATCCTTAAAAGTACTTGCTTATTTCATCTATAAGTAGTCATCAGGTTTCTGGTCACAGACGTTTTAATATGATTTTCTTTTGTTATTCTTTTGATGACCATAGGATTTGTAGTGATGACTCCTTCATTTCTGATGTTGATAGTCTCTCTCTCTCTCTCTCTCTCTCTCTCTCTTCTTGGTTAGTCTTCATGGAGCTATATTGATCTTCTCTAAGGACCAGTATTTGGTTTTGTAAATCCCTTTATGTCTCACCTTCAATTTTATTTTGCAAGTCTTTGAGAAAGAAAAAATTTCTTATACTTGTATTTAGATTTAAATATACCTTCTTTAACTAATTTCTAAACTCTAAACTTAATTTTTTGATGTTTTAGGTCTTTCTGTCTTTCATTATTTAGGTACCCAATACCATAGCTTTCCCTCTAAGCACAACTTTTGCTAAGTCCCACAGGTTTTGGTAAGATGTGTTTCATCTTAATTTAGTTTAATTTAGTATGATATTTACATTGAGATCTCATCTTTGACTCATGCGTTATTCAGAACTGTGTTGGTTAATTTCCAATACTTCAGAACAATGCATCTTATTGATTTCTCATTCAGTGATATTGTGGTGTGAGTGTAGCCACCTGTTATTTCTGCTCTTTAACTTTATGCTTTGTGGCCCAGAGCATACTCTATCTTGATGACCATGTGAGCTTAAGAAGAATGTGCTTATCACTATTGTTGAAACAGTTGATGGATCTTGATGACATCTGGTTGATTGATGGTGCTGTTGGGTTCAACTATTTTATTACTGATTTTCTGCCTACTTGATCTATCAATTACTGAAGAAGGAGAGTTGAAACCTCAGATGATAATAGTGGGTTTTTCTGGTTTTCCTGGCAGTTCTATTGGATTTTGGATGACATATTTTGATGCAGTGTTGTAAGGTACATCTATATAAAGAGCTGTTATGTCTTCTTTGGTTTTGAGTATTTTATATGATTCAATTTTCTTTCCTCTCAACATATCAATTTCACTTCTTTTAAAATGTTTTAGCGTTTTCCCTGGAGTTTTCAATATGCATTTCTGTCTAGTCTGAGCCCATACTCAAAAGTACCATGTTGTTTTACAATTAGTAAAGGTAACTTACATGAGAGCACCTCCAACGCCTCCCTTCTGTCTCTTACGCTGTTGTCATTCACATCATTTATCCACCAACTAAAGTCATCTACTGCACAGTTACTGCTATGCAATCCTTGTTGGATGCTTTTGCTTTTCCTACATAGATTCAGGTTTTTATACAGAATAACATCTCCCATCAGACCTGTCTGGTTTTCCTCCCTTCCTCCTTTCCTCCCTCCCTCCCTCCCTCCCTCTCTCTATTCCTCCCTCCTTTCCTTCCTCCCTTCTTCCCTTCCTTCATTTCCTATCTGGGACTTGCCCCAGGGCCTTGCACATGTAAAGCAAATGTTTTTACCAATGAACTACATTCCCTGAAAATTTCCTTTCTTTTTAATTGAGAAAGTCTTTATTTTTTCTTACTTTTAAGGATATTTTCAGTTCATACATAATTCTAAATAGGTGATCTTTTTTCTTTTTTTGTGTTAAAATATTTTTCTCTACTGTCTTCTACCTTGCATAGTTTCTGATGAAATGTCCAATATTTTTTCCTTTATTTCTAAGTAGTGATTTGATTTTTTTCTTTGCTGCTTTGAAGATGTGACTTTGGTTTTGTGGGATTTGAATGGGGTATACGAATTGAGTTTTTAGTAATCATTGGGTGTTACGGCAGGTTCCTCCCCGCCAGCCTCTTGGTCCTGCCTCCACATGTATGTTTCCGCCAGCCCGCCAGCCCACCAGTCTGGGCCCACAGCCGCGCCAGCCCCAAATAACACTCAGAGACTCTGTATTTGATACAATCCTGTTGGCCAATTAACATTACTGTTTATGGGCTAGCTCTGACTTAATTATTAACCCATTTCTATTTATCTAAGTATTTCCACATGGTCTTCTTATCAGAGCTGTGGCAAGCGTCCTGCTTCTTCCCTGGGCTACATCTCGACTCCTCCCTACTACTTCCTCTTTCCTCCTTGTCTCCTAGCCCTGCCTATCTTGCTATCTCATTGGCCACAGAGCTTTATTAACCAGTATGAGAAACATATATACAGAATAACATCTCCCATCAATTGGGCTTAGTATTCTCTGGGCCTCTGGGATCTATGTCTTGATATCTTTCATTAAATTTGGAAAATCCTTGGCCATTATTACTTCAAATATTTCTTCAGCTCTGTTCCCTTTTCTTCTTCTGGCATTAAAATCATGTGTATAATGCAAGTAACATTGCATGGACTCAACAGGTTATGTTTGGGAGTATATATGTATATTCAAATACAAATATGCATGCAGTAACAATTGATGAGAAGTCACGAATGTGAAGGAGAAGCAGGGGAGGTATATGGGAGGCCTTGGAGGGAGGAAAGAGAAAGTATAAATGTAATTAAAATACAACCTTATAACCAATCATGCGTAAAACTTTTTAAATAGTCACAATTTTTGGAGACTGCATTCCCCTTCCATTCTGTTTTTTCCTCTTTGTATTTTAACTTGGAAAATGTCCATCGACATATTTTTCAGTCCCTGTGATTCTTTTTCTGGCTCTGTCCAGTTTACAGAAATGGTTGTCAAAGATAAACTTCATTGCTGTTACAATGTACATATTATTTTATTTTCTCTCTCTGCTTATGTGATGGTTTGAATGAGAAATGTCCCCCATAGTCTCAGGCACTTACATACTTGGTCCCCACTTAGTGGCTTAGGAGATGTGGCCTTGTTGGAGAAGTATGTCATTGGAAGCGTGCTTTGAAAGTTTCAAGGCTCATGTCATTTTGAACCCACTCTCTCTGTTTCCTGCTTGTGGTCCAAGATGTAAGCCCCAGCTTCCTGTTCCAGCACCTGCTGCCTCTGCTCTGCCATCATGGATTCTAACTCGTTGGAACTATACACCCAATGTAACTCTTCTCTGAGTTGCCTTGGTCATGATGCTTTATTACAGCAATAGAAAAAAAATTAATACAGCTTGAACCATCCATCTGTTCTCTCATGCGGCGTTCTTTTTCCATGCTCAGTGTGATGATAACGGCAACTTTTCTGCCTTCTTTGAGTTCCATTATTGTCCTCTGGTAATCACCATCTCTCTTGATAGTTCTCAATGTTACCATATCTTGTAATTTTGTTGTTGTAAGGAAGACATGGTGCATCCAATAAGAGGTAGCTGGACCTCAGTGTGAGACTCTATGCTAGCCTGCGTGGAGTTGGGCTGTAGCTAACGTTTGCTGTAACTCAGGTCTCTTTCCTTTCAGTGGCCTCGTTTTTTGTTTCTCATGTTATCTTTGGCTTTTCCTTTTCTGGGGTCTGAGTCTTGGAGCGAGCAGCTTTGGATGTATCCTATTGTTACTGCACTGAAGCCCTCTTGATGTAGTGGTAAGACATGGAGTGAGGGTAGCAGAGGCATAGGTATAATGCTCTAAGCCTTGGCCTTTTAGTGGGCTTTTGACCCTGAGCTGTGACCTTCACAAATCTTTCTCCACTTTGCCTCCTTTAGGCGATGCAGGAACTCTAGCTGGGGTGGTAGTCCTCCGTCACCCCAACCATCAGAGGGAGCTCTGATGAGGTGTTTTCCACAGAATACCAGCCCCTTGATAAGGAAAATGCTGTGGATGTACTTCCTCTATCTCTACCGGAAACATGAGATTTCTTTTCCCCTTGATGTCTCACCCTATGATAGGGTCCCAGGGGGCAGAGCCATCACAAATACAAGCCTGCAGCTCTGGGGCATTTCATGATCAACTCTGGTCAGACTCTATCTCCATCTATTCACTGAAGTTACACTATGGGTTCCAGCTTCCAGGAGTGCGAACTGTAATGGTGGTGATTCTGTGTTCCTCTGTCCTTCAGATTTCACGGTGGTGATTTACCCTCTTACCTCATTTCTCTAGTCCATGTCAGAATTTCAGTTTGTTCAAACCCAAGTCTTGTTCATGCTCAGAAAGTACTCTGTCATGGAAGCTAGCACCCCAATCCCTACTTAGCATTTATATTGTTGTGAGGATGGACACACTACATTTCATGTCAAATATAAGAATGCAAATTTCTAATAGTTTTTATTTTCTAATAAGTCGAGAAATTCTGTATATATTCCAACCCCCCAGAGAATACTATTTTATCTGGGTATAAAATTTTATGTTGTCAACTATTTTGTTGGACATTTTGAAACTATTACCTTACTGTATCCTTGGCATCTATTATTGCTGCTGACAACTTTGTTCTCACTCTGCTCTCACTCCTTTGTAAATTATCTGTCTTTCTGTCTGGAAAATTTAAAGAGTGTTTCCCTTTATACCTCATAGGTTTTATAAGATGTGACACCAGCCAAATAGCATTTCCTTCCCTTGATCTATTTTTTATATAATGAGTCATATTTCCTTTGGTTGTGAGAAGGTCTCAGTTCTGATAGCTTTTTAAAAGTGTGCATGTGTGCATGTGTCCATGAGTGCATGTGTGTGCAGAGGCCAGAGGTTGAGGTTGACAGTGGATATTTTCCTTTTATTTTTTGAGACAGGGTTTCTCTGTATTGTTTGGAGCCTGTCCTGGAACTAGCTCTGTAGACCAGGCTGGCCTCGTACTCACAGATGTCTGCCTGCCTCTGCCTCCTGAGTGCTGGGATTAAAGGCATGTGCCACCAACACCCGGCGGACAGTGGGTATTTTCCTTAACTGCTCTCCACTTTGTTTTTTGAGACATCTCTCACTGAAGTTGGAGCTTAGCAGTTGAGCTTTGCTGGCTGGCATCCTCCTGTCTCTGTCCCACCAGTGCTGTGATCATAGGCTCATGCACGTGTCCATGCTTAGTTTTATGTGGACATTGTGGATCTGAACTCAGTTCCTCAAGTTTGAGTGGCAAGCACTTTACCGACTGAGCCATCTTCACAACCCAGTTCTGATGTTGTGTTCCAGTCATGTCCACTCTTCCCTGAATGGACATGGGAAGATATCTGTTTCCCAGTCTATCCCTCATGTCCCCAAACTGCTCTTTTATACTTTCAGATCTATTTGTTTTGTTCTTGGGCAGTTATTCGTCATCTTTCACTTGATCTCTCTTTGCCTGTTTCCATTCTAGAATTCATCCCATTATGCTATTTTTATTAATGAGATTTTTTTTTTCTCCTGAGCCAAAATCTTCCTCCAGTCCTGGTGTGTCCTCTGAGGACACTGATTCAAATCTGCTTCCAAAAATTCCTTGAAGCCAGAGATGACAGCTTGTCTTTTTCTTTAGATTAAACACCACAACTAAATGTAAGTAGGTCATGATGGATGCTATGATTCACCACGGAACGACCTCTTGCAATACAGTGGCGGGGAGTGGGCAAAGCAGATCAATATCTAACTTTTAATCAGTACCTCTCCAGATGTTTGTTTATTTGGTGTTGAGTATAGAGTGAGAGTTTTCTGTGAGTGGAGGGCAAGGAATAAATTTTCTAGTTAATTGTCCCCTGTTTATCAAGTACTGGTTTAAATAAAACCACAAATATGAAAACTTTAACTTCTGGGATCCGTACATGAACAGTGACTACCTCCTGGCATCTTCTGAAGAGATTTAATATGAGTGAATGGAAACTCCCCCTGGGGTATGTAAATTAACCCTATGTGACTCATGTGGGTTTCATTTGTTTATTAAACAATACTTCATTGTGTATTCACTGTATTGATATCTTTCCAAGTACTGGGGCTATACTGGGATCAAGACATGGGTTCTACTTTGAAGGATCTTAGAGATTAATGTGTGTGGGAGAACAGATAAGTACTAAGGCACAAGATAATGTGACAAGGGCTGTCAAAGGGGTACTGTGTCAAAGAGGTAAGACATGGACAAAGCTATGGGGTTAGAGGATGCCTTCTCTATAAAAGGGGCATCTGGCTTACTATCTGAAACTTAAGGAGCAACCAAGCAATGGACAGTGTGTAGGAGTACTTCTAGAAGAACTAGCATGTGCAAAACCTTGCGAGGAGAATGAAGATGCCATTTAAAGAACTGAACAAGATGAAGAAGTTAACATTCCCACAGAAGAGGGGAGGGGGTTGAGGCCAGAAAGCTATGCTGGGGCTGGGTTCTTTGGAGGTTTGTAAGTTACCTGGAAAGCTCCAGATACCAGGGAGTTGCTGAAGAGGTAGAAGGCAAGGAGTGTAAAGACTGGATTTCTTTTTTGACATGTCCCTCAGTCTGCTGTAGATGGTTTAATGACAAAAGTGTGCCAACTGTGGAGGTGTGGATAGGACTGTGTTAGTGAGGCAGAAGCAGGAGCCAAGAGGACTTCCAGACTCCAGGCTGGAGGTGGGGTGGGGAGTGTGTTGTATTTGGTGAGGATGAGCATGGATTTTCATTTTATTTCGTTTTTAGAGGCAGAGTCTCTTGGCTTTCCTGGGACTTGCTCTGTAGAACAGGCTGGCCTTAAACTCACAGAGATCCACTTGCCTCTGTCTCCCAAATGCTGGGATTAAAGGCATGTGGCACTATGCCCAGCTTGAGCATGGACTCTTTAAATGGTGGAGGCCTATGAAACACCCAAGTGGAGCAATACAGAAGAGTTGGATTTATGGGGCCTAAAGAGATGGCTCAGCGATTAAGAATGGTACAAGTTCTTCCAAAGGATCTCAGTTCAGTTCTCAGCATCCATGTAGGCAGCTCACAACCACCTGTACCTCCACACCCAGGGGATCTAATACACTCATGTGCACATACCTCCATACAAACATATAAACATAGACTTGATTAAAAATAAAACAAATTTTTTAAATAAAGAGAGTGAGTTGGCCAGTAGAGCTGGAGTTCAGGGGAATAATCTGGAGATATTGACTCAGTAATCATATTTTTACATAGCTCCGAAATTCTCCACATTGGTGACAGAGGAGTGTCCATCAGAATGTCTTCTACAAAATCGTCTAGAATTACCCTCCAGGTCTGTCCACTTGGGTGTACCTCGGAAATTATGTCTTTTCTCTCTCTCCCTCAGTTCTCAGTGTGAAGCTATTATCCTGTGGAGCCACTGTTCCTGATGGCCTCTTCTCCTGTGCGAGCATGGAAGGGAGACACTGGGGGTGGTGACAGGGGATGCGATCATGGAGAGTGAGTGTATGGAGAAAAGCCGTTGTTGTGAGATTACACCCAGAACTTTAGTGGCCTTTCTTCTGTGGGAAGCGGGTTGTGTGGTTGTTTGTCAGCCCTCTTTTATAAGTAGGTTTTCCCACCACTCTGGTCCCACTGCCATGCCAGCCCCAAATAACACAGAGACACTGTATTAGATAAAATTCTGTTGGTCAGTTACTAGTTTCTTATCAGCTAGCTCTGTCTTAAATATTAACCCATTTCTATTAATCTAAGTATTTCCATGTGGTCTTATCTTACCGGAGAGAGGGGCTGGTGTTCTGCTCTCTCCGTCCTCCATCTTGGATCTCCTCTTTACTACTTCCTCTTTCCTCCTTGTCTCCTAGTCCTGCCTATCTTGCTTTCCTATTGGCCAACAGTGCTTTATTCATTAACCATTAGGAGAAACATATTTACAGAATGACATCTCCCACCCGCCCTCTGTGCAGAGTGTGTAAGGTCTGCCTCAGCTCTGGTGGTTTTCATTGCTTTCCTGACCAAAGGTAGGAGGGATAGGTGGCTGCATTGGTTGTTTTTCCCATCACTGTAACAAAGTACCTGGCCACAAAAATGATCTTAAGGGAGGAGTTTTATTTGGGCTTATAGTTTAAGGGTCTAGCCTGCCATAGAGGCAGGGCAGGACAGTGAGCACAGGAGGAACTGGCCTCATTGTATCTATAGTCGGGAAGTAGGCATGAAGCAGGACTTGGATATCATATCTCAGGGCATACTGTCAATTACTACTTTCTTCAATCAAGGTTCTGTGTCCTCAAGGCCCCCTAACCTGCTAAAATAGCAGCACCAGGTATGTGCGTGCCTACCCCTGCCAGCAAGGAAGATGTGACTCTGGGAAGATCTTCTTCATGCAGTTTTAATCAGGATCCTTGAAACATGTTTCCTCTGACCCGCAGGAGGCCCAGGGGACCCTTGCACAGGCTTAAATCCCCTTGCGATAACCAACCCCAGTGAGCTACGTGGACCCTGCAGATAGGCTACTCTAACGTGGAAGCAGACAGGCTGAACAGACTTAACCAAATAAGGGCTTGTTTACGCCAGAGAGTGCTCACCCTTGGGGAGGTGGAAGGCGGAAGCCAGCGCCATCTTTAAGGCGCGGCACTTCGCAGCTCTCTACACAGGTATGGACCAATATTTAGACACATGAGCCTACAGAGGCTATTTCACACACTAACCAAAAACAGGTCTCTATTTTACTTTGTTACCAGTGACTTCTGCTCCAAATGTTTGTGGATTCATTCACTGTGGTTATTTTGGTAGCACCAATGGCCCTAGTCAAAAACATCCAAGCATCTAAATCTTTTGTTTTCAGACTTCATAATTCACCCCTATTGTGACTTGGGCTTGACCACATGACTTGCTATGACCAATGTGATTGTTTATAAATGTGATGCACAAAGGGGACATAGCTTCCTGAAGTCTCTCACACCTCTGTGTTTCTTGGACCAACTTGTCAGACTAGCCCTTCTCTTGGGTGGCTAATATGATGTGAGAAGATGTTTGGGTTAATCTGATGGAGGAGACACTGGATGAGAGCTTCCTTGTTCCATGTGAGGCTGTCTTAAACCAGGGGTCCCTCAGTTTACTTCCAATTCATAGGAGATACATGAGCTAACCCAGTCAACGTCAGTCAGCCTGGCCCAGAATGACAGAGCACAGATATAAATCCACAGAAAGCCTAGCTGATGTACAGATTTTGTTTTTAACACTGCTAAGTTTTAGGGTATTTTGTTTTACAGCAGGAGCTAGCTAGCTGATACAGAACTTGTAGCTACTTGATGCTCAAACATGCAGTAAAGTTCTGTGGGTCACCTACTCTAATACTGTCAGCTGTGGAGAGCTGTATGCCACCTTATTGGTGTGACCAACAATTTACTTTTTGGTCATTGTCCATAACTTCAGATTCTTGCTGAGACTAGAGTTTTCCTTAAACACTATTGGCTTGACTATGCTCCTAACCCATTAAATTCTTCTTAGCCTTTCACTTTCTGGTGACTTCTTCAACTAAATGGACCACTTGTGACCACTGTACCTCATCTAGAGATTTCTTATCACCCATGTTGACTTCTGGCCACATGGGACCTGCGTAGGCATGGACACTGACCTCAAGTACCCAAATGCTCATGGCTCTCTTTCAGACATTATACTGACAACTGGATGAAGCACTGTTCTCTGCAACAGGCTTATACCACCAGTGTTCTGAAGGTCAGGTCACAGTGTTAGGGGGCAGATTTCTTCTAAGGTGCTTTAACTTGTAGATGGCCACCATCTTCCATGTCTTTATGTCATTCATCTTCCTTTGTATGTGTGAATCCTAATTTCCTCTTCATCTGAGGACGGCAGCCCTGTTGGATTCGGCCCCATCCTGGTGGCCTCATTCTAACTTAATTCCTCCGTAAAGGCCTCATCTCAAAATTTAGTCACATTTTTAGATGCAGGGATTAGGAGTTCCTCTTCCAGCTTTCTCAGTCTGTCTCTGACCCATGTATCTAAGATCTGGGCATGCTGGACCTGTGACAATTATGCTTATATACAATTGCAATTTTAAGATGATAATCTCCAGTTTCATCATTTGTACCTAGTGGTTGTTATACTTGTTGGCAGTAATATATTTTGGTCACCAAGAGATAGTTTTCTTGCTTAAATGAAAAGAGAATGTGGATCTCTGGGGCCAAACCCAGAGGCGCTTGCAGAGGAGACTATGTACTGAATGTGGAACCTGCCCTTCCTACAGTCAACTTAGACATCTAGAGTGCAGGTAGGGTGTGCTTGCAGCTGGCACTATGGTGGGAGAACAATACCCCTGTCATCCCAAGGAACAACAGGATCCTTGAGAAGGAAGCCAAGCCCTGAGAATAGGCTTACATTTCAGAAAGTGCTTTGGAATGAGACAGGGGAATGTTGTTAAGCCATGTCTTCAGTGGTTGCTAATCACAGCTTTAAGGAAGTCATCTAGCCTTTATGGACTCTACTTCTCTGTAAAATAAGGAACGTGTAATAGTAGTGCCAAGCTCTGTGCATGGACTATACCACAGACTCAGTATGTATGTGAACTCAAAGGCAGAAGATCCCAGGATGGGGAGATAGCAAGGCCTGTGAGAAACTGGGATTCAGACATCTCAGGGAGTGCCTGAGTAATATCAGTTTGAAAGCCTATTCGTAAATATCTCACGAAGCTCTCCCTACATTCATGTACTTGTGTGGATATGCATATGTGCTTACACAGAAGGCTACACAAACTGCATAAAGATCTATGGGCATACATACATGTGAATACAGTGTACACACTTCCATGTACATAGCTCATATGTCCTCAGATTGTCCCTCCACTACTGATGCACATATATGCAAAAAGTGCATGCACACCCCCCCCACAAGTGTACAGGTATACAAACACACACATATAAGCATACAAGCACAAACACGTAGACTTCCAGCCCCAGTTCACAGTAGCCGCTTCCTTTCATAAAACAAAACTCTGAACTCATCACAATGTAGTTTCCCTGGTCTTGCTTCCTCCCTCTGTATATCTAAAATTAAATATGACGACGACGAGGGGGAAGACCTAAGCTCAGAGTAGAGAGCCACACATACAGATTGCAATCACCACACAATGTTGCTGGTTGAAAGGAATGGATGTTGAGCATTGAATGTTAAAAATTGTGTTGAATTAGATAAGAAAATCCCATGTAGACTTTGTTAATGATTCATAATCAGCTAATAAGCTCATCTTGAGGAGAATAATGATCCACGGACCTGTTGGCTCGTTTATCACTGTGTTTTACAACATTGGCAAAGAAACTAATTAAATCCCCGCATCATTACAGAGAATCCCTTTTAATAGAGATACAATGATGCACTAGAGGCTACAGATTACACTGCAAATTGTACCAGGAGATTTTGGACAGCGGGTTTTAATTAACATGTGAGCCAGAAGCAGCTCGTTTAAATAATAACCGGGCTGGAACCATCTGTAAATCCGAGCCAGCCGGTAGGAGGAGGTGGGGAACTGAGACCTGGGAGGCGAGGAAAGTGTTGACTGGGAGCTAGGAAGTATTCCCAAGCCAGGTCTCCAGGGGACAGGAGAGAAACCGAGGCAGGGCTCAACTTTAGATGGGGAGGTACTCACAGGAACTGGGCCGCATTGGGTTTAGGAATCAGAAGTTGAAGGAACCCATCTGTAGCTAGGACATTTCAAAGCTGGGTTCACACCCATTGTGATGGAAGTGCCCGGTGGGTTCCTGAGAGATCCCTCTTTTTCCATGCGACACAACAAATTGCAGAGGCCATGCTATGAATGAGCACCTCCGTGGACTACTGTCTGGATCAGGTTCTCTGAATAGTGACTGGTTCAGCAAGTTGCTGAGACTTGCCCTAGAGCTGGCTGTGTAGGTGCTGTGACAAGGGACTCACTGCTTCAGTTTCCCCATTTGGAGTGGGAGCACAACTTAAAGGGGTGCAGCCCTTGTACCTTGTAGTAACTAGACCCCAAGCCTCTTCTGTGGCCTTCCTTTCAGATGGAAACTTCTGGAATGTACATAGAAGGTCAAGTGCACGCAGAGGAACATGGACAAGGAACAGAGCATGAAGCTGCTGGCCATGAGAGGCATGTGCCTCCCTGGAAATGAGGCCAATCTCATGACTTGAAGGCAAACATCCCCAAGCAGGCTGCTAACACTGAGGAAACTTCCTAAGGATATGGACTTGCTGAGGACTGCCTGGGTCACACAACAGCTGCTTGCCCTTAGTTTAACTACTTGTCACTTATTGATCTTGGTAGTCCCCAAGTCTGGGTACTTATATGTTCCCTCTTCAGGGTCCTCACTTTCCTTCCCCGATTCCTGCTCAGTGCTGGGGTGGCCAGTGTCGCAGCCAGAACCAGAACCTTCAAAGGGGCCTCTTTGACAGTTGTGAGGAAGATCAAGGCAAGAGGTGGGAAGGAGTTCTCTCCAAGTTCATGTTCCTCTCTCAGAAAAAAAATAAGCTGAAGGTTTCTTCCACTGTGCCTTGTATATTATTTTTTTTTAAGATCAGTGGCAAAATGATTCATAAAACCTTGGAAACGGGTTTAGCGTAAAGCCTTAAAGAACAATAGCTCATTGTGCTCTGAGACTACCACCTGACGTTCCAAAGGCGTGACACGGGCTCCATCGAGAGCAAGCTGCACCCAACAGTCACTTCCCAGCCTGAACTATTCCTGGGCTCCCATGGCAACCTAGGAGCATCAGCTTAGCAGTCTGCTAGCATCAGCAGGTGGCACCCAACCCTGTGTCTAGCCCTCAGGACCATCCCAGGCCTGGGGTGTTATTTGCACGTGGGAGGTCACTCCTAATGCCACACACACAAGCTTCCTCAGACACTCCCCTCTCGCATGTATGGACACAGGTGCACATAACTATACACGTTAACTCCTCTATCTTTGTACCCCTCGAAGCTGAAGTTTTGCATCATCAGTACAGCCTACTCTTCTTAGTCCCATCTGGTTTGGCAGTCACCGGCCCGATACCCTTCTCCTCGTCTCTGTCCTTGCATTCAGTTGTACGACAGAATATAGACAATCAGATCAGAAGGAAGTTAGAGGCCACAGCGTCCAGTACTGTCTCTTTGGAGAGGATGAAGAGGGGTGTGTAGAGGAAGAAGGATTCCATTACTGTACACAGCGGTGTGGGTGGAATCCAGAACTGTTTTTCTTTCTCCCAGATATGCATCTCTATGGTGCATAAAAAAATGGTCTCTTGTCACCTTTCCAGTTCCACTTTGAGACATCTCTGATGTTTCCCATGTGGTCCTCTGCTTCCCATCCAGCCTCCTTCAGCAGCTCCTCCAACTCCGGCCGCCATGATTCTGTCACTTGCTTTCAGAGCTGTCAGAACCCCTGCACAGCCTTTGTAATGAGTCATCTTTGAGTGTTTCAGATCTGGGTGGGGGAATTGTTCAAGGCTATCTGGTCTGCCTCACTCATTCTAATGGTGGGGGAGAGGGGGGCAGTTCCTGAAGGCAGAGAGGAATGGATGGAGGAATTTGATATAGCTCTTGGGAAAAGATAATGTTTGGACTCAGAAACAGCTTTTGTGACAGTATCAAAAAGTTGGGGCAGAGGCGGGACAGGAGGGCAGCCACACCAGCTTTTTTTATTGGGGTACTTACAGATTAGTAACTCCTCCTATTCCCCCTAACAGTGCTCAGGGATGACCTTCATTTGTAAGTAGCCATATCTCCACTTTGCGGTACAGGTGGGAAGCCGGAGATACTTTGTTCTCTGGAGTCAATGAGACCTGGGTTCAAATCCCAGCAAATCATGGTAGGTGGTATGCTGGAGGTGGCTTGTAAGAACTGCTAAGTACATTTTAGGAATTTGGTGAGCCAGCTGTTTATAATCAGCACTAAAGCAGCCTGTGCCTTTCTAATCATTTTACTACCGATGCCATAGAGCCAGCTCTCTGAATGCTGTTTCTGTCTGTTTTGTTTGCACAGAGAGAATGCTGTACACCACTGCACTAGTCACACTTCCAGAAGCTGGTGTCACAGAGCTGGAACTTTGTACTCTTGGCTTGACATCAGCCAAGGTGGAAGTGTTCACACTTTAGAATTCAGTAAACAGTACAGATCTAGGCATTATTTTCTTGTTTTATGTCCTTAGAACTTTTATTATTATTATCATGTATGTGCATGTATGCATGAATACATGTGAACTCATGTGTCATAGTGCACATGTGGGAGTCAGGATGATCTTGTAGCAGTAGTTCTCTTCTTCCCACCTCTGTGTGGGATTCTGGGATAGAACTCAGGTAACCAAGGTTGCTCAGCAAAAGCCTTTGCTCTGCCCACTGAGCCATCTCACTGGCCCTATTTTCCTTTTCCTTTTCCTTTCTTTCTTTCTTTCTTCCTTTCTTTCTTTCTTTCTTTCTTTCTTTCTTTCTTTCTTTCTTTCTTTCTTTCTTTCTTTCTTCCTTTCTTTCTTTCTTTTAATTTTTTGAGAGCTGGTTCTTAAATGCTTGTGGCTTGCTCTTGTATGTATTTCCACTGGGAGGGAATTCTTGCTTGCAGAGGAGGAAACAGCCTTACAGAAGGAAGTGGTATCTACGACTCACATTGCTGGCAGGATTTAAAGCCAGAGATTAATTTTACTGTGTCTTAAGATTCCAAATTTGGTCCTTTTTATTTTTTTCCAAATTTAAATTTTTACCTTTTGCAGCATGATTGCCCAGCTATTTCTTCTAAAGGCCCTGGCAGGCAGAAAATCTTCAATGGAGTAATAGTGATTCAAGGAGCTTGGCTTGGCTGTCATGGCATCTCAGTTTGTTGAAAGATGGTAGGGGAGGAGAAGTCTTAGTGAGGCAGTGTGCACTGTGGGAGGGATGCCTGCCTGCCAGGGAAAAGAGGCTGGGTTTAAAGTCCACCTCTGCAGATGCTTGAGAGCCATCTAGGACATTGGGTGTCTCTTTCTGTGGCCGGGATAACACTGCCACTCACCATGAACACTCATTCTCAAAGTAGCCAGAATGGAGCTGTACAGAGCTTGGGGGAAAAAAGGCTCCTTATTTCCGGGCTTCCTCGTCCCTGCCTTCTTTTCTTCTTGATGACGGTTTTTGGTTGTCAGCCATTCTGAGCATGCTGCTATGACTGAGAATGTTTCCCTCTAAGATGGTATCTTTTGTTTCTGGGCCAAACTTTCCATCCAGCGCTTTGACACTGCTTGAATCTTCCCATGGGTTGGTGGGCGCCAAGGTGCCACAGTAGGTTCCAAAGCTGTGTGGAACTAAGGATATCAACACCCAAAGGCACCTCTCCGAGAAGCCCGAGACTTGGAAAATGAGAGCACCAGCTGTGGGAGTTTGGATCTTTGGTTAAGGTCAAGTGAAGAGAAGCAGACATGAGACTTAGTGAGGTTGGCACAATGCAGGTGACCTCTGCCACTGAGAAGAGAAAACACATCCCCTCTAGTGAAGATGGCCTTTAGGAATCGGGGACTCAACTCCAAGGCAGGGCAGTGCCCTTGAGCTGAGTTGCTTGTAAACCCCAGCAGCCATTCTCACAGCCGTCTGTTCCATTCCTCCCAAGAGCCTGGTGTTCACCAACAGTCATTATTGCCCACCCCCTTCTGCTGTCTCCCTTCATCCATCTCCCTTCTCTAGACTGACAATGTCAACCTCCCTGGTGATGTCTTAAAACCTCTAAGCATGCTCTGCTCCAGGCCTGCAGCTCGCTGTTTCTCTTGGAAAACCATTTGGTTGCTTCTTCTTGGGCAGAGCAGACAGTTTTGCTGACTGTGTCTACTGAGTGCTTACCATGAGGCTCCAGTCAGGAATATCACATACCCTTTTGTCCTGAGTGACATCTTTGACAGCCCAGTGTGACTGCTCTGACCTTCTCCATTCTCCTCCAGGAACTGGAGACAAGTGCTATCTCTTGGTCTTCTTGGAGAACAAAATAAGGAGTGCCAAGGTCTTAGTTTCCTTCAGTTCCATGTCACAAATGCTGGGCAGAATCTCTCTTGTTCTAACTCCCCCCCCTTTATTCAATTGTCACCCCACTCCTGATTCCGCTGAGACCTTACTCCATCAGTCACCTCCCTCTCTTTCATTTCCCATCTTTCCTTTTTGGCTGACATCTTTCTAGAGACTTATAAATGTGTTCAGGTCCCCCTGACCCCCTTGAGTGACTGCTCTATCCGTCTCCATCACTCACTTGTCACCGCTGCCACTTCCTTACCACCCACTCCTTCCTTAATCCTTGTGCAATCTGGCTCCCGCCCCCACTTCTCTATGGAAACTGCTCTTCTAATTTCTCTAGCAGCATCCTCACTGGATTGAATTTGTTAACAGCTCATAGGAAGCACCGAGAGAGGGCAGGCTTGGGCACTGGCGAGGGTACTGGAGAAGGTCAAGGATGATAGCAATTCGAATCCTACAGCAGATTCACTCACTCACAGAGCCATTGGTTTTCAACTGGTTGACCTCTGTGTCCTATGCCAGTGATCTTGGTGCGACTCCATTGGGTTGACAAGCAGACAACCTCTCCCAGTGACACCCCAACTCCCCACTGGCATCTCACCAGTTTGCTTTTCTTAAGGGTTGCCATCCACATAACCACACCCATGGCTGAACTGTCCTAGGC
Organism: Cricetiscus sungorus; assembly: GCA_030556225.1. NCBI lineage: Eukaryota > Metazoa > Chordata > Mammalia > Rodentia > Cricetidae > Cricetiscus > Cricetiscus sungorus. Next base: position 119,075,965 of record JANBXA010000734.1, on the reverse strand, counting down.
TCCTCCTCCTTCTCACCAGCCTCTTCAGGGAAGATCCATTGATGAGTGGAACTGATCTCTGGCCTCCCATGAAGAACTGATGAATGGTAGCTTCATTTACTGAGGAGAGCAAGGTGTTCCTCAGCCCTCTGGCATGTGAATTCTGATCAGAATTGTCTAATAGGCCCAGAAAGTATGAAGGCTTGGGATCAAAATAGGATTTCTTCAGCCGATTTTTATGAATGTACTTTCATATCCTTAAGATAATTGAATATAATTTAAAACTATAAATTTAGTTGTCTTTCCTTACTACTGTATGTTTTCCATTTGTGGTATGTTTTTGTCTTTGATGGATCCTCGGTAAATGTTGAATGAGTGGACAGATCCATGAATGACTGAGATAGTATTGCCTAGCTCAGAACCTTCTTTGTAAGTTCATCATAAGCCAAATAACTCCCTTTGTTAATGCCAAGTTCTGGCTGACATTGACATTAACTACAGCTCTATTTTTGTACCGAACACATGGGAAGACGTGACCTTGAGGATCAAAAAGTTTGACAAAACCCAAGGGCTCAAAAGTGATCCATATTCAATGCCTGGTGTGGTCTCCACTTGTAGTCTGTACTCCCCTCTCTGGACAATGACAGTCCTCTCTCCAATGCCCGGAGGGTGAGCTGGGATACAGACTGGTAGGTACATGTCTTGCTTGGACATTGTTCGGCTCTTCCTCTCACTCAAGTGTGTCCTGCGGAAGTCATGGAGCTGGCTGGCAGGTCAGGCTGATGCCCGTCTGAGTGTCCGGTTTCCTATGGAATCCCGCCGCTTCCTCCCACTGATTTGGCCAGGATCTTTATTGTCTGCTCAAATGTAATTAAAGAGTCCTCTGATGGTGCCAATTAAAGACTCGGAGGGACAGGAGCGGGTGTTCACGGCATCACATGGTGCGGCGCGGTGAAGCTGTAAACATCCATTAGCCATTACAGTTCTCATTAGTCCTTGAAAAACAACTCATTAGTGTCCATAGAACTGACAGGTAAATACAGCTAATGGGCTAAATCTATCAATAAATTCATTGTGTGCAAAATCAGGGTTTCTGTCATTGTGCTGCTTGCAGTGACTAATCAGAAGGTTAAATACTCCTCCTGCAAAAATATATATAAGTTGCAAAGCACTTAGCCTGATAGACTGTGAAAAAATGGCATGTGAGAAACTAATGAAGACATCAAAGGCTTTATTTATACGTAGGGTGGGTTCACTGTAAGTTCAGGTTGCTATGAACTGTCACAGCTGTTTAGCTGAGACTAAATTTTAGAAAGCATATTGATTTGTTTTAATTTAAACGGGGCAGTTTACAAAAGCTGCTTGAATCTGAAGTTATTCCAGAAATGATTGCTTAGTATGTGGCAGGGGGTGGGAGGCAAGTGTCTCGGTGTGCTTCTGCACCATCCCCATCGGCCATCTCTAGGGAGGCCGCCTCTCCTGTACTATACCAGCAGCAGGGAACTTCAGAGACTATACACAGAAGGCTCCTTTAGTCCCATCCCTTCCCAGTGCAGATGGGGTGGGAACCAGGGTGGGCGGGCTCCAGGTCCAGGGTCATTTGGGAGTTTGGGGCAGAATCCGGATCTCGTAGACTGTTGCTTCCCACTTTGATGCTACTCTTTCTCCAGAGAAACTGAGTTGCTCTGGGGGTGGCAGAGTCGTTCCTGTGTATTTGCTTACCTGCAGCTTTCTTCACCCCTGCTATAGCCTCTGTAATCCAGAGAAGTCACAGCTCCCTGCACTCTGTACTCAGCCAGCCTACCCTGTGATACCTATGGGCTGGGCAGCCGTGCAGTATCCTTTGGCTAAAAAGTGTCCTCTTTGACCTTGTTAGATGTAAGAAGGAGCTTCCTTATCTCAAAAGGTCATGATACAAGAAGCAAGGTTATAAACTGGTGGTTGATGAGTACCCTTTGACCTCTGCCTCAGTTTGAATTTGTAATCTGCATAAAATCATAGAGATTTCACATTTTTAAAAATGTGCCCTTCCAGCTGCTTTTGGACAACCTGAGTCTCCGGTCACAGAGGGCTCTGTGACAGCCTGACCCTACTGGGAAGGGCTGGGCACCCGTAGAACCCTGTGAATGGGTCCTGTACTTTTTCCAATAGCCTCGAGTCCTTCTGTTCACCCTCCATGCCTTAGGATAGGGCAGCACCCACTTTGATGGCCACAGAATGACACCATATGCTGTCCCCTTCATCATGATTCCTGACAGACTTGGTTGTCCTGTGCCACGGTCTCTAGACCTACTCCCAGGCAGACACGGTTTGTTGACTGGTCTCGTCCCTTCCTCTGGCTGGGGAGGTAAAAGAAAATAAGTCCTTGCCATTTAGCTTCTAGCACACAGAGTATGCCTTGCTGTTCCTAGGACCCCCAGGATAGTGGCTCTCCAAATCCTAAAAGAGTTTTCAGGGCTTAAGCATCATAGACATGTCCAATACCCCATCCAGCCTCTTTGCCTATTTCCCTGCAGCAGCATTTTTCCCACCCTGGTCCAGGTACAACACAGCCTCCCCTAAGGAAGTGGATGCAGACACTCTGTTCTCTTGCAGAGGAGACCCTCACATTCTCCCAGGAGCCATACTTCCTGTGCTGCCCAGGCTCAGCCATTCCTCCCTCCTGGTGTGCCTCTCTCTTCCTTTCTCTTTCTTCACCATCATCGTCCTTCTTGGTCCCCTCAACCAGTCTGGTCTTCCCACCTCCTAAGAGCTTTGGGTACCCACTGTTCCTTCAGGCTGGAATGTTCTCCAGATAATTGCATTCTAGCTGGCCTGGGTTTTTCCTTATCCCCAACATTGCCGAGCTGGCTTTGGGGCCCCCGAGTTCCTGGTGCTGGCGTCTAGTGTGTATTTCCCTAGATCACCCCACTGCTGGCTCCAGCTCATCATTCAGCTGCCAGCTCAATCCCACCTTCTCAGAAAGGCTCTCTGCAACCACACACCCACCCTGTCTCTCTTCCTCAAGGCACTCAAGCGTGGTCTGAATTTATATCATTTCCTTGTTTGTGTTCTTGTTTTTTTTTCTTTAAACTTGCCTCCCTAGCAGGCAAACACCATGAGAGCAAATCTTTGTCCCTCCCCATCACCAGCACACCCTTAGTGTCTAGAACCAAGCCTTGGGGCTGCTAAAAAAAAAAAAAAAAAAAAGCAATAAAAACAACAACCAAACAAACCTGTCATGTGAATGGCTTTAAAGACCACTTCTTCTTCAGTGTGAGAGGAGACTGAGGCCTACATTGATCCACCCAAATGGGAATGGGCACAGAAGAAGGAAGGCAACATGTAAGAACCAGTGCTGAGATGCTCAGCTACATCCACAACCAGGGATATATCAGTTAAACATCAGGCTGCCTCCTTTATCTATCATCCTGGCTGAGCATGAATGTGTTGGTGAGGATCTGGGAAAAGGGGAAGCTCACGTCCTAGCCAACTCCTACAGCTGTGCACCTGTGTCTAATGACTTTAGAAGGTCACACTGCTGAAGAGTTGTTCTCTTCCTGTGTTTGCCCTGGAGAGGTCCACGGTGCACGGAGTTGAACACACAGAGTAGATGCACTGATGGATATTCATCGTGCATTTACTACATGTTTTGACAGTAAGCAACATACTCCCTAGCTCTTTGTCCCATTCAAGTGCCAACCAGGCCCAATCCTGCCTTAGTTTCCTGGATCAGACATGATAGGGCATGTTCTGGGTGATATGGCCATAGATGTCCTTAGCCCTTTCTTTCCACTTATCTTCTAGTTGGGAGAGACAGGCAACATCAGTCTTTCAGTAAACACAGATCACGTGCGGTGATGAAAAATGCTACAGAGGAGAGTCAAACGAGACCAGCTATGAAAGGCACCCTGGAGGAGAGTTACTATGCTCTGCATGACAGTGCTGTAGACGGAACACTTCAGTTATGTTGAAGCCCTGGTCCCCAGTGTGATGGCGTTAGAAGTGGGACTTTGAGAGGTAATTAAGTTTGGAGAAGGTCATGTGACTGAGCTCCCATGATGGGATTGATGCTAAGAGATGAAAACCTGTGCTCTCATTCTCTTTTCCATAGCATGGAATATGGATGAGGACCTTCCCAAAGAACCCCACTGGGCTGGCACCCTAATCTTGGACTTTGAAGCTTCCAAAGCTGTGAGGAATGCATTTGATCACAGCAGCCTAAGTTGACTCTTAATAAAGACATATGGGAGGAGAGAGGATGATTTGGGACACTGTCAATTCAAAGGTCCTGAGTCAACTGGGACCTGATGAATGGGAGTATATCCAGAGCAAGGAGAGTTGCAATGGGGGAGGAGGGGCCAGGGCTCAGCTCAAGAAAAGCTGTGCCAGCTGCTGCAGGGATTTTCCTTTTACCTGTGGCAGGAGGGGAAACCTTGATGAGCACTGGCTGGAGCAGCACTGTGACCTCTGTGGTTTTAAAGAGCTCAGTCTAGCAGCCCTGGCTCTGTTGAAAATAGGCTGGGGTAGGATACAGCTGGAGATGAGGGGCTTCTGCAGATTTTCAGAGAGAGAAGCTGTGGGAAGAGGAGCCCAGGCTGGACCACGGGGGAGACTGGAATTACCCATTCTGAAGGAGAAAAGGAGGCTGTACTAACGCAGGATTAGGGGTGTGTCCTACTTTGCTTTTTGTTGCTGGGGTAAACACCATGGCAAAGAGCGACTTCGTGGGGGAGAAAGGTTTAATTCAACTTATATTTTCAGGTAACAGCCCCTCACTGAGGGAAGTCAGAACAGCAGAAACTTTGGAGGAATGCTGTTTACTGGCTTGCTGTCTGGTAGCTTTCTTATAACCACCTGCCCAGGGATGATGCTTACCCAGGGTAGGCTGGGCTCTCCCACATCAATCATCAACCAAGACAGTATTTCACAGACATGGTCACTGGCTTGTCTGATGGAGACAATTCTTCAACCAAGTTTTCCTTTCCCCAGGTATCTCTAAGTTCATGTCTAGTTGACAATAAAAACCATGCCAGGCTGTATGTGCATGCTTAATTTAGTATGTCCACTGGACATGCAAGTGAAGGCTAGGCTGTGTGTGCATGCTAAATTTAGTATAGCCACTGGACAGAGGACATGGTGCAAACTTCCAAGAAAAAAACTACTCCAGAGAAAAACAAGGGGATCAGAGGGAGGAGGATTAGTCAGGGCAGTGGTACTGGGTGTGAATTTGACCAAAGTATATTATATTCATGGATGTGAATATCATTGTTATGTAAAGTTAATATATGCCAATAGAAAGATTCAACCCATGAACCAAACAATAGGACACGAAGTAGTGGGAGGGATGGTTGAGGAGGCCTGAGAGCTGACATTTGATTAAACTACACATGGACGTCACTGGCCACCTCAGTAGATGTTGTGTTGGTGGGGTGGTGGGCAAGGACCTTCTGGAAGCAGGTCAGGGAGAGGAAGGATGAGATGCTGTCGTGTGACCTGAAGCAACGCTGGATAGATTTGTTTTCAAGAAGGCAGAGGACTCACCAGGGCAAAGTGGCTGCCACAAAGCCTGACTGCTCTGCATGTGGTCCGTGGGACTCACACAGAAGAGTACAGACTCCTGCAAGATGTCTTCTGCCCTCCATCCATATGCAGTGGTGCCATGTGCTTGCCCCCAAATAAATAGATGGAGTGCAAAGGAGAGTGCAGAAGTAGACTAGTCATTGGAACGTGGTGTAGAAGGACAAAGGGTATTTGGATTTTTTATTTTTTCACCCTTTTTCTCCTACATGGAAGAAATTGTGATGCATTTGTTGGCTGGCGAGAACAATCTGGTAGAAAGGAAAAGATCTGATGATGCAGGGAAATTGAAGGGATAATTACTGAATTATTTGTCATAGCAAAAAAAGAGAAACAGCCTAAAATGTCCATCAAGAGAAGAATAGATGAATAAAATGTGTTATATTCAAAATAATGGATCCCATGCAGCTGACTCACTGCCTGGAGGGAGGATTTCAACAGCAGGGAGAGACCAGAGCTATACTGCCTTCTGATGTCCCTGCCAAGAACTCCTGTATGGCAAACTGAACCCAGACTGCAAGGCCACGCCCCTATGCATTACCATAGCAAATGCCCGAGCTCATCAACCCATACTGAGAAATGGTTCATTTCAGCTACCAGTTTTGAGGGTTCCAGCCATGATACATGAGCCCCATTGCTTTAGGCCTGTGGCCAGGCAATACATCATGATGGGAGCACATGGCAGAGCAAAATCATTGGTCTCATCACCAAGGAAGCAAATGGAGAGGGGAGGAAGGAGCTGTGTCCGCCAAACTCCCTTTGGAATCTCACCCCAGTGACCTAAGTTCTCCCACATGCCCCACCACGTAAAGGTTCCTTTATCTTCCACTATACAACCCTGGGACTCAGGGCACAAAGCCTTTAACACATGAGCCTTTGAGGTACATTCAAGGTCCTGTTGTAGCACCCTGCTATCCTCAAAAGCCTTCACATATCACAGGAAGAACGTAGCTATGTCTGAGCTATCTTGGAAAGTCATCCTTCAGTTTATCTTGGCCAGTATGGCCTCCATTGTGATGATGGGCAAAATACAATGAGAAAAGCAGCTACTAATTAAAGATTGTTTCATCACTGTGCTGCCCTCACAGAGCTTATGTCCTAGGAAGACATTAAACAAACAGTTCTAACTAACTTATTTCAGGGATGATGGATGCTGCAAAGGAGAGATCAAAGACGAGCCTAGAACAAACTAGAAAGGTTGAGAGATGTTTAATGCAGAAAGAAGCATAAAGGAGTCAGCCAGGAAGATGCAGGGAGGGAAGAGGGTGGGAAGAAGTGAAAGGAAGAGATTGCATTTATTCTACCAAGAGATACCAGCTGCGTCCTAGGGGTGAGGTTGGATCAGCACAAAGTAGAGCCCGTGCCTTCCTGAGATTGTCATTGTGACACAGGGAGACAGAGCAACATCAGCAACACAGGGTTTCAGTTAGCGATGCTTGCCAAGAGGGTAATGGTGGAAAGAGGGGCCACTGAGGACATGAGTTGGAGCTATTAGGAAAGACATCAGGAGAGGTGAGTGGCACCTGAGGCCTGTGTGCAGATGGCTGGGATCAAGCCTGTCATGTTCAGAAACAGCAAGAAGGACAGCATGACTCGGGTTTAAGAACAAGGAGGAGTGTGCTGAGATTAGGGTCAAAAGGAGAGAGGCGGGAACTGGATCTCGCAGGGCCTTGTAGCACCATTTTAAGCTTCGTAATCTAAGTCTGAGCTTGACTGTCAGTTCCAATGGAGGATTTCTTGGAAAAAGCTCAGCGTCCGCAGGTCTTTGGTGCAGGGATGGCCTGTACCTGGTTTGGCTTTCCACTGCGGAGGTGTGGGATTTTTCAGCAGCCACCCGTCTCTCTCCCAGCTGTATATCTCACCTTATCACTCCAGTCCATTTAGTGTGAGCCGTACACTCACCTCCAGAGGAGAACTCTCACTTAATTAATTTTAGATTTAAAGCAACAAGAAGTCCTTATATTAAAAATGGAGTGGGGGGGGAGAACAGCTTGTTAATTAAAATGTCAGTTAGGGTGTTCCTGGCGAAAACTATGATTAGTGGGTGTTTCCTTTGGTTACAAGCCCTTGTGCTTTGATATTTCATGTGAGAATTTAAGGATGTGCCCGGCACCCAGAGACAGGCTGCATTTCATCACAGCTCCAATGGGCAATCCAGTCTCCAAACTCCATTGTTCTCCTATGCCCTTTGAGATTGCACCCGCAACCAGCAACCCACAGCCCATCTCTCTCTCTCTCTCTCTCTCTCTCTCTCTCTCTCTCTCTCTCTCTCTCTCTCTCTCCTCCTTCTCCTCCTCCTCCTTCTCCCCCCCATAGGTTTATACAGATGCTCTTGTATGTGTGTATGTATGGGTGTGGAGGCCAGAAGTCTATCCCAAGCGTCTTCCTCAATGATCCTCCATCTTATTTTTTATAGGGTCTCTCACTGAATCTGGAGCTCTAGGGATCTGCCTGTCTCTACCACTGTCCCCAATACTGGGGTTATAGATGTTTGCCAATGAGCCTGGCTTGTATGTGGGTACTGGGGATGTGAACTCAGATCCTCGTGCCTTTGTGGCTGACAGTTTACCTAAACCCACCTTCCCTAAATGCACCCTGTAACTAGTCTTCTCCTTGGGAACACTTGTTTCGTCTTTCTACCTTGGAAGCACACTCTTACCATCTCAGGATTCTTTTGTTGAGAGAGACTACTACTGAGTGGTCCAAACTCCCAGTGCTCTTTCCTCAGCCTCCTAGATGCTGGGGTTAGAGCCATGTGCCACCATGCTGGATCTTTAAACCATTATGACAAATATAAATTGTGCTGGGGAAAATATTGTTTGATCTCTCCACTTATCTGCTAAGACAAGTGGAGCCCGTGAAAAGTCCTTATTTGTTGTGCTGGGGGATGAGTGTGAAGAGGTTGGCTTAGAAAAAACTGGGGTAGACATGTGCATTGAAGAGCTGTATAAAGGCCTGGGGTTGGGGATGAGGATTCAGGCTGGCTGGCACCCACACATCAGAGCCTAGGGTGGGGATAGAATGTGAAAAGGCAGCTGAAGGCTGAAAAAGAAGTTTGGGATACCATGACCACCGCAACTTTTTTTGTTTGTTTGTTTGTTTTTTTGAGACAGGGTTTCTCTGTGGCTTTGGAAGCTGTCCTAGAATTAGCTCTTGTAGACCAGGTTGGCCTCGAACTCACAAAGAGCCACCTGCCTCTGCCTCCCAAGTGCTGGGATTAAAGGTGTGCACCACCAATGCCCAGCTAACAGCTACTCTTACTAAAAAGAAAAAACAAAACCATTTCATTGGGTGGCTCGCTTACAGTTCAGAAAGAGGTCCAGACCATTAGCATCATGATGGGGAGCATGGTGGTGTGCAGGCAGATGTGGTACTGGATGAGAGTCCAACATCTTGACCCAGAGGCAAGAGGAAGTCAACTGACTGTCACACGAGGTAAGCTTGAGAAAAAGAGACCTCAAACCCCACCCCACAGTGACGCACTTCCTCCAAAAGACCACGCCTCCTAAGAGTGCCCCTCCCTTTGGGGGCTATTTTCTTTCAAGCCACTCCGGGAAGTGATGTGGATGTTAAGGTCCGAATGTGAAACAGTTTCCACAGGTTCATGTCCCTGGTCTCTGCTGCTCATTCACTTCTCCATATTGGCCGTGGATGTCACTCTGTGATATGCTCTCTGCTTCGATGTTCTGGCCAGGTGCAGGGAGCCAAACAATCATGGACAGAACCTCTGAAACCATTATCCCAAATAAAATCTTACACCCTTAGTTGTCTTAGTCGGGCATCTTGTTAGAGGGAGGGAGAAAGCCACCAACTCAAATGAGGAAATGTTTCTTGGGGATTCCTGTTGGGTGTGGGATGGAAAGCTTTCTTTTGCCCTCCACTGAATCTTGAGTGAAATGCTTCACTGATTAAGGCCTTGTGGAATTAAAATAAATGGTTCTAGATGGGTACATAGTAATTACTATGCATGACCTAAGATGCCCTCTGCTTGCAAACTGGTACCGGGAGTATCATGGATGTTGATAGAAGATGTATGATGTCAGGTAAAAGATAAAGGACTTCATGGCTATGGCAATAGCTGTAGTTACAGTGTTCCGGCCCACAAGGTTCCTATGGGGTAGCTCAAAGGAGCCAACATATTCTCAGCAGGAACACTGGGATCAGCATAAAAAGGAGCTCTTCACTGAAGGAACCCCCCCACACACCCCAGTTTAGAATTTTATTGTTTCCTTGTGGAATTGGGAAGAGGCAGCATGACCCACCGATTTTTCTGTAAAAACAAAACAAACATGTCTATCTTAGCCTTTTTCCTACCCATGACTATGGTGAATAAACCTTACCCTGACTTTGAGCAGAAGCTAGAAATGGAAGCTTGGGGAAATGGTCTCACAGTAGGAACTCAAACCAGTAAGAGTGCTTAAGATTTGCCCCAGAAGGCAGGGAAGATGGCTCAGTCTGTAAAGTGTTTGCTGCCCAAGAGAAAGAACACAGTTCAATTCCCAGATCCTGCAATTTCCCAGCTCCTTAAGCCAGACCTGGTAGTGCAGCAGAGACATGAGGATCTCTGGGGCTCACTGGCTGGTCAGACTAGCCTATTTGGTAAGTTTTAGGCCCAGTGAGAGACTAAAACAAACAACAAACCAACCAGAAAACCAAACCAACCCCCTCCTCAAAAAACAACAAACAAACAAAAAACCAAAAAACAAAACAACAACCAAAAAACCAAAAACAAAACTCCAAGGTGATGGGAAACCGACCTCTGGCCTCCCATGCTTGCATGTGCATTTGTGTGCACAACCATAGGTAGGAGTACACACACACACACACACACACACACACACACACACACACACACACACACACTCTTACCCTGGATAATGAATTATTTTGGACTAGCACCCAGCCTTTCTGTTGCCCTGGAGAGAAAATCACACACACACACACACACACACACACACACACACACACACACACACACACACACACACTCTTACCCTGGATAATGAATTATTTTGGACTAGCTCCCAGCCTTCCTGTTGCCCTGGAGAGAAAATGTCTCTAGCTTTGAAGGCTACTTGTTACATGGTAGCCAGGGCCCAAATACTCCACACATCTGGTTCTGACTCCCCCTCTCACCTATCTGGTCTGTGGCTCCTCCCCCAGCAGTCCTTTCTAGAAGAAACCATAGTTTGGGAGCCAAAGCTTTCCAACTGAAGGCTCCTCCTTGTTCCCAAGCACGACTTTGCGGCCCTGTAGGGGTTGGGTGAGGTGGGAGGTCTCCCATTGTGTTGGATTTTCATTATTCCAGTCTGTGTTACTAGTTTTACTTAATTTGTCACTTAATTGCTATTTACTGAATCTGCTTACAGCCAACTTGTATTTATTTACTGTGTACTTTGCCTGATTTTAATAGATTCTTCTTGTCCTCTCTTTATCTCTGTAATGTATGATTAAGTAAAAATAATGCAGAGAAAGTTAATGCCCCTTGACTCTGGATTTTCATCCTTCAGGGCTAACCGATTTGACAGATGGGTATATATTCTTTCACTTTTGTTTTTAACACTCACATGATATGGATGTGACACAAATATATCCCAGAAGCCTTCAAGGCAGGTTTCTGCTCCACAGTCATTCAAAATAACCCGAATGGGACTCTGGGAACCTAAAGAAGAATGTAAATCTTTAACGTTGATTTCCTTAAATAGGTGGTGCAGGGTTTCTCACAGTGTCTGGAGAGACATGTCTGTTCTCCCCCATGTCTCACCCCCAGCAGCTGCTAAAAGTCTCTGTCGGCATCCTCCCACTCAGCTCTGCTTTCTTTGGGCTGTGCCCTCCTGAACTCTATTGACAGGAGCCCTCCCTCCTAAGAACATCTTCCAGAAAGTGCGGCTCCCTGAGTGCTGTCTTACAAAAGGCAGCGTTGCTGAAATTTTAAAGAATTTACTGCATCTCTCCACATAAATAGGATTGTTTTATCTCCATTGTTCAGTTAACCACATATGCAACCCCTCAGCTTGCAAACTCACAGGTGCAATTCCATGTCTGGCCATCCAAAACCACCACCCCAACTTGGGCATGGTGGCTTCGTGCCTGTCCAACTTTAATTCTGGTGTTTGGGAGGGCAGAGGCAGGAGGATGACTAAGAGTTTGAGGACAGCCTTATATACATACTAAATTCCAGAGGAGAGCAAGGCCACAGAGGCAGAGCTTGTTAAAATGAAAAAAAAAAAAAAAAAAAAAAAAAGATAAAGCTACTAGTCTTTCTTAAGGTCTAGGGACCTGCTCATGGAGTGTGGTCTGTCATTAACCAGCCCTTTGTTGCAGAGCATTGTGGTCAAATCCCCCTGTTAATACTGAGAACAAGGCTACAATCATTATCCCTGACTTTGAACTTGTATGCCTTTTCCTTCCCCTCCACATTGACCTCTGAGCTTGATCTACATTTGGCTATTCTAGCTTCATGTCTGACAGTACTTCCTTCTGAGCTCTTTGAATGATCTCTTCTTGCTGCACGTGGTCTTGTGGAGCCACCACAATGTCTCCAGACCCAGGCAAGGCACCTAACCAAGCTGGTCAGCCACAGCACGCCTTACTGTTGGCCCAGGCTAATCCTGCCATCCATCTGTATTGGTCCTTCTTTAGCCCCAGGCCCATCCTCTCCTACATCCATTGTCTGCAGTCTCTGCTTCCAGGGAGACACAGCCATCTTCCTCATCAGCCAGCTGTTCATCTTCCCTGACCTTGTCATTCCTGTGTGTCAAGACCTGAGTGATGCTTCTCTGCATAAGGCCCTATCTCCCCCATCGGCCATCTGGAGCAGAGGGACCTGGCTGCTCCTTACCCTCCAGCCCTGAGGCACCCCTCTCCCTCATGCACCAGATTTCTGATGTATTCACCTCTTTGTCATTTTCCAGCGTTAACTCTCTGATACTGCTCTTGATACCACAGAAGGTTGGCTGCCAAACCCATAGGACAAAGTTTTATGCAAGCTGCATGCAGCTATTCTCCAAGTCCCCAGCACTTAAAGGGGCTATTCCATTTTGTCTTCTTTGGGAATCCCTACACCTAGCTACTTTCTATCATTTTTGCATTTCTTGGGGAACACTAGTAATAAAGGAACCAGCAGTGGGTACTATAATGGCTTGGAGGTCCCATAGAAACTAACTCAGCCACATCTCATGGGAAATAGAAACCAGGGCTAGAGATGACGCCAGGGGTGATAGTGACTCCCTCAATATCTGGAGGCTACCCACCTTCATGTCTCACCCTGAAGGGACTCTGGCCAGCTCAAGCACGGCAAGCACGGCTCTGGCAGGCCTTGCCTTCTCCCCATTCCCTCTGCCTTGCTGAGAGCCATCAATTACATTCCTAAAGCTAGACACCAAGGTCTACTCCCTTATCTGGTCACATCTTCCTCCTGAGGCTCACTACTAAGATGCAGTTATCAAAGTATTAAAAAGACCAGCAACCAGAAGCCCCCTTTGGTTCACCTAATTAACATGCCCAATTAAAATTAAATACCTCACCCTAACACCGGGTTTCCCCTCGTATCTTTATAAACTGTTGATTTCCTATGTACCACATCTGTCTCCTCTCTATCCAGAAGCAGTCCGTTGTCCTCCTTTAGACAATTACCCCTGCCCCCTTCCCTTGTCCTCTATCTCCTGTCTTTGTCCCTTATCCCTGACTTCTAACCCTCTGGGGGCAAATAAATCCACTTTGTGCTGAGAACTTGGCCTTGGGCTGATACTTTTCCTCTTATTGATTTAAATCTGAGTAATGACAGTTTACTGTTGTGATTCTTTTCCAGCAGAGATGAACAAGGGTTTACTCACCCCAGAGAGGGTACCAACAACAGGCCAAAGAAGCTATGCCGCCCAAGTATAGCTTAGTGAGCTAGTGTATTGAAGTAATCGGGGGTGTGGGGGAGCTAGAGTTACAGGTGATTGCGACTCATTTAATATGGATACTAGGAACTGAACTCTGGTCTTTTGTAAGAACAGCAAGCATTATTAACCCCTGAGCTATGTCTCCTGTCCCTGAAACAAACTCTTGATTGGCACAGTCTTCTGTTTTTGTTTTTCTGTGACACCCTATGGAGCATATATATTAAATATCTGCCTAAAAATTATAATCTTAGGACATAAGAAAGGAAAGCATGCTGACTTAAAATTCACAGGCTACTCATGGTGTGTTTAGAATAGGTACCCAGAACCCTGGACTCAGAGTGATCTCTCCAGGCAGTTGTTATAAAATCCATTAAGTTGAAGGCACAATGGTGTGCCTGGAGCCATGGAAGGGAAAGACCTGGCTGTCTCCAAAGAGGCAAAGGATAAAAGGGAGTGAACAGTACTGTTAGCAGAGGGACACACACACAAAGCAAGGAGCTGTCTCTTCAACTCAGGGTGGAATGTGGAAGGAAGAGCAAAGAACACAGGAGAACAGGAGTCAGCTTGGATATTGGGGAGGCTGGAGAGAAAGCATAACAAGAGATCCCAGAGCTCATCATCACTGTAGCTATAGGATGAGTGGCTATTTAATTATGCTGGAACAACAAGCCTGAACCAGACTATGGTGTACTCTGTACATAACGTGTCCGCCTCATATATTGATGGCTTGGTCCTCAGCTGGTGGTCCACGCATGGAGAAGTAATTGGATGCTCAGGGCCCTGGCTTCATCAATAGATGAATTCTTTGGGGGCTTATTGCTATGGTGGTATTGTTGGAAGGTGGTGGCAAGCAGAAGGTGGAGCCTAGTTGGCATGCCACTGGGGCTGTGCCCAGGAAAGAAGTGTGTTATCCTCACACACTTTTCAGTTCCATTCTTTCTGCTTCTCGGACACCATGGGAAGCAGTGGCATGCAGGCAGACATGGTGCTGGAGAAGGAGCTGAGAGTTCTACATCTTGTGCAGGCAACAGGAAGTGAACTGAGACGCTGGGCAGTATCTGAGCATAGGAGACAACAAAGCCCACCAGCAGGAATCTGGTTTAGCTGAACAATTTAAAATTAAATTAAATAACATAAATGTTAATTCCCCACCAATCCCTCTGCCCATGCTGCTGCAACCATGATGCTTGCCTTGCTTCAAGCCTAACGCAATGTGCTATAAGCTAAAGCAACTCATCCCCTCCTTACACTATTTTCCTACTTTGTCACAGTCACTAAACAACAAAACAAAACAAAACAACAGTAGATGAAAAGCATTTAACTAACACAGCTGTGCCAGAGAACCTGAGACATTTGATCCCTTAGGCTAGAGGGCTCTTCATGATTTGCCTCCTTCTTACCCCTCTGAACTTTTCTTGGCCTGTTCTCACTCTCATTTATTACACCCTAACCACATTGTGTTATGAGCAGTTTTCCAGCCAGCCTGGTCCCAGAGCCACACCAGCCCCAAATAACACATAGAGACGCTGTATTAGATATAAAGCTGTTGGCCCATTACTAGCATTTACTTATTGGCTAGCTCTGTCTTAAATATTAACCCATTTCTATTAATCCAAGTACTTCCACGTGGTCTTATCTTACCAGAGAGAGAGCCCGGGACCTCTGTCCTCTTGGTCCTACATGTTGAATCTCCTCCTACCTCTTCCCAAATCCTCCTTGTCTCCTACTCCCGCCCATCTTGCTGAGGAATGAGTGCATTAGTCAGAGTGTTGCATAGAAACAGGACCAAGTTGTACGTATGTGCATACATGCAAAGGGTGTAGAATTTATTGTTTTTAGTTGTGTAGAGAGAGAGAAAGACAGAGAGAGGTGTATATGTGTACAGGAGTACATGTGTGTGCTGGAGTATCTGTGTGTGTGTGTGTGTGTGTGTGTGTGTGTGTGTGTGTGTGTGCATGGATGTATGTACATGGGTATAGAGGCCAGAGGTTGACATCTAGTGCCTTTTACTATCACTTTCCACCTTTTAAGAAAATAATGTTTTGTTGTTTGAAGGGGTTCAGGGTTTGGTTTTAAATCAGGCTGCACACCTTCTGTCAGTCTGGCATCACTCTTCACCATGTCTGACTGGCTTCCACTCTCCACTGTTCTGTTGAGACAGGGTGTCCCACAGAATCCAGAGTTCACCAGTTGGTCCATGGATAGCCTGTTGAACTCTGGGGACTGGTCTCTGTTCCTGTCCCCAGCCTGAAGTGACATGTGCATGACCATGCCAGGCTTTTTTGTGGGTACTGAGAA
Source organism: Cricetiscus sungorus (assembly GCA_030556225.1). Taxonomy (NCBI): domain Eukaryota; kingdom Metazoa; phylum Chordata; class Mammalia; order Rodentia; family Cricetidae; genus Cricetiscus; species Cricetiscus sungorus. The sequence goes on along the minus strand of JANBXA010000734.1, from coordinate 119,060,240 downwards.
TGCAAACTCAGATCCTCATGCTTGCATGGAAGAGACTTCTCCTACTGAGCCATCTCCCCTGGCCAAGGGTACAGAGTTTCAGAAGTTCACTCCAATGACGGGGATTGCAAACTCAAAATCTGCAGGGGATGGCAGAAGCCTGATCAGGAAAGACTTGCTGTTCAAGTCTTGCTAAGTGGAAGGTTTCTAAAGAACGCTCTCTTGCTCAGGGAGGCAGTTTGTTTTAATAAGGCCTTCTACTGCCCAGAGGAGGCATTCTTATGGAATGTGTCTTAGTTAGGGTTTCTGTTGCTGTGAAGACACCAGGACCATGGCAACTCTTATAAAGGAAAACATTTAATTGGGTGGCTTAAACAGTTCAGAGGTTCAGTCCATTATCATCATGGTGTGACACGGTGGCATGCAGGCAGACATGGTGCTGGAGAAGGAGCTGAGAGTTCTACATCTTGTGCAGGCAACAGGAAGTGAAATGAGATACTGGGCAGTATCTGAGCATAGGAGACAACAAAGCCCACTTATACAGGGTCACACTTCCTCCAACAAGGCCACACCTACTTCCACAGGCCACACCTCCCATAAGTGACACTCTCTTTGGCAGCCATTTTCTTTCAACCCCCCACAGCAGGAATCTGGTTTAGCTGAACAATTTAAAATTAAATTAAATAACGTAAATGTTAATTCCCCACCAAATACCCTCATAGAAACATCTAAATGTCTGGGCTCTGTAGGTGGGTAATTTGTCTAATGAAAGTAAACACCACCATGGGTCAATGTAGAGAACCAAAAGAGAAAGATATCACACTTGTCAAATTCACATTCTAACTGGAAGATGAATATAAAGGAAACAAAACCACCGTCTTAATGGTTCTTAAAACCCAAACCAGCTTTCAGAGCTATGCCCAGGGTAGTTGGTTTGGAGGCAGCAGATTCTGAGCTAACAGGAAGTGTGTATGTGTGTGTGTGTGTGTGTGTATGTGTGTGTGTGTGTGTGTTTACACATGTGAAGAGGCCAGTGGTCAATGTGAGGTATCTTCCTTAGTTACTCTCCGTCTTATTTTACTTACTATCTTTTTAGGGTTTTCGAGACAGGGTTTCTCTGTGTAGCTCTGGCTATTCTGGAACTCTCTCTGCAGACTAAGCTATCCTCACAGAGATCCATCTGCCTCTGCTGGGATTAAAGGCACCACTGCCTAGCCTCATCTTATTTTTAATGCAGGATTTCTCACTGAACCTAGCATTTACCCATTGGCTAGACTGTCTGGCTGATGAGCTCCAGGCATCCTCTGGTTTTGGGCTCCCCTGTGTTGGGGTTAAGAACACGTACCTTTGTGACTGGCTTTTACAAGGATGCTGGGGATCCGAACTCGGGTTCTCATGCTTTCACGGCCAGCAGCTTATTGACTGAGCCATTTCCCCAGACTGTAAGACAGAGGTCATCTTATTAGGAAGTCTTCCTTTTGTTTACTTCTGTAATAGCTTGACTGAGGTTCTCTTTTGTTGTTGTTGTTTTTGTTTTAGTTTTTCTCAGTCTGGGCAGGTGTTCATGGGGTGTTCATGGCATAAGGAGAGGAAAGCCATGGTAAAGTTCATGGGGAAGAGGACACAATGAGATATTTAAAGGGTACTTACTGGTCGCAGAGAAGCAGGGCATGAGTCTGATGAAGTGGCTGGAGCCTGCTGGGTCCCGTGGTTGGATGGTTAAGGCTGACATTCCAGAACCACACAGAGGTTTGTTGAATACAGACTCTCATTCATTTCCAAACTTCGGGCAAAGTCACATAAATTCAGTGAGATCCTATGTAACTGAGGAGAAAAAGCTAGAAACCCATGTTGTATTTACCCCTTAAGATAACTGTACCAAAATGTGGTAACTGAAAGCAGCATTGAAGATTGAACAACTCGGAAGTCCCAAGTTAATCTGATGAGGCTGAGACCCCGGTGTCTTTCTGGGGCCAGGCCATCTTTCCATTTTCTTTGCAGCTCCCAGCATTTATTGGCTTTATGGCGACACAGGTTCCACCTGCTTCACTGACTTGTGTCTTGGGCTGGTCTCCTCCCTTTCTGCCTTTCTCTTACAACCAACCAGACACATTCACGGCAGACACACAGTCTGGACCACCATCTCTCTTAATGGCCTTGACTCATTTGCACCAGAAAAGCCTCTGTTACTGTTCATGGTATCACAGCCATCTCCCTCCCTGAGTGATCAAAATGACCTGCGATGCTGTATGTAAATTCGAGGTGTGGCACCTGCCCTGGACATTTCGACTAGAACTAAATCAGTGCAGATGAAAATGGCTTCTGCTGAGCAGGTTCTAAAACTGAGAGCATCAGTGCGGGCAGTACTTTGGGGTCGTGAGCAGGGAGGGAACACGTCTGTGTTTCTTTCCTTACCATGACACCAGGTCCCTTTAACTTTGACTCCTAAGATGTGTCAGGAGCATGGAAGAGGGGACCTGGAGTTGTTGAATCCAGACTCACAAGTGTCAAAACTGGGCACAGTCACGTAAATTCACATATGATTGACTTCCAAACTGGCCACCATGGATCCACCAAGCCTCTCTCCTTCTTAGGTTGCTTGATACTGGGTTGCTTTTCAGTTTGATGAAATTTCCCGTCTTTATTCCCTGTGTCTTGGGTCTGACAAGCCTTCCGTCAGGTGTCTGGAGTCTCTACTGCTTAGGAACTGGGCTGAGAACAGTCCCAGGCCTGACTGGAAGCCTCTCCCTCCAGCAGTGGTCATCCAAGGCTCTCATCCTAGAGCAAGCCTTGAACAGACTGCACCCATAGTCACCCCCAAGTTAGCACCCAACACTGCAGAGACATGGATGAAGCTGCCACCTTTCCAGCATAGGACAGGACAGCCCCTGAAGCCTCAGTGAGGATTTCTTCATGGGAGGACTTGACTTTCTTCCCTCTAGAAGAAAATGGCTTCTGCTGAGCAGGTTTTAAAACTGAGAGCATCAGTGCGGGCAGTACTTTGGGGTCGTGAGCAGGGAGGAACGCGTATGTGTTTCTATCCTTTCTATCCTATCTAGAGCAGTGCTTCTCAACCTGTGGGTTGCAACTCCTGGAGGTCAAATGACCTTTTCTCAGAGGTTGTATATCAGATAGTATGCATATTGAATATTTACATTACGATTCATAACAGTAGCAAAATTATAGTTATGAAGTAGTAATGAAAATAGTTTTATGGTTGGGAGTCACCACAACATGAGGAACTGTATTAAAGGGTCACAGCATTAGGGAGGTTGAGAACCACCGCTCTGGGGAGAGCGGCCAAATTTGATCAGATTCTAAAGTAGAGCTATGACACCTCCCCCACCCTCAATTCTTCCCTGCCACAGAGAAATACATTACCACTTAAATCCTTGTCCCTCGTGAATCTTGCTGTTTCCTTGTTTATCAAGACCCCCCCCCACGTCATGTGACCTGCTGGAGCCCAAGGGAGCCTGCTGATCTTAGATGGGAGAGGCTCTTGGCTGCTCTGATTTTGAGGAATATAATTGCCCAGCAAAGCCACCATGCTGGCCCTTCTGCTTACAGGCCACATTCATTATGTGGGGGCTTACACACCGAGGACCCAGGAGGCGGATGGCTGGGCTTCACTGCAGATGCACAGCGTCCCCCTGGTCTTGCCCTCTATTAGAGCATGGCCGGGCAGACCCCGGAGCCTTTCTCCAGGAATTTGAAAGGATCAGGATGAAGAGGCTGAAGCTCGGGTTTTTGAGCAGAGGTAATTTCAGAAGGTAGAATCATAGCTTAAAGGAACTCTCACGGGGATTTTCCTGATGTAAAGCTAACAAGACATTGTGATAATTTCTCTGGAGCTGGCCTCATTCCAAGTTGGATTTTAAACGCAGATTATAAAGCAAACACCATCCCCCACAAGTATTAAAGGAGGGGAAAATAACAGAATGGGGGCTGCAAAAATGGTCTCTATTGTGGGACCAAAAGCCGTCAATCACGCAGGCTGACAGGCGTCAGAGATTGACAGACAGGCCCTCGCTCCTGACTTCAGTTATCAAGGGGAATGGGAAAAGTGTCTGCAAGAACATGTTAAATTGCCAAAGTCATTACCAGTCACCAATTACCAAAGAAAAGATAACAAGGTGTATTTTAGAAAAATCGATGCAACAACATGCATTTCAATACAGTGAGTTTTTTAGAACTTTCGAAAACAAAACGAACTATTTAGGGAATACACGATGGTTTTTCAGTGCATACCAAACACTGGGCTTTGTAAAGTCATCAATATTCACTTTAGATTTGGCTCTGCTTTAGGGGAGCTGGGATTAAGCAACAACCTAACTTACTTCAGCCTTTCCCCTCCACTTCTGCCCACAGGGTGGAACCAGGGAAGGCCTGCTCGGTTCCTGAAGACTTCTCAGGGTCCGGGGCATGGATGGGGCACAGGAGAAGAAAGCAGTGTGCTGATGAGCAGTGGGCACTGTTCTGCAGGGTGCTTCATGTTACAGCATGTCTTAATTGGCTCCCAGCCCAGCCCAGCCCTGAAGAAGAACTGGAGGACCCAGCTGCAGCCCCACATGAGGTGACAGGAGGAGGGACAAAAGCTCGGTGATCGAAAGGGAGGCTGGACAGGAAGCTCCAGGAAAATGATGAAATTGACGCAGGCATGGGGAGGGAGAGGAGCACCCATCCTGGAGTCTGGGAGAAGCCTCTGGCCAGCTGGGACAGGATCCCGGCACAGCCAACACTTCCTGAGAAGATTGCCAACATCAAAGTAGTATTTTTTTATTATATAGATTTTTAAATGTTAGATTAATAAGAAATTCAGCTTTAGGGCTGAGGATATAGGTCCTTGGGTGGGGCCTCATTCCTTTTCCCAAAGACTTTCTGGGAATCTCAAACAAGAAGTTAGCTTGGTTTACAGTAAAGACATCCTACCTTCTTGTAGTCCTGGGATCCCATTGGTCACGATCCTGCCAGGTATCCTGCAGGAGCCACGCCTGCAATCTCCTTTAGATTCCTAACAACTCTCTAAAGGCAGTAATTTGCTAAGATGTGATACATGAGTCCTGTGATGACAATGAGGGACTGGGTTGTTCTTTGAGAAGCTCACACCTTTGTGCATACCACGGGGTTGTCTTTTTCTGAGCATCTGTCTTTCTCATAGGGAACCATATTAAAACGGTCTAATACGGGCTCTGCTACATACGGGCTGGTCTGAAACAATTTTCTCCATCGAAGTCAAGCATCCCAAGTTTGTCCAAGTTAAGGTCCTTAAAAGACTAACGCATTTCCTTTAGACACTGAGGGTGACAGCATGGATTTCCCTCTCTGTGCTGACAAACAGCCATCACAGACAGCTGAGAGCTACCGACAGCGGCATCCAGAATGCAATGGGGGAGGAGGAGACCAGGAGGAAATGCCAGCTGGTAGTTGGAGAAGGACTAGAGAGAAGCCAGGAGGCAGGGTCAGGCTCCTAGAGAATGAGCATGTTTGTATTGAAGATGCAAAGGCCCGGAGATTAGAGGAGGGAGCCTGACTTCACCATTGCTCAGAGCTTCAATCAGCCTGAGAGAACCAGGCATTTCTATTTCAGTCCACTTGAGCTGAGAATCTTCTGCCCAGCTGATTCTGCACTCAAAACAGAATGTGGCTCTCACTCCCCACAAAACAAGCAAGCAAGCAAACAAACAAACAAACAAAACAACAACAAAACCATAGTATCTACCCCAAACAGAGCCTGGGGTTTTCAGAAGCAGCATGTTGGCAGGAGATGGAGGGTGGTGAATTTGTATTCATGTGTTCATCTGAGGTGTACCTTTCCCCTCACAAATTTCCTCGGGGAAGCTTCGGAAATTAATTATTAGAATCCTACAGTGTTCATATATAAAAATAAATTTCTTTACAGTATTAAGATAATGGATTACATGGACAATAAGAACCAATCTGAGTTTTGTCAAACACAAACACACACCCCTGACTCAATCAGTCTACATAATACATTTCCATCTCCTCAAGAGTAGCTTCATGACCTAACCCAGGTAAACGTCTTTTCCAAATATTTTTCTCAGCCAGCTGCCAATGTGATTTCCATCATTCCAGATGAATATTATCTGTTCTAGAACACAGCACACATGCATGTTTGTTCATTTCAATTTCTCTTGCCCAGTAGTATTTTATTATGTCTATTGTATCACAATTTGTCCAATGACTTACTGATGGGCTCTTGGGGTGTTTTTTGTCTTTTGAGTCCAGGTCTCACCCTGAACTTGACTGTCCTTAAATTTGAGATCCTCTTGCCTCAGTTTCCCAAACACTGGGATGGCTGATGTGTAGCACTATGCTTAGCCTTCACTTAGGCCTTAACTTGGATTTCCTTCGTGACTGTGGTGGGTTGGAAGAAAATGACCTCCAATGGGAGTGGCACAATTAGGAGGTGTGGTCTTGTTGAAGAAGGTATAGCCTTGTTGGAGGAAATGTGTCAGTAGGGGGGTGGGCTTCGGAGTTTCCTATGCTCAAGATACTGCCCAGTGTCTCAGTTGACTTCCTGTTGCCTGCAAGATGTAGGACTCTCAGCTACTTCTCCAGCATGGTGTCTGCCTGCACATTGCCATGCTCCCAACCACGATAATAGACTGAACCTCTGAACTGTAAGCTGCCACCCAATTAAATGTTTCCTTTATAAGGATTGCTGTGGTCGTGGTGTCTCTTCATAGCAATAGAAACTCAAACTAAGACAGTGAGTAATGATGCTGAGTGCCTTTTGATGCATTTTGTAGTGATATATATCATATATATTTATAATACATATATATCACATATATAAAATCTAAATCTATATATTTATGAAGTGTTTGATCAAATGTTTGCCCCTTTGTAATTAGTTTGTCATCTTTTTAAGTTTCAGTTTTTTTTTTTTTAATATTCTGGATGAAAATCCTTTAGACAGCTACACTCTTTTTATGGCTCATAGTTTTAAAATCTATTTTGGTCTCTGAGCCCTCAAGCTGTATTCTCTCTGGTGTGAAACAGAGGCTGAGGAGACCTAGTCATTCCATCACTGTTTGTTGAGAAGGACTGTTCTTTCCTCCACTTTTGTCAAAAATCAACTGAACATATTTTTAAATTTTAATGTAATTACAAAAATGAGCCTTTATGTTGGTTTGTGCACATGGGTGCAATGCCCATGGAAGCCAGAAGAGGGCATTAGATTCCCTGGAACTGGAGTTCCTGGTGGTTTTAGGTCACCCCACACAGGTGCTGGGACTCAAGTCCAGGCCCTCTAACAGATCAGCAAGCACTTCTAACCGCTCAGTTGCCTCCTCTGCCCCAATGGAACACGTTTGCATAGATCTATTTTCTTGACTCTTTTCTGTGTGTCTTTATGCAAACACCTCATTGTCTTGCTTGTTACTCACTTTATAATAAACTTTGAAAATAAATAGGCTTTCCAACCTCAGAGCACCACATGCGGTGTCACTTGGGATTTCTGGAAATAAATGTGCTTGGATTAAAGGTCTAATAAATTGTTTACATCAGCCTTTCTTAGTGTGGGTTGTTCATCACTCTCAATCAATATATCTATGGTCCTCAGAGGATCCTGGGGTAAAGAACTCATTTGGGTTTTACGATAAATTATGGTCTACATTGGTGGATCCCTCACCGGCACAACCATGATTCTGACTGTAAGGCAGAGCTTTGGATAGAGTGAACTCCCATCTAGGACTAATCCTCCATACTCAAGCACACAAGAGGCTGCTGGGATACCAGCTGCCTGGGCTCTCCAAGTGGGGGTGGTGGAAGAAATTTTGAACTAGTCAATCAGAGAACCTCCCCAGGTTTTCTGTTCATGCCTGGAACCTGTTAACTTGCAGTGTTCATAGGAACTCTTGCTACAGACTGGGGTCAACTTTTGGGGAATCTACTGGTCCCCATTCAGAAGTCTCCTTCAGACAGAGTTTGTCAGCCACCCAGGCAGAGGACACAACATAAACCCTTGCCAAGTGGATCCAAGCCGTGTCTGAGCAGCATCATCTCATTTCAAAGGGACTGTTTTCCAAGGATCTAATTTGACCTCAGTCCTGAAGACCTTAGCCCGTTTCCCTGAAGACATTGTGTCTGAGTCAGCCTTCAGCTTGGACTGTAGTGTAGATCTGAAGCAATAATAGCTGAGTTCTGACCTGTCCCATTTATATAAACTATTCTGAGACAAAACAAAGCAATGTACGTTTCTAGTTCTCTGCCCCGCCCTTCTCTGCCCCAGGATTATATATGCATCTATTTATCCTTCTCAAAATACATCATGATGCAGGAGTCCATGTAAAAGGTTATTAATACTATTTTTACTTATTTGTAGCTAACGGTGAGTGAGAAGCATTAGTGACTCCAATGGGAGGAAAGCTGTAGTATTAGTTTTGTTTGGCGGCTATAACAAAGCTGCACAACTTGGTGGCTTAAAGCAACAGCATCCTGCCATCTTATGATGTTAAAGCCCAGGAATTAGTTCACGTCTGTGTGACAGCTGGATCATGCATCATTTAAAGGCTTGGGATGTGCCTCTTCCCACTCCTGCTGGCTGACAGCATATTGGGTGTCTGTGGCTTCATGGCTCCCATCTCTACTGTTACCTCTTCTGTGCAAAATTCCTTTGCTTCTTTTTCAAAAGTTACTTATTCTTTGATAATTTCATTCATACAAATGATGACTTTGATCATATTTGCTCTCCACCCCCACCCCATCCCCAGCTCCTCCCAGATCCCCCCTCCCCAATTCCACTTTTCACCTTCTTTAACGTGGAGTGCAGTCCTATTAATGCATGCGTGTGTGTGGGGCCATCCACCAGAACGTGGTCAACCTACCAGAGACCACACTCATAAGGCAAGTTGGCTTTCCTTCCTCTGGCGGCGTCATTATTAGTGTCTCCTAACTAGGGGTGGGGCCTGTGCTAGAATGCTGTCTTCTGGGGTGTTCCCTGAGCCTCGGAGAGAGGAGATGTGGTAGAGGTGCCCTGATGGCGACTGTGTTCTCCACTTGCTCTCTGCCTTTTCATCAGTTATGAGTCTCTATATCAACTGCTACCCACTGCCTTTGATGAGGGCTGAGAACTGCCCTAGCCTACAGGTATAGAGATGGTATTTAGAAGGCAGCTTGATACTATGTTTATTTGGGAGATGGTATTTAGAAGGCAGCTTGATACTATGTTTATTTAGGAGATGGTATTTAGAAGGCAGCTTGATACTATGTTTATTTAGCTGAAGCTCAGTAGAGGGTTCATCTCTAGGGCCTATGAGCTACTCAGCCATGGGTTCTTGGCCATATTTACAGTACCAGACATGACTTTCTTCTGTGGGGCAGGTGTCTGCCTCCTTAAGGAAAAAAAAAAGACACTTGCTTATGGGATCCCCAGCCCACCCAGGGACTGCCTCATTCCAAGATTGGCCACTTACTCCATCTACAGTCCACAGAGACACTTCTCATGGGATCTTATATCTTTGGTGGTCATTTAGTGTGTTTCATTTAGAGTGTGCACGTGTGTGTGTGTGTGTGTGTGTGTGTGTGTGTGTGTGTGTGTGTGTGTGTGTGTGTGAGAGAGAGAGAGAGAGAGAGAGAGAGAGAGAGAGAGAGATCATGCATACATATGCTGGTGGGTGTGGCATAGAACAAGAAAGGAAAGCTTGTCCTTTCTGTCCCATTTGTATAAATTCATCCCAAGATGAAGCAGTCTACAATTCCATCTAAATAGCCTCAGTGTGTGTGCATGTGTGTGAGTGTGTGTGAGTGTGTGTGTGGTTTGTGACTGGACACCAGAAAAAGATGTTGCAGGTCCTGCTCTATCACTCCCTCGAGACAGGGTTCCCACTGAACCTGAAGCAAGGCTGGTGGCCACTAATCCCTAGCAATCATCTTGTCACCATCCCTTCACAAAGAGCTGCATTACAGGGCTCACAGCCATGCCTACCTTTTTATTTGGGCTTAGAGATTTGAGCTCAGCTCCTTATGCTTGTGTAACAGAAGTCTTTACCCTCTTGTCATTTCCTCAGACCTTCCATAGGTTTTATTGGGTGCCAAGACCCAGTGCTCACAGACTACAGCCCAGGAGTTATGTTTGATTCCTTGGTGTTTTGCCAAGTTGAGTAGCTGTGACAGGGATCCTGTAAATCCACAAAGCCTAAAATACTCACTATGTGGCCCTTTACAGAGACATGTGTAATGGGTTAGTCTAGAGCAGTGTCTTTATGTGCAGATGAGGAAACTGAGGTCCAGAGGGAAGGCAGGGACATGGAGACATATTCCCAAGCTATTTTCTAAGAGGACCCTCTCCGGGGCTTCTCCATCCCTGCCAGCACGGTGGGGCTGGAATCCAGTCTTTAGGAAACCAGTCTCAGGCAGCACTCAGCTTCCTGGAAGGAAGGATGCATTAACAGTCTGTTTCCCACCTGAGAGGTGGAGCAGAGGCTTTGGGACTTCAGTGTGTGTCCCTAGTGTTCACATGGTGCCCATGGAACAAATGAATGATTAATGGGGCAAATAAATGATATGATCAAGGTCTCTGAAGGAACCAAGCTGGCACGGGGTTGCCCCAGGATGGGCCAGCAGAAAGGATCTCAGAGCAGGCCCAGTGTTCAGATCTCTGGCTTGAGACTAATGCAGGGGGGCTCCCCAGTGCCAACTCACCCACATCCAGGTCTCAGGAGGCCTGGAGAGTGCGGAAGCAGGGGACTAGGGAGGTCCTCCTGGTGACTCTCAGGGAGGTGGGGAGGCACTATGGGACCTTTAATGATGACTAATTTGCAGCTTATTAATGCAGTGGTAATTAAGAATATTCATTTTATTAAAAGCCGTTTATTGTAATAACACATGCAAATCTGGAGAGCGCATTGTGCTCACGTACCAATCCACACAGGTCTATTGTGGCTCAGCCGATGGCAGGTCGCTGCGTCACTAATTGTTAGAGTTTAGGGTCTAATTTTAAACCCTTTTAATTCCATTTGAAATAATTGCTTTAATGAAATTCAAAGTACTCAGAGGCAGCAATGGTAAAAGATGGATGGTGGTTTCCTCCTGCCCCCCAGGAGCTGGGCTTTAAGCCCCGTGGTTGGTGATCTGTGCTTATCCAGGGGCTTCAACACAAGAGGATGTTTCAGGAGAGATTGGTGAAGGGTCAGGGTTCTGTCTGTTTAGGCATAGTAGCTCAGGCTGAGGAAGAGCCAGTCTGAGTGCAAAGAGGCTGCAGGAGTCTGAGGGATGTCATTTCTATAAGCCCTGCAGGGACAAAGTCTGCAGAGATGAGAAGGGACCCTTCACCCAGGGGTGATGTCATTAATCCCAGTGGCATCATTGACCTCAGACAAGCTAAACCAAGGAATTATCTTCCATATAGTGTAACTCTGCTGGAGGGTGTCCTGCATGCTAGGGGTGTCACTTTGCAGCCATTTTCTCTCTGAGGTGAACACTGTCATTTACCAAGGCCACCGAGGCCGGGAGAGGATCAATATCCTTTGAGAAGAGGTTAAAGGGCAAAACTAGACTTGCACCAAAATGTATCTACCTGTCTTCTCAGAGACCGTCTATATGTCCTGATGAGGTGGGTCAGACCTGGGGCTCCCAACCTAGGCAGATCAGAATCACCTGGGGGTGTTTCCCAACCCCACACTGGGTACATACAGCTGGGACTGTCAGGGGCTGTGGCCTGAGGGTCTTAAGTGCTGAGTCTAGACAATATCGTGTACAGGAGGACTATGCTAGGCACTGGTAGGATCTTATTGAAGTCTGCTCATGGTCAGAGGTCAACATCTGCTGGACGCTGCCACAGCTTTTTGAGCAGATTGTCTGAAAGTGGTGATGGGAGGCTATCTTTGAAGGAAGGCAAAGGGAAGGCTTAACAGAAGAAACTGCCTTCAAGGGAAGGATGCTGGCTGGCCTCGAGAGCAGGAAGGGTGTTCTAGAGAGAAGAGCAGGAAGCAGGGAGCAGAGGCATGGACATCTGGGGCATTGGATGGGCAGGCAGTGAGGGGTCCCTATGTCCCTTTATGTCCCTATGTTCCCATTATGTGTGCGCATGTGTGCATATGTACTCTCTCTCTCTCTCTCTCTCTCTCTCTCTCTCTCTCTCTCTCTCTCTCTTGTATGTATGTAGCAGAGCGGGGGATTTTGACTTATTTCTTATAGAGGGTGGTAATGGTAATGTGGACATATTATTCTGTCTGGTTGACAACTGTTCTCCCTGACTTGGACTTTGAGGACACAAACACCCATGGTGTGAGGGACCCTGTAGCAGAGAGCAGCAGATGGGAAACTGATGTCAGCCAGCACCCCTGACCTGGATGGACCTCAGTGCATACCCTTCCCCAGGGGAATTTCACTCAGAAAAACAGCCCTACCAACTGTTAGGCAACCCAGAGAGACCCTGAATTTGGGAACTGGGCTAAGCCAGGCCTGAACTCTGGACCCAAGGGAGCTCTTGAGGCAGGACATGTAACTCAGATGGTAGAGTGCAGGCCTAGACTACAGGAGGCCCTGAGTTAGAGCCCCAGAACCACATAAACCAGTGTCCATGCCTGCAACCCCAGCGGCCAGGTACAGGTAGGAATCACAAGGGCTGCTGAACACTCTTTCAGGACCAGTCTCCTTCGGAAGCCCAGTCTCTGCAACAAGACTTCCTGTTTTGTTTTTGTTTTTTATTTTTGTTTTGAAAGGGTCCCTCTGTCATCCCGGCTGTCCTGATAGATACTGTGTAATCCAGGCTTCCAACTCATGGTAATGCTTCTGCCTCAGCCTATCAAGTGCTGGGATTACAAATGTAAGCTCCACACCTGGCAAGACCTTTTTTAATCTTTCTTTTTCTGAAGTAAAATTTACATATGGTGAACCACATAGACTGTAACCACACACTTTGATGAGTTTTGACATGTGTGTACTCATGAAACAACCACCCCAATTAAGCTGTTTTGATGTTTCTAAGACATTCCCTCCCCCTTTTCTCATTCAGCCAGTTTGTACTTACTGTGAGGATCTGCCGTTCTGAATTTTACCACTAGAGTTTAAGTTTGTATTAGGGTTTCATGAAACATCAGTGGTTGTCAATCTGGGGGTCGAATGATCCTTTCACAGGGACCACATACCAGATATCCTGCCTGTCGGATATTTACGTTACGATTCATAAAAGTAGCATAATTACATTATGAAGTAGCAACGAAAATAATTTTATGTCGGGGGGGGTGTCACTGCATCCTGAGGAACTGCATTAGAGGTGGGGGGTCACTGCATTCTGAGGAACTGCATTAGAGGTGGGGGGTCACTGCAACCTGAGGAACTGCATTAGAGGGTTGCAGCATCAGGAAGGCTGAGAACCGCTGCTCAACATGCTTCTGAGATGTGGTTGAGCTGTTGTGCACCTCAGTAGCTAAATCTTGTTTCCTGTTGGCTAGCATCCCATTGAGTGAATACATCACAATTTATTATTGATCCACCTGGATTACTGGATATTTGGAGTGTTTCCCTTGAGGGGCTGTGAGGAATGCTACTGTCTCTTAGGACATACATGTTGTCACTCATCTTGCAAAACTCACGAGTAGTGGTCTGTGACCCTTTCTTACCACCTGGCTCACAGTGTTCTGTCCCCAGCTCCTCAGAGAATTCCAGCATCCCCACACCCTTAGGAAGATGGATACTTTCTGGCTTTTTGGTTTTTGTTATTTACTGGGTGTCAAGTGATATACTGAGGTTTACCGCATGATTCCTGATATCCTGTGCTTGTGTACCCAAGCACGTTCTTTTGTGATGTATATGTCCGAACATCTTGCTCACTTGCCTGGGTGGTTTATCTTTTTAATGTTGACTTTAAATAAACAATCACCTGAGCTGAGAGTATTTTCTCCCAATGTTGGACTTGCTTTCCATTTTAGGACCCTGTCAGTAGAAGTAAGGCTTGAAGTTTCATCAGAGTCCCCTCCCAGACAAAGGGCCCAGTGCTCCCTGGAAGCTAAAAATGTTGTCCTACCCTAGGTTACAAAGCTCTCCACGGAGGCTTCCTCTAGAGTCCTTAGTGTGGGTTAGCACATTCAGGTTTTTAATCCAGTCAAGTCAGTTTTTATGTGAGGTGTGAGGAAGGACAAAGTACTTTCTGTGGTTACTGTTTCTTTTTGTTCTCACATTGTTTTGTTTTGCGTTTTGGAGTGGTTTTTATTCCTAGCACCATTTGTTGAGACTTTTCTGTCCACACAGAATTGCCGTGATGTTTTGTTAAAACCCACAGAGCAGATCCACGGTCTGGGAGGATCTGTTTTGACCTTTCTCCTCTTCACCTGTCACTATCCACTCTCCTCTCTTCGTATCTCCATCAGGTAATGCCCTCTGTGTGTGCGTGTGTGTGTGCGTGTGTGTGTGCGTGTGTGTGTGTGCGTGTGTGTGTGCGTGTGTGTGTGTGCGTGTGTGTGTGCGTGTGTGTGTGCGTGTGTGTGTGCGTGTGTGTGCGTGTGTGTGTGTGTGTGTGTGTGTGCGTGTGTGTGCGTGTGTGTGTGTGTGTGTGTGTGTGTGTGTGTGTGTGTGTGTGTGTGTGATTTCAAATTGCTTGGGCTATTCCACATCCCTGGCAGTATCATATATATTTGAAGTTATTTGTCAAGTTTATTTAGGAACCAGTTGATTTAATTTATGATGGGGGCATTGGAGAGGTGGCTCAGTAGTTAAGAGTATGTGCTGCTATTGCAGAGGACCAGAGTTCAATTCCCAGCTCCCACATTAGGAGGCTCACAACGGCCTGTAACGCTAGCGGCAAGGGATTCAATACTTTCTTCTGGCTTCCAAGGGCAACTGCACACACGTGCACATACTTCCATACAGAGACACATGCATATACATGATTAAACATTTAAAAGTATAAATCTTTAGAAAAATATTTATCATTGGGATTGTGTTGTATATGTATATACCTATTTTGGGAGAGAAATATTTTTCCATATTAAAACTTCCAATCATAAATACAGTATATCTCTTCATTTATTCAGTGAAATATTCACTTAATTTACCCAGTATTTTGTGATTTTTTTCAATGTATAGGTTTTAGATATTCCTTGCTAAATTTATCTCTAAATATTTTGTGCTTTATGTTATAAATTAAAATTTCTAGTTGCTTGCTACTGACACATAGAAAGGAAATTTTTCTGTGTGCATTGACCTTATTTAAACCAGTCATCTTGATAATTAATTGGTTTTTTTTTTTTTTCCTGTGACAGGGTTTTTCTGTATTGCTGTGGAGCCTGTCCTGGAACTAGTTTTGTAGACCAGGCTGGCCTCGAACTCATAGAGTTCCACCTGCCTCTGCCTTCTGAGTTCTGGGATTAAAGGCATGTGCCACCAATGCCAGGCGATAATTAATTTTATTGGTTTAAAAATTTTTTTTAATGTATTTTTATTTTGTGTTTATATTTGTGTGTGTCTATATGCACATGCTTACAGAGTTCCTGGAAGCAGAAAAAGGGGTTGGAACCCCTGAAACTATAATTTCTGACAGTTGTGAGCCTCTAGATGTGAGTGCTGGGAATTGAACTCAGGTCCTCTGGAAGAACAAGTGTACCATGGAGAATTAAGAATCTGGGAAAACAAATAGGCTAATGGATATTTATTCAGGAAGAAATCACTTACAACAGAAACAGATGACTGCTAGCAGTTTCCCGTCCCAAGGATGCCTCCAGATGCTAACTGTCTCCAACCAGGAAGCAAAAGAGAGCCTGCAGGGGTCTGGGACCCCAGGCCTAGTTCCCCCAGGTCACATCCACACCTGTCTCCACCCCCAATGGGCGTGGTCAGTGCAACAGGTGCAGGCATGGTAGCTATCTCACTACACAAGAGCTTTTAGCTGCTGAGCCATCTCTCCAGCCCCTTGAGTAATTTAAAATTTAAATTTATAACACCTTATATATAAATGGCCCCACCGTCACTAAATACAGTTCTCCATCTTTCCCAGGGTTAGAATGAGTCTCCCCGCCCCCCCCCATTATTTCTCTCAGAGACAGCGAGGACAGACACATATCTGGGAAGCGCTCAGTGTATCATTTCTGGTTGCTGCAGCAGCTGCTACAGCATTTATGTATTGCTGTCTTCATGGCACCCTCCCCAAGCTAAGGGATTTTCCTGGGACGTGTGGGTGCTGAGTTTCTCAAAGGAATTTTCTACACCTATTGATGTGACTTTGCCTTATTTTGTAATGAGGTGGGTGACACTGAATTTTCAAATATCAAACCAACCTTGGATTCCTGGAGTAAGTCCCTCTTGGCTAAAATGCAGTCTTCTTTTCATATATTACTGAATTCACTTTGTTAGTAGTTCTTTAAGAATTTTTATATTCTTTGGGTGGTGTTGGTACACACACACTTGGAAAGCAGGGGCAGGCAGGTGAGTTAGAGGCCAGCCTGGTCTACAGAGCTAGTTCCAGAATAGTCAGGACTGTTACACAGCGTCTTGACTGTTACAAAACCCTGTCTTGAAAAACAAAAACAAAAAAAAACAAAAAAAAAGAATTTTTATATTCATATGTATGAAAAATACCAGTGCATTACCTTCCTTGTTATGGTCTGGCTTCTAGTACCAGATTTATACTGGCTTTATAAAATTTATTGGGGATTGTTGCAGGCAACTCTATTTTCTGAAAGAATTTGTATTCATCTGATATTATCTATCAGTGATATTATCTATTATCAGATAGTATTTAGAAGAAAAACTTATCAGTATCATTGTTAAGTCTAGAGTTTTCCTTATGGCAAAGTTTTGAGTAAAAATTCAACTTCTGAAATAAGTTTATACCTATTTTAATTTTTCTATTTTGTCTTGTATCAATTTGTACAAGTTGTGTTATGTGTGCTTTTTAAAGAACTTTGCTCATTTCATCTAAGTTGTCAAATTTACTAAAAAAATAGTGCAGTCTTTCCATTAATACTTGAAGCATTGGAACTGATGCCTCTTGTCACTCTCCCCATCTCTTCTCTCTCTCTCTCTTTCCATTTTTCTTTCTCTCCACAACTCCCTCTCCCCACTTTCTCCACATCTCTCTCATAAATTCTGCCACCAATTTTAAAATTCTTATTAATCGTTTCAAAGACTTTTACTGCTCTCTTACCTTTTTCTTTCATACTTCTTGTCTTTATCATCTCTTTTATTATGATTTAATTTCCTCTTCTTTTTCTTGGGCGCCAAGGCAGAATTAGGTCCTTTATTTAAAAATCTTTTATTTCTCATATGGGCATTTAAAGATTTATTTTTTTATATTTTATGTTTATGGATTTTTTCCTGCTTCCATGTCTTTGTACCATATGCATGCCTGGTGCTGCAGAGGCCAGAAGAGGGCGCCAGATCCCCCGGGAACTGGAGCTATAGATTGTTGTGAGTGCTGGGAACTGAACCCTCATTCTCTGCTAGAACAGCCAGTGTTCTTAACCATTGAGCCATCTATCCAAACTCCCAATATGAGCATTTAAGTCACACAAAATCCATGTGCCTTTGAGCACAGCTTTCACTGCATCTCACAATCTCTTGTATATTGTATATTCATTATCAATTGGCTCAGAATACATTCTCCTTTGGGACTATTTCTTGGTTATACTGGACATTTAGAAGCACAGTCTTCCATTTTGACTTTATGTAGAGCTTTTTAAATGGACATTTCAAGCTATTACCTTTGAGGTGTCTGCATGTCCCATTGTTAGATGACATAGATGGAAACTTTCAATCTTCTGCAGTTTATCGGAACTTACGTTAAGGTCTTTATATACCAATCTCGGTGAAAAGAATATGTGTCCTGTGAGTGTCTGAGACGGTGCTCCATGGCTGTGAATTAGGGGAGGCTGGCTGATGGCATTACTCAGATTTTATACATCCTTCTGGACTCTGTGTGTGATTAGTTGGTAGGAAGGCAGTGTTGACATCTCTGGGTATCGGGACTAGCATGGATTCCCATTCCTTTGATGATCTGTTAAGAGATACACGTGCAGTTTAAACGAGAAACCCTCTGTCCCTATTAGTGATACTGTTTGGGTAGGTTTAGGAGGTGTTGCCTTATTGAAGAATATTGCTGGAGGTGAGCTTTGAGGGTTTAAAGACTGGTACCACTTTGAGTTCATTCTCTGTTTCTTGCTTGAGGTTCAAGATGTGAGCTCTCTGTTTCTTGCTCCTCCTGCCTGCCTTTACTCTGCTGTCATGGACTTTCCCTCTGGAACAGTAAGCCCAAATACTAGAACAGTAAGCCCAAATACTAGAACAGTAAGCCCAGAAACCCCTTCCATAAATTGCCCTGGTCACGGTGGTTTATCATAGCAATAGAAGAGTAATGCAGAGAATCACACCTTTCTGAACTAGCTCTCTTGTCATTATGGAATAGACCCCTCATTTCTGGCAATATCATTTATCCTGAGTCCAGGCTTGCCTGACATTCACAGGGCAGTTGTAAGGTGCAGGTGCTCAGTGTTTAGCACAAGAAAGATCCTAGCATATCTCCCCCCTTTGCCTGTCTGAATCTTTCCATTGAAACTGTATATTTTAGTGGACAGAAAATAACCTAATCTTATATTTTTATCTAGTCTGATAAAATGGCTTCAAGTTTTTAAGGTTGCTCAATAAGGAACCTCTGTCAGCTGCTTAGAGGCCAGCCTTCTAGTTCTGTTACTGGGACTCTGGTTTGGAAAGAGTCCCCAGGTCTCTGGGACATCTTTCCTTGGTGACAGAATCTGCTTGTTACTTGGCTGACCCTGGGTCTGCAGGTGACTATGAGCCAGGCTTGGCTGGTGGAGGTTGGTGAAAGGGCATATCAACCTGTGATAATGCATTTTAGCAATAAGTCATAGTCTGGTCTGATAATTACAGTGCTAATATACCCTCTGTAGTAGTTCCCTGTGGTAGAAACCCAGCCGCTTTGGAGGGGGGCCGTGGCTCCAACGGTGCTTTTTGTGTTGCCAGACTTGGAGAGATCTGGTGACTTTCTGTAGGGAAACTTTCAAGGAGAGACAGAGAAAGCACAAGGAAGCACCTCAAACACAATGAGGACCCATCGCGCACTGCCTTGCATGACAAGTCTGCTCTGCTGCCCTCTCCCTCCCCACTTTCTCTGTCTGGAAAGATGCAGGGAAAGCAGACCCCATCCTCGCTCTGTGACCGTGCCTCCTGGTTAGTCCATCAATCCCCGTAACCTTCAGTAGCCAGTGCTACTGCAGAGTAGACAGACAAATGACCAGCTCAGTCAGGCTGAAGGGGACGGTTTTGTCCCACGATGGAGGTGAGCCTCTGGGAAGCTGGAGTCCTTGCCAGGAGGGAGATTATATTCCGTGAAGTCAGTGCTGAGGACCAGGATGAGGGCAGCAGACCCAGGGATTGGAGGATACTGATCCTCCTCCCCACTGTATCCTAGTTGCTCGTTTTAAGTCCCATAGCCTCTGTTGGCTCCCGTGTACCAGGGGCATACTTCCCTTTCTATTTTGAGACCCGCTTTTTTTTTTTTGTTTCTTTTTTATAAATGGGATATGGATTTTTTCCCCCTCTATAGCCCACACGGGCCTCTAACTCACTACAATCCTCCTGTCTCAGCTTCCCCAAACCCAGTGTTGGAATTACAGGTGTGAGCCACCATAACCCATTGCTTCCACTTAAATAACATGTTATGCTTTTCAAAATTGAAGGCATACAAAACGGAAAAGGTCACAGAACGATGGAGTGATGGGGCTCGGGTTGTGTCGAACTCCGGGACCAGTGCTCAGCCGCAGACTCCCTCCTTTCTAGTTCTGACCTCTGTCACACAGAGGAGAAACCTGCTGTTTAAAAAATGGAACGGATTTGTCTGGGGTCACAAAACTAGTGAGCGACTCACTTGCTCAGAGCTCAGTTTATCTGACGACAGAGCCCTGTGCTCTCAGCGCGACTCTGCCTCAGCTGGCTTCCCACCCTCTGGCTGCCACCGTTCCTGCACCTTTGACTCCAAACAGAGGCCTCTCCGTCACCAAATAATGTGATCAAATCAAACCTTCTTTCCATACAATTAGAAAACATAACAGGTTACAGCATTTAAAAAAAAAAAAAAAAAGCAAAAACCTCCAAAGCTTCTCAAAGCTAATTAATTTCTATTACTAGTGAGAGAGGACCCACTTAACATGTCTTTTCTTATTCAAATTACCATTGACGGCACCTGCTTTTTTATTCTTGGGAAATCCTGCTACAATGCGGGTAAATTATGTAAGACTGTAGAATTTATGAAGATAAGGCAATTAGCATCACAAAACCAAGTCCGGGTTACAATTTCTGGGGAATAGAAAGAAGTATGGTGCTCCCTTAAATGGCCCAGGGAAGTCTCACAGACTGAGTTAATCCTGAGGTAGTCAGGAAAATTGAAGGCTAAATGGTACCATGATGGTGGGGAATGAATAGCCTGGGTCTTTGGTGATGGGGGCTGTCTGGGAGAAGGCAGGGGCCTGGGTGTCTCCTGCTTCCCCTAGAGAGAAGAGGTGGGCACAGGATTTGAGTGGTGGGTAGGCAGGAAAAGGAAGAGGAAGTTTTAGAGATTCCTGGTGTTTGGGGTTAAGCAGAGTCCTGGTCGGGGCCACCATCCGGTATGGATTTCTGAAGTTTTCACTGTGGCTTGGAGTGTCCCCAGACTCAGCACAGCTGTCGCTCAGCAGGTGCACACTTCTAGTGCTTCCAAAATGCTTCAGATCCACCTGCACTGGAGGACTCTTCAAAACACCAGGAGTGAGACCTGGAGGTCCCAGCTCGCGGTCTCAGCACTCAGGAGGGGCTGGAGCTCAGCTTCATTTGTAATGAATTTGATCTAGTCTGGGCTACAAGAGATCCTATCTTGATAAACCAAAATAAATAAGCAAACAAACAAATGACACCCTTGAACCACTAGGAACACTTGATTGCATAGACAGGGATGGGGTAGGTATGAGGTGTGCTTCTGAGACTGGGTGCCACATTTATGGTGAGGGGTATATCTATGTGTATTTATGGATCTGTGGTTTTTATTTATGTCGAGAGAGTTTTAGGCCACCTCAGCTGAATTGGAATCCAACATATTGCTGGGGATCAGGAAGAGACAGGAGCCTTTTGCACTTCCAGATGCCTAGTACCCACCTCTGCTGGGCCCACCCAGAATGGATGGGTTCTAGGATCAGGAATAAAGTGATGGGATCTGCCTTCTAGGCCCCTGGCTTGACTATCCACTGCTTGCCATTCAGCTAGTCCTTACCTGTGTGAGTTTCCTGAGCAACCATTCCTGTCCCGTGTGTGTGTGTGTGTGTGTGTGTGTGTGTGTGTGTGTGTGTGTGTGTGTATGAGAAGATGGCACTCTCCCTGGAAAGATGATTGCCATTTGGGAAGTGTGGCAAGCAAGGGTTAGGCTGGAAGCCAGCCCTTATTGCTTTCTTGTGTCCTTGTAAAAAGTACATACAACATGAGCAGCCATACACATCTTATCAAGCCCTTTAATCCAGAAGATGGGCCATTGGTTTTCACTCCTCCCTCCCTCCCTTCCTCCTCTTCTCCTCTCCTCTTACCTTCCTTTCTCATCTCTTCCTTTCCCCTCCCCCTCCCCCTCGTTTTCTCCCTTCCTCTCTTCCTCTCTTCCTTCTCCCTTCTTCTCTTCCTCCTTCCTTTTCTTCCTCCCTACTTACCTTCTTTTCCCTTCTCTTTTGGTAAGAACCCAAGAACATTCTAGGTAGGCCTATCCAGTAGAAAAGCCAGGACACTGTTAGGTAAAACAACTGTCATCATGGCAAGGTAGAACTTTCTTCTCCAGTTGACTTCAGGGCCAGCCAGACCCTCTGCTAGGAAGGTTGAACAAGAATCTGGGTGCACCCAGGAAAGAAGCCTGGGAGACACAAGATATAGTAACATGTTTGAGGATGAGTTGTGGGTCAGAGAAGGCCAGAGGAGCAAAAAGGGAATAGTGTGGGGGAAATGGGTTGTGAGTGACTAGGGCCAGGCTGTACGGGTCCATGTGGGCTGCTGTGTAGACCTTTTCTACTCTGAGTGATGGGCGGTGAGAAATGGGATAATCTGAGGACTCTGGCTGCTGTGTGGGGAAGGACATTATGAGTGACAAGAGAACAGGAGTCAGTGACTCCTGAAATGGTCTTTTTCCAGATGAGAGTTGTTGATGGTGTGCGTCTAGATTAGTGGTTCTCAACCTGGGGGTCATGACCCCTTTGGCAAACCTCTATCTCCAAAATTATTTTTATTATGATTCATAACGGTATCCAAATTACAGTTATGGAGTAGCAACAAAAATAATTTTATGGTTGGGGTCATCACAACCATAGTGAGGGGCTGTACTAAAAGGGTGCAGCATTAGGAAGGTTGAGGACCTCTGCTCTAGGTGGAATCCTTTCCGATGGTGAGAATAAGTGCACCTCTCATGGGATGGGATGACACACTGCATGTACAGTCTGAGAAAAGAGTCAGGATGCATCAAGGCTTTTTCTTATGAAGTGGAGTACAGCGGAGAAGAGGGAGTGTCTAGATAGATGTCATCTGAGATCTTGATGGCACAGGCATACTCCATCTCTTTTCTGTGGTTTTATTCAAGATATGAATCGCTTCCTCTGCCTCCTTCCCACAAGGTGTGCACAGGGCTCAAATGGACTGTCATCCTCTTCCTCACAACTCTTGTTCCTGGCTTCCTTCTCCAGTGCCATCTTCACTTTTTCTGCTAAAGTGCTGTGTTGTGACTGAATGCAAGAACATCCACCCATCCACCCTTGATTGGTTCATCTATCCACTCACCCATGAGTACATCTCTCCACCCACTGGTCCATCTATCACCCACCCACCCATGAGTACATCTCTCCACCCACTGGTCCATCTATCACCCACCCACCCATGAGTACATCTCTCCACCCACTGGTCCATTCTCCGCCCACTTAACCATGAGTACATCTCTCCAGCCAGTGGTCCATCTATCCACCCTTCCCTCCCCCTACACACACCCATACACCTTTCCTTTTACCCATCCTTCCACTCACTTACAATTAAATGTTTACTGAGGACCTGCAATGTGAAGATGCTGGTCCAGAAGAGATTCTGAAGTGACCAAGACAGCCCCAGGCACCACTGTCTGAGAACTTAGGCCTCCTCTAGGCATTTGTGTCAAGAAGACACCACTTTTCCTACCTGGGTTTCCCACCTACACTTCAGATTCCCTGCCATTTCTTTGTAATTTAGCACTTCTAATCATGTTGGGGGGACCTGGGAGATCCTTGGGATTTTTATCCCTTACCTCCAGCCATTTCTTTAGTAACTAGATGCTTAGTTACTGTAACAGCTAGAAGTATTAGAAGCCTCAGAGATGTCTCTCAGACAGAAAGATTTTTTTTCAAACCTATTTTAAAACCACACACCATAGGTTTCTCTAGGGGGCTGGGAGGGATAGTGAAGAATTCAGGTATTCAGTGGTGCTGTCTTAGAACCCCAGGCAGCATGGCCCAAGCTGAGTGGGTAGGTAAAGACGCCAGGACTTAGAACTTGGCCCATCCTTTGGAGAAGGGCCAGCACCTAGCTTCAGGCTTTGGTAAGAAGCTGAATCAGGTAACCAGTCAGAGTAGAGGCAGGAAAGGATTACACACAGGTAAGCATAGGGAGAACCAGTACAACCTGAGTGGGATCCCAGGGACACTGAGCACCTCTGAGGACAAGGTCCTCAGATGAGGCTTGCACAGCTTGGATGTGCGCAGGCAGTGACGTGAACAGTCTCATCCGGCCTTGAAACGTCAAAGACCCTTTGAGCCATCGACTCATAACTCCACACAGTAAGGCGCAATTGTCCTTCATTTTATAGACACCAAAGCTGGTGCTTAGAGATGCTGCACCTGGGCCTCCTGGAGCCAGTGAAGAGCAGCAAGGATTTCTGGGTCTTCAGTTGAATCCCCAAAGCCGCTGCTTCAGCCACACTAAAGCTTTTAGGCAACACTGCCCTGCCTTGGATTCTAGAAGGCCTTGGACTTTTGAGAAGTGGAAACACCCATGTATTTCAAGTTCTAAAAAGTGCCAGGCTCCAAGGTAGTGACACTAGCAGAGTGTCTCACCGAATCCTCCCCGAAAGGCTAGACCTGTGACCCTCTCTTGATTTACAGAAGA
Source organism: Cricetiscus sungorus (assembly GCA_030556225.1). NCBI lineage: Eukaryota > Metazoa > Chordata > Mammalia > Rodentia > Cricetidae > Cricetiscus > Cricetiscus sungorus. Next base: position 119,036,162 of record JANBXA010000734.1, on the reverse strand, counting down.
ATCAGGCTTCGAGAAGGAACTTTTCAGAACTGCATCCACCCACCTCCTGGGATCCACAGACAAGGATTGGAATCTGTCATACCACTTGAGGTGACAGTACATTTGAGATGGAGTACTGGTCTCTGATGAATCAGGCTGTGAATATGTATTTCTGAGGGCTAAGATGGGATAAAATGCTTCAACCATGTGAGGCACCTAAGGATTTTGGAAGAGAAGCTGTCAGTCTCTATGTGTACCCGCTCTACTCCTAGAAATTCTGGGCAACTCAAACCATGGACGCACAGGAGAGAGAGGAAAAAAATTCTTACTCAAGGGACTGTGTATGACTGAAGATGCCATGGGGCAGAACGTCATGGGAAAGGGGTGGGTGGAATGTAGGACAGCCTGACCTGGCAAGTGGAGGCACCAGATACCCAGTTCAAGTTCAGTCTTATTGTGATGTCAGATAAGCAACACATGGTTCTTGCATGTGCCCTGTCCAGCACACCTACAGTTTATCTGGCAAAAAGCCGTGAACTGAAGGCCAGACTGGGCCCTGTCCCAGCTTCTCCTGGAGCCAGAAGCTTGGCGTTGGGTCAGTATGGAAGGAAGGAGAGACAGGAGCAGGGCAGGGCAGAGCTGGACTTGCAGGTACCACCCCTTCAAGCTTCTGCACTGGGCCAAAAGACTTCATAAAAGAAGAATGGGCTAGCAATTACCATCAGCTAGAAAAACTGCACACACCTTTCCAGCATGGCCTGGGTTCTAAATCCTTAAAAGACAATACAAATTGTACCTCTAAACAGGACTCAGCTATGGGCCCACTTCTTCTTCTTCCAATGAATGAGTGGTCAGCATCATCCCTGGGGGTCTGGACTTCAGAGTAAAGAGGAGGAGGTGAAGTTGGCATTGCGGGCTGTAAGAGGGCCTCTTGCTAGAGTCTTGGCTGGTGGACTCAGGTTTATAGCTGGCAGCACTCATCACTTGTATCCCCTTTCTCTCTAAACAGGAATTGAGCAATCCTATTCATGCACCCTCTTGGGGTACAGGAAGGGTTGTTTTCTCTTCTGGTTAAAGAATTAAAAGGTAGGAAATGTCTGAAAGCCACACACAGCCAACATTTATTCAAAGAGGACAATTGTAGTAGAGTGTAAATGCCCAAAGGCCAGGCAGGCTCTAAATCTTAGCGGCTGCCTACAGGAGGAGACTGGAGGAGAGGAGGGGTCAACATCCAGGCACGCCTTGGCCCTACCTCTTGGGAAAGTGGCACAGTGTGTGTCACCCCTCTGCACATGGCAAGCAGTACCCTGGCTCTACGAAGCCACAGGAGGTCCCTTTAAGAGATGGGCTCTGCCTACTCCTGTTCCTTCTGCCCTTTCTCTGACTCCTGCTCTCTCTGCCCTTTCTCTGAGGAGGCAGACGTCTGTCTGTGTCTGTCTGTCTGTCTTTTCTCTCTCTCCTTTTCCCCACTCCCTTTCCTTTCCCCAGTAAACTATCCCTCACCTACTATGGGATCTGCCATGGACCCATGCGCTGGATATCATAACAAGGGAAAAAGCTGGGCCCTTTAAGTGGCATGGAGGTCAGCCATGCTCAGCAGACATCAGCTATACTGTGATAAAGGAGCTTTAGAGGAGCCCAAAGTAGCAGAAAAACCAGATGTAGGTTCTGGCCTGCTTCAGAAAGAAAGAGACAAAAGAGAAGATAAAAGAAATGGGTCCCTCTTTCTGGACAAAGCTTGACAAACCTCTCAGCTCCTAGGGAATATGCTAGAGGGTGAAAATTCTGAGAAGGAAAAATATATTGTCTTATTAAAGGGATAATTATCTTACCTATCTCTTTAGCATGGCTTATGGTGAGCCCACCTTCCTGAGGTGGAAGGGGTCCTCCCTCGGCCAGGTATCTGAGCAACCCAAATGGATGCATTTGTTTATATTTGGGTGGCATGGAATGTGAGGTCTCCACCCAGACCCTGGGATTTCATTCTCTTGATCAAAAGGAGCTAGTTCTTCCTTAATGGGCTTTTACTGTTGCTTTTATTACTTCAAAGGACTGCTCTGACTGCCTGAACAGAGAATATGTGAGGTCAGCCTCCCTGATGGAGAGACCCCCAACTCCTTCATTACCCCTGCCTCCAATGCTGCCTTCACCGTCAGAACTTCTAGAAACAGCCCCACATCCAAGCCAGGAAGATGTGAAAAGCCCAAGGCTGGGGAGATGGTACAGCTTCTCAAGCAGTTGTCACACAGACACAGGGGCCTGGATTTGGTTCCCCAGAGTCCAGATAAAAAAGCCTGGTGTGGTGTCACATGCCTATGATGCCAGCTCAGAAGAGGTAGGGAATGGTGCCACTTAAGTCAGCATGAAGCGGTCTTGAGAATACGAAGACCTCATCCCTGCCTCACCTGCTACCCCTTTCTAACTCCTCGCCTTTTTATAATAAACAAAAGGGAGGAATGTTAATATTCAGTCATCTGTACTGGCCTGCTCTTGGGGTTCTGACAGAATACACCTTCAGCTGCAGCTCTAAAAGTACCCCTTGTGCACATTCACTAAATTCCCTTTTAAAAGGTCCCTGTCTACCACCCATCTCTCTCTCTCTCTCTCTCTCTCTCTCTCTCTCTCTCTCTCTCTCTCTCTCTCTCTCTCTCTCTCTCATTTCTCTCCCTGTGTCTGTTTCTCTCCTGTCTGCCCCCCCTCTTCTCTGCCTCTTTTTTCTTTTCTGCCAACCCTGTCCCCAGAGGCTGGTCTCCCCTCTCCCCTTTCCCCTTTTCCTTTTCCCCAATAAAAAACCCTCCATCCAAGCCCTGTCACATGGTGTCTTTTTCTCTGAGTGCTGCTTTTTAAAATTATAACACTCAGCCTGAGTGCCTTTGTCCCTTTAACTCCAGGGCTCCATACAGGAGCAAATACATTGATCTGTGGGCCTTATGTTGGAGCTGCTCCAACTTTCCCCTGTTTCCAGCCTGTTTCCAGGATGCCTCCCTGGTCCTCCCCCCACCAACCTCAGCCTGTTGGGGTCTGTCCTCTCCCCTCGGAAAGGGACGAAAGGCCGCTACGACTTTGCTGTCTTGCACCCAGGGATGCTGACTACAGTCACTGGTTGTGTCATTGTTATCCTGATGAAAACCCTGGGTGGCCAGAGGGCAAAGGAGAGGACCTGGGTGTTTCCCTTGGGAATGGTAAATTCAGCTAAGGACCTTAAGGCATTCTGACTCTGACAAGACTATAAATTATAAAACAGCCAAAGAAATTCACAGACGAACTTTCGGCCCCGGAAGGGAGTCTAGGAGCTGGTCTGAGTCCTCCTCAGCTCCCAGGAAGTCAGGTGGTTTTGCTTCCATCTCTCTGGTTGAAGAACAAAGTGGGAGAAGTTTCCAAGATGAACGGTTCCCAGGGATCATAGCCCTCATGGCTGACATCACAGAATTGCTGTAACACTTGAGGCAGTGAGTGCAAGGCTGGGCCATGGTGATGAGAGTTCCTGTGCTTTTCAGAGCTGGAAACCAAGGCTTAGTTTCTCAGGACCACTCTGTGAGTGACTGCCTGCCCTGGCTTCCACCAAGGCCACTGCCTGGGATCCCTTAATGGCTTTGGATCTATTTATTTATTTATTTATTTATTTATTTATTTATTTATTTATTTATTTATTTTTTGATGCATTACTGCTGGCCTGACCCTGTTTTCAGCAATGACCTTTCACTGGGAAGAAGACTGCCCCCAAGAGCAGCAGGCCCAAGGGTCACTACAATTAAGACTCTGCAGAAAATGATCAAGTGCTTGATGAATGTCAGGGCATGTCACTGACAGGTCACATGCTTGGCGACTCAGTAAAGTGAGTGGCCATCCCCACTTTACAAGTGGAGTTTAGAGATGTGGGGGACCTTCCTTCCCCAAAGACCCCAGGATCCAGAACCAATTAGTATTTTCCCTCATGCCCACAAGAGTGTTTGGAATTCCAGATAGAAAACCCAGCGTGATCCTGAGAAATAGTTATCTCAATATTAAAGAGAAAGAGATTTCGCTCATGGAGTAACATCTGAAGCTATGTCATAGCCCACCAGCCCCCAGAGCACTGGGCCCTGCCCATCTTTCTGAAGACATCTCCCATGGCCCTCTTCCCTCATTTAAGACACTTTGGGACTACCACATTTTTTCCTTTAAGTAGTTGGAACCTGTTGTCTCTTCTCCCTGCCTTCATTAGTGAGCTCTAGGGTCAGTGAGAGCTTATTTCAGAAAAATAAGGTAGAAAGTGATAGAGATGATAGATAGATAGATAGATAGATAGATAATAGATAGATAGATAGATAGATAGATAGATAGATAGATAGATAGATAGAGGTAGAAAGTGATAGAGGCATTGACCTCCCACCTCTAAATACACATACAGCTGTGGCCTTCTCTTCAATTAGTTGTCAACTCACAGGTCACCTTCTGAAAGGGCCTTTGGCCATCCTGACTGCATGGGTGTGCCCAACCCCAACCATCACCCAGCCCACTGCCCAAGCAACCATAATCATCTTACCGATTCTCATTGTACATACGTGCCTCTCTTACTAGACTGTGGGTCCCTTGTTTGCTTCGATGGCTGCTTTATTTATGTGCTTAGGACAGTACAGAACACATGCTAAGAGCCGGGCAGGCTTGCAGGGTGTGTCTCTGTCTTTTAAAAGGGAATGGATGAGACTCTAGAGCTTGGGATGCTGTTTCCCTATTCTCTGTGCTGGCCATGGATGTCCTCAGAAGTCCTGGAATTTTTGTCTTTCTTGACAAAACTCACTGACGACAGTCCTGCCTCCTAAGCAGGTGTCACTTTAAACAAGTGATTTAACCCAAGCGGCGATGAGAAGGCTTAGGGCTGCCAGCATTGCCCACTGTGCCTTCTTTCTTCCAGTGGCCCAGAGGAAAAGCCAGTCTGTACATAGGTGTGGGGCCCTCAGAAGGGTCCATGGGCTTTGTGCAATAATGTAAAAGGAAAACTTTCAAATACCACAATTTGCAAATGAAGACCTTTAAAATAATGGGACGGTGGTTCTGGAATGGGATGATTAGGATAATGCGATGTTTAAGTGGGCGCTTTTCCTCTCAAGGACCTACCTGAATTCTGCTGAGCTCATCCCACCCGAGACCTCAGAGAGATCAGTTATGACTTTTATTAAAGTCAAACCAATACCTGTATTCGCAGCCGCCTGGAGGAAATTTCTTTCTGTAACTCTGATTGAAGTTTAATGGGAACTACACAAAGAAAATTTACTTAACCTCCTCACCCATTTCTTCCACAGTGGAAGCCTGTTCGTCACGTGCTCGGCTCCCAGGAGACACTATCAAAGATAGCACTTCTCAATTTCATAATATTTCTCAGAGTGAAAGAGGGAAGACAGCTGCAGACCCAAGCACTTCAGACTCAGGCAGAGTTGATGTCTGATTTCACTTACGGGAACAATACACTGGCTTTTCTCAAGGGTGTGCACATTAGTACCGCACAGATTACAAAATAAAAAGCGTATGGACAGCTAAGAAATGATCTCAGGTGGGTGTGAGTGGCCTCAGATACAGAGCTCTAGCTAAACTGATCCTTGTTCTATTGTTAGTCAATATCAGCTCCCTGAACGCATTGGAAGACAAGTGCCTGCTCTTACACGGTAACGAAAGCCTGGGAAGGTTTCCTCTCCTCCAGAGAGGCCAGGCAGCACGGTACCAATGGTTGCCATGTGTAGTATTTTATAGATGGAAATACTTAGAAAACACCCACATTTTAATTGGGAACTTTGCCCATACACAAAGTATATAAGGACTGGGGAGCTGGCTCAGTTGGTAAAGGGCTTGACTTGCAAGCATGAGGACCCAAGTTTGATCCCCAGAAACTATGTGTAAAATAAGGGGAGCGAAGTGCTTATAATCACAGCACTGGCAGAGACAGGCAGATCCTTGGGGCTCACTAGGACAGTGTATGTCAGTTATCCACAAATACCATTAATAATAAAGTAGTATGTAATAATAGTAATAATAATAAATCTGCTTTCCTCAGCAGGGCAGTGTTGGTGTATGCCTTTAGTCTCAGCACTTGGGAGTCAGAGACATGTAGATCTCTCTGTGTTCGAGGCCAGCCTGGTCTATCAGACTACACAGAGAAACCCTGTCTTGAAACCAAACAAACAAACAAACAAACAAACAAGCAAATCTTCTTTCCTCCTTTCCTCCTTTCCATCAAAATCTGAGTTTAGCCTGAGAGATGATCTAGAGCAGTGGTTCTCAACCTTCCTAACGCTGGGACCCTTTGATGGAGGTCCTCATGTTGTGGTGACCCCCAGCCATAAAACTGTTCTTGTTGCTACTCCATAGCTGCAATTTTTCTCCTGCTATACATTGTCATGTAAATATATGATACGCAGGATATTTAATATGAAACTGGGTGAAAAAAAGGTGATTAGACACACTTGAGGGGGTCAAAACTCACAGGTTGAGAACCATTAATCTAGATGCTAGAAAATAAATCTTAAAAAAAATAGCAGTGAGTCTCTACGACAATGGACTTGGTAACAATGAACTACATTGTCTGACAATACATAATTAAGTAGAGTATGGTCAATAAAACAAACTGGAGTTATGTATCAAGTTGGAAGACCCGAGGCAGTGGTAACCAAGAATGACATGGTGGAAGGGTTTGGGGTGCTGGCAATGCCTATGCCTTGACTTAGGTACTAATCTTTCACGGAAATTGTACTTCTGGGTTTTTATATGCTGTGTGTGAGAGTGTTCGTGGGCATGTGCCTATGTGTGTTGAGCATCCCCCAGAGCTGCCACCTCCTGTGGTTGGACAGTCACTCCACACAGACTCCTTTTCTTGCTGTCTGGGGCTGATCTTGCACCTTCTGGACAGACACAGAGCTGTGACAGCATCCCTGGAGGGAGGCCCAGATCTTAGGTGAGGTTGTTGCTAATTACCTTTCACTAGAAAACGGAGATGAGTGGAGGCCAAAGTAAGAAAAAAAGAAGAGTGGGACCAGTTAAACAAAGAATAGCAAGTGCAAAGAAAAATGAGTGACACGGAGAAGTAGTTCTTTGAAACTGATAAAGTTGAGGGGGGGAGGGAGAGGGAGAGAGAAAGAAGGAGAGAGAGGGGGAGGGAGGGGGAGAGAAGAAGAAGAAGAAGAAGAAGAAGAAGAAGAAGAAGAAGAAGAAGAAGAAGAAGAAGAAGAAGAAGAAGAAGAAGAAGAAGAAGAAGAAGAAGAAGAAGAAGAAGAAGAAGAAGAAGAAGAAGAAGAAGAAGAAGAAGAAGAAGAAGAAGAAGAAGAAGAAGAGGAGGAGGAGAAGAGCTTGCCACATGAGAAACCTCTACCCAACTGAGCGTCTATCATTAAGAAGAGACTAAGAGATGGAAACAACCTGAGCTCTCACACGTGGGATTGCAGAGTTGACAATTTCCTGAAAGGGAACGCACACTATTCAACCTGGCCACTGTGCTTAGGAGGACTCAACATGTGTCCCCAAAGATTTGTTCATACACACATACAGTGTCTTTATTTGTAATGTCCCCAGATGAGGGACTAATGCTCATCACCAGGTAAAAGAGTGAGCACGCTCTTCTGTTCATAGAGAAGAATTCTACCCAGCAGTTAAAAGGATGCTAGAATATAAGAGAATCTCACGATATTTTTGCTGATTGAAGGAATCTAAACAACAAAAAGTACATGTGATATTTAATTCATTTACTTAAAATTCTCAATATGGTGATAGTGGCAGTAACTCCGTCAGTGAGTGATTGTTTGGGGAGCAGAAGTGGGAGAGAGCAAGACCATCTTGGATGGTTGTCTCAGTATTTTAAGAAATTGTAGAAAAAAAACTTTCAAGGGAAATGTAAAATAGGCTTGCTTTCACAGTACCTAATATCAATCTCTGTGAAAACCAAAAGCACCTCCTAGAACAAAATTCAATGCTGCTCAGATAAAGATAGCAGAAATATGTGTGATACATTTTTTAAAAAGATGCTAGACAAATGAAGAGATAAAAAATGTAAGCTGGGCAGTGATGGTGCACACCTCTAATCCCAGCTCTTGGGAGGAAGAGGAAGGCAGATCTCTGTGAGCTTGAGGCCAGCCTGGTCTACAGAGTGAGTTCCAGAACAGCTGGGGCTACACAGAGAACCCTGTCTTGAAAAAACACACACATGCAAAAACCACACACACAAAAGCAACCCTGCGAAGAGAGAAGTTAATTGATAAAAATAAAGTGACAAGCTGGTGAGATGGCTCAGTGGGTAAGGACATCTGATACAGGATGCAATGGTGTGCATCTGTAATTCCAGCACTCCTGTGGTGAGATGGGAGAGATGAGGGAAACAGCCAGCTAGCCTGGGATAAACAGTGAAAGCACTCCAGGTCCCTATGAGCCTTCAAGCTTAAGATGTTTGTTATACAGTATCCTGGCTGTACCAAGACAAGAACACTAAGATAACTGTGCTAAGTATAACAAAGCGGGTGTATTTAATGTGTGAAGGGATGAAAGAACAAAAATATCATCAGAAAATGTCGTGGTAGATGGGGAAAAGAAGAAGATACGATCAATGAACCAGAAGACAGAGCCGTAGAAGTGAAGCTGCAGATAGAGTTTGGAAGGGAGGGCTGGAAACTGTTCAGGGGCCAGAATGATCTGTGAGATGGCCTCAGGTGTGAGTACCAAGGAACATGGGAGCTCCTAACAGAAAAAGCAAGAGAACTGGTCAGGAACACATGTTAAATACCTGGTGAAGTGTTATTGTGTTTGTGTGTTGGTGTGGTGTGAATGTGTGCCCTTGGGTGTGTGTGGGTTGAGTATTATGGGACTCAGTCGATCCCCACCTTTTCTTCTTCTTCTTCTTCTTCTTCTTCTTCTTCTTCTTCTTCTTCTTCTTCTTCTTCTTCTTCTTCTTCTTCTTCTTCTTCTTCTTCTTCTTCTTCTTCTCTTCTTCTTCTCCTCCTCCTCCTCCTTCTCCTCCTCGTCCTTCTCCTGCTCCTCCTCCTCCTCCTCCTCCTCCTCCTCCTCCTCCTCCTCCTCCTCCTCCTCCTCCTCCTCCTCCTCCTCCTCCTCCTCTCTTCTTCTTCTTCTTCTTCTTCTTCTTCTTCTTCTTCTTCTTCTTCTTCTTCTTCTTCTTCTTCTTCTTCTTCTTCTTCTTCTTCTGTAAAGTCTCCTTGAGCCTGGCCATCACCAGCTGGCTTAGCTTGTCTGGTGTCTGCCTGGTGTCTCCAGGAGTCTGCCTGTCTCTGCCTCCATTGCCCTCCTGCAGTAAGGGAGTAAGGGTGCAGATGCGTTGCTTTATGTGGAACTCTAAACTGGGGTCCTGAGGCTTGCATGGCAAATACTTTACTAACTGAGCCATGTTCCAGTGCTAACATTTGATTAAACAACAAGTAAACAACAAAACAAGACAAATAAGGCCACAACCTCGAAAATGCAAACCAGGCCACAGATCCACAAAGTTGAACACACAGCCAACATTTAGATAAATCTAAAGACATGCATATAAAGGCTCGTTAGAGTTAAACTCCTGAAAAATACAAGTGTACAGAATATATGAAAAGCAGCCAGAGATAGTGTTCATCATAACATAAACAATTGCAGCCTGATGACACCATCTTCAAAATGCTAAAGGAAGAGATTGCAAAGATGGTTCAGACGTTAAGAACATTTGTTGAATTGAAACCCAAGGTCATTTCTTATTGCCCATATCTAGAAACTCATACTTGCCTATAACTCCAGTTTCCAGGGCATCTGACTCTGCCTTCTGGCCTCCATGAGCACTGCACAAATGTGGTGCACATTATATGCAACAGGGCACACATATTCACACACAAAACTATCGAAAGAAAACCCTGCCCACCTAAAAATCTATACAAAATAGAAACACCATATGAAAATCATGAGGAAGCAAGATATTTTCAGACACACAAAAGACAAGGCAGTATATCTAAAGGTAAGATACGCTGGAGCACACAGCAGCACACAGACTAAAACCTGAGCATGGCCCAGAAGACATGCATAGGCCTTGTCCAAGGATAACACTAATGTTCACAAAATGTCTTAAATTTTAGGCCAGGAGAAGGGGGGATGATATGTTCAAAGTCCTGAAAAAAAAAAAAACCGGCCACCAGTAGTGGATGTCATGCCCAGAAAAGCAATGCGTCAGAAAGGAAGGGGAGATGAGGACTTTACCATATAGACATAAGCTAGGAGAGCTCTCCACTGCCAAGCCTGCCTCGTAAGAAATGCAAAGGGAGTTCTTCAAGCTGAATTAAAAGGAGCCAACTCCTAGCATGAAAACATACAAAAGTAGAAAACTCTTGCAAGTGTAAGCATGCACCCCACCTAGAATACACTAGTTCTTATACCACATACACCTTTAGGATAATGAATAAAAGGCAAAACCCATTAAAATAGTGATATCTGTGATAAGTGGTTAAGGGCTACACAATATGGAAAGGTATAAACAGTAACATCACAAACAGAACATGTTGAAGACTGAAATTATAGATCCTTGTGCAATCACAGTAGTAGAAGTCACTCTAAAATGACAAATTGTTTATATAAGCCTCATGGTGACCACCCATCAGAAAACCTATAGAAGGTGCACAAGAGATAAAAAAATAAGAAACCAAAGCACAGCAGCTCAAATGTGAGAAAGAAAAGAAAAGAAAAAAATACCTATGAAACAATCAGAAAACAACAAAATAACACCCAGTCCTTTCTAACCAATATTACTTTAAACATAAATGGATTAAATCCTCCAATCAACATGTACATAGAAACTGAATAGTTTCTCACCATATGTTACTGTATCAGTCAGCTTCCCATTGCTACAGCAAATAGTTATTAAGAGGAAAAGTCTGCATGGCTCATGGTTTGCCACGAGGAGGAGGGGTGGGGGTGGAGGGCGTTAGTCTATCATCATTTGGCTCCATTGCCATTGTCTCTGTGATGAAGCATAGCCCCATGGTGGAAGAACTAGTTGAAACCTGTTTAATCTTTTGATGACTGAGAAGCAAAGAGCAAGGAAAGGCCAGGGCCCTACCATCTCCCGCAGGAACTGTGGTAGTTTGAATGTAGTCGGCTCCTGTAAACTCATTGGGAGTGGCACTATTAGAAGGTGTGGTTTTGTGGAAGTAGGTGTGACTTAGTTGAAGGAAGCGTGTCACCATGGAGGCGGGCTTTGAAGTCTCATACATGCTCAAGCACACCCAGTGTCTCAGACCACTTCTGGTTGCCTGTGGGTCAAGATGTCGAACTCTCAGCTCCCTCTCCAGCACCATGTCTGCCTGCACACCGCCATGTCCCACCATCATGACAATGGACTGAACCTCTGAAAATTTAAGCCACCCCAATGAAATGTTTTTCCTTTCTAAAAGTTCTGTGGTCATGGTGTCTCTTCACAGTGATAAAAACTCTAACTAAGACAAGGACATTCCCAGTGACTTAACTGCCTTCCTCCTGACCTTGCCTCCTGTGAGTTCTACCATCTACCAACAGTGCTAAGCTAAGGACCAAACTTTAACATGTGGACCTTTGGGAGAAAACCCATATCCAAACAGGCATAGATTGAAAGTGAAGAAATGGAAACCCAAAGAGAGCTGGCATAACTCTTTAATTAAATTTCTTCTAAGACAATGTCACAGATGTTCTCAAGACATGCTGTTGGCTCTCATCCCCGCCTCCCTACCACCCCTTTCCACCCTACCTCCTCTTCACAGTTCTCTCTCTCTCTCTCTCTCTCTCTCTCTCTCTCTCTCTCTCTCTCTCTCTCTCAGCTTGTTTATGACTCACTGAGTAACTGGGGCCATGTGTGTGGCCATGGGCGGGCTGAGAGCTATGCACTGGAGCATGGTGGGCTCACATGGAACAGTGGGTATACAGCTAAAGACGGTGGGGGTGTGAGACTGTCAATGTTTTGCCATTTTGGAAATAGAGTTTGAGGATTTCGTGTGAAGTTAAACACATACATTCTCCATGATCTGGCAATTCTACTGTGCATTTAACCATATGTTCACAATTGTGTCTTCATTTAAACACATGCCTCGTCTGTAAGAGAATATTCAAAGTGGCTTTATTCATAATAGTCCCAAACTGGAAGCAACCCAGTGGTCCATGGATAAGGGAGTGGATAAACAGATTGTAATATGTTAATAAAATTGACTACCCAGCAGTGGATAGAGAAAATTACAGTCATGTCTGACAATGTGGGTAAATGTGGAAATGTCATGTGGTGTGAAAGGAGTTTGTCAAAAACACAGCATGTGCTCCACAACCATGCTCATAAGATGGCCTAGAATAGGCTTAGCCATGGTGATAGAAACCAGAATGGTGGTCCCTTCCAGGGATGGGGAAAGAAAACAAACGGCATGTATGTAAGAGTGACTGTGATACGTTGTCTCAAGCATAATGGGTACCCAGCCAAGAGCCAGAGATGGACAGGCAGGCACCAGCTCCAGGGCATCTGGTAGCTGCCAAGGTAAAAGGCTGGAAGTGAGAGAGGCCAGCGATGAAACTAGGTGTGAAGCTGATGGCCCGGGGGTTTTCAATAGTGAACTATTAAAGTCAGCCATGTTCAAAGACTGAAGAACCTGGACTCTATTGGCCACAGGTGACAATAGCAGCAAAATGGAGAAAGGGATCATATGCCTGGAAGCTAGCTTTCCTTCCTTCCTTCCTTCCTTCCTTCCTTCCTTCCTTCCTTCCTTCCTTTCTTTCTTATTTTTAGATTTCCTTAATTAAAAAAATATGTAAGTGCATGTGAGTGTGTGTGTGTGTGTGTGTGTGTGTGTGTGTGTGAGAGAGAGAGAGAGAGAGAGAGAGAGAGAGAGAGAGAGAGAGAGAGAGAGAGAGAGAGAGAGAGAGAGAGGAGGGGGAGGAGGCGAGAAAGCACACAGGTACCCATGGAGTCCAGAAGAAGGTGTTGGATCCTACAGAACTGGAGTTACAGGCAGCTGTGAGCTGCCTGACACGGGTGCTGGGATGCAAACTCGAGTCCTCTGTAAGAGTAGCAAGTGCTCATATCTGCTGGACCGTCTCTCCAGCACTTTCCACTCACGCCCTCAGCCTATTTCCTGCCACTCATTTCGGGGCAGATCACTCCCTGCACAGCTTCCTGACTCACCGGCTAACTCCTGCCATCACCCTCAGGGACACACCCAGAGTATGCTTTACCAATTTAATAGGCATCCCTCAATCCAGTCACACTAATAACCAGAGCTGACCGCCACACACAGGCCAAGGGTACTCCCAGCAGTGAGAGGAATATTCTCTGTACTCTGCTGGGGTGGAGGTGGTTCGTGCGCAAATCCCATAAGGTGCTGGAATTTTAGCAAAACCCACATTTGTTCTTCCAGCCCTTGAGACTGACCAGTTTAGTCCTGCTAAAACATTAGCAGGTGCGATTGATGGTCAGTCTTTGATGGGATCTGGAATCACCATGGAAACGCCTCTGGGTGTGTCTATCAAGACATTTCCAGAAAGGGTTGAGGATAAGAGAAAAACCACCCAAATGTGGGCAGCATCATCCCGGGCTGAATAAAAGGAAATGGGCTGAGGACCAGCATCCACCACTCTTCACTTCCTGTCCACGATGTAATGTGACCCACTGATTGGTTCTTCTGCCTCCCACCTGTGATGGACATGCCTCTCACCATGGTCATTCCTCTCAAATTGTGAACCAAGCCACTCCTTAAGTTGCTGCTTTTCAGGGATTTGACTCAGGAGATGACTCTCCCTGAGGACACCTACTTGGGGAGAATGTGCCTTTGGCTAGGGCTTTAGCTCTTGGTGTCTCTTGGCTTGCAGATACCTCACTCTGATCTCTGCCCCCAGGAATACCCACATTGGCTGAGGACCTAAACCTTAATCTGAACTCAATCGACCCTGCAAAGGCCCTGTTTAAAGGTAAATTCATATTCATGGGGAAGTAGGACTTACCTTTTGGGGGGAGGTGAGGGGACAACTAAACCATAACACCCGAGCATTTATCTATCAAAACCAAACTTATGAGAGAGGAACCTGTGACCTTGGCTTGGTGATGATTTTTTAGATATAACACCCAGAAAACATGATCCGTGAAATAAAAAACTGATAAGTTGGATTTTATTAAAATTAATAACTTCTTCTCTGTAAAAACTACTGCTGTGGGGAAAATATATTTTTAAATACTTATCTAATAAAAGGCTAGTATCTAAAATAACAATTATTTTTAATTCTTTTTACATTTTTCATAAACATATTTATATTTCAGAGGGCAACTTGCCGGAGCTGATTTTCTCCTCCCACCATGTGGGTCCCAAGGATCGGACTCTGGTAATGGGACTTGGCAGTAGGCCTCTTCACCTAGTGAGCCACATTGTTGGCCCAACAAAGAGTTCTTATACAATCATATGCAACAAGCAACATGATTTAACAGTGACATCTCCTCTATGAGGGGATTCATGGCAAAAAAAACAAAACAAAAAAAAAAACCATGAGAAAACCTGTTTATTGGCCATCCTCTGTCACTAAAGGATTGCAGGTGGGAACAATGGCATGACTATAGAAATATGCACACCTATGGAAATGGACAAATTAAACAATAAATAAATACAAGGGCAGTTCTCTCTGCTGGTGAGGATCCAGGCAATAGGAACTTGCAGAGACAGGCAGTAGCTGCCCTTTGGAGGACTCACAGAGCTGACTATAGCCTTGCCAAGGATTCATATTCACACTCCTGGCTGTGTTCCCCACAATAGAACCTTCCCACAAACACCTAGGGCAGCGTTATTTACAACCAACCAAACTGGAAAACCAAGAGTCCTTCAGAAGGTTAATCCATACACGCATGCTGGGTCGGTGCTATAGTGGAATATCATTTAGCAATGAAAAGAGTTGAGCTACCAAGACATGAAAAGATTTTGCAGAACATTTGTTAATTAAAAATCTTTAACCTGAAATAGTTTTTGCTTTTGTGTATTTATCCACATGCCTGCATGTATGTGGCCTGTATGTGAGTGCATGTGTGTTGGCACCTGTGTGGAGGTCAAAGGACAGTAAGTGGGAGCCCCTTATCTCATTGCACCATAAGTCCTGGGACTTAACTCATGTCATCAAACTTGGCAGTAGGCACCTTTATCCAATGAGCCATCTTACCAGCCCTACTTTACATTTTTGTTTGTTTGTTTATTTGTTTGCTTGTTTAGTGTATTAGTGTGATTGTGTACACATTTTGGGTGTGGCCAGAGGACAATTTGTGATAGCTGATTCTCTCCCACCCTGTGGATCTCAGGAATTGAGGCTCAGGTTGCAAGCTTGGTGGTGGCTGGTGCCTTCACTATTGGGGTCACCTCATTAGCGGCTTCCTGCTCCCACTGACCCAGCCTGTTTGTATGCAGCAAGGTTTGGTCCCAAACCTACTCTCTCCCGCCTTGGCCTCCCTGGAGCTGGGGTTATGGGCATGTGTCACAATGACTGGTTGAATGAGTTTTGGCTGTGTATTGCTAATGACAGAAGCGACAAAGAGATAGATACAACATGATGTCAAGTCCATGACAGTCTGACAGCTATAGCAAGGGTGAAGGGCCAAGAGGCTGCAGCCGTCTGGGGGAAGGGTTGAACAGGTGAAGCAGAGGGGTCTTCAGGGGAGCAGAAGTGTCCTGAGTGATCACAGAACTTCACAGCATAGAGTGTGGCTCAATGTACTCAAATTAAAAAAAAAAAAATCTGGGGAGATGGAGATGGGATGTCACAGTGCAATCTAAATATATTACAAGTGCATGAAAGAACCCCATAGAAACGGGGTGGGGGGGGGAGAAAGGGCCTGTTCTCAATAATGTTAGAGATGAGGCGAGTTTGTAGAAGGGAAGGTTAAGAAGCTGTAGATGAGAGTGGCACCGCAGCTGGGAAAGCTTTTTCCCATGGGGTCTGGGCCAGTGAGCTTACAGGCAAGTGCGTGTGCTGCCATGGGGCAGCTGGGGAATGGACGGTGGCAGTGACAGGGAGGGGAGAAAGGGGACTGAGAGGTTAACAAAGAGAGGGAGGGCCTGAGGATGCTTGTGGAAACAGGTCAGAACTGGAGGTTGTGTGAACCCATGTGTAGCTCAAGATCAGATGACTAAAGTATAAAAGTACACATATGATACAGTCATAGATTATCAGAGACACGTGCACATTTTTGTCTCTGTCAGCTGGGAGGGCCTAGAAGCTGGGACACACACATAGCAATGACCACACTGCATGCCAGGTCATGGGTTCTAAGACCACTGTCCATTAAAAAGAACCAGGGATCTTAGGCAAAATGGCTGATTCTAAAACCACAACAGAAAATACATAGTATGGGGCTAGGGGGTGGCTCTGTGGATGAGAATGCTTGTTGTGCAAACATGGAGACCCCAATACCCACGTATAAAGCCAGGGATAGCCTGTAATCCTGCAGTGCTGGGAGGCGCAGGGGAGATGGAAGGATTCCTTCGGACTTGCTGACCACCACAGCTGATAAAAACAACAAGCTCCAGGTTCAGTGAGAGACCCTGTCTCAAGGAAATGGGCAGTGCTAAGCAGAGACACCAAACATTCCCTGGCCTCTGCTCTCACACACGGGTCCATGCTACCCACCACACACTTGCACACACGTGCTTGCAAAGAAAACATATATGATCCCCGAGTAATAAGAACATAATAACATTAATTTTATTATTAGTAATAAAATAATAAGTAATAAGTAAATAAGTAATATGGAGTAAGTAATGAGTAATAAGAAAATGAAGAGTGTTAACAAATAACAGTCCCCCCCCCACACACACACACAAATGTCAAAAAACACCATAGCGGTGGTAGGATGACAAAGTGTATAAGCCACTCAGGAGGGCCCAAACGGGAGCAATGGAATGAAAAATGGAGAGTTATTGATGCTAAAATAAATACCCATGGCTCATAGTGATAGGAAGAAGAGGGTGAATAAATTAATACAGGGGGATCAAAGAGAGAAATATCCACCCAGAAGACTTGTAGAATTCTGTGCAGATGATCTGTCCCTGTGGAGCTGGAGCATAAGTCCCTGCTTCCCACAGGTAGGCTGGGCTGAAAGCAATGGGACTTTCATACTGAGTGATAAAGAGTGGGAGACCCGCACCGGCTCTTGCCAGCTGTGAGGCCCAGGCAGGTGGATTTCCTTTCTCAACCTCGAGGTTCTCCTGCAGGTTGGAGGTAATGGATCCCAAGTGTCTACAGTGGTGGCTGTGAGAATTAACTGTCTACAAAAGCCGTGCAAACAGGTCTCAGGACACAGTGCTCAATGAATTATAGCATTGTTCTTTTTAAAGCTGCCGTGTTAATCTGCTCGGGCTTCTGTAATGAAATGCACACTGCATGCTGGGCGACTTAAGTAGTAAGAATTAATTTTCTCACAGTTCTGAACACTTAAAAGTCAAGGTCCAGCACAGTGGGGTTTGCAAGGCGGCTGGATCTCTGGCTTGCAAACGAATGCTTTATCCTCATGTGGCCATCTCTTGCTTGCTGGAAAGAGAAGAGAGAGAAAGGGAGACAGAGAGAGAGAGAGAGAGAGAGAGAGAGAGAGAGAGAGAGAGAGAGAGAGAGAGAGAGAGAGAGAGAGAGAGAAACCACCTTCTCGTAAGGCCACCAATCCTTTAGACTTTGGGCCTCATCTGACCTCGTGTAGACTGTGTAACCTTAATTATGCCCTAAAACTGTACTTCCAAATATAATCACACCAGGGATTATGGCTTCAGTGCATGAATTGGGGTGGGGTGGAGCATGGGCACGATCCAGTCCATTCTATCTTTACCAGTTGCTAACTACGTTGAGAAAAATCTCTCCAGTTCCATGGGGCTTTTTTTCCTTTTCCTTTTAAAAAATTGAGGTATTATTTTTATCCAATAAAATGCACACATTTTAAAATACTGCTAAGTGAGCTTTTTAAAGAATTAATCCTTTTTATTCTAGAATAGTTTTAGATTTGCAGAAAAAAAATGGAAAAGATGGTATGGAGATTTCCCATAGATTCAGTAGCCAGTTTGCCCATTATTAAAACTTTAAGGTAGGAGGATACCTTCAATGAGCGATTACTGTCGTATTATCACAAACTAATGCCCACCTTCTATATACATTTCCGTAGCTTTTACCTAGTGTCTCCTTTCTGTTCTAGTATGCCACTAGGACACTGTTCTGTTTGGTCATCATGTCTCCTTTAGCATCCTTTTATCTGAGACAGTTCTTTAGGCATCCTTGTTTTGGGATGATCTTGACAGTTTTGAGGGCTGGTTAACATTGAGGGTCCATTTCATAGGGTCTTGAATAGCTGAAACCTGTGGGCATTGTATGTGAGAGATTTTCTAGATTAGGTTAGTTGAGACTAGAAGACCCACCCTAAGTGTGGGTGGCACTACTCCCTAGGATAGGGTCCTGGGTTGAATTAAAAGGAGAAATGCTAAACAACCGAATTCTTCTCTGCTTCTTGACTATGGATACTATGTGAGGGCTGCCTTGCCTTCCTGCCACCATGCTCCCCAACACCATAGAGTGAATCCCTCACAATCTAAGCTGAAAAACACCTTTTCCTTTCTGAAATGGCTTCCTGTTGGATATTTGGTTGTAGCAATAAAGAACAGAAATAATAAGAGTGATGAGGAGTGTTGAAGATGCCTCTTCTCCAGGACTCCTGATGGTTTGCTTATCTCTGGACTGCATATGGATTTCAAAGCAGAAGACCCCAAGGGTAAGGTGCTGTTTCACTCCATCATTTCAATGGCCCACAGGCAGTGTGACTTACCACTGTTGACTTTGTCACCTGCATGAAGTGGCATTTGTCAACTGTTACTCTCATCCTACCCACTCTCCTTTCTACATGTTCTCTTGAATGAGGTCACTGGGCACAGTCCACGCTGAGGACTAGGAAGCTGTGCCCATACCCTTGAGATAGAAAGAGCTACATGAATTATTTAGGATTCTTCTGTGTGTAAAATGTATCTCTGTGCTATTTCCCCCATATTTATTTCTAACAGTGTGGGCTAACATAAATTCGTTTTATTTTGGGGATGTTAGAATCGAATATTTTTTTATAACTTTGGTTTCCATATCCTCTTGACAAACTCCCCATTCTTTTCTCCCTTCTCCTTTCCCTCTTCTTCCCTATCTCCCACGTGTGCATGCATGTGCGAAGGGAGAGGCGCCCAGGACAATGAGCAACCCCCAAAGACACACCCCAAGTATGTCCTTTATCTAGTTAAGCCCTACCTTCTAAAGTTTCCAGAGCTTTCAAAGTGGGGACACTAGTCAGGGAACAGGAATTCAATGCACAAGGCAGCAGGAGACATTTTATATTCAAATCATCACATATAGGATGACGGTGTATAGGCCCAGCTGGCCACTGAAGGAGCCTAGGGGAGAGGCAAAAGAGATTCTGCAGCAAACCCAAGGCATCTGGTAATGGAGGTTTTATTTTGCTGCTGTGGTTTAGATCTTCAATGTCCTCTCAAGGCTTATGTGTGGAAGTCTTGGTCCACGCACACTCCAGAACAGCATCCTGAGGAGATATTTAGTATTGGAAGCTAAAAGGTTGTTTGTTTTTTGTCTAATTTAAAAGAAATTTGAAGAAAGGTAGTTATGCTTTACTTTTTTTTTTAACATGTTTATTGTGTGTGTGTGTGCATGTGTTTAAGCATGGGTGCACACACATGCCACAGCATGTTTGTGCAGGTCAGAGGGCAACTTGCCCTCTCCTTCTTCCTCCTGGGTCCCTGAGATCCAGTTCAGGTCACTGGGCTTGGTGGCAGGTGCCTTTCTCTACTGAGCCATCTCACTGACCTTATTTTAGTTTAATTTGACAAGTTTGACTTTGAACATCATAGGACTTCATTCAATTTTTTAAAATAATTTTATTATTTTATGTGCATGTGTATTCATGTCACAGCATGCATGTGGAGATCAGAGGAGAACTCAAGAGAGTTTGTTCTTTTTTTCCCTACTCTCTTGAGTCCTGGGGATTGAACTTAGGACTTGGCTGTAGGTATTCTACCAGCTAAGCCACCTCGCTGTCCCATATGAGAAAGATTTTTATACCCAAAACCACACAGGAGGGAAGGACACATGATGATGTAAGTATATTTTCTTTCCCTAAAATAGATGGATCAGATGGGAGGATGGAGAGTAGGAGGGGATGTGTCTGGAGCTTAAATGCTGGTCCCTAGGAAGAGGCTGAGCCCTCCTGTCTGTTTGGGTTAAATCTTTGGTTGGGTGGGTGTGCAGCTGTGATCACAAGATCCCAAAGAAAAAGTCAGATTCTCTGTGAGAACGGGGGAGGGGGGCAGGGGGAAGGAGGAGAATCTTATTCTAGTTTACTTCCCGCTGCTGTCATAAAGAACGTGACCCAAAAGCAACCTGGGGAAGAAAATGCGGGCTTTGTTTGTACATCTGGATCACAGTTCATCACCGAGGGAAATCGAGGCAGGAACTCAAGCAGAGACCATGAAGGCATGCTACTTACTGGATAATTCCCCATGGCTCACTCCCTAACCAAAGGTGTACTGCCACTGTGGGCTGGACTCTCTTAAGTAATCATAAATCAAGCAAAAGCTGCCAGGCAGTGGTGGCGCATGCCTTTAATACTAGCACTTGGGAGGCAGGGGCAGGTCTGGTGGGCAGAGCTAGTTCTAGGACAGCCAGGGCTACACAAAGAAACTTTGTCTTGGGGAAAAAAGGAAAGGTAAAGAAAGGGAAGGGAAGGGAAGGGAAGAAAAAGGAAAAGAAAACGTCTTCACGGGTTTGCTTACAGGCCAATCTGATGCAGGCATTTTCTCAAGTGAAGTTCCCTTTTCTCAGATAACCCCAGCTTGTGTTAAGTTGATCAAAACAAGCCAGCATCAGTCTCAAATAAGAGGAGGAGGACAACCTGCTTTCCTAGGTATAAACAGTGAGCGAGGCTCTTAGTGGAGCTCTGTTCCCACATGGCCTTGGGAGGTGAGGTGGCAGTCACTGACTGAGGTGCCCAGCTGATGGAGTCCATGTCTCAGGGACCCAGGAGGCAGAAGGAGAGAGCAAGTTCCTACAAGTTGCCCTCTGACATGCACAAACATGCTGAGGCATGTGTGTGCACCCATGCTTAAACACACACACACACACACACACACACACACACACTAAATAAATATAACTTCAATATATATATATATATATATATATATATATATATATATATATATATATATACAGTACTCACATTGTCATCTCCCCAGCCAAGGTCAACAGAGGCTGGGGAAGTCGATGGAAAGGAGTTGCATCCACTCTAAATCTGGAAGTGCAGGGTTAACCTTGGATTATCCAGACTAGACTCTCTGCCTCTCAGTGAGAAAGGTGGATCTGAGCAAAGTAGCCCATTGTAACAATGCTACTAAAAATAGCAATAAATGCAGATGCTGCTGACCTGAGCACTTCATGTGCACGAGCTCTTTTATCCACCCTGGGGACCCATGTATGAGGTGGGCACATTTCAGCACACTTGAGTCCCACGGGACTGTCATTAGTGCACATTTACTGTTGCATATGTTGGTTCATTACACTTCTTTTTCTATGTGAAGAAGTGAGGTTTTGTTCAAGAGAGTCCTGGGCCATACGATTGGTCGGCGACATATCTGGGCTTGCATCCAGGACTTCAATCATCTGCGTTCTTTCCACTATGCTACCTGTGTCCAATTAATACATTAAAAAAAAAATAGCTCAGTGGGTAGAGTGCTCCCTGAGCATGGGCTAAACCCTGGGTTCCAGTCCCAGCACTGCACCAGCCAGGCCAGGGGGACACATTTGTACTCCCGGAACTTGGGAGGTGAAGGCAGGAAGATCAGAAGCTCAGTCACCCTCAGCAACATAGTGAGCTTGAGGTCCAGTCTCAAAAATAAATAAGTAATCAAAAGTATTGAATTTGGCATCCTAGAGAATAGAAGCAGACTTGTGGCTGAGACCGGGATGTTTAAACATTACAGAAGAAAGGCTGAGAGCAAGGTGGAGTGTGGAGGCATGCTGGAGGAAGCCAAAGGCAAAACCAGAGACTATAATGTCACCATCCCCTAGAGAAGAAAGTAGAGGCTCCCTAGGCAGCTGCTCTGGAACTTGCTATGTACACTGTGTTGGTCTCAAATACAGAGATCTACCTGCCTGTCTCTGAAGAAAGTATCCTTACGGGGAGTACAACAAGGATGACAGTGACAAGGCGTGCAGCCAGTCCTGTGCATCCATTCCCACTATGGGGAGTGCGGGTCCCTCAACAGAAAAACAAAAACAAAACAAACAAACAAACAAAAACTAAATAGGGGGAGGTAAGGAGCTCTTAGGGTCAAAGAAAGAGGGGACATTCAGTAGCCACTCAATGGGGAACTAAGAGAGTGGTGATGGGGGGGGTGGGTACTGTGGTGGGTGAACAGAGTTATGGAGCTTACTAAAGCAGGCAACATTCATAGGCAAGCAGAAGAGTGGCCACATGACAGAAGCAAGGGAAGGCTTTGGGTACGCCCTGGTTGGAAGCTGCTGGTGGCATAGCTATAGAAACAAGGCATTCTTGTGAAAGGAGGTGCAAAGCTTAAGCAGTTTTTCTCTGATTTGATGTAAATTGGAAGCGAAGCTCAAAATTAGAGACTTTGGGGTTGATTGATGGGGGCAGGGATCATTGCTTAGCTGCAGCTGCTTCCTTCTTTTCTTCTTCCTCTTCTTCCTTTCCCTCCCTCCTTCTCTCCCCACTCCTCCCTCTTCTCCTTGAGACAGGGTTTGTCTCTGTAGCCTTGGCTGTCCTAGAAATT
The DNA here is from genome assembly GCA_030556225.1 of Cricetiscus sungorus. Classification (NCBI taxonomy): domain Eukaryota; kingdom Metazoa; phylum Chordata; class Mammalia; order Rodentia; family Cricetidae; genus Cricetiscus; species Cricetiscus sungorus. The sequence goes on along the minus strand of JANBXA010000734.1, from coordinate 119,013,399 downwards.
GCTCTGTACACCAGGCTGGCCTTGAACTCAGATCCACCTGCCTCTGCCTCCTGGATGCCAAATGCATATGCCTCACTTGCTTAGCTTCTTGTTTTGGTTGCTAGACACTGTTTCCTGACCTGCAAAACCAGGGCTGAGATGCCACAACGTATAGACAGAGGCTGTTGGCTGCAGACTGTAGGCTGCAGTTCTAGTTTTGTATGCGATCTAGCCAGTGCTCATTTGTATATTCAATTTCTCAGTACATCAAAGGGGACACAAGAGGCAAGCTTTATTTGGAATAATTTAAACATTTCAATGAGTAAAAACAGTAGAGGCTTATAACTCATTCAGATAAAAAATGATTTGTGAGTTTATTTTAATACAAAATAGAGAAAGCAAGAGAGGGGAGTGTGATCTGCATTCTCCCCTTTTTATGATGCCAACTGAACCTTACTGGCAGAGTAAGAGACTCAAGGTGAGGCTGGAGAGAGAGTTCACTGGCCAAGAGCATTTGCTGTTCTTGCAGAGGACCTGGGTTCAATTCCCAGCACCCCTATCAGGCAGCTCACAAATTATCTCCAGCTCCAGGGACTCTGACACCCTCTATTCACCTCTACTCACCTGTATTCATGTGCACATACCAACATACAAACACAGACATACAAAATTTAAAATAAAATTTAAAAATAGAATATCTTACAGTAATCGATTGGGATAAGCAATGCCAGTGGATCTAAAAATGTTGGAGTTAAAACGTCACTGGGCTCCAGATCAAAGTACCTCCCACAGAGCACTTATGAAAAGTGGATGAAACCCTGCTTATAGTGGGGAAGCCTGGCGGTGCCACATTTATTAGGTATCAATGTGAACAGCACCAGAGACGGAGCATGATGACATTAGGCCATCATGGCTGGTACCTGCAGAAGAACATGGTGCGAGTTCTATTGTGTTCATACTAGAAATAGGTCATCTGAATCTCATCCCAAGAAAGCACCAGACACTCTACAAAAGGCCTGCTCTGCGCCCTTCTAAAATGCCAGTGCCAGCCAGGCATTAATCCCAGCACTAAGGAGGCAGAGGCTCATGAAACTCTATGAATCTGAGGCCAGCCTGCTCTGCAAAGAGAGTTCCAGGAAAGCCAGGGCAGGGCTGTTACACTGAGAAACCTTGTCTTAAGTGGGGGGGGAGGGGGAGGAGCGGAGGGGAGAGCATGCTGGTGCCATATAAAACAAAGAATGGCTGAGGATATTTCCAGATGAAGGGAAATCCAGTAGCTACAATAACTACCAGAAATGCATAATCCCAGCTGGAAGCTGGAGGGAAAAGCTGTAGCTGTGTGAGGCCACTTGAGGTCCTTGGACAAATTAGAATACAGACAGTCTTTTCAGTTAGCATAGTGTGCTGGTTAGTTTTATGTCAACTTGTCACAAACTAGCCATCTGAGAAGAGGGAGTCTCAATTAAAAAAAATGCCTCCATAACTTCAGGCTATAGGCAAGCCTCTAGGGCATTTTCTTAATTAGTGATTGAGAAGGAGGGCCCCGTTCATGCCTGGGCTGGTGGTCCTGGGTTCTATAAGAAAGGCTAAGCAAGCCATGATGAGTAAGACAGTGAGCAGCACCCTTCCATGGCCTCTGCATCAGCTCCTGCCTCCAGGTTCCTGCCCTGTGTTCCTGTCCTGACTTCCTCCAGTGATGAACAGTGCTATGCAAGTATAGGCCAAATAAACCCTTGTCCTCCCCAAGTTGTGTTGGTCATGGTGTCTTGTTGAAGCAATAGTAACCCCGAGTAAGACACATGGTGTCTGTGGTACATTCCCTGGCTTTTAGAGTAGTGAGGAACCATGATGTCAGTACAAATGACAGTAAATCTAGGCATCTAGAGGGAAGGAGCTAGCACCAACCTGGTAAGATGCTGGGATGATTGACACAATTGTCAGCTTGACAGGATCTAGAGTCTTGTGGGAGGAAAGTCTCTGGTATTCCTGTGAGAAATCGTCCGGATTAGGTGGACTGAGGTAGGAAGACCCATTTCAGCAGTGGACAGCATCATTCCATCCACTGAGGTTCTGGAATGAGTGAAAGGGAGAAGCTGAGTTGAACACTAGTGGTCATCTCCCGCTCTGCTTCCTGACTGGAGATGCAATGTGACAGCTGCTCTGCTCTCCTGCCACAGGACTCCCCAACATTGTGAACTGTGAGCCGGGACCGTTCGGTGGTGGCACACGCCTTTAATCCCAGCACTCGGGAGGCAGAGGCAGGCGGATCTCTGTGAGTTTGAGGCCAGCCTGGTCCACAGAGGGAGTTCTAGGACATCCAGGACTGTTTCACAGAAAAACTCTGGGGGGGGGGGGAGATGAACTGTGAGGGAGAACAAACATTCCCCTTCTTTGTGTCATTTGGGGTATTTTGTTACAGCAAGGAGAAACCAACGAATCCAGTGGCTAAAGATGTGGATCCAATGAGTATATGAGTGTTTTGAAATTTTTTGGAATTTTCAGAATAAAATGTTCATTGTATGCAAAAAATGGAGGTGGGGGGGTGGGAGTTTCGTATTTCTGACAGGTCAAATGACAGCTCAAGAAGTGGCCACTGGATTTGGTGACATGATGGTCACTAGTGGCCTTAGCAAGCAACTCTTGAAGAGGTGGGGTTGAGTTTTAGTTGGCAGAGAAAAGAATGTTAAAACAGGCAGTAGAGGAGATGACTTCTGGAAAAACACAGTTATTACAATTGGGGTAGGAATGAATGAAACTAAAAGCTGGCTCTAATTCCACTCTTTTGTTCTAATTGTTAACTAATATCTGTGAGTGTTCAAGCCCAGCTAGCTTGGATTCATTCCCAGAACCACATAAAATTCTTTTCATTGGTCTCAGACCATTGACTCTGTTGTCCAAAGCTTAAGAGGGACTCCCTTCCTTGTGGGGAAATCTCTGGAAGCCTGGCCCCTCTGACTCTCAGATCACCAACTGGACGTTGCTGAGAGCAGATCAGCACCCTCCCCTCCGGTGTGGACCTTTTCCCCCCACAGGGGAAAAAACTGATAAAGTATCTATAGCTATCAAACCATCTAGACCCAGGCTCCATCCTCCACAGTGGGTTCCCTCCAGCCCTAAAAGTGATGCAAAAGCTCTTTACCTTCTCCAGTTTCCTCCCTGTGGATGCAAATCAGTTCAAGGTTACAGTTCATTGCTGAGATATCGACAGATGCTTGCGACACTGTAGATGTCACTGTATCTATTCTTTTTTGTTAGAATCTCAAATTTCCTCAACTTCACAAATTGTTTTTTAATCTTCTCAAATTTGAAGTTCACTCTAAGCTTTTCCATCTAAGGAGCGCAACCATTCTTCCAAACAGATCATTTCAAACACCCCTGTTAACTAAAGATTTAATGATAACAGGGTGAAGGCCAGTGAGATGGCTCAGTGGGCAAAGGCACTTTACTTCAAAAACCTGACAACCTGGGACACACCTAAAGAACCTACTACCCAAAGTGGCCCCTTGACCTCCTCCTGTGCTCCATGACACTCACTCTTACCCCCACCCCAATGCACAAATAGTAATTTATTTAGTGTTAATAGTAAATAAACAGTTAGGGCAATGCCTGGCTGGGTATGGTAGTTTCCTTAGATGTCTATTCCAAATGAATTTCTGAGTTACCTAGTTCCAGGAGTTGACAATGAGCTCCTCTGTAAAGCTTATGACAGAGACCCTGGGCTTAACATCCAGTGCCTACAGCTTAATGGTTTTGCTGAGCATGATCAGAAAATCCCTAGGCTCTGGAGGCACAATCTTGTGCCTTACCAAGGCCAGTATATTCGCTACTCCTGTCAGGTCTGCCAGGTAGCCTTACTGCTCCCATTTTACAGCTAGGAAGGCAGAGGCTGAGAGGTTAAACCCAAAGGATTGAAGGGCAAGGACTAAAAATTGTTTTTCTAGTATGTCAATCTGCCTTCTAAGAAAAGTTTTCTCAGTTGCCCAAAGGAACAAAGACCTAAATTCATTCATGCATGCATGCATGCGCGCGTGCGTGCATGCATGATGGGAGATGTTATTCTGTAAATATGTTTCTCATACTGGTTAATTAATAAAGCCTGTGGCCAATAGGGAACAAGATAGGTGGGGCTAGGAGACCAGGAGGAGGAAAGAGGAAGTAGTTGGGAGGAGTCAAGATGTAGACCAGGGAGGAAGGAAGATGCCGGTCGCGGCTCTTGATAAGATGAGCCACGTGGAAATACTTAGATAAGTAGAAATGTGTTAATAATTAAGACAGAGCTAGCCCATAAACAATAATGGTAACTGGCCAACAGGATTGTATCAAATACAGAGTCTCAGAGTGTTATTGGGGGCTGGTGCGGCTGTGGGCCCAGACCGGCAGCAGGTGGGCTGGCGGGCAGGCAGGATGGCGGGCCGGCGGGAAAAACCTGCCAGTAACACATGCATGCAAGTGTGTGTGTGTGTGTGTGTGTGTGTGTGTGTGTGTGTGTGTTGTAGGCTGCATGCACATCCTATGGCATCTTGTGGAGGTCAAAGGGCAATCTCCATGTCAGTCATCATTTTCTACCTTGTTTGAAACAAGGTCTGTCTGTGTACATCAAGCCAGCTGGCCATGGCCTCCCAGGGAATCTCCTGCCTCCACTTCTCATTTGCCAGAGGAGCACTGGGATTCCAGATGTGTGTGACCCAATCAGCTTTATGTGGATTTGGGGCTCCAAACTCAGGTCCTCATGCTGGCATGGCAAGTGCTTTACCTAATGAACCATCCCCCTAACTTGCAAAAAAACTGAAGATATGAACTCATCATACTCCAGAGGGATTCTGCAGAGGAGCTGTGTGAAAAACTAATTTTGTGAATTGCATCGTATTTTCAGCACATCAGCTTCTAAAATAATTCCTAAAGCGAATTCTTTTGTATTTGTGGATATGAATTTTCATCTATGAATCCTATTTGTCTACTACGGAAATCATCTGCTCTGGGCTTTCCCCAATGGATGCAGAGATCATGGCTCAGAATAGGCTATGGAGAAGAGTCCTACTTAAAGAAGGGGTCACTGACTTATTGGAAGAATCCAACATAACAGAGAAATGAAGCCAACTCCCAGTTAGCTGGAGTTGAGTGTCATTACGTGTATGGTATATTTCCTTTGAATTATCATAGGTGCTGAGGGGCACAGAAATTGTGGCGGGGACAGAAAGGACAGGAGGAGGAGAGAGCCACCGAACAGGCTGAAGAAAGAAGTGGGAAACAGAGAGAGGATAAACTCTCTCCTTTCAAGCCAGAAGGGATTGAAAGGGGAAGAGGGAAGGAAGGGAGGGAGGGTGAGAGGGAGGGAGGGAGGGAGGGAGGGAGGGAGGGAGGGAGGGGGAGAGAAAGAGACAGATATAGTGACAGGGACACTGGAAGCAGAAGGAAAGAGGAAAGAATTTGAAGAAAGGAAAGAATGAGGGTTCAGGGAGGAGAGAGGATGAATCACAAAGGTAGCTCCTGCCCTGGCCAGGGGACAGGCTGTAAGAACACCTCTACCCCACCCACAGGGAGGACACTAATGTCTACTGGTGAAGCCACTCTGTTGGCCCGTTTTTATGGATCCACTGGATTAGACTCCCCTTATCCTCCAAGCCCTTTCCCAACTAAGGTTCCCAGACTGGGACTCTGCAGCTGGCATTCCATTCATCTTCCTGAGTGCACCAGGCTCTCTTCTCACTCAGCAAGTTCCTTCCCTCCCTGGGGCTGAGCTGGGGCTGATTTCCATGTGCACACATGCAGAAGATCTGCAGAACACGTCTTCCACCACAGGGCAGCCTGTGATACAACCTGTGCAGATCCCTCAGCCAGAAGTATGACCAGTTAGGAAGCCTGGGCAGCCAATGGGACCTCGGGTAGTGGAACCAGGCTGTATCCCTAGTGCTCAAACAAACTTTGGGAGCCCATACCCCATGGAGGGATACTCCCTCAGCCTACACATTGGGGAGGGCCTAGGCCCTACCCCAAATGACTTGACAGATTTTGATGATCTCTCATGAAAGGCCTCACCCTCCCTGGGGAGTGGATGGGGGATGGGATGGGGAGGGGTCGGTGGGGAGCATCCATTTTGGCATACAGGTCTACAATATCCAACAGACTTTTTTTGTGAAGCGGGGATTTTGAATGACTGGCCTACTTTGTCTTGGCAAAATCCAGCAGTCACTTTCTTTTGTGTCCTGCTTGTCCAGTTTGAACAGCATATTATCAGCAATTGAAGCAAGGGCAGTTTATTACCCAGTGGGTTGCTTTGCCACATTGAAAGCAAATTTTATAAGGGGGTTCTTCAATACCCATCATCTTCTTTAAAGGAGATTGGTGCTGCCAGGAGCAGATGTATCCTACTGTTACAAAAAGCCTTATTTTATTAAAACATCTTAAATGTCATATTCTGTAGATCTCTGAAGTGTTTGAAGGCTACCTATCTATCTAAAATACATATGTTTAACATTTAAAAACATACCCAACATACTACAAATTTGATTGTTATAGATGACTAACTCTTAACCTGCATTTCTTAATAATCCTAAACAGTTTGTAATAATAGCTTTCAAGGACTAGAACTTTATATTGCATTTTAAAATGAGCTGCATAGGTATAATACCTTAAATAAGAGTTGAAAGATAATATGCAGTATATATAACAAAAATAACCTTAAATTTGTATCAATATACAAAAAATCCATACCAATATAAACTATTTGAGACTAATAGTTGCTTTTTAGACTAAAAGTAGATTCAATAATCTGCCTTTTTATCCTATCCTATCCTTTCCAGATTTCTTCCTCTGCCTCTGAGTTCTCCCAAAGTGTGAAAATTAATCTTTAAAACTATCCTTACTCTCAACATATTATTCCATATGGTTAGAAAATCTCTTAGCACATGTTAAAGAAGGAAGTTAAGACAAATCCCTACTCAAAGGATTGCAGTCTCTGAATCACTTACTTTGACAATGCAGATTTCCAGGGAAATTCCCACTTTACCCAGGAGTCAGGAATATAGACTGAGGAGGACAGAGATGGAGCAGGTAGCCTCCTGTGCCTCTCAGGGGACACAGTTTCATACAGCCTCCCTGTCATAGTCCCAGAACAGTGGGTGAAAAGGAGGGAAAGAGACCTTACCAGGCAGGCAGGCATTCAGGGCTGTGGAGGGTACATCCCCCAAGAAGCAGGCCTGGTCTTTGTTAAAGCCTTTCCGGAGGCTTCTACTTACATCATCTCCCCAACTCAGGCTGCTCTACCATGGACAGCACCTGGAGCTGTAAGTCATCTGTACCAGCAGCTGGAGACAATGCATATTCTACAGCTGACTTTTCTGTTACAGGCAAAGTCCAGTCATTAGCTGGGTTTTAGCATCAGAAAGCACAAGGCAGGCATAGAATAAGCACTGTCATTGGGAATTGGTTCCAAGGTCATCATACTGGAGGTACCATCTAACCAAGGTCTTATTCAACCTGTTCAACCAAGGGCTAAAGCACTCGTGATACCTGTCATAAGGTACTAGGGTCTGGGGCTGATAGAGACAGACTATGGAGAGGATTGCCATGTCACATCGTAAGTGCTGTGATAGAGAAACACAGGATGCGGGGGATCATGCTTGACACATTCAAAGAAGGAAAGACAGGTGTGAAAGAAGGCATCCATTGTGTTCCGTGTTTGAGCTGAACTTTGAGGGATGAGTAAGAGCTTGTGATGTATACAGAGCATCCAAACAGCTAAGGAAGATAACATAGATGGGACGAAGTCTGACCAATTCAGACACACTGGTCACATGGATACTGAAGAGAAGGAAAAAAAAGTCCGTGGAGAGGAAGACAAAGTGAAAATATAGCATTCATTTGGTCCACTAAGATATCAGGCTATTGTCCTAAGGTTCTGGGAGCAGCTGTGGCGTCTTTGTAATAACCCCAAGAGAAAGGCCAAGGGTCTAAGTAAAGGAAGAGGCTGTGGGAACAGAGATGGAGGGTGTGTCCTAAGACATCCTTTTGAAAACTGAAGCATACGGCCTGATGATAAAGTTGGGCACAATGAAAAACACTTGTAACCCCAGCACTCAGGAGGTCAAGGCAGGAGGACAGCATGTTTCAGACCAATTTGAACTAATAATGAGACCATCTCAAAACAATAATAACAAAACAATGATGATGATGTGATAGATATTAAATAAAGCAATGAGAAACAAAGACAGGTATGAAAGACAAAAAAAGGAAACTTAGTTTAAGGAATTATTTTAAAGATGAATATATATATGAAAATAATAACCAAAGGTTTCATTTAAAAAAAAAGAAAAGAAAAACATCATGTTGGAGAGATGGCTCAGCAGTTAAGAGCACATACTGCTCTTCCAAAAGACCTGGGTTTGGCTCTCAGCATCCGTATTGGGCCCCTGTAACTCCAGTTTTAAGGAATCTAATACCTTCTTCTGGCCTCTGCTGGCATCTCATGTGTATACATACACCACAATAACACACACACACACACACACACACACACACACACACACACACAGCAAAGACACTGAAAAGGCAAAGCTTTTAGAGCTAAACTCAAAGCTGAATATGTAAACTGGAAAGATTTGTCAACTATAGATAAAGGGAATAAAAGGAGGAACAGTGAAATCTCTTCCCATAGTTGTATTTTTAATCATTTATTTCTAAATTTTGAATCCAATTGCTTTTGATGTACACATTTGGAGAAGAAATTATTTTGCTTCCTTTTCAAAGATTTATTTATTGACTTAGCATGTTGCGTGTGCTTGTATGTTATGTGCACCACATTTATGCTGTGCTGGTAGAGGCCAGAAGACGGCACTGGATCCCTTGGAGGTAGAATGAGGAGAGGTTGTGAGCCACAAATGGTTCCATGAACTGAATCTGGATCCTCTCCAAGAACAGCCAGTGCTCTTAACTGCCGGGCCATTTCTCTAGCCCCAATGCCTGATTCTTTTGCTTGGCTTCTGAGGACCAAAGTCAGTTCCTTGGCTTAGAAGTTAGGGCTCTGCTGACCAAATCATCTCCCCAGACCTTAAACACTGTCCTTGCACCTTGACCTCTACAGTGTCTCCTTCCTTTCATGATATTGGCAATTTGTATCTCTGCTCTTCTCTTTTTGATTTATCTAGCTTGAAGTTTGTTATTTGTTTTTAGTCAATTTTGTTGCTCTTTTCAAAAAACTAGATTTGGGGTTCATTGAATTCTTTCTCTTGCTCATTTTCTATCTTATTGATTTCCATCCATTGCTTTCCCACTTTTTAAAATCTTTTTTTTTGTTCTGTTTTGTTTTAAGATAGGCTCTCTCTGTGTAGTCTTGACTGTCCTGTAACTCACTACAATAGACTAGGTTGGCCTTGAACTCACAGAGATCCACCTGCTTCTGCCTCCTGAGTGCTGAGATTAAAGGTGTGTGTCACCATGCTTGGCCACATCTGTTTATCTTAATTTGCTCTCCCCCCCAAATTCTTAAGCTGAAGTCAGGTAATCACTACAAATCTCTCCCTCTCTAACATACACATTTAAAGCCACAAGTATATCTCTAAATGCTGCTTTGACCGCACAACACAAATGGTGGTATGTGATGGTTTTCATTTCCAGCTCAAAATATTTTCGTATTTTTCTCATGACTGTTTTCTTTGACCTATACATTGTTTAATTACCAGATAGTTGGGGAGTTTTTAGGCATTTTGTATTGTTATTGTTTTCTAATTGAATGTGTTTTATTTACCCTTTGCAGAGTTATAGTGTTCTGCCTGCATGTGTTCCCATATGTCAGAAGAGGGCACCAGATCTCATTATAGATGGTTGTGAGCCACCATGTGGTTGCTGGGAATTGAACTCAGGATTTCTGGAAGAACAGCCAGTGCTCTTAACCATCTCTCCAGCCCTCTCTTCAGTCATGCATTTTTCTATAAATGTCAGAAGGATCAAACTGCCTAGCTCCAGTCTTTGACTCTCCCACCTGCTCACAGATTTTCTTGTTTCTTGCTTGTTAACTACTGGGTGAGGGATCTTGAGGACTGTCTATTTCTTCTTTCAATTCTGTTAGTTTACTTCATATTATATTTTATTTTGGTGTATTTATTTTATTTTATTATTTAGTGTATTTTTAATGTATTCATACTGGAGGCTAGTTCTGGGCCCTGTGAAAGACTCTGGCTCAATAAATGAGGTAGAGAACCCAGAGCTGGTTGTTTCTGCTAGACTGGCTGGCCTGCAAGCCTACAGGAGCCACCCATCTGCTCCAACACTAGCATCACAGACCACTGTATCTAGCTTGAGGACCCGAGTCCAGTAGACAGGTCCTCACACTTATGCAGCAAGCACAATTCCCACTGTTTGCTTTGTGTTAAAGCTTTGTTACACGATATATTTAGGACCACTGTGTCTTGCTGAAGAGTTAGTATTCTCATCTTTGTGAATAACATTAGCCCTTTCTTCCTCTGCAATTTACTTTATCCAGTGTCAGTACAACTTTTTATAGCTCTAGTTATCTTTTAATTTACTGGGTATGGTGGTTTGCATAAGATTGGCCCCCATAGGCTCAAATATTTGAATGCTTAGGGAGTAGCATTAGGAGGTGTGGCCTTGTTGGAGGAAGTATGTCACTGGGTGTAGTAGGTTTTAGGCTTCAGAAGCTCAAGCCAGGCCCAGGATCACTCTCTCTTCCTGTGTGTCTTGCTGCCTGTCAAGATATAGATCTCTCAGCTACCTTTCCAGCACGATGTCTGCCTGAATGCTGCCCTGCTTCCCATCATGACAGAACCTCCATAACAGTAAGCCAGTCCCAATTAAATGCTTTTCTTTATAGACATTGACATGGTCATGGTGTCTTTTCACAGCAATAGAAACCCTAACTAAAACACTGGGGTGGGAGAGACAGCTCGGTGGTTAAAAGCACTGGCTGCTTTTCCAGAGGATCCAGGCTAGATTCCCAGCACCCACATGGCATCTCACAACCATTTGTAACTCCAGTTTCAGGAATCTTTCTCTTCTGATCTCTGAGGCAGCAGACATGTATATGGTATACAGACATACATGCAGGCAAAACACCTGTACACATGAAATAATAATTTAATAAATATTTATGTACCGTGTCTCTTTTGCATGCTTTCATATTTAATACACTTAAGATACATTTAGAGTAGATTTCCTATAGATATCATGTAGTTGACTCTTGCTCTTTTAACTAATAACCTCTGCCTTTCAGTTGGATATTTATATTACATTACTTATATTCCTATGTAGCTATTGATACAGTGGTACTGCAGTCTACTGTCTTGCTGCTTGTTTTCTATTTGCCTTGTATATTTTTTGCACCTTTTACCCTCCTTTCTTGCTTTTCTTTGAATTGATTTTTTTTATTATCCCAATGATACTTTATAGGTACTACTATTTTATAATAGTTTCTCCAAGACTTCCAGGATGTTCAAAATTCTGTGGCCGAATTTTAGGTACAATGTAAAACATTAGACTAGAATATACTCACTTATTGGTCCCATTCTCCATCATATTGCTATATGTTATTTCTAGATGTATGTTGACTCCCTAATGCAATATATATTTTTCCTTCAAACAGATGACTACCTTTTAAGAAAATTAAAGAGTGACAGAAAAGTAATTTTATATTTACTCTTTCTAGCAATCTTCATTCTTTTGTGTACATCCCTGTTCTTACCTGGTCTCATTCTTCTTTAGCTAAACAGCTATCTTTAGTATTCATGCTGGCAACAAATTCTTCCTTTGTTTAGAAAAATCTTTATCGCACCTTCATGTTTGAAAGCTGTTTTCATTGGGAATAGAATTCAAAATTGATGAAGTGGGCCACTTGGTTTGATCCTTAAGTTATAACTCCACTGTCCCCTGGTTAGCTTCCGACATGAGGTGACAAAACCCCTTAAAGGACTCCGTTCATACACAGTATGCTTTTATCATTGAGGAGCTTTGAGGTTTTTTTCTCTAAGATTTGCTGGTGATGTGTTGTCGTGGTTCATTTTTATTGTTGACTTGACATGACCCCAAATTACCCGGTAAGAGGGACCCCTCAACTGAAGCATCATCTGGATCAGGCTGGTGTGTTCACGAAATGAGTGTGGGCACATGCGTGCCACAGCGTGTGTGCGGAGGTCAGAGGACCTCAGGCATCCATCTTGTCTTCTACCTTGCTTAAGTGTGCAAGACTAACTGACCTCTAGCTTGTGGGGATCCTGGTGTTTCTGCTCCCATCATCTTGCTGTAGGAGCTCTGGGGTGACTGACATGTTACCCATCTGGCTTCACATAGACTCTGAGGATGTAAATTCAGGTCCTCACACTTGTGTGGCAAGCACTTTACTGATGGGGCCATCTCTCCAGCTTCAGACACAACACGGACTTCGAAGGTGACAATGTTATATCATAATGTGAAAAGACTGGGCATCCCTGAAGGAACCTAGCATTTCCGTAGAGCCCAGGATTACCCCGTCCCCACAATCGCTGGCTTTCTGTTCAGTTCCTTCCCTTCCCCATTTGCCTCCTGCCTCTGGCTTCCCTTGCCTGTTTTGATCAGCAATCCTGTATTCTATGCAGAGATTTACTTCTCTGCCCCTGCTTTGAGATGGCAAGCTTCTAAAGGGTAAGGACTCTCTTATCCTTAATGACTCTGACCTGTAGGTAGCAGAATGCCCACTCCACACCAAAGACTTGCTAGGTAATTGCTCATCAAGTGAATGGTTGAATGAACATCTGGGATAAAATGCGCTGAGTGCTGGGTAAGGAACCTAAGCTTTGGAAGGCAGCAGAGAGACAGGAGGCGACTGCCTGGAATTCCATCCCCCTGGTTGGTAAGAGAGAGAGAATGGGAACCAGGAAAAGCCTAGAAGTAGGCGACCTTGTTAGTTCCCTGCTCTGTCCTGAAATGGTTAAGGTGGCCAAGGCATCCGCCTCAGCAGAGGAGAAATTTCCCTGTCCTTGCCTAAGTGAATGGCTGGGATTAAAGTGACAGCCCACCTTAGTGATGGCGGCATAATTGGTTGTTCAGCTCTGTCCTTGTCAGAGCCTGACAGTTCTGCGGATGCCCTGCTCGGCTCTCCAAAGGTTAGTCTCAGCCGTGTGGCTGTTCATTAATCATTCCTCCCTGACAGGTCTCGGTGCAGCCCACAGCTGCCACACCGGTCCCCTCGGGCCCCACCCAGCACGGCCAAGCTGGAAGCAGCCTGAGCTCCCTGAAGGACCTGTCCCTACATGGTGAAGACAAGCAATCCATGTCCCCTCATCCCTGCCTGCTGCCACCGCTGAGCCAGAAACACAGATAAAGGAATTTCCCTTGGGCTCCTCCTTTCTGGAACTAGGGTCTGAATCATTGTACAAGCTCTCCCAACATCCTTCTCTACTTCATCTGTTCTTCCCTGGAGCTTCTTGGGAGGTGGAGGCAACTCAAGCCCAACAGTTTCAGAGAGACAAGGGAGTCAGTGCTTCCAGGCTGAGGGGTGACAGAACCGGCCTTAGGACCTGGGCCCTAGGCACAGCCTGAACCACTCCTAAGCTACATATTCCACACATTGAAAGCCACTTCTTGCTACTTGGAATAGGGCTTTCGTGTTTGAGCCTAATGCCCAGAGCATTAGGGAAATGGTTAGAATAAGGTAGAATCAGGCTGCAGACTCCAGTCCCTGGGGTTCAGAGACAGCGTACCCCTTCATGGACTTCTCCAAACTCAGCATGGTGGGGTGAGTCCAGGAGGTAACTGGGATTCTGAGTAGGCCAATGAGGTGGGTGGGAGGGCTAAAGGATCCAGTCAAGGGCAGGGAGGGGGGACAGAGTAGGTTGGGGCAGCAGAGGTGGCATTCTGAGGCAGGACCTGTGGTTTAAGGGAAAGATAAAAACAGAATCAGGACTTTTGTGTGTGTGCATGCATGGGAGTCCTCATGCATGCGTGCTCAGGCATGAGGCAAGGACACAACTTCAGGTCTTCAGGTGTCAATCCTCAGGTGCCACTTGCTCCCTCCCTCCCTTCCTTCCCTTCCTTTCTCTCTTCTTTCCTTTCTTCTTTTCTTTTCCTTCCTTCCTTTCTATTTTGAGTTTTGTTTTTAGAGTTAGGATCTCCCACATGTCTGGAGCTCACCAGGTAGGCTAGAATGGCTGGTTAGGAAGCCCAGGGATCTGCCTATCGCCACCTCCCAAGAATTAGGATTACAAATGTGTGCCACAATGCCTGGATGCTGTTGATTATCTACTGTGGTTCTTGAGGATAGCATCAGGTTGTCCCCATGTTGACAGAGCAGGCACTTTAAGATTGTGCCATCTTTCCAGCTCCTAAAGCTACAACAGAAAACTACCTGGCTCTGTCATAGCACGCCACCACTGGGAACATCTGTCCCCAAGCTTCTGTGTTCCTCAGGACTTCCTTCCCCTTTCTCTTCCACTTCCCCTTCTCATTTTGCCTGATTTCCCAGCCCCTCATTCCTCTTCTCTCTTCATCCCTGTTGGGTACCCCGAATAGCTCAGCTCTTGCTCCCAAACCAATCAGACAGAAGTTTGGGAAATTTCATCATGGCTTCCTGCTCAGGCTTCCTTGGAGAGTAAATGCATGCTCCTAGCCCCAGGTCTCTGCTCTAGGCCTGCCAGTTAGTATGTGCACAGTGCCGGAGTCATCATTTCCCCCCATTGATTAGCTGTCCGCCCGCAAAGTTTGCAGAGGAACAAACAAGGACACAGGGCGATTAGCATTCAGCGAGTCCACTGTGCTCCAAACTACGGGCACCTGTGTTTCCACATCCAGCGATCCTACACACAGTCAGCCCAGAAACAAGGACACGGGGCGATTAGCATTCAGCGAGTCCACTGTGCTCCAAACCCCCCACACCCAGCTTTCCACATCCACAGATCCTGTATGTGGATGTACATAGCTGGCCTGAAACCTGGAGACACAGGCCTAGCTCCCTCACACCTACACCAGGTACATAAAAGTCTTACCCACACTTACCCAGCCAGGGTCAGCATCCCCTACGGTGACCTGGAGCTGCCCATGCACATCATTCTGCCACATCTTCCCTCTAACTTTTCGAGGAAGGTAAGCAGGTTCACATTTTATATTTGAGAAAACAAGCTTAGAGAGGATAGAAGACTCACCAAGACTGCATCAACCAGTATACAGGCCCTGGATACTTAATGCCAAGTTCCTTGAGTTTGCAGAGCCCACGTTCTCATTTCATCCTGCTACTTCTAATGAGCTTGGTGAGACTTAGTCAGGGCTTCCCAGCAGCGGTTCTGTTGACGCTTAGGTAGTTCTCTGTAGTGGGCACTTTGTAGAATGTATAGAATGCTTATGTTCTTGGCCCCCACCCATGAATGCCAGGCCCCAACTCCCTACGCTGCGATACCAAAAATGTTTCTAGATGCGGAGGGAGTGCAGAATGACCTGCACTTGAGAATTGCTTTCCTGCATTTCCACTCTTTAAATGTAAATCTACGTTGGGCAAAAGGCTGTTTTCCATGCAGGGAAGTCAGGAAAGATAACAAAGCCCCTGAAAGCCCACGCTAGGCCATGAGAATAAGAAGGATGTAGCTGGGGCAGTAGCTAGGACCTAGCTGCTACATGATGGAGCACTTGCCTGCCACGTGAAGTGCTCTGTTGTTTATAAGGAACACCAGGGGATCATTCTAAATCAGGAAGCATATGGGAAATACACGTATTGGAAAGTTAACTCAACATCCCCCGATCTTTTCATCCCCCAGTCTTCCAATCTTCTGGTTTGTCTGTCCATTCTGGGTCCCTATATATAGTCTGCAATTGTTTCCTGGAATAAGGCTGGGCAAGGCTTCCCATGGAAGAGAAAAATGCCCATGTATCCTCCCTACTGGGCACAGGCTGAGAGCTGGAGGCTCAGTTCTGTCTCCACAGCCCACACATCTATGGCAGGTTTCCGGGTTTGAAGGCTATGTTTCCTGCAGAATCCCAATGAGGACACAGTAGACCTCTGTGAAAAGCACTTTCTACCCCACCCGTGTGTTAGCTGTTACTACATGACTGTTGGGCAAGGACAAAACACCAGTGCTCTCTAGCTGTGAGTGTTAAAGAATATACCAATAAGGGATTTGGTCAAGGGAGCCACAGAAAATGGGATGGCCAATAACTATAAAAAGATGCCCCAAATCACTGGTCTTTGAAGAAATGGAAATTAAAACACTAAAATGCCGTGTGTCATCCAGAGGATGGCTGTAAAAAGCTGGGGAGGGTGTGACGATGCAGGCACACACCACATTTCCTAGGTGAGCTGTGTGGCATGCTATTGGGAAAACCATCTGTCTGTAACTAGAACTAAGTGCTTACCATCTGACCCAGAAATCACACATCCATGGTTCTTTTCCCAAGAAATTGCAATACAAGTTATCAGTTACCCAAGGGGACAAGGTGAGGGAGGCACAGAAGAGGGAAAGGAGACAATAAGAACTTTCTACTCTGTATTTTTTTGACTTGCTGTAGTGAGCACTTTGCTTCCATAATGAGAAAGGGTCAGATTGAAGAAAGCTATAACTATCCAGAGATTTCTTCCACGGAGTAAGTGGCCAGGCACCTTGAAGGCCAAATGAGAGCAGACTTAGAACCTTCTAATTCTCAGAGTAGAAGGAGTGAGCCTGAACCTGTGATGGGAAGTTCAGACTCAGGTACATGGGAGGTAGGAAGGCATCATCAGCCTGGCTGGGCTGGGCTTAATCCCAGTGAAAAGTTGCCCATGGGTTATGCCTGGGGACCGAAGAGGCAAGGATGGGGCAAGGCATGCCATCTAACACGACGGAGACCATACGGCGAGCGGCTTTAACTACAGAATTCTTGGTCTGTTGGCTTCCCCAGCTGCAGCCGCCCTTTGGAGGGAGCTTTTTAATAGAAAAATCACAAGGTTTGTTGGAAAACCTTCCTGCTTTGTCTTTAGCATGAAAGAAATGCAAAGGTGATGAATTAGGCAAATTGGTCCATGTCAAGTTGTATCCATCAGAATGATTCAGAGCCTGGGATGAGCAGTAGTAATGGGGAAGAGCGGTTACTAAGAGTAACCAAATTAGCATTGTGGGAGAAGACAAAGGGAAAGCAGCCAGGCAGCAGCAGGCACCTGAGCCTGGACCTGCCCTCAGTCTCAGCACCCTGGACCTGCCCTCAGTCTCAGCACCCTGGACCTGCCCTCAGTCTCAGCACCCTGGACCTGCCCTCAGTCTCAGCACCCTGGACCTGCCCTCAGTCTCAGCACCCTGGACCTGCCCTCAGTCTCAGCACCCTGGACCTGCCCTCAGTCTCAGCACCCTGGACCTGCCCTCAGTCTCAGCACCCTGGACCTGCCCTCAGTCTCAGCACCCTGGACCTGCCCTCAGTCTCAGCACCCTGGACCTGCCCTCAGTCTCAGCACCCTGGACCTGCCCTCAGTCTCAGCATCCTGTCTTCTTCAGGGAGCCTATCCAGGCAGGGGCACTCACTACTCCTAACCTGCAGCATTTCCTGTGGACTTGGAGCTCTTACAGATCACAGAGCTCTCATAGTCGGCTCCTCCCCTTATCTCTATCAGGGCAGATCAGCAGGTTGACTGTCCAGTGGCTTGCCAGAAGCTTTAAGCAGAGGCTATGGGCATTTCCACTTCCTAGCCATTTGTAGTGGAGACAACATGCCTGAGGAAATCAGCTTTAAATGGCTTCAGAGAATTTGGTCATCCAGCTGCCTCAGGGTTGTGGCTGGACAGCGCATCATGGCACTAAGAGTTTGGACTGGAAGATGACTCACTTCCTTGAGAGGCAGGAAGCAAAGAGAGAAGGGGAGAGGTCAAGGTCCCAGTATCTCCTTCAAAGGCTTGTCTCCAAAGATCTAACTTCTTCTCACTAGGCTCTGCCTCCCAGTTGTACCACAGGCTGTGTCCAAGTCTTTAGCACCTGAACCTTTAGGGCACATTTAAGATCCCAAACGTAACTGTTGTGAGGCATCCATCAGAGAAGACTACTTGGACATGGGTACAAGCCAATGGAACGTCTTTACTAGCTAGGTGACTCCTACACTGGGTGCTCACCCCAGTACAGCCCTGAGCCTTTCTCAGGTTGAGCTTTTAAAAACCATATCCTGTGCTGACACGCCTCAGCAAGAACAGTTAGCCAGGAGTGGAGCTACAGGAGCCAAAAAGCAAAGTCCAGAACTATGGACTTTGATGGATCAGATCTTTGTCCTCATTTTGGCAGGTAGTACTGGGTTCCATGACCTGAATGGTACTTCTGTCATGGTGTCAATTGTGTTAAGGTCAGGGGGCCTGTCACATTAATAGCTGGTGAATAACAGAATCTAGTTTTCAACTTAGAAAAATCTAAAAACATGCCTTGCCACCAAACCTTCAGTAATACATACATATCACACACACACACACACACACACACCAGGTGCCAGGTATTCTACTATTGATCAGACTTGTTTTCTTCTGGTGGTTGAGTTTAAGATACTTCTCTGTTCCCATGATTCTACCACATCCCACCCTGGCTGCACAGACCAGGCCAGCCCCCGAACCATGAACATTAGTCTATAGCATTACTACAAAAGGAGAGCTGGGCATATTTCATCTGTATCAACCACTTGAACGGGAAAGAAAGTAACATGGCAGCTGCACTGGGGCCATGGTGTGCAGTCAAGTCATCATTTCTTGGGGCTGCTATGACAGCTTCACACTGGCTCTTTAAAGCAACATAGATTTACTGCCTCATAGTTCCAGAGCTCTTAAGTCCAAAACCAAGGTGTCTGCCGGGCCATGCTTTATCCAAAGGCCTAGGGAATGGTGCTTCCCTTGCCTCCTAGCTGGCTGCTGGCCACCCCTGAGTCTCATTGGCTGTAACTCATTCCTCCAGTCTTGACCTTCCTCTTCACATGGCCCCTTCCCCTTTGTGGGTCTCTGTATCTTTGTGTCTTTTTTGCATTGAGTTTCAGACTTGCTCAGATCATTTAAAACGGATCTCATCCTTGAAGATCCTATTCCAGGGGCCAGAGAATTGGTTCAGCAGGCAAGAGCACACATTGCTTTTGCAGAGGACCTGAGTTTGAGTCTCAGTAACCGTATCTGTTAGTCTGTTCACCCTGTGGCTTACAACTACCATAACTCCATCTCCAGGAAGCCTAACATCCTCTTCTCTATTCTGCAGGTACCTGTAGGCATGTGAGTACACAGATATGCATACACATAACACTAAAAGTAAAAGCAAAACCCCTATTTTCACATAAGTCACATTGCTGGTACCAAGATATCTTTTTGAGGGGACACAATTCAATCCATCTCCTCTGGCCATTAACAGTGCTGTAGAGGGTTGGGACAGCTGCCCAGGGCCCAGAAGATTTTTAGACTTAAAAATCCACTTTTGGGAGGCTAACTACTCAAGAGTGAGGGCCTGGAAGAGCCCCACTTTTTCACTCCTAGATTCCAGTACACATCTTCCCATCACATACCCCTTGCCTGTGCCTCTGATGGTGCGATGGTATTATTCCTTGCAAGCAAAATAAGCCATTAATAAAACTGACTTTATTTTTCTCCCATACATTTACCTCATTTTATAATTAAAACTCCAAGAGAATCAAGATGCCTCAGAAGTTCCTTTTGTGGAAAGTTGAACGTTTCTTTCATCTGCTGTTCCTGCATTTTTTTCCCCATGAAACAGTCACTTCCTGTCACCAGGATAAGTCGACTGTACCCTGAAGTAGAATCACTGGTTCGTGCTAAAGAGGCCTTAAGTGAAGCCACTAAGAGATCCGACTAGGAGGAACACAGCACTCTGAGCCAGCCATGCAAACGCTGCCTGCAGTGAGGCCGGCCTGCCTGAGTCATCACTGAGTGGGAAGGACTGGAGCCAGCTGTCCCCAGGCTGGCTGGAGTTTGCATTTCTCTGCAAAGTCACACTTCAAGCGAGTGCAACAGTCCAGAGTTGTTAGCTGGGGTCAGAGTCCCAGCTCCATTCTGCTCACTTCCCTCTCCCCAGCTATCTTCCACCTCCCAGGCTGGGAGCTCTCACTTCCCAATCTTCACAGGGCTGAATAGCACAGGGCTGCTAGTCAGATTGTGTGCAAGAAGAAAAGCCTGCCTTCTGCCATGATCACCTCCCAGGACTGCAATTCTATGCATTCTATAAGAAGTCCACACATCACTATGTGTATTGCATGTATGTCTATTAAGATTGTGTGCGGTGAGATTACAAGCATGTGCCTGACTTTTTCCACAGTTCTGAGAACTGAACTCCTTGACCAACTGAGCTATTGCCCCAGCCCACTTCCAGTTTTTCTTAGAAGCCCTGTCTGCTGCCATAAAAACCCCTTAGACTGAGCTCCAGGTGGTTTTACTGTCACTGTCTCCCAATATAGCTCAGATCAGAGAAGACAGATGCGACCCTCAGGGGGGAGGGGAAGGGCTGACACCCAGAGTTATATTTCCAGCCCTTCCTATCTTGCCAGTCTTTGCCACTGTGACCTGGCACTGTACCCCAAGACCAAACAGACATGTGGCCAGCACCGAGGCCAGCTAACCTCACTGCCACTTCAGATGTTTCCCTGAGAAAATCCAGCATTGAGCACTAGCGGTCAAGACAATACCCGGTGTGGAAACACACAGAGAAGACACTGTTGCTAGCCTGAGACGTCTGGACTTGACAGGGCCTTGAAACTCACGCAGCTCAAGGCATCACTTTGAGCATGAGAAACTGAGGCTCCTGGATCTTGACTGGACAGAAGTAGGATCCAGGCTGAGACAGACATGAAGAGCACGCACCAAGTGTTTATCTAGACGAGGCACAGGAGGTGTGCCTCTTCTCATAGACAGGGTGGTGTCCAGATGGGGCCAGGCCAGACATACAAACACCGCTGGATGGAGCAGATTGGTGATGGAGCCAGGGAGTGAAAACAGGCTTCTAACTGCAGAGCCAGAGGAGGTTAGGGGCCCAGCGAATACGGTGTGTGCTTGTAAGACAGCATCTGCCCAGCTCCACAGTGTTTCACCTTTTCCTTTCCAACACACGTCAAGCTGCACACGGTGACAGCTTGGCCCAGACAATTTGTGGTAGAGGATGCATATTGAACAGTGTGAACTGGATGGCATAGAAACAGGAAATGGCTTTATCTCTCCCTAACCACCGTCTTTGCACACATAATCTGACACCCCACTTCGTCTATGTCCAAACCACTCTGCATGTTCCTAGTCCCTGATTTGCCCACCCTAACTTCTGATGCCCTCACAGGGCAAATCTCCAGGCTTTCTTCTCAACTGTAATCAGAAAGAAACTTTCCGTTGCAAAGGTCACACTTCAGACATTACAAAGTACAAAGATGATCAACTCAAAACTGACAAAATTGCAATTTTAGTGTGGTATGTGGTTCAGGGCCAATTTCCTTTGCCCAGCTAGGGAGTCAAGCTTGCATCTAAATGAAGTTTGGGCTATAGGGCATAGGAAAGGGTATAGACATGGGGCAAGGCAAAGGGGTATACGGTTATGGTCTATAGATTATAGGGAAGAAGGTGTGGTCTATAGGCCGTGGTGAAGGGGTATGGTCTATAGGGCATAGGGAAGAGGGTGTAGTCCCAAGGACATGGGGAAGGCATGTGGTCTACAGGGCATGGTGAAGGGCTATGGTCTACAGGGCCTATCTTATGGTATGGTCTGTAGTGTATAGGGAAGAAGGTGTGGTCTATACGTCATGGGGAAGGAATGTGGTCTACAGGCCATGGTGAAGGGTATGAACTATAGGGTATGGGGGAGAGGGTGTGATCTACAGAGTATGGTGAAGGGGTGTGGCATATGGGGCATAGGGAAGAGGGTGTGGTGTACAGGCCATGGGGAAGGAGTGTGGTCTACAGAGAATGGGGAAGTAAATATAGACTACAGGGCCTGGAGAAAAGGGTATAGTCTAACTATTTGTTCTTCTTCTTTTTTTCCCTGCTCTTTCTATGCCTCTAGTGTTTGTGGTAAGTCTAAAATGGAGGCAAAGGGAGGTGAAAATTAGAGGGAAAGAGTAGAAATCTTGTTTTTAACTGATTCTTCCATTTTCCCTTAAATAATATTGTCAGGCACCAATGTCCTTGATGAAACAGGACATGTTGGCTGTCATTGGTTTTTTTTCTGGTACCTTTCCCCAAGACAGTCTCCTTACACAAACTGTGTCCCCTTTGACTAACCTCCACCCCTGGAGTTCCTCTGCCTGGAAGGGGCAATCCATCTAAACTCAAGTCTCCTCCAAGGCGTCACCTTCCCTCGTGAGATGCTCACACATCCTTACCACATGCCACAGTGACATGGTGATAGGTTGGCTGCTCATTCCTAGTCCTGCCTTTGATCACATACATCCAGAGTTCTTCAAGCACTGGTGTCTACACCCATTTCCACTCCAGGGCACTCAGGCTGGATTTCCCCCAGGGCTGAGGGCCCCACTAAGAAAGTTTGCCCAGCTCAGCAGTTAAGCAGGGAGCTCCCCGCTGTTTCTGCACTGTTGCAAGTGCCCTAAGCTTTGAGACACCTGTTAAAGATGCTGTCATTTGGATTGAAGGAAGGCTATGCCACCCTGCCCAGGGCACCAAGGACAGAGACACAAGTCTCCATCACTAGGCTGAAATCTCACTCTTCCTCCAACCTCTCTGGGTGAGTTCTCTAGCTCTTCTTACCTGTATGTCCTAAAGATAGACTAGAGGGAAAAGAGGCCAGCTGGGCTCCTGTTCCCGAAGCCTCTGCAAGGGTGAGTGGCAGTGACTGCCTCCATCTTTGTGTTTTAATCAACTTTCACTCATGTGCTTTTACTTAACTGACATTATTGGTTTCATGGGTGAAGATATTAGTTTAATTCCTGATGTTAAAAACCTGACCCAGCCCATCTCCTTTGGGTTGCAAGAGAACAGCATAGGGTTGAGAAAAAGGAGGGACTTAGCCAGGCAGTCCCCTCCTGGGACTGGTGCTGCAATCCTGTTTGTCTCTCTGCCACCTCCCCAAACCGGTGAACCATGTCCCTGCTGCATGTGTGTCCAGCCCAGACTCGCACTTACTGAAGTCCCTGTTTCTGGAACAACCTAAAGCCTGGGGCTAGGCTGGGTTGGTGACTGGGGAGTTGGGGGCAGGGAGTAGGTGCCTGGCTCCTCCAAAGAGAGCAAAAAGCTAATGCCAGGCAGGTCAAGAGCCCTAGAGGGGAAATGTGACAGTAATTTAGGAGGAAACTGGCCTTCTCTTCCTGGGTCATGACCACTCCCTATAGTCTCCGTTGAGGTCACTCCAAGCAGAAAATTGTATCCGGCCCTATCGCCGAGGCACAAGCCTAGCAAAATGTTCAGGACAGCTTTATTTAATTCCCAGGCCATATGGAAATGGCCTCCACAGAACCGTTTGGGAGCCACAATTGCATTAGCCGTCTGGAGCTCCCATCAGCTCAATCAAGCCATAATCAAGGATCTCCTGTGATTGTCCATTTTCTGCCTCTCAGCTAGAGAGGCACGCTCTGGAGGGAAAGTGATCAGAGGGCTCTGCTCCTGGCACTAATTACATGCTAGCCTGCATCTGTGTCCCTCCTGTAGCTGTCAGGAGCCATTGTGGACTGCCCCAGGACATCTCACCCATTTCTATGCAGGTGACCCGAGCAAGCTGGGCACTCAGAAGAGAGTCCATGCAGATCCATCTGAAAGTGGCAGACTAGGTGTCGCCAATTTAAATGTGGCCGTTTACATCGACAGCACCTTGGGGTGCTGGGGAAGGGGCTATTGCTGGGCAAGTAGGTAATTCACAGCAGGAGCTCACAGAACATCTGGAAATACAACAGAAACAGCCAGATGTGGGCTTCGTGGATGGAAGGAGGCAGGCACGACAGGCACCAGCCACCGCACTAAAGGTCCATCATTAGGATAAGGAACACAAGCCTTGTCACCAAATGACTTCTGGGAAAAGGTTTGTTACTCACGTGTGATGTGTTTTGTTCCTCTAGCCCCTCCCTTTCCTACTTTTCTCCCTGGCTCCTCACCCAAGCACTGTAGGTCCAAACTGCATTTGAACCCCATTTCCAGGTCCAGCCTCCAATGTCAGGGCTGCCACCGTGCCATTTATATTTACCCAAGGGAGATGTGAGCTTTCCCTCTCCTTTGCTCTCACTGCACAGTTTCAACATTTCTCCCGGAACCTTGTACAGTGTCCATTGTGCTCAGGGAGCACTGAGCCACCTTCAGCTTTGTGTTTGCACTGGGAAATGGGAGAAATCACACAGAAGACAGGAAATAAGAAGACTGTCACATGTGGACACATGGTCGTTACTTTCTTATTACATTTTTTGCTCCATACTGAATCAAGCAAAACAGGTCTGAGAGAAGGCTCAGTGAAAAAGGTGCTTGCAGCACAAGCCAGAGGACCTGAGTTCAATTCCCGGAACACAGAGTAGAAAGACCCAACTCACAAAAGGGTCCTCTGACTACCGCTGTACTTGTGTACCACACACACACACACACACACACACACACACACACACACACACACATGCATGCACACACACACGCGCACACATGCACACATATGCAATATGTAAACAAATATAACACCATCTCTGAAAACATCGTAGATCAAGGTGCTCAACTGCGATCATGTTGCCATAGCTGTTAAGCGACACAAGGCTAACAAGTGGCCCTGGAGTCACTCTCTGAGCACAAACCTCAGTTCTTCTGGTTATTAGCCAGTTGATCAAAGATAAGAAACTTGAACTCTTCCATGCTTCAGTTTCTGCCTCTGCAAAAACTGTAAAATATTGTCACACCGAGTCAAGGAGTTAATGGATCCCAAGCATTAGAAGAGCACTCCCCTGGCCCCAGGAAGCACTCGGCAAACATTAGCTGCTGCTACGTCTTTCAGCCCTGGTTCTGCTTCTCAGTACTCTGCCGCCACCGCCCACAGAGGCAGCCCTGTCATGAACCAAGTGTGCATGTGTGTGTTTCATGCTTTGTACTTCTGACTCCATCCTTCTATCACCCTCGGCAAATATGCACACTCTCTATTTGCATAATGTAGTTAATGTCCTTCAAGTTGAAAATATAGAAAGCCTGACTCTAAGCCTGTCCTTTGAGAAGGCTGTTGGCTTCTGTGGCTGAAAAGCTCAATGGCAAAGGCCAGTCCAGGATTCATTGACATATCAGCTCACTGAAGGGACACTAGCCCACTAGCGCATGTGGCTCTTGACAGGCCTGTCCCCCATTCCCTCTGTTACATTACATTCTTAAAGCTAGCCACCAAGGTTTATTCCCTTATTTGGCCACTTCCTCCACCTGAGGCTGACTATCAGCTACAGCTATCAAAGTATTGAAGTCCAGCAATCAAAAGTCCCCTTTGGCTCACCTAATTAACATGCCCCATTTAAAATTAAACACCTCATCCCAAAACAGGGTTTCCCATTCTACATTTATAAACTGCCATTTGCCCATGTGCCATGTCTGTCTCCAGAGGCAATTCTGAGACAAATACCCCCTCCCCTTTTCCCTCTCCCCCTCCCCCTTCTCCCTCATCCCCTATCTCCTTTACCACCACATCCTATTCCATCCTAACACAGACCTGCCCTTTTCCTCCTCTTAAAAATCACACCTACAAGGTCATTTGCTGCTGCTTTCTGCCTGAGTCAGAAAGCAGCCACTTTAATAAAGGATCTCCCTGTGAAAATGGATGTTTGGGTGTGGTTTATGCCTAATCCAGGACCTGATAGGGGACCTCCATTGTGTGTGTAGGGGACGGGGTGGGGGGCCCTCTTCTTCACTCACCATCATCCTCAGACATTTTATCTTTAACACCTGGCTCCTTCTTTTATGATACGAGCTTCATCTTATGGCAGCTTTTCCTCATCACGGCCAACAACTTTAGGACCACTCAGGACGAGAGGGAGCCATTTGGGAATTACTCTAAAAAGAGACAAGGTGAAAAACTCTGACTTTTCATGGTCTAAAATAATTGTTGCCACTGTTCATGAACCAAACATTATGGACACAAAGTGGGATCGTATGGGTCAGCATTGTTCTTGGGACACATCCATCTGCTGAGAGGTTAGGCCTCTCCCAAGTCACACCTGTCTCTCAGACTGCTGGGCACCGTTGCACAAACCTGTGTCAAGAGAAAGAGAATGGGAAATGGAAGGGACGTGGGAGACAGAGAGGCCCTCAGACTTTGTTCTCTATTGTTTTCTCCCTTGATGCTTTGGAGATCTGTCCGTTCTATGTATGAGGGTCACTTCTTGTAGCTGATGAATAAGTTTACATTACTTCAGTCATTTCATTACTGAGTCATTATTTGTTTGTTATTTAGCCAGGATGACCCTGATTCGTAATTCTTCTGCCTCAGCCTCTTCATTTCATCTGACTGATTTGATCTATTTTAGTACTGCAAGCACACTATAGTGAGTCACCGTGTGCACAGAGGCCTTCTCATGGATGGTCTCAGTCGTCATCATTTCAGAGCATGTTCTTCCAGGCCAGGCTCCCAGGTGGGTCTGCTGGGCGGTTCTAGGTCCTGAGAGTTTGACAGTTTATAGTAACCATCACAAGTAGCACTAAAAATCTGATGTTTTTAAAATTGAAAGGTGTAAGCTGGGCATTGGTGGTACACACCGTTAATCCCAGCACTTGGGAGGCAGAAGCAGATGGATCTCTATGAATTCGAGTCCAGCCTGATCTACAGAGCTAGTTCCAGGACAGGCTCTAAAGCAGTACAGAGAAACACTGTCTGGAAAAAAGGGAAGGAAGGAAGGAAGGAAGGAAGGAAGGAAGGAAGGAGGGAAGAAGACAGGTGTAGCACAGACCTGGAAGAAATAGTATTATTGTGTTAAAGGGAATATTTGTTCATTTCTTCATCCATTCATTCCATATCTCAGTGAAGTTTTACCCACTGCTGAGGGTGTGCTAAGAGAGTGAAGCCTCTACTTTATTTTGTTTCCATGTAAGCTTACATGTTAGTGAAGGGAGATAATCAACCTATGCACTGGTAAATGCAATGATATATGGCATAGTATGGAGAAAAATAGAGTAAAGAAGAAACGGGAACAGGAATGTTGACAGCCATCTGTGAATAGGTGTGCTTAGGGAGGTGGTGGTTCCAGCTTTAAATGCTGTTACCATAGGAGCACCTGGATCTGATGACATTTGGAAAAGACCCCAGGAAGGTGGAGAAGGTGGGAGAGTGAGTAACAGGGAAAGAGTAGTTTGGGACAGACACGAAGGAGGCCAATTTCAAGCTGGTGAGAAGCAAAGGACTATGTAAAAAACAAAAACAAAACAACAACAAAAACAATACAGGCTGCATCCAGAAAGTCCTAACAGCAACTGGAGCCTAGGAAACAAATCTAGCTTGATTCTGAGACCAAATTGTATCATTGTCAGCTGAGTGGGGTGGCTAAATCACAGGAGTGGGTGACTTACCTACAGTTATGTGGGGCAGAGATTAAAAACTAGCAACCAGCCCACAAGGCCTGGATATGTTCTGTTTGATCTAATAATGGGCTGGATTGTGCTGGGGGTTAAGGGGGGTGTCAAGGGGACCACTTTGGCTCTGGAATCAGACTACCTACATCCCATTCAGTACACAATATCTATGCGATTTTCACAAGGCACTTGACTCCTCAGTAACCCACTGCCTATCTGAGGCTTATACATTTGGTTATTTGTTTAGCAGCCTGAGTCTTTTTATTTATTTATTTATTTTTTAATTAATTAATTTTTTACATTCCAATCCCAGTTCCCCTTCCCTCCTTTCCTCCTGCTCCTCCCACTCCCCCCTCCTCCCATCTGCTAGGCCTCCCCTAGGAAGTCTACTAAGTCTGCCCTATCATCTCATTGAGGCAGAACCAAGGCACCTTCCACTCCCACACCCCTGTGTCTAGGCTGGGCAAGGTGTCTCTTCATACAGAATGGGTTCCACTAAGTCAGTTTGTATTTTTAATCCAGTTTTGACCAGTTCAGTCTGGTTCCAACCGGTTCAATACGGTTCAATCTGATTCTGACCAGTTCATTCTGATTCAGTTCGGTTTGTGGTCAGCTGCTGGCCCTGGCCAGTTCAATCTGGTTTCAACTGGTTCAACCTAGTTTTGACCAGTTTAATCTGGTTCCGTCCAGTTCTGTCTGGTTTAGACCTATTCAGTCTGGTTTCAGCCACTTCTGACTCGTTTGGTCTAGTTCTGACCAGTTTCAGCAGGTTCAACCAGTTCCATCTGGTTCTATCCAGTTCAGTCTGGTTCAATTTTCTTCCTACCAGTTGCTCACAGTATATCGAGAAATCAAGTTGGTATTAAGCAGAAAGTGCTTCCTGCTGGCTAACTTTCAACACACTGGAAGATGCTGTGTAGGGTCCAGTTCCAACTTGTTATGACTGGGTCACTTTGGTTCAGTCCGGTTGTGACCAGTTCAGTCTGTTTGGGACAAGTCCCAATATTTGGAAAAGCTCTGTTTTTTTCAAGAAGAAGAAGAAGAAGAAGAAGAAGAAGAAGAAGAAGAAGAAGAAGAAGAAGAAGAAGAAGAAGAAGAAAAATGAGGAGGAGGAGGAGAAGAAGAAGATCAAATGTAATAACAATAAATATCCAGTCAAAGTAAACCTTAGCTATCACCACTTGTCATAGTTTGTTTTAATCATCAGCTTTCCACACTCTAGAACCACCGAGGAAGAGGCTTGGTGAGGGCTGGCCTAGGTCAGGCTGGCCTATGGGTGAGTCTGCAGAAAAAAGTCTTAGTAACATTAATTGACTCAGGAAGACCCAGATTAAAAGTGAGTATCACTATTCTGCATGTGGGTCTTTCTTCTTTTGGTATTATACTGTCCTTTAATTTCCCCATGTTTACAGGTTTCCTCCCCTCAAAAATCATTATAATAGCTGTATAGTGTTCCACTAAATTGAAAGCCATAATGAGCTGAATCATTGCCCTACCGAAGTCCTTTCTGTCTGCTAATGGTGGGTATTTGAAGAACTCTTTACATATTCAGAATCTTTAATGAGCATTGTTAAGGACATAAACTATGAGACATCCATGGGGATAAAGGGAGCATGGTATCAACAAATACTTCCTCAGTTGAAAAAGACTTGGAATCTAGCTACTAAATGCCACTTACCAAGTCATTCATGTGAAACCAACTAGGATGTGGAGCCATGGGCAGGTGTGACTAAATCTGAGCCATTCATCCAAATTGCAGCAAAAGCAAGTTTCCATTTAAATCACAAATGCAGTAACACCTGTGTTGTAATGTGAAGTTTGTTAAATTTTCTACCCCCCACAGCCTGATCCCACAACCACCTCAGCCCTAAATGAACACACAGGGACTATATTAATTATGGAGCTGTTGGCTGGTGATGAGGGTTTCTTATGGGCTAGCTCTGTCTTAATTATTAACCCATTTCTATTGACCCATGTATTTCCACAAGGTCTTATCTTACCAGAGAAGGGTCTGGACCTCTAACTCCTTTGGCAGCTCACATGTGACTGCTAAGCATCTCTGCAGAGAAGATAGTGATTTCCTGTTTGTCCCTGCTTATATCCTGATTCTGCCCAGCTATATTGTGACTTTCTGTCTGTCTGTACAGACCTCCAGACCTCTATGGTTAGCTGGTGGCAGTTTCTGTCCAGCTACGTCATTTCCTGTCTGGCCAATCAACCAATCAGTGTTTTATTCATTAACCAATACGAGAAATATATACAGAACAACATTCCCCATCACTGTGTGCTCTGATAGTGAATTCCTCTACATGCCTCGGTGACTATAGAGTCAGAACAGTCATTTGAAGGCAATGCTCACTTAGCATCTGTTTCATTTTCATACCAACAGTACAGTAGAGTTTGTTCCCCTGCTATGAGGTTTTAGCTCATACTATTTTCCTTTGCCAGGAATACCCTCCTTTAGCCTGCTTCACCAGGTGTGGTGGTTTGGATGAGCCTAATTGTCCGCATAGGCTCATATGTTTGAATACTTGGTCACTAATTAGTAGAACTGTTTGGGGAGG
Source organism: Cricetiscus sungorus (assembly GCA_030556225.1). NCBI lineage: Eukaryota > Metazoa > Chordata > Mammalia > Rodentia > Cricetidae > Cricetiscus > Cricetiscus sungorus. The sequence continues at coordinate 118,983,453 of JANBXA010000734.1, read as the reverse complement.
ATTAAAGGTGTGGCCTTCACTGGAGGTGGGTTTTGAATTTCCAGACACTTGCCCCATTCCCATTGTTTTTATTCTACCTCCTAGAAATGAGCGTTTAGCCATCTCTGCTGCTGTGCCTTTGCTCTGCCCTTATGGACTCTAACCCTCTGAGACTATAAGGCCAATTAAACTCATTTTTTGTAAGTTGTTTTTGTGGACAGAGGTTTCTGTTCTGCCTGATCCTGCAGCTGTTTAGTCCCAAATAAACACACAGAGGCTTATATTAATTATAAAGTGTTTGGTTTATGGCTCAGGCGTCTTATTAGCTAGCTCTCTATTAATTATTAACCCATTTCTATTAAACTATGTATTGCCAAGGGGCTATGACTTACCCATAATGCTCCAGTATGTTACTCCTTCAGCAGCTATATGGTGTCTCTCTCATGACTCTTCCTCTCTGTCCCTCTTCCCAGCTTTCCTAGTCTTCCTGCCTGGCTACTGGCCAATCAGCATTTATTCACCAACCAATAAGAGAAACATATTCACAGAATACAGAAGGACATCCTCCATCATGCCTTGATCTCCGTGTTTTGTCATAGCAATAGAAAAGTAACTATTGCTTTTCTATAGGACTCAAGATTTCCTACCTTCATTTCATGGTTCTGCCTAGGCTGTCACTGTTAACTCAGCCTCATGCTATGTGCTCTAGGCACCCTGCACACAGGTGTTTATCAGCTGTGCCCACATACACACATGGTAATATGTGATGTTTGCTTGCCCTTCTAGGTGAAAACTTCATGAGACCTGAGGGCCTGTTTGTTAATTCTATCTAAGTGTCTGACTGATATGTCATCAGGACTGGTCATAAGTTAACAGGATCCAAATAGAGAGATGGGGGAAACAACAAATAAGGGTGGCCTATTGAGACACCATACACTCCTCCACTTTATTAATCATCAACTTTCCCAACTTTATTTATTAATCATCAAAACAAAGACTCAACTCACAACTTTAAAAGATTATTTGTGTGTGTCTGAGTGTATCACACACATGTGTGTGCATGAATACACATGCCTATGCATGCACAGGGGCCAGAAGAGGGTGCTGGATGCACAACAATTGTTAGCTACTTCATTCTCAAATACAGGTGACACAACCAAAATAATCTTGAAAATGAGCACATATGAAGGCCTCAAAGTCTTTGATTTCAAGACTTCCTACAAAGTTACAGTGATCAAAATGGTGTGGTTGGTTTACCTTCCTGGCACAAAGACAGTTCATGATAAATTTTGTGACATTTAAATTTTATTTTTAAGTGTGTGTGTGTGTGTGTGTGTGTGTGTGTGTGTGTGTGTGTGTTAGGTGCCCATGTCAGAGCTGGACAAACTTCGGTCTTGTGTAAGAGCAGCAACTGCTCTTAACTGTTAAGCTGTCTCTCCAGCTACACACAAGCATCGTCTGGGGCCAGGTAGTGGTGGCATATCCCTTTAATTCCAGTACTTGGAAGGCAGAGGCAGGTGGATCTAATTCAAGGACAGTCTGGCCTACACAGTGAGTTCCAGGGCAGCCAGGGCTCCACACAGAAAACTTGTCTTGAAAAACTAAAAAATCCAAACCAACAACAACAACAAAAGAGCATAATCTCATTATATAGTTCATGATGACCTTGAATTCACAACCCTGCCTCGCACTTTCTGGTGATGGCAGGCATGTGTCAGCATGCACAGGCACTATGTCATATGGATTTTGTCCCAATTAAGAATATATATCATCTCCATTCCTGTCTTAGTTAGGGTTTCTATTGCTTATTGCTGTGAAGAGACACCATGACCATGGCAACTCTTACAAAAAACAAAAACAAAACAAAAACCCCAAACAAACAACCCCCACCCCGAAAACAAAACAAAACAAGAAAAACATTTAATTGGGGTGGAACATGGCGATGTGCAGGCAGACATGGTGCTAGAGAAGTAGTTGAGAGTCCTATATCTGGCATGGCAACAGGAAGTAGTCTGAGTATCACACTGAACAAAGCTTGAGCATATATGAGTCCTCAAAACCTGCCTCCACAGTGACACACTTCCTCCAACAAGTACATACCTACTCCAATAAAGCCACCTCCTAATAGTGCCACTCCCTTTAGGGGTTATTTTCTTTCAAACCATCACAATTTCCTACTATGTGTATAAAGTATGAGTCTTACACAGCTAGAGTGGAAGCTGGCCTGTATCCATAAATGCCTGAGAGGATAAATGCCCAAAGTCTAGGGTTGGGAGGCACCTTAGAAGTCATACTGTGAGGGGTGGAGAGTTCTGTAAATCTAAACCCATGACCAGCTGACCAGTGCCTTCTACTGTTCTCCTGTACCCCTTTCCTGAGTGCCCCTCCAGGTTGCAGGGGCCTTCCTCCTCTTAGTGTATATCGTTGTGGTGTCTTCTACTTGTTCTTTAAAGACTTACTTATTCCAAGCTGACATAGGACTCTCTTGGAGCCTTCCTTCATTCCGTAGATCCAATCTTGTCTTCTGGGTCCAGAGAGCAGGTCAAACTTCTAGCTCACCTGACCACTTTTAATACAGTAAAAGAGGGTTCTGTGCATTGGGAACATTAAAATCCCACCCTAGATGCATATTTTCCTATAGAGAGACACTTCTAAATACTAAGGGATCTCAAAGTAGTGTCTGATCCTGGTTCCCTTCGGACATTTATCAATAGTAAAAACCATGGTGGAAGCAAAGTCTGCCATGGAAACTGCTTGAGGAAGGAGGATTTAATGATAGAAGAATGAGAACTATCTAGTCTAGAGAAGAAATACCTCCAAGCAAGATACTACTTGCCTTGAGAACTAGACTGTGAAACAGGAAACCTTTATCTGGGGTATAAAACCATGGGCACAAATGACAGAAAGCAGATCTCAGCTCAGTTATGTAGAGAGACACCAACATTGCTTGAGCCCATAGAAACACATGAATCAGTAAGTGGCATAAGTAGAGATGCTTAGAAAGTTGATCATTAGACCCCAAGATTAATAGTTAGCTTTGTCTGTCAATTTGACATTCCTAGAGTCATCTGAGAAGGGGGTCTTCTCAATTGAAGGATTGCCCAGATCAGAATGACCTGTGCGCATGTCTGTGGGGGACTGTCTTGATTCTTAATTGATTAAGAAGAGCCCAGCCCACTATGGTTGGCACCATTCTATTGCAGTTTAATAAGGATCAGAATAACAAATAGGTTGAACAGGTGTTTATTGAGGGAGAAATAACTTACAACCTGGTCAGATGAACACCAGTAGGTTCCACCGGATGCTCTCCTCTCCTCCTCCCTCCAGCAAGAGAGAGTTCCCAGGCTCCTCCTCAGACCTAGTTCCACAGGTCACTTCCACCCCTGGTTCCACCCCCAATGGGTGTGGTCAGTGCCACAGAAGCAGACAAAGTGAATATCTCACTACACCATTCCTAGGCAGGTAGTCATGGACTTTATAAGATAAATAGTCAAACATGGGCCTGGGAGTGACCAGCAAGCTATCTTCCTCCATAGCTTTTTAAATTACTGCTCAACTTCGTGTCCTAACTTCTCTAATTATGGACTGTAATATAGCTAGAGCATCATCCTATTGAATTTACATCCAAGACACACACACACACACACACACACACACACACACTTCTCCATGCTTTCCAACATTATCCATACCGGGACACAGAATATTCAAGAAGTATTTCTGTCTTAATTCAGGCGCATATAGACACAGAAAGTTAAAACAAATAATCATAGAGACCCTCCCACACACACACCAAAAGAATAATATAGACTATTACTGTTATTCTTGGTTGCCTGTCATATCATGAATGTATGACTTTTGCTGAAGATTTCACACAGTTTGGTCACGGGACTTGGAGAAATCAGCTGGTGCTGGCCTGGAAGCCTCCCCTCCAAGAACTAGTCAGAAGGTACTAATCAAACCACCAAGGGAAAAAGGTTATCAACAGCCTTACTCAGCTGAAAAGCCTAAGAAACACAGCACTGATTGAACCAGCAAGATATCCCCAGTGCTGCAACAGTGGCACCTGCATCTTGGAAGTAACCAGCAGCTGTATGATTAGACCTAACGCATGCTTATTTGGAGGGAATTCATGCCTGATGCTGTAAATATAGCCAAGAACCTATAGTTTGGAAGGTCATGGGCTCTAAAGGAGAACCCACCTCTACTATGATGCTAAATTAATATAGTTCCCAACTGCCTCCTAAGTGCTTATCCTTATGTCCATAGACATACGCAGCTCTTGCCCCTCATCAATAAAGCATCTTTTAGCAGGGGACAGAACCTCTTAGAGAGATCCACAACTGCCCCAAATACAGATCATCGAAGACCATGAGGTGCCTAGCCCAAAATTGGACATTCTTAACACACCCTACAGCCAACATTCAGGAAATATTTTGGAAGAGGGTCTGGGTAGATTATAGGAGCCTGAGGTCTCCTCCTATGAGATCCTGGATAAAGATGTTACATCCATGAATTCTCAATAATATGGCTGCTTGCACAAGACCTGTACAAGAACAAATCAGGTGACATATTAACATGGATGGAGGAAAATTTTACAGGCATCCCTAGATGACGAGCTACAGGCAGAGTCAATGGTTGCTGAGGGATAGAGAACCGTTTTTTTTCAGCAATGAACCCCCCCCAATCCTAAGTGGTCAGCCCTAAATAAACAAACGTGCAGGCAACACTAATTGAGCTTAATTGGGGTGTGTGTGTGTCTGTGTGTCAGTGTGTGTGTGTGTGTGCGCGTGCGTGCATGCATGTGTGTGTGTGTGTGTGTGTGTGTGTGTGTGTGTGTGTGTGTGTAAAACAATTGGAAGAAGAGGTTATGAGTTTGAGAGATGGTATTGAGGAAACATGAGAGGAGTTGGAGGGAGACAAGCGGTTAGCAAAACTGAGTGTACTTATGCATAGAATTCTCAGATTAAGAAAAAAATACTTTTAAACCTATCATTTTTGACCAGGAGCCAAACCAAGACTTCTCTGTCTTAGACCCTTGGTGACTTGGGAGCGCCTGGAACCTGTTTCTCCCCCTTGCTCTGCAGAGACGCCTCCTCCCTCATTGCTCCATGCCTGGTTCTCACTGACCTTTCCTATCTCACCATCGACTCCACTGCGCTTTGGCAGTATCTGTCTGAAATTTTGATTCAAGCCTGATCTCAGTCTCTTGGGCTTTCTCTTTTCTTTAATTTCTTCCATAGATTACCAAGGTTTCTGCTGTCCTTCTCCCTGCCCCCAGCAACCATCAGACTGAAAAATGACCATGCCATAGGGGAAGCTAACACACCCAGCCTGGAGCCCTCTCGTCAATCTGGCTTTTAAATGACAGGTTTGAGGACACACAGAGGATGCAAAGATCAAGTGCAGAGGAGGGAAGCCATCTCTGACTGGAAACATATTCTCAGGTTCAGAGGACAGAGCAGTATTTAAAGTGAACTGGAACAAGCCTGTAACATCAGGTGCGTTCTGCCTTCAAAAATAGCTGCCAGTTAGAAAGGTTTATTTACATACTGATTCCACGCTAACTTTGTAATGGAATGTGCTGCCTGCCTGAGACCTAACAACTGTCATCATAATTTTTTCTAAAAATATAGTCAGAGAAAAACACTCAGTGAACCCTCTGCTGGGGAGTGGCTACAAAAAAGACCCTTATCCCAATCTGACATACTGGGGCAAGCAGGAAGGGATGTTGAAGAAAATACTCTCAACCAACCTACACACACACACACACACACACACACACACACACACACACACACACACGACGACATGTGTGTGTGTACGTGCGTGTGTGTGTGTGTGTGTGTGTGTGTGTGCGCGCGCACGCGTGTGTCTGTCTGTCTCTTCCTTTCTCCTCTCTCCTTACTGTAGCCCATAAGCTAAGCTAAAGAAAGCATCTATCTGCCTCCATTTCAGAGAACCCTTGGGGAAACTCCTGCTGACCACATATAAGAAATAATGAATGAGAAAGAGGTCCCAGTGGGCCACCAGTTCCAAGGCCCCACCATGGGCTTCCCTCTGCCTCCCTTTCTGCTGATATTTCCCTACCAAGGATCCCCACGGCTGTAGCCTCCTATGTTTTCGTATTTCTCACTCTGGCTGGGCTCTTTCTGAACCCTCCCTTCTCGCCCCAGGTTTGTCTCTGTGGATCCTACTGAGCTGATCCTTGGCAAGGCTGTCATCGCTCCCCGGCACAATATTAGCAATTTAAATGCCTCTTTGCCAGGCCTGATGGAGCTGATTCGGTTGTGATCCTGGGCATATGGATGGCATATTTGCCGCAAGCTAGGTGAGACGCGTCCCAGAAGGACCGCCGCCAGCCCCCGCAGCCGCTTCCCCACCCGCTCGCTCCCGGCGGCCGGAGCCAGCCGTCCCTGCTGCCCACTTTGTCTCCACCGGGGGCCCCGCTGCTGGGGGACAAATCTTTCATTCATGAACGGGAGCTTGTTAGGCCAACTCTGGACTCTAAAGCCACTTAATTAAATTGTGGAAAGTTGGTTGGCCCCGGTGGGAAATTTGCACACAAAGGCACCGGGGTCGGGCGCTCCCTCCAACCCGGAGTCACACAACAAAACGGGTTACAACCGCGCGCTCGGCGGCCCCCCAGCTCTGCGCACCCCCGCCCCCGCCCTTGCTACGCCTATAAAAGCGGTGCCCCTCATTACAGGGCGTTTGTTAGGGCATGTTTTCCCAGCGATTCACTGACGGGCCTTTCTTTCCTCCCTCGGCAATCAAGGGCCGCAAGTGGAGGCTGAGAGTCCTCCATGGCCTGATTGCTGAATTTCCAAAGGGAAGAGTGTAAACAGGTACATTGAAAAAGGCTCTTTTGAACAATTATGTAAACATTCCAAACACTATTTGAAAACTTTCACAGTGGAACCGTCACGTGGGGCATTCTTGTTTAATTGCGCGGGGACAATGCTTGCTGGCTGGCTACCCCAGCTGCCTGCAAGACCCAGGGAGGAGACCGCCATGGGTGTTCTAGCTCCCCTAGCCTTACAGAAGCATGCCCCCGGAGCAGGGGCCTGTGCTCTTTCTTCTGCCAGGGGTTTCTTCGGGATCTAGTCCAGTGTTCTGCCCATGGGGTGGGCTGGAAATCCTCGACGCAAGATGCCTGTAGATGCTCGGTGGAAACTTCTATGCTCGGCAGGCTTTCTTCAAAGCTTTAAAAGCTCATTCTAAGATACCAAGCAAAATTGTTGGCAAGGTTCCCCTCCCCATGGGAACGCCCCTGGCTCCCCATTCCCGCCTCTCCTATTCCTAATTTGTTCTCCTGCCTCTGTTTCCATGTGGCTTGGAGTCTCATGATTCATTAACTGATTACGTTGCTGGAAGTTGGAAGAGTTTAAGTCCCACACGCATATTGCTTCATCTCTTATTTCCTGGGGACACCGGGGCTGCTGCGGCTTTTCATGCATACTTTTTAATCACTTTATATCCAGTCTCCCAGCGTTTGGGATTCATCCAGCCCACAGCCACTGTGCCTCACGCTTTGCAGGAGTGCCTGAATAAGCTCTGCCCTTCGTTCAATTTTTGTTTCCTAAAGTCTAATTCTTAAATGCTAAAGAGTAGAGGGAGAGAAGAAAGTCTAAATGTTTAACGTGAAGGCATTTGTACATTACATATATGAGGAACATAGGAGGCATGGAAGATGTTTATGACAACACAGTAAGAAAAACGTCCATGCATGGGCTTATCAAGGCAAATCTGGAAAATGCCGCTAAACACATGTGATTAGACACAAAAGGCCACCCCAGTGACCTGCAGAAATTCATCCGCCCCAGCCTGCAGCACTGAGCATCCTTGCCCAGGGTTTGGATCAGAGCGTCAGATGAATCCCTCCAGTCTAAAGAGGAGCTAAGGCATGTCTGTGTGTGAGTCCCTAGGAGACAAGCACAGAATCACAACTACAAGATGAATCAGAAATGAGGTTGGTACAAACAGTCATGCCCAATAGTGTTACTCAAGAGCAGTGGCCAGAAGGGAAAGGAATTTCTTCCCACCTCACAGGGCTCCCTGAGTACAAAGATCTCAAATATACCTGTCTCACAGGCTTATTTAATCTGACTACAGTCAATACTAACCATGCATCAGCTCTGTGCTGTAAGATAGGCACATAAAGTCATAGAATAACTTTGATCCCAACAAATTAATTCACAATCAAGCGGAGAACCATCATTTTGTTTTGTTTTGTTTTGTGAGACAGGGTTTCTCTGTGTAACAGCCTGTCTTGGAACTCGATCTGTGGACCAGGCTGGCCTCTTACTCACAGACATCCTCCTGCCTCTTCCTCTCTGGTGCTGGGATTAAAGGCATATGCCACTGCTGCCTAGTAGAAACATCGCTTTTAAATAACGATTATTTATATATGTATGCCGGTGTGTGTTTTTATGTACCATATGTGTGTGCAGGTGCCCTCAGAGGCGTCATACATCTTGGAACTGGTTTAACAGGCCATTGTGAACCTCCTCATGTGGGATCTAGGATCCAGACCTGGGTCCTCTAAGGAGCATAAGTACTTTTAACTGCCGAACCATCATTCTTCAAAAACTACAGGAATTGACTGGCTTTTGGTACGGGCATTAAGACAGCTCCACAAGAGAAAGAGAAGCATTTTCATGTTATTCTGATACAACTGGGCACCAACAGCAAGAGGATGAATAGACCTTTACCTCATACCATGTGGAAAGACTATCTCCAAAGTGAATCACAGACATGAGGCCAAATTAGAAACTTTTAGAATGAAACAGATATGGCCTTCGTGTCCTTGAATTAGATAATAGCTTCTGAACTGTAACATCAAGAAGGCACAAACCACATGACAAAAACATTTACATTAAATCTGATCAAAATTTTAAATTTTGCATGCTTTTAAGGATGCTGTCAGAAAGCAAAGGACAGTTTGAAGAGAAAACAGAACTATTTGTAAACCACATATCTAATACGAATATCTGAAATATGGACTAGAGATATGTAACAAATATCTGAAATATGGACTAGAGATATGTACCACTCTTGCAGAGGCCCCAAGTTTTTTCCTACCACTCACATCAGGTGGCTTACAACTGCAGGTAACTCTCAGTTGCATGAAATTAAATGTCTTCTCCCCTTGTTGGTCACCATACACATGTGACATACAGTCACATAGTCTCTCTCTCTCTCTTTCTCTCTCTCTCTCTCTCTGTCTCTCTCTCTCTCTCTCTCACACACACACACACACACACACACACATATTATAAAAGAAAAAAACACTTTAAAAATATATAAAATATATAAAGAACTTTCCAGTGTAAAATGAATGGGCGGGTTATGTAAAACTCAGACAAGAGTCTGAGTAAACATTTGTTCAAGGAATAAGGCACCTGGGAAGGTACACAAACTGCAGGCATGCTGATGAGAAGCATTCAGCATCATTAAGGAAATTGATGCAAGCCACAGGCACAGGGGGATGCTGCTCCAGGCCCACCAGCATGGTCACAGCAAAAGGGACAATGGGAAATACTGATGTAAGTTGGTGTGGTGACACATGACTGCGATCCCAGCTTTGGGCAGTCTGAGGAGTTCAAGGCCAGTGTTGGCTATAGAGTAGGTTCAAGTCCAATTGGGGTTACATGAGACTCTGTCTAAAACTAACCAAACCAGACAAGACAACAATAGCAAAAACCAAACAAACAACACCTGAGGTTGATGAGAATGCAGAGAAATCGGAACTCACACACTGCTGATGGAAAATAAACTGGTTAGTTTCATTGTCAACGTGACACAAACTACAGCCCCCTGGGAAGAAGGAACATCGGTAGAAGAATGACCTCGGTCAGATTGGCCTATGACATCTCTATGAGGGAATGTTATTGATTGCTAATTGACATAGGACCATTTAGCCCATTGTGGACAGTGCCACCCCAGACTGATGGTTCTGGGTTGTTTAAGAAAGCAGAATAATGGGGTAGGAAGATGGCTCAGTGGCTAAGAGCACTTGTCGCTCTTCCAGAAGTCCAAGTTCAACTCCCAGAACCTACATAGCATCTCATAACCATCTGTAGCTCTAGTCCTAGAGAATCTGATACCCTTTTCTGATCTCTGTGGACACCAAGAATATATGTAATGCACAGACAGGCATGCAGACAACAAACAAACAAACAAACAAACAAAAAATCAACAACAAAACCCTACACATAAAACCAATTTTAAGAAAAGAGGAAGAAGAGAAGCAAGCTGAGCATAAGACAGATGGAACAAGCTGGTGAGATGCATTTCTCTACGGTCTGTCCTCCAGGTTCCTGCTTTAGCATGCCTCAATGATGGACTGTGTAACCTAGGAGACGAAATAAGCCCTTTTCTCCCTCAAATTGTTTTTGGTTGTGGTATTTTATCACAGTAACAGAAAAGTCACTAGAACAGGAAGGCAGCCTGGTATAGTTATTGCAGGAAAATGGTCTGGCTTTTTCTCAATTAGTTTACTATGGAATCAACGTATGGCTTGTCCACTGTGCCCAAGAAAAGCAGGCCTTCACAAAAAACCTGTATGTGAATATCCACAGAAGTCCTAGTCCCAAGAACTTAAAATAGACATAAACGAACCCAAAAGTTCATTATGTCTGAGAACTGGAAAGCACAGTGTAATGCATCCATCCAAGGAGGCGCTCTTCAGGACGTGAAGTCCTGATCTGTACCAGAAGCAAGACACAAACAGCCACACCTTGTATGATTCCAGTTTATGCAATTCCAAAACGTGCAGGTCTATAGTCACATGGAGTGGTGATTGCCGTGGAGTAAGGAAAAGAGAATGAGGAATGACTACTAAAGATGACTGCTAAAGGGCACTGGGATCACTTTCCAGAGGGTGGGGGAAAATGATGGGAGTGGTGGCTGTACCACCTTGGGCTTGGTTGTTTAATTAATGAATTTGTAGAAGGATGAATTTCATGGTGTATGAATTACATCTCAGTGTTTTTGTTCTTTGGTCTGTCTGTCTCTGTCTCTGTCTCTGTCTGTCTCTCTCTTTCTCGAGTGTGTGTGTGTACATGTGGGAAATGCCAACAGCCTTACAATTTCTATAGCAATTGGGAAGGTTCCCCTTGAGATCCTGCTTACTCACCTACCTCATTCCAGCCTCAGGCCGTGGGAGTGTAGCAGGGGCTTCTGAGTATCTTTGACCTTGACCAGGGACCATGGCAACCGAGTGCCCCGACTTTTGAGTCCCCAGGATGGAAGAACAGAGAAGCAATGAATAAGCCAAAAAGGTGGTTCAGTCTCTGCGAGGATGGGCAATCCAGTCAGGAGCACAAAGTGGGCCAGGGACAGATCCAGGCCCAGTGTTGTTGGAGAAACCCTTTTCCTTCTCAGGATGGGCCTACTGCAGTGACTGGCTTGTTGCCATAGAACCAGAGCCTGGTTTCAGGGTGCTTCCAGGTTATGGGTGCATCCCTGTTCTCTGGATCCCACTCTGCTTTTAGACTGGATTTTGGCTCTAGGTGTGAACCAGCTGCTGTGGCTGCATCCAGACTCCAACCTACATTTTACATCACCCCAAATCCCATCTATCCTTGGCTACTGTCCTCTGAACTCCAGCCTGGGCTATCCAGAGTAGCTGGTGCCCAGTGTTAAGTGGGTAGCCTGGACTTCAGATCACCCTTACAGTAAGGTAATCTGAGCTAGAGACCGTGTCATTAGGCCTCAGGCAATATCTCTGTCCTTGTTGCCTTCTGTCACCCTGTCTGTCCACACGGGGTTCTTGTAGGTCTTTGAACAAGTCAGATCTACCCCCATTTCAAGCTGCTGTATGTGTTCTCCCTGACTGGAGCAGTCTTCACCCTTACAGTATGGATAGATCCTTTATTTCATTTACCTGTTTGCTCAAATGTGACCTCAACACCAGGGTCTTCTCAGACCAGGCTTGCAATATGGCATCCCGTTCACATTCTAGTCCTTTGTCCTACTTTCATTCCCTTCCATTGTGGTTTGGATATGAAGTATTACCCACCCCCAACAAGCTTGCACGTTGAGGCCTTGGTTCCTGGTTGTGCTGCTATTCTGGAAGGTTCTAGAAACTTTCTGAAAGGTGAGGTCCAATTGGAAGAAGCAGGTCCCTGGAGTGAGTCTGGGAGTATCTTGACCCTGGCCCCTTCCTGTTTGTTTCACTCATCTTCCTATCTGCCCTCAGGCAGACAGCTCTACTCTACTGCATGCGGCTACCAACATGATGTTCAACTCCAGCACATGGGGTAGTGATTGTGGACCGAGCCCTCTAAAAGTGTGAGCCAAAATAAATTTCATTTAAAGCAAGGAAAGAATGTATAATACCCCTTCCTTGTGTGTTGTCTGTCACCCTTCCAGAGTGGGAGCTCCTAAGGAGTGACCTCCTCTGGGTCACTGATGTACCCTTAACACCCTGGAGAGCCTGGTGAGACACTTGAAACACCTGCTGAATAGATGAGTGAGCACACAGCAAACGAATGGGTATTTTATCCCATTGAATTCATCCTTTGTCCAGAGACAAAGGAAGACTATGGCCTTTGCTGTACTTCTGAGAAACTATTTGTTCATGATTATGAAAGCTGGAGGTAGAGGAGGAAGAGGGGAACATTTAGGAGACCCCAGAGCTTTCCTTGTGACTTCCAAGTGGTATCTTGTGCTCTGTGTGGAGTCCCAGGCTAGATTTATAGGAGTGGAAAGCCTAGAAGGCCAATCCTGTGGTAGTGGTAGTGGGGTCCTGAGATTACTGTCCAATGTCATGGTATGCCACACCTGTGTGTGTGGGTCCTGAGATAACTGTCTATCTGTAACCACAGCTTCATCTGGGGATAGTGTGACTCCCACAGGACCAGGGCTTTACCTTTCTGGTCCTTGAGCAGATATTCTTCAGAAACTCCAGAGCATGGAGCCAGAAACACCTCACCATGGGATAGATACACCACAGCCAAGTGTTTCAGAAGGGGAATGAGATGACTAGTGTGAAGTAAGCCAACAGCCACCATCTCACATGGACACGTGGATGGGATCCTAACTTCATTAGGAGAGGAATGGTGACACACACACACACACACACACACACACACACACACACACACACACACACACACCACCAGGCTTGGAGATTTGGACTGGAATTACTAGCTTTCATCATTTACATTCTCAGGGATGAACAGACATATTGCTTCCTCTGAGTTTTTGTTTTCCCAGCCATGAAATGGAATTAATATATCTAACCTCACTGGGAAACCAGGGGGATTTCAAGGACTTGAGTGCCATCAGTTGAAAAATCAGTCTCTTATACTATGAGACATGTTGTGCATGTCACAAGCCAGGAAATCACATGAGTAATATGGGAAGAAGGGAGCCAACTGAGACAGAGCCCTCAATTTTATCATCTGAGAAGTGGGGCTAGCAATAGATCGTCCCTCCAGGATTATTGCATACGCAATAGACACAAAGCTCAGAACCCCAGCTGGTGCAGGGACATTAGAGGCTAGGTATCTTTGTTGTTGCTTTTTATAAGCACCATTATCTATTGACATTATTTTCTATACATAATGAAGTAGCAGCTAGGAGATGTTGGCACACCTGTCCGTGCTTAGGCAATACCATCACCCATTCTACATCTATTGTCCATCCCTGGATCTCTGTCAGGCAGGAATAACTAACTTGTCGTTTTAGCCCTTCTAGGAACATCTGAACCAAGACCTGGTGTCAGTTCTTATATGTAAAAAACTACAAAGGAATCTGGCAGGGGTGGCACACACCTTTAATCTCAGCACTCAGAAGGCAGAGGTAGGCAGATCTCTGTGAGTTTGAGGCCAGACTGGTCTGAAGAGTGAGTCCACCACAAGGTGATACTGAGACAGATAAAACATCACCCCTGCCCTTAGGGACCCTACAGAATGTCAGAGCTGTTAATTACACACCAAGTAATAGAGGTAGCTCAAAGGCACTCTGAATCATGCCATGTAGCATAGCCTGGAACACCCCCACCCTCAGGAGGTGACCCACAATGGATTGCAGAGGTCATATAAAAGTTGGCTGGACCAGCACTGTCCAATTCTGTAAGCTGGCAGTGTCCCACAATCTACCTTATACAGGAGCCGCTGGCCACATGTGCATTGCTATTGAGCACTTGTGTACATGGGTAGGTCATGGGCGGTGGACAATAAGTACATGGATGGATAGGTCACAGGCGGTGGACAATGAGTACATGGGTAGGTCACAGGCGGTGGACAATGAGGACATGGGTAGGTCACGGGCGGTGGACAATGAGGACATGGGTAGGTCACGGGCGGTGGACAATGAGGACATGGGTAGGTCACGGGCGGTGGACAATGAGGACATGGGTAGGTCACGGGCGGTGGACAATGAGGACATGGGTAGGTCACGGGCGGTGGACAATGAGGACATGGGTAGGTCATGGGCGGTGGACAATGAGTACATGGGTAGGTCATGGACAGTGGACCATGGATTCTGAAAGGCTGTGCTCTGTGTTGAAGAATCTACACTTTTGTCAGACTGAATTACAAAGAACTTCAGTAGAGAATGCTAACGCTACCACTGCAGCAACAGTGTGGAGGACAGTGTGGGGAGAAACCTAGGCCAAAGAAGCTGACGGGAGCCTCAGTGCCAGCGCTGCTGGATTGCTGAGGGCCTGAGCTGAGGCTCAGGAAAAGGATGGCGACTCACGACTTGTACCACTGGCTGGACTTGCTGATGGATAGCAAGAGCCCATGCCGTTTCTGGTGGTATTCTACTAAATCCCAAGTGTTTTTGTTGTATGCAAGGCCACCAAGACACCCTTCCTTCTGTTAGGAGTTTTTCCTCACTTTCCTTAATAAATAAATCTATGCTCCCTTTGCTCACAATTTGTCTGTGTCTCCTGTTTTCCTCGGGTGTGAAATAGAGAACTCGGAAAACACTGGCTCAGGGTAGCTTTGATGGTGGTTGACTATCTGGGACCCTAGCACCTCTGACTTAAGCTCATGACATCTGTGAAAGGTTCGTCACACTCAGAGAACCCACATCGTGTCCTGGCTTAGCAGAAAAGGGCACAGGAAAGAGCCCTGGAGAAGGCTGGGCACTTAAAGGGTGAACTGAGAATAGTCTAGCATAGGCAAGTAGAATACCAGAGGCAAGAAATACTAGATGCTAGAGCCACTGAAACAGGTCAGAGTGTCTTGGAGGAGTGGTCCCAAGTGGTATGTGACACATAGCAGGAAAAGGTGGGCAGTGAATCTGGAAACTGGGAAACAAGATATGGGTGATAGGATCAGATGCAGACAGGGTGGGATGAGGGTTCACCTCCATCAGGCTTTGTAACAAATGATTTTGACAGTCTAATGAAAGAAAGCAATGTCCTCCCTTCGCAGAAAACTGCACCTGCAAATGAAATGATACATTTCATCTCAGGACCCCCTAAAGCTCAGGCACATGGATCCTCAGGTTTAAAATAAAAAGTCTAAGTCACTTGGTCCTTATTTGCAGGATTCTCCCTGCAGTATCTAAATGCTTCTCAAATCTGCTGCTATCAAAATCTGAAGCCAGACAGAAACCTTCAATTCCTCTGTCCCAGAGGCCCTGCAGCCTCGGTTCCATCCTGGTTCATTCACATTTCCAAGCTTATTGTCCTGCTGCCTGTCAATCAACTCTGAACCATTACACAAATTAGCATCTCTAAAGCCCGCGTCTGTGCCTCTGCCCAGAGTTGTGTTGCTGGCCTTTCCCAAGGTCCTCAGCCTGGAGTACAAAAGGGTCAGACATAGTTACGAAACAGTGGGTACTACTGCTTCCCGCCTCCCATTACACAGTAAAGGGTGCAAGGCTAGCGAAGGGGCCTGCTCCTTGGTGCTGCTGGCCCAGGGCCAAGGGATCTTCTCCAATTGAATGTCTTGCCTTACAGACATCACACGAGACACACACTCGTTCTGAACAAGCTAAAATCTCAATGCTTCCCAGGTTCAGGGATGCCTCAGATGTACTTTAGGACCCACAGCCCGGAGGAATGCAAAAGAATTGCAAAGTTTTTCCAGGTGGAAAGAGGAAAAAATGGGTGGGGCATGGGAAGGAGGGAGGGATAGAAGAGAAAGATGGGAGGGAGTGAGGAAAGGTATTATCTTGCTTCTGTATCTCAGATTCTTAAATTGACCTTAGTTGTTCAAACCTTTACAGAGTAAAAATCGCTAAAACCTTACAATATACCAGGGCATCAGCTAACAACAATAGCATCAGCCTCACGTACTGCCATTCTGTTTTTAAATAGCCACTGCCTATATTTGAGGTATGTTATTCGATGTTTTGACACAAATATACATAGTGGAATGAGTACTCTAGTCAAGCGATTAATGTATCCATCCCACAGAGTTACCGGTTGTTTTTGTTTTTGTTTTTGTTTTTTCCCCTGTCTTTCTGGCGAGAGTGCCTAACATCTACTCCCTTCAGGCTCCATGCACACAGCACAAAATTACTGAAAAAGACTGACTGTTGGGATATCTAAAGCCAGTTCACCAGAGGATAGGGCAGCCGTGTCACTCAACCCAGCACCTTCCTGTGTTCTTCACCTTCCTTCCCTGACCACTGACCTTTCTCCTAGTGCCCTCTGTCCAGACACTCATCCCCACCACAGAGCAAAGAGAATGGCTTGTTATCCGCTATGGTTCCTAAAGGCAAGGCAAAGCTAGCAAGCTCCCTCAGGATCCACCCCAAACAGACCCCCACAGTACTTCCAGAATGTTATCTGTTACAACTTACGTTGTCGTGTGGCATAGGATGGGGCTCCCCAGACGGTGCTGGCTGTTCAGAACTGCTGCTATTGAGTGTGATATTGGCCCTTTAGATTTCACAGACAGCCTCTCAGAATGCAAACACACACTCACACGCGTACTCGCGCACACACCCCTCCCCTCAGCAGACTGTGCGGTGTGCTCTGCGTGGGAAATGTGTCATCGCACCTCTCCTTTGGAAGCAGTGAGATCTTTGTGAGTTTGGGAGCTGCAACAGTTTGCATGCTGAGTGGATACAGGAGGTTTCCAAGTGCCCCCTCCCCAGTACAGTGTGGTGTTCTGGTACTGTTCACCCATCTCATTTTGCCAGTTCCTGGATGGAGTCTTCCTCCCTGCCTGTCCAGCACACAGCCAAGGTTAGACCCTCCACAGAGCTCAGCGAGACTGTGCAATGCCTGTTAGTTTGCTCAGAGAATGTGTAGGCTGTTTAGCATTCAATAGTTTACACAGATGACTTCAGGTTTGGGCTCTCTCTGCTGCTGTCCAAAACTGGAATCACTGACTCTGTGTTACAAGGGAGGAAAGGGTGATAGACAGACATCACATGGTTCGCCCAAGGTGTATGTCACAGTAAATCACAAGGAATGGGCCAGAAACCCTGGCTCCAGGGTCGGGGACTTTTCCCTGAGTTACCCTTTCAAACATAACCATCTCAACTGGTTCTTGCTTGTTATTAGTAACTTTCATTCATTGTGGTCCCTGAATTAACACTAAGATTACAGAATGGTTTCTATTATTGATCACTGTCTTTATTACCCTTCCCATCCCAAGAATTAGAGAACTGTTAGCTAGAGATGAATTTGTGTCATAAGGCAATACTGATAGATACATCGGTGACGTCATCTCTCAGCCCTAGGCTTCAGTTTTGCTGTTCTGTGGGGGTGATCGTTAGCCATTGTTTTTATGTGAGGGGAGAAAAGGGGCAGAGAGTGGACTCTGGAATCCTGCTGCCCATCACAGGTCTCCAAAGCCTCAGCTTCATCATCTGTAGGGTCATAGTAACACTTCCTCATGAGCATAAAGTATGAACTACAGCAAAATCCCATGGGCTGGTTGAATTAAACACAGAAACTGACCATCTCTCAGTTCCAGAGGCTGGCAGTCCAAGACAACATGAAGGCGAGGCAGAGCTGGTTCCTGTTGGGTCTCATCCATCCTTTTCTCTGTACTTAAATGGGCCCATGCAGCTACATTTCCTCTTCTTCCAAACAAACAAGAAACAAAAAAGCAACAACAAAAACCACCTGTCAGATTAGATTTAAGCCCATCCTAAAAGCCTTATTTCTTTAAGGACCTTGTCTCCAAATACATTCTAACCCATTAATGTTCCACCACTTAGATTTAGAGGAACCCAACTCATCTCGTAAGAAGTAGCAAGAAACAAAGACGAGTAGTCTCTTTAAGGCACCGAGCACACGGTCTTCAAAGCCGGTGCTTTGAAGCTCCAGAAACATCTGCTGCTATGACCTCAGCATCTTTATCTAGAAGATGACACGGTAATGATGATGATCCAGGGCGCCTGGGGACCTACACCTGCTGTGTGACAGCATGCATGCCAGGTGCTGAGGAGATAGCTCGAAGTGGCCACTGATCTTAAAATAACCAGATGAGATCTCAAGGGTATCTCTGTTGGGTCACAGCTCTCCCCAGGTCACAAGTGAAGCAAGTTGGAGACGCTCTCCCTTGGGTTCTGGGCAGAGTACCATCAGATGGTGGAAGCATCTAGTAACCAACCTAAACTACTATAACCAGTTGATAACTAGAAGTTGGTTATCCCAAAAGGATATCATTGGGATCTCACTCTGCCTTTTCTTGCTGGGGCTCCCTGTGCTCAGGTCTCTGTGGAGAGAAGCCCTCATTGAAGGAGACTAAGCTGCTGCTGGGTCTCTCTCCCTGACTCACTGGGTGTGTGGAAGGAGCAGTGAATATAGTAACAGCCAATTCAGGGCAAGTCTGCCACCTACCATCTTCCCAAAGGGAAACTGAGCCAGGGTAGAAGGGGTCTACCCACAAAAAAAAAAAAAGGAGCCTGACAAAGAAAATCCAATTTGTCAAGTGTCCTGTGTGCAGAAGACTTCATTTAAAAAGTTTTAGGGTAACAAGTAAGTCTACGTTCCAGCAGAGCTACAACATTATTGTTACTAGAAATCTTCTTCTTCCTCCTCTTCCCCCTCCTCCTCTCCCTCCTCCTCCTCCTCTTCCTCCCCTCCCCCTCCTCCTCCTCCCTCTGCTTCTCCTCTTTTGTTGACAGGGTCACCCTATGCAGCTCAGGTTGGCCTGGAATTTATAGTCTTCTGTCTAAGCTTCTGGAGTACTAGGATTATAGGCCTGTTCGCCCATAGCCAACTTTCCTCTCCTTTGTGTCTCTTGTCTGTTCTGAGCATCTTCACGCTGCCATATCATCCTAGGTCTTTTCGACCCTGCCTACTGGTTCCTGTTGTGTTTTCTCTGTGTGTTTCTTCTAAGTTTACAGCTGCGTGTTACCAAGGCTGGCATAAAGCTGCAAATGACTTTTCTTAGTCTTAAAAACCCCAAGTGCCTTGCCCCATCCTTTCTTGACACAAAGTCAAAAGCTAAAAATGACCTCTTAATGATGATAACTTTGACAGATGTAGAATTTCCCAAATGACTCAGTGGATAAAGGTGCTTGTCACCAAAGCTGACAACCTGGGTTGATCTCCTGGACCTAAGAAGCAGAACCAACTCTTGCAAGTTGTTCTTTGCCATACAAGTACCATGGCAAGAACATTCTCTCTCTCTCTCTCTCTCTCTCTCTCTCTCTCTCTCTCTCTCTCTCTCTCTCTCTCTCTCTCTCTCCCTCTCTCTCTCTCCACACACACACACACACCAACTAAAGATGAATTTGTCTTCCAAATTTCTTTTCTTGAATATCCTCTGAACACTAGCCTCAGAAAGCTTAGCGTCAGAGCCAGTGCTGTGCAAAACTAATGCAAATGTATCCAGCTTGGCAATAGACAAACTAATCTCAGCCGGAACCACTGATTTCCAATCCTCTTCTTCCCCTTACATTAAGAAAACATGAAAGAAAATTAAGAAATTAAGGGAAACCTCCAACAGCACTTTCTCCTTAAAGGGAAAGATCCTTTCTAGTAATCTGCTTTCAGGAATTCTGGCTTCTCGCCCAGTGATTAATCATGCACATGACAAATCTGGGGAGAGATGTAAACTTAGGGAAAACTACATTTTGATACCATTCTGAAAGCATCTGGTAAACATGGGATCAATAACACATGACTGCAAGACAATCTCCAGGGTCCGATGTAGCAGAGCAACAGCATGGGCCTGGGGGAGACTTCATAAGCCACCAGGTGTGCCCTCCTCCGTAGACCGAGTGCAGACATCTTGGCCAAGGTCATGCAGGAAGCAAAGGTCAGCAAGAACCAGAACTGAGGTCTCAACCTCAGGCGGCACCTTCCCCTCCTCACGCCCCTTGTGAGGTTCTCCCATAAAAGCCACGGAAACATCAAAGAATGGGAGTTTCCATCCTCCCTCAAGACTGGTGATAATGAAACTGTTCCGAGCACCATGAAAGGACACACCTGGGCGAAAGGAACACGTTTGCAGCAGAGAGATTGGAATCTTGATGATATCCCTCCCACCTTCACAAGAAGCCACTTACCTTCTTTGCTTGAGCTCTCCACATGGCCACCTCCACTCAGCTGCTGCTGGAAGCTCCTCTGTGCAGGGAGATCTCCATGCCCTTCCGTGTGTACCATTTCAGCCAATATCCTCACCGGTCTGTTGACGCTTCCCCTGTGGGGAATGCAGGGTACACGTCTCCATGGAATGCTCAGCCATGCTTGTGAACAGGGAGACTCCAGCCTCTTCTAGCTTCCCACTAAGGCCTTACACTGGAGAATAAGATCCTTATGTAGCATCATATTGGACCATGCATGTATGTATTCACACACACATGCACACAGCGCTCAAGGCAGAGGTTCTTTAATCAATACCCAATTTTAGTACCTTTAAAATCCATTTTAACTTATTCTATGAATTCACCAGGGTGTCTCCCAGCAGTAGGTACACAAATAAGGTGCAGAAACAGAACCTAGTGGCATCACGGCACATGCGTTCTGTATATAGTCAGATATCTGAGTTGGAATCAAGGTCTGGAGATATTCTTTTCATGGCAGAGGAGGGGAAATAAAGGTGTAGCAGACAGGGGTATTTTCTATGATGCCCACAGAGTCAAAGTGGAAAAGCTTATATTGGAACCCTGGAGCTGTGGTCCTAGCCCAAGTCTTTTGAGCAAAGAGAATTCTCCCCCACCGCCTGGTGCTACCAAGCTCTGCAGTTGTCATGGCTTAGGGAGAAGTTAGAGGGATGGAGGAGGATGTCACAGACAGTTGTCAGAGGAATTGGAAGTTCTACTTTGGGGACAAACACCTTGACTTTGCTGAGGCATAAACGTAACAGCGGGGAGCCATTATTTCAGTGACAGAGCTTTGTTCCATTGACATCATCTCTTAATTATCTGCATGCGAATGCGTTTGTCAAGTTTCATGAGATGGGGTGGATAACGTGAAGGCTGCATTTCCGCACAGTACTGTAATTCTGAAGGCAGAGTCATCTCTGCAGGCGAGGGAGGAGCTCAGGCAGTACTCACCCGGGCAGATGCTGGCTGTGTATGGCTTCTCACAGACCCAGTGTTGGTGGTGCCAAGTCTTAATGAGCTGGCTGGCCAGACTGGGCCATGAGGCTGTAATCTGGGGTTACAACGATTCGTAGGCTAAGACAGGATTCCTAGACTGTCTTGGCCCAAGGGTTTCATATCTTGGGAAGACACCGTTAATTGCCATGTGCAAAAGCAATGTCAGGCTCCTCCCACCCCTAGCCACCTGTGCCACCTCCCTAAACAAGTGTGACAATTATGGACTATCTGACTCCAGACCAACTCCTTTGTAAATTAGCAAGACATCAAAGTCCCATACCCTTGAGCCTCATCTCTCCTCCAAATAAGAACTCCTTCCTAATCAACCATGGGGATTTTCTATTGGCATCATCAAGCCTGCCTTTCCTGTGTGGCCCAGGCAAAGTCCGTCTGAACTCAGAGGCATCCGTGCATACAAGACCTCACCTTTCCGTAACCCCCACTCCCCTGGGAACTCACAAGGTATCTTTGATCCTTTTCTTCTGACAGAAAATTTAGAGCAGTTCCTTCAGGGACTGGCCTGCCTGGTATTTCAGTTTCCACTCAGAGGCTCCTGTGAAAACAACGCAGCAGCAAACCTCTCAATGTTCCAGAATATCCATGTTGGGGATGCGGATTAAGTGTCCTAACATGATTTTCTTCACAGGGAGCCAAAGGCCCAACCCAAGGGAAGTTCAAATTAAATGACAGGGAAGAAAAGGGGTCTCCCCTGGAAGGAACAGCAGACAGTGTGCCTTTGATTACATCTGTGCCCAGAGAGGCCCCTGTGGGGCACTAAGAAACTCTGTCCAATGACACAGCACACTTTTTATGCCTTCCTGTATTACATTCTTGGATAGTCAGTTCCCTGCCACACAAGCTTGGGGTTCTTGACATGATTTACTTTGTACAAAATGGTGGTAAGGGAGACACCCTGGCTGGCCCCATGGATGATGAGTGGCCCATCGTGCATTACCCCCAGGTGGCAGTCTGTGGAGCTCCTGGTAGAAGGTTATGGTGACAATAGTACAGTCTGAGAGGGTCCCAACATTCAAAGGATGAAGTGGTCCCAAGTCACCTGGACCATCAACCTGCTGTCTGCTGTTATATGAAAAGAACCTGTGTTTAGAGCATGGAGGAAGGAAGACACCTGCCAGGGCTCCCGGATAAGATGAGCCACGTGGAAATAATTAGATAAATAGAAATGGGTTAATAATTAAGACAGAGCTAGCCCATAAACAATAATGGTAATTGGCCAACAGGATTGTATCAAATACAGAGTCTCTGAATGTTATTTGGGGCTCACATGGCGGCGGAACCATAGTGGCAGGACCGGTGGCAGCCGGCAAGGGGGGGGGGGAAACCTGCCATAACACCTGTGCACAGCAAATCTGTCTGAGCACCCAGGCAGGAGAACCACACTGTCTTGGTGAATAGGAACAAATTCACTGTCTGGGGTGACTTCAGACTGAGAATGACAAGACTGTTACTACTGAACATTAACCTGACGAGGTTATGGGTACTTAGACACTGGACATTACCTGGGCTGAGCTTAACATTTGAGTTGGTAGGCGGATACATCGAATGTCACTCTAGTGCTGGTGGGCATTCTCCAATCAGCTGAAAGCTCAAAGCAGAACACAGAGGCTAAGGGGATTCCTGCTGTCCAGCTGCTTGAGATGAGACATCTTCCCCCTGCTGGAACACAGCTCTCCTCATTCCCATGCCTTTGGACATTGGAATGACACAGTTTTACATGGTTTCCTGCATGCTTGCTATAGACCTTGAAACTTCTTAGCCTCCATAATTGAAAGACCAATTTCTTATAATAAATATTGTTATGTGTATGATTTTCTAAACCAATAATGAATTTAAGTTAGTTTTATACATGCACACAGCCTATTGTCTCCCGCTCCTGGGGGGGTGGCTAGCTCCCTAGTAACTGGTACCTACCATTCAGGGTAGGCCTTCTGGCCTTCTGTAGCAGTGCACTGCTTTCTTCCCTTCCCCCAGGGTGGCTGAGACAGTAGGAAGGTGGGTCTTTGCACCTTGCGTACTCATTTGTTTTAATTGCAACCAGAGGTCCAGAGGTGACCCCTACACAAGCACTGGTGCCACCCACGGGTCCTGCCCGTTCTCCTTTGTAGTGGGAGCACAACCATCACCCTGGGAATATCGTCCCTGGGCTGTGGCAGGAAGCGGGAGGAGAAGAAATCAAGGTTTGATTTATGTCGCACAGGACCCATTCTTTTTCCTTTCTTACCTCCTCCAGAACTGAATCCAAAACAAATGAACAGCCTCACCCATTCCTGAGTTTTAATGGAACTAATTATCTGATTGCAGAGTCCCAACTCTGTGACTACTTCCATTCTGGCTAGTGTTAGATTGCATTACTATTTTCATTTGTTTTCATTATTATCAGCTTTTAGCAATGAAATGGAGTTAAAATTATTACAGTTGGTAACACGCTTTTTGTACTAATAATTCAAGTACTTTTGAGTAGGAGCTGAGAGCATTAATTTGTCAATCACCGCCGCTTTGTATCTGGTCCCGTTTTAAATAGACTAAACAAAAGAAATGAACACTATACATTTCCCTAAGGGATAGAACTTGTAAACATCCAGATATGTTAGGCTTTCAGGAAATTATAAGCTGTAATTCCAAGGTATATTGCACAAATAATAGGGTGTTTCAAAATCAGCCTGGCTGACACACAAAAGCTTCAACTGTGGCTCAGCTAATAATATAGGGCAGCCGTCTGTGCAGATCCGCTAACCTAGTCAGGAGCCAAGGTGAAGGGGGAGAAATGCAAACAGTTTTTGGAGGTTGAGCTGAAGGACCCTGAGAAGCCCAGAGTCAGGGGCCACTTATGTTAATAGAAGCAAGAGCGCTCTAGGAAGGAGCATTGCAAACAAAAAACAAAACAAAACCAAAAAAACCCAAAAAGCAAGCAAGCAAACAAACAAACAAACAAAAAAAAAACCCAAAAAACAAAACAACAACAACAAACCAAACCACAAAAAACAAGCAAACAAACAAACAAAACAAAAAACCCTTAAGTGGGATGGCCCATACCTCCACCAGGAAATGCTTCATTGATTCACCCAGGAATGTTTACAACAGAGAGAGAGAGAGAGAGAGAGAGAGAGAGAGAGAGAGAAGCAAGCTGCAGAAAAAAAATATGGTGTTGGAGTTTCAAGTAAAGGGAGATGGCCTCGATACTAAACACGATTTAAAAGAAAGATCAGCTTAAAACACACACTCCTCCATCAGATCAGCACACCACCTGCTCTCCAGGAGCCAACAGGAGCCATTAACAAGTCTGGCCAGTGTAACACGGTCTTCTGACAGTCTTGGGAACAGTGTGTTCTCTTAACTGGGTTAAGGGCCTGTGATGGAAATCTTGTGCATTTTTGTTTTTCAAACCTTTTGGTCCCCTGCCACAAAGTAAAAGAAATCTATAACTCAGCCTCACTGTTGAGGATTGCAGGTCATGGACTGGGAAGTCCCTCAGCCCTCAGGGTTGGGGCTTTGAGTGGGCCTGTTCTTCCCCCCAAAATTGTCTAGGGAAAAGAGCACAACAGTGGGACAGTGGCAAAGTCTACATTTAAGGCTTGCTTCTAATTTGTCTGTGTGGGTGCATGTAAACAACACACACACACACACACACACACACACACACACACACACGCACGCACGCACGCACGCACGCACGCACGCACGCACGCACGCGTGCACGCGCGCATGCTTCTGGAAGCCAAGGACAGCATCCGGTATTACTCCTCAAGCATTGCCCACTTTGTTTTGAGACTGAGTCTTCACAGGGCCTCATCAATTAAGCTCACTGGCCAGCCAGAGAGCCCCAAGAGTCCAGGGTCTTAGCCTCCCCAGTGTTACCGTTACAAATCACTGTGCCTGGCTTTCTTTAAGGGGGCTCAAAGTCAGGCCTTCATGCTCATCCAGCAAGTGCTTTGCCAGCCAATCTACATCTCCAGCCCCTTGTCTTATAATTGTTTCAATGTCCATTTCCCATAGAGTTTTGAGAAAAACTCAGAATATTAATCATGGTCCCTAAAATGAAACCACTCCCAGAAACCCCAGGGACTGCTGTATTAGTAGGTTTCTCTCCCACTGCACGAGGCTGTGACTTCAACAGTCTCTAAGTTCTGACTAGAACATATTTTGTCATTAGTGGGAGGCTGTAGTGCACCTGTTCCCTAAATCAGGACAGGGTTTCAAGTCTGGGTTTTCCTGAGCAGAAGACACCTTAGGAGTTGACCAACTGGCTATCCTTGTGACTCAAGAGCACCCTCCACGTGCCCTGCCCCCAACCCTAACCTCTGGGGCTGCTCAAAAAATAGCTTTTGACTGTGGCCTTTAACAATATGATAATTTATTTAAAACAGATACAGTCCTGAAAGTGACCCACTTAAAATTATTAAAGAGATACTGTGTTTATTTTTGCTGTCCATAAAACAGAAAATGGTTTATGAATATGCAAACCGATCTGATGTAATTAGCATGATTGGCTCCTACCGCACTCTGGTTTATGTGGTTAGAAGAGTAGATGCAGGAACTAATGAGGTCATGTTAATGCGCCTGTGAAGAGAGCTTCCGCTGTCAGAACAGCTCGGGCAGATGTCTTCGAGAATCTTTGCTTTTCTACAAAAATCACTGGAAGTGGGCACACATGGGGTGAGCTCCCGCCTGTGTGCTGGGGAACCACCAGATCCGGGAGCCACTTTGTCTCCTGCGTGCAAGGAGTCCAGAGGAGAAATAAAAGACCTGTGTCCACTCAGCAAATGATTAATGCCGGATTTAATTATCTAGAAAGTCTTCAACAAGTGCGAATAACTGAGACTCCTCTGGCAGCCAGCACATGCCACACAGTCCCATTAGACATGCTAACATCCCATCCCTTGGCCCTTCTTAATTAAAATAAGAGGCAAAAATGTTAATTGTGTACCGACCACCTCTGGGGATTAATCTGCCCTGATCATTGGACCCTGCAAACCAAGAGAGCCGCTTGTTCATCCAGAGCAGAAAGGCATCTCCCCTGGGGGCTGCCACCCCCTTGGTACATTCAAGCCCTGCTGGGGGAGGGGGCAGGAAGGGTGCAGGCAAGGAGCAGGCAGGATGCTTTTTAATCAGAATGCTGGAAGGCATGTCTCAGAAAGCTTCTTAGATATTGAACGGGACGCAGAGAACACCGTGGAGCCTTCCTTCTGCGGCATAAACATACAAACTTGAAAACCCTATTTTCAATTTCTGCCAGCTCCTCTATTGCTCTAAAAATACACTTCACCTCTTTGTACCCCCTCCCGCCAACACACACACACACACACACACTTTCCAACAGAAACAAAGAGCATCTTGAGAGCTCAAATGTTAAAAGAGGGGTCAGTGAAGAAATGAGGACTTGGGGCTAATGAATGAATGCTCAGGGACCCACTGGAAGGAGATTGAACTTGCTCATTCTAAAGACAATTAAGAAAAAGACATTAGTGGTCTCCAGGCTGTACCTGGCTGCAGCCTTGATTCCCTACACATCTTGTTTCTCTCTGGATGGCCTCCCTAGTTACTGGAGTTTGAAGAGAAGCATCTGGTGTATCTCCTAGGTATTTGACACTTTGGTGGGCTTTACAAAGTGGGAACGTTTATCTCCATTATACAGAGGAGAAAACCAGGGCTTGGAGAAAGCAAATGTCTCTCCTATAGCCACTAGCTGGTGACAGGCAGTGGCGGGCCCCAGACCCAGGTCTGGCTTTGTTACAAATCCAGGTTCTTTCACCTCAGTGTCTCAAGACATGGGACAGAGTGGGGGACATTGGTGAAACTTCCACCCTGACATGCCTTAAGTTGGCTTTGTTTAAAGAAAAGAATGACATTCAAGGGCAGTGGCTAAAAGCACTTGCTTCCAAGAGTGGTGACATGAGTTCAAGCCCTAGGACCCGCATGAGAAGGAAAGAACTGCCTTCTACATGTTGTCCTCTGACCCCCTTGAGTGCCATGGCATGGGGGGCGTGCATGCAGACATGTGTGCATATGCTTGTGCATATGCACACACGCAACACATAAGAAGGAAAAAAAGAAGGAAGGAAGGAAGGAAAAAAGAGAAATAAAGAAATGTAATTTTAAAAGAAATACATTTAGCCAGGAATATTTTTATACGCTTAAAAGCTGGTTGGACTATGACAGTAAAGGTTGCTAGCCCACAAAAAGTGATAAATAGGCCTTGCTTCCTAACACTCAAGACGCTGACACCCTTCACCCTGGTCACGTGAGTGATACCTGAGCACATGGCCATGCCTTATCCACATTCTTCCTGCTCCTTGAAGTGCCTCAACCCATTTCTCTTCAGAACAGTGGGCTTCATCCTTCAAGGTCACAAGTGAATTTCCCTTCTGCAGGATTATATCCCTACAGAGGCAAGCATGGGGAACTTCCCTCTCTGCTACACGCCATTCTCATGATAGATTATAACTGTTTGTTCAGAAGACTACCTTCTTGGCTGGCTGTGTGTCCCATGTTCTTTCAGAGCATTGACATGAGTGTAAGTGCACCTAGAGCCTTAGCCAGTGCCAGATACCCAGATGATATTTCAAATTTTGGTTCAATGTGTAATAAAGTGAATGGGCATGGTGAGAAGTTAATTTCTGAATGAGCGCCTTTCGTTTCTTAGGGACACAACTCAACTAGAAACAAACACCAATAGCTAACCTAGGTTTAGTAAAACTTTGGCAACTACTGAGTACCAGGCTTTGCACAGGTAGACCCAGACGTGTGCACACAAAGGAAAGCCGACACAAGCAGAAACCTTGGAAGGCAGGCATCCTCAGAGACATATCAGATGCTGGGATCAGAACAAGGGACCTGGAAACACTTCAAGGGCTATTGTTAAGGCATGGCCCAGCATTCTACAGGTGGATGTAGGAGAGGGGAAAGATGGCTCTGAGAAGGGAGAGACAGAAGTGAGTCACCCAGTATAGAATTTGCTCTCTCTCTCCTCTGACAAGTTTGGGCTCTTCTGGGGGCAGGAGGAGGGAAAGGAGTATGTGTTAAAGTGGTTGTATTGGGAATCTAGAAAAAATAAAAATGTCTCAGCCAGCTCAGGAAAACATCCAGGGTATTTCCCAACCTAGCATGAAGACTATTCCATCCATGACCCGGCAACAAAAGACACAGTAGGCTGTATTCCCTGGACAACCAGTAGGCTGTATTCCCTGGACAACCAGTAGGCTGTATTCCCTGGACAACTGTTGGCCCAGTGCCCCTCCTCCCTTGCTGTCAGGCAATAGCCTACTGTCAGGACTCAGCTCTATGTCACCCGTTTGGCTCATTGAGACTGATGAGGCATCAGCTCATCTCTGCCACAACACTCAAGACACAGGACTGTTATGATCTGTCAGTCTGTCTCCTCCACCAGACCATGGATTCCTGGGGTTCAGGAGCTGGGACAGTTCCTATCTCTACCACTAGGAACCAATACAGGGTTCAGACATAGCTGATAGGCAGCAATGTCATTGGCCATGTGCTCTAAGGATTGGAGGAGTTGAGGTGGGACCAGGGAGACCCATGTGGGTGATTCTTACACTGGTACTGGTAGGAGATAAGCATGAAGGACTCATATGAAGAGACAGGGCATAAATAAAGAAGTCAGACTCTCTGAGCCTGGAAGGACAGGCTTCATCCTTCCATTATCTCTGAACATTCCTTTATAAAGCTCCAGTTGGCAAAGCTTGATCTTGTCTGCCCTCATCCTGGGAAGGTAAAGTATCCTCAGCCTAAAGTGCAGTTGGGGATTGCTGGAGTCTGGAAGCTGCAGCCCCTAGCCTGGAGCTCTATGGAAGTGTTGGGGACTGGCATGGTGCTCTGCATGGCTTCTGGGGAACTCTGCTGCCAGGCAAAGATACCCAGAAAGTCTCCTTGTGGAGCCCAAGAAGAGTCCTGCTTCAGGTGTAGTGAGGATGGCACCCACTGTCCAGGAACCAGTCTAAGAGGCTCCCCACTGAAATTACTTTAAAGGGGTATGCTTTGTTGTTTAGCATAGATAGTGATCTAGATCCCACCTCAAACACCACAACAAAAACCCAGCCAAAGCTTTGCAATTCTATTTATTTTAATTTAATTTTACTTTTGATATTTCAAGACAGGGTTTCTCTGTGTAGTTTTGAAGACCAGGTTGGCCTTGAACTCACAGAGATCTGCCTGACTCTGCCTCCCGAGTGCTGGGATTAAAGGCATGCACCACCACTGCCTGGCTGCAATTATATTTAAACCTATATTCAGGCTTTTCCAGTAAGCAGCTGTCTGAGATCAGAAGCCCAGTGGCTTCCTGGAGAACAAGGCTTTTCTAATTCAATGG
The DNA here is from genome assembly GCA_030556225.1 of Cricetiscus sungorus. Classification (NCBI taxonomy): domain Eukaryota; kingdom Metazoa; phylum Chordata; class Mammalia; order Rodentia; family Cricetidae; genus Cricetiscus; species Cricetiscus sungorus. Next base: position 118,953,650 of record JANBXA010000734.1, on the reverse strand, counting down.
GATTCAAAGGTAGACCAGACTCACATGCGGGATAATGCCTCCTTTTTCTCTCAGCATCTTTAACACCTTAGGCTGTGCCCAGCCATTTATAATTTAGGGTGAGTGAAATCAAATACAATGGGTTGGGTATGGGCTCAATTGGTAGAATACTTATTTAGCACATAGGAGGCCTTGGGTTGGATCTCTAGTATTGCTTAAACTGGGTGTGGTGGCTCACACTTGTCATCCTAGAATTTGGGATGTAAGAGCTGGAGGATCAGACGTTCAAAGTCATCCTCAGCTATATAATGAGTTTGAGGACAGCTTGGGATAAGTGAGATCCTGCCTCAGAAACAGAAACAAAACCCAAGCCATACAGAACTCACATATCATTATCTTATCTTCAAAAAAGTGAGCCAGCTGTCACATCTGGAACGTGATGGACCTGAGCACAGAAAGCTGCTGATACAGAGGATACTGTGGAAGGCCATGGTAACCACTCCTCCTACTGAACTCCAACCAGGTGAGCAGTCTGGAGAAGCCAACCCTGTGCTCTGCCTCTCTGCTGCCTCTTGCTCTTCCCTCCAGGGCTGGCTGAGCATACAAGGCTATTTGAGAGAGGGAAAAAGCAGATCATTTCCATCTGTATCCACTGATCCAAACACAACCATGCTCCTACAGCAAATCCCAAACGAGGAAAGGCAAAGACAATAAAGTGATCTTGGAATTCCCTTGGTCTCTCTCTTTCTTCCTCCCTCCCTTCCTCTTTGTCTCAGATTCAATCATCATTACATTCCATTGGTTTTAGCGTCAGGCATAGACTTTATAATTTCTCTGTTCCCAGAGATATTTTGGTGCCTGTGGTGGTTTGAATGAGAAAGGTGCCCATGGGCTCATGTGTTTAAATATTTGGTCCCAGTTGGTAGAACTATTTGGGAAGGATTAGAAGGTGTGGCCTTTTGTGAGGAGGTGTGTCACTGGGGGGGGGTTAAAATTTAAAAAGATTGGCACCATTCATTCTCTTCTTACCCTCCTTCCCACCCACCCTCCCTTCCCCCTCTGCCTCCAGCTTGCAGATCAAGATGCGAGCTCTTAGCTGTTCCTGCCACCGTGTCTTTGCTCCACCTTCATGGATTCTAACCTTCTAGAACCATAAACCCTACATCAAATGCTTTCTTTTATAAGTCGCTTTGGTCATGATGTCTTGCCACAGCAGTAGAAAAACAACCAAGACAGTACTTATCATCCAAAGTTAGGATTTCGGAAAGGGAGCCAAACTCTGCAATGGGGTTCTCATTCTGACTATATAGTTCAGCTCACTCTTTGCTTGGAACCTGTCCAAGCTTTTGACACTATGGCATGATGTTTTCCTCTACAAAGTTCACCCTCAAGAATCATACAATTGAACTACAAGACAGGGAAAAAGTACTTTTATGACTTTGTGTTAGGTCACATTTCTAGCTGATCTCAGGTACATGTGGCCATGGCCTGAGGGTGGAACTCACCTGAAGGAGAGATACTTAGAAGACAAGGCAAGGAGAAGGGTGTTCTGGTGCCACTGGTACACCCTTAAAAGCCAAAAGAGGGATGTCTTCTACTGCACAGATATGCATGGAATGGAAAAGCATCCACAGATGTGAGACTTGTTTTGTCAACACACACAGATCCCTAATGTTCCAGATACCTGCACATTTACACACATTCCAGCTCATGGAACTCTCTCGTGTCTTGTTTCTTCTGGTTCTTCCAACTCCCTGTGAGGCACGAGGGCACAGGAGTCCAGAGAGGCCATGGGAAAGGACCAGGTAGGACCCCAGGTCACCTGACTCCTCTTGGCCAATGCTCTTTCTGTTGCATTAGGCACAAGTGTTTGGTCATTGAGTCCCCACATCAAATTCATATAAGAGGGCTAGAAATAATTTACAGAGTGATGACAGTGACTTTGTGCTGAGGAAAAGAAGAGCTGGGGACAGGTTGAAGAAGTAAGATCTAAATCTGTAGTCAGTCCAGGGCTTGAGTAAATGTCCACACACAGTCAGTCTTAAATGTTTAAGTTACAGGTTGCCCTTGACACCTGGAGTAATCCATTTAGAAGCAATATGGAATTAGCTATCCTGTATAGTAGGGAGGCAGACCTTGGAAATTCATCATTCCAATCAGTCAAAATTAAAAAAAAAAATAGAATCGCTAAGAATAATGCAATGAGATAATAAATAACACCATCTTATTCAGTGCTAATATACATCCCAATGGCTCAGAGGAAGTTGTGGGATAATAACTTGTAAAACAATCTGGAATATTCTGAGAACATCCTTAACCTTTGAGATTGACAACTGGTCAGATAGCTATGCCCTTTACTATACCATTCTTCCATTTCTACTCCTAAGCCTAATGACCCAGGAAGGCATCTCAGACATTCATAACTCATTCATCTCATAAGCCCATTACTGAACACCTGACACACGCCAGGCCCTAGGTTGGGTGCTGGGGACACAATGTTCTTAAGTCCCCCCTGGAAGTCCTGCAAAAACCTAAAGTGACATTAAGAATGAGCTTCCCAAGCAAGATAGCCTAAAATGCAAAAATAATCATGTCTTATAAGAACTCTGTGGTGAGGTCCTTGAGAGTCTGTCATGGAGTCAATGATACCTACTGTTCCTAAGCTAGCGAGGCCAATGAATGGCTTCCTGAGTATTCCTGAAAGGCTCTTGGACAGTTTCCTTCCTCCACACTATTCAGATAAACAAGTGTATGTATCTCCAGGGCTGGCACAAGGGTAAATCACACTGTGATTACAAAATTCTTAGCATAGTGCATGGCACCTGTGTGACCAGTGTACAGTAACATATATGCCCCAGTGGATGTTAAGTAGTCAATGAGATTTGGTAGACAGAGTATCCACATCAGCAGCTACAGAAACCTCTTCCATCTTTTTCATTTGCAAGCCCAGATTCTGAGCTCTAAATGGTGTGTCACATTGACCTGACATCGCAATTCTCTGTATTTAACACAGGATTTTGGTTCCTGGGAGGAGATTTCCTGGAAAAGGTCAGCCAGGTCCCAGTGCAGCAAGGATGGCCACTTGAGAAGCTTGGTGGTGACCTCAGCAGCAGCAGAGCCAAAGAATGTCATCACAAACAAAATACTAGGGTGAGAGTTGCAAGGTCCCCTGGGACCTTGTGGATGGGGTTTGCATTAATTTCAGAGAGCAGTTGCGAAATGTTGCTACCCATTACTTAGAATACCCCTCCCAAATAAATAAAATGTTCTCTCTTACTGTTTTGGAGGCCTAAAGTCTGAAATCATGGTGTGGTCAGGGCTAGGCTGCCTCCAGGGCTCTACAGGAGAATTCTTGCTCACCTCTTCCGGTTCCAGGCACACATGGATCTCTACCTTCTCCTCGGGTGGCCTCCTCTTCTCTTCCTGTGTGTCTCCTCCCTGTGTTCTTTCAGTTTTTATTCTTGACAACCTCATACACGTATGATCACGTATGTGACCATATCCACTCCCCCATCCCCCCTCACCTTTTCCCCACTCCTGACTCCCTTCTTCTCAGCTAGACCCTTCCGACTTTCATGTCTCTTTCCTTTTCTGGTCTTGTGCTAAACCACAGCCTCTGTGTGCTCATGAGAGCAATGGGAATGTCATACGCAGAACACAGCATTTCATAGCACTGCCTCCTCTGGCTCCTCCCATCTTTCTGTCCCCTCTCCCACTACACTCTCTGGAGGTGGCATAAATGTCTCAGTATTTTGACCATTTTGAGGGAGGGTGTATTAACTTAAGTGTCACCTGCTACAAAAAGAAGTTTCTTTGACCAAGACTAAATATGGGTATGGACATAAATATTTAGAAAGCATTTTGACTCTATGTCTATTTAGAAAAAACATCAATAGTAACTACCCTTAGGGTCTGAGACCTGAGACAGGCTTCTGACCAGATTTACAGTACTAGGCACATATTCCTTCCTGTGGAGCAGACTTATAAAGTGGTTGGTTACTGTACTTGTACCCTCAAGTTATCCACTGTTGCACAAGTGGGCATAACTTGCCTGGCAGGTCAGTATTGAAGCACACATGGGCCTCAGATAAAATCATTGGTGGCATTTCTCCCCCATCAGCCCACGAAGCATCTTTCGGCATTATAAAGACTAGCTGACATCCTCCTTGTGTTCTTGTCATTGGTTTAGGGTCTAAGAAAAGACAAGATGATATCATCACAAGAGCCTTAATTACAACTTCAGAGACCACCCTGCCTTTTCTTTCTTTTTTCACATAAGGTCACATTCAGATGAGGATGTTGATAAATTTGGGGAGAAGTGCCATTTAACCCATTCCCGTAGTTTGGAGGGTGAGTCCCCACTCCCTGAGATTTCTGTTCACCAATGGCTACTTACCCCAATGTCATATCAGGACAGATAGTAGCAGCGACACAGGCGAAGCCAACCTGCTTCATTGCTCTGCATCCTAGAGGCTTCCTTCGTCTCTTCGTGTCCAGTCTTTTACAAGAAGGGTTTGATTATATACAACCGAGTTTCCTCCTTTGCACAAAGGTCCCTGGCTGTTCCGCATGAAACTGTGCAAACCACATGACTGTACACATTAAAACATTTCCAGAAGCCACAGGAAGGTGAGTACCTTTATGTTTCCCAGAGCTTTTCTCACCCAGAAGGGCAGATGAGGGTCTCATTATTTGTATGGATGAGAAAGATACGTAATTCTAGAAATATTAATTCAAGCCAAAGCTTCATGCTTTTCTTTTTTATGTACAAATTATGCAACATAATTGTTTTACAATGATTAATATTATTTCTGGGCCCTAACAAACACCATTTACAATGCAAATCTCCTCAGGGCTCCAGGAAGGTACTGTAATCAGGGAGTCTGTGATGGTTGCCAGGATGGAGGGAGGCTGTGATGGGACCGGTGTGAAAGGGTCCCCAGGCATGCATCTGAACCCATCCCAGAAAGCCCAGGCAGTCACTGTGGAGCCTCATCAATACCTAGCAAGGTTTCAGCATGACTCTCAGGACCAGCTGAACATGTATCTCTGAGTTCAATGGCAATGTCATCACTTCTACTCTCCGTCCCCAGGATCCCCTTCAAAGTCACATGCTTTCACTCTTAACCAAGAGAAAGGCACATGACTCGGTGGTGGGAAGATGGGAAATCGGAAAATAACAACATGGGAAAATGTGTCAAAAGTGCCCATCTGTTCTAATCCATCCCATCATTAATAACAGCACCTCCCCCCACCCAGAGAGAGAAAGCTGGAGCTTCCTGCTGGGCTGCTGGGCCGTATCCACCCCCATTTCTGGGTGTCATCGTCACCACTCGCTCGTGCAATCGGAGCTTTGATGTCCTTGGATCCCGCAAATGTGTGATCAGCACACACTTTGCACTGCACGCACACTTTTAGTCTCCCCTGGTTCTTACGAGTTAGGAGCCCTCCAAGTTCTGCCACCAAAGTGTCCTTGTGAGGTGGCTGTCCTTGCCCGCTCAGCTTCCTGCAGAGGGGCTTCTACTGCCACCAGAGAACCGCCTCACTCTGTAGAACATACTCTCTGGAAATGCCTGTCACCATGGGTTAGGAATTCTCCTTTCTGCCTTACTGCCATAGCTCTAGCGTCCTATGCTGGAAGTGTGTATGATTCAGTCTGTGTGGAATTTGAGAGAGAGATTATACTCTGACATATATGTTCCCTAATAATTCATTACAGCGACAATGCCTCTGTAGTGTTATAATTGGTTTCCTTAGTAACACGATAAAGAATATAAGAAAATATTTGTGGGTAATAAAATGTTCGCATTTGAATATTTCATCTTGTAATGCTAGGGATTGAACCCAGGGCTTTGCCCATTCACAATTTGTGACCTACTACAAAGCTGCATCCCCAGCCACTTCATATACAAAAATGTTTGCCTCAATAAGTTACCCAGGCTAGTCTTGAACTCACTATATCACAGATAAGCTCCAACTTATGCTCCTCCTACTTGCATCTATCATTTACTTATTGTGTGTGTCTGGGGGAGGGGGCACCATGCCAGGTGCTTGTGTAGAGGTCAGAGGTCAACTTGCAAGAGTTCTTCCCTTCCATTGTATGGGTCCTGGGCATTGAATTCAGGTCGTCAGGCTTGGCAGCAATTACCTTACCACTGAGCCATCTCACCAGTTTCCCTTTGAAATCTGAATACATTTTTATATGAGGTAAGGACGTGCAAGTCTAAAAATAACAGAGTCAGCAATCAATTAACTTATCCAGTCATTCCATGGAACTTTAAAGTATGAAAATTCTGCACTTGCAGAAATAGGGTGAGATGCTAGACCCTAGTCTGGCCGCTCTGGTCAGTTGGATTTTAAAGAATCACTTGGAAATGTTTTCCTGCTGAACTCTCAGCACTGTGTGGGAACAGCTCACCTGGGCATCCTGAAGTGAAGAGAATTTATTCTTAAGGGTCCAATAATCAAAAATATATTACTCTCCTAGTGACTGAATCTAGCAGCCCAGACTTCCTGATCATAATTTTTAGGGCGATGGCTTTCAAACTTGACTGAGCATCAAAATCTCCTGAGGGCTTGTTAAAACATGTGATACTGGACTCCATTGCTCTGGCTTCTGGATTTAGTACGCTGACGTGGAACCAGGGAACTGGCATTTTTAACTGGCTCCCAATGCTGATGTGGTCCGCTTAAGGCAGCACGTGGAAAGCAGTGTTATTGGAACTTCCGCAAAAGGGTAGGTCTGGCCCTGCATGCCTGAGCAATGAAAAAGTGATTCTCATTTTTACTCGTCACTTACTAGAAAATGTCAAGCAGAGGGCCTCTCGTACTGGAGAAAGAAAGGGAGTGAGCCTAGATGCTTCCTACTCCAGTATTTAAACAGGAAGTTGGGCCTTGGCTTGGCAACAGGCCAGCATCGCAGTTGCCGTCCTGTTGTAGAAGCCATGGCCTCCCTGTTTGCCAGCATTGTGCTCTGTCGAGTGGCTGCATGTCCAGCTTGCGGGGCTGTGCTTTTCAGTCCATACATTGCCAGGAGCTTAGCAGGGCATAGATGGCCGATCTTGGTCAAGGTGGACCCCATCTGCTCACTCCTCAGCTAAGGTCAGTCGGGAGAAGGTTTGTCAAATGTATTCACACAATTGACAGCCACAGCCCTTGTCCTTTGGCTCCTGCTATGGTAATCAGGTCTTCAGGTAGAAAGTCTGCTTGGAAAGTGCAAAGTGCCCAGGGCTGGAGCCAGTGTCCTGCTTCTGGTCCTGCGTTTCCTCACCCCTGACCTTGAGCTCCCTTCCCTCTCCACGAGGGTCACACCTGTGCTCTCTGAGAACCAATCTCAAGTCTAGCATTTCAAAAGTCAACCTTGATAGGAGGACACTTGCTATTTTTCACGCCTTTTCTTTCTTTTTTTCCGTATCAAATCACTTTGGGTGTGAGGCGAAGGAATCCCCAAATTACTGTTTTGTATCTTTCAGAGAATCACTACCCACAGCTAATTTCTCAACTTCAGTTTCCCTCCTCCAGAAGCTTGCTGTGTCCACATTTCAATTAATTGCCTATTGGCACACGCCCGACTCCAAATATTTGTGCAGTTCCCGAGAAGGCCTCATTCAGCTAAGTACCTGATCGAGTCAACCTGCTTTCTGGTTCCAACATCTCAGAATATCCAAGCGAGGAAATATGCAAATGCCAAAGTCACCCAGAGAGAATTCATCAGGGGAGGCAGTCACTGAAGGCAGGGAGAGAGGCGCAGATGAAAGATATTATTGCTCGCTGGAGACAGGGAAATTGGGGCGGGGGAAGGGAAGAAGTAGAGAATTCCGTGTAACAGCACAGGATGCTGTGTCCTCAGAATAAGACTTGTATCTGCTACGTTATACATGAGTGATGGGGAACCTGCACGGATGCAGAGCCGGGGTGAGGAACAGTAAAGGGTGTATCAGGGAGCCTACCCCAAGTCTCTACACAATAAATCCAGTGTTCCTTCTTGCCAAAACCACACTGTGCTGTGGTTTCTAACACAGCCAAAGGGTTGGGATACCTAGTAACAAAAGTGGCATGAGAAATGATACCAACATAGGTTCTGAAATGCTGGGAAATAGATCAGAGCAGACCAACAAGATCATAAGAAAGATGGTCCCCTATTTTATATTTTTCTTTACAGTCCAATTTTCCTATAATTAATAAAGACTGCCTTCCTGTTCTTCCAGTTAAATATCGTTTTTCAGGCTCCATGTTTTTATTTAATTGTCTTGAAGGTGACTTACTATCTTCAAAGGGCTCCTGGTAAAAACGTGAATCTCTTACTTAAAAGAGAATATCTCCGCACAATTGTACAGTTGCCTGTCTTGGCATTATCTGAGAAAGTGAGTGCATCCATGACCATAGAATTGAACTAGGCACAGGAGAGGGGACAGCAGGTCTGAGAAAGTGATGCCAGGCTAAGCTGTGAGCAGTTTGCTTAGCAAAGGCTTGGAATGGGGCAAACCCCGATAACAATGCAGTAGGGCAGTCATAGCAGAGAACAAGGCAAGGGAAATCTCAGGTACTGGCCTGGGTGTGTGAGAAAATGAAGTGGAGGACTGTTTTAGTTAGGGTCGCTATTGTTATGATGGAACACCGAAAGCAGCACCGGAGGGAAAGCAACTTAGGAGGAAAGGGCGTATTTGCTTTATTCTTCTACATCATTGAAGTCAGGACAAGAACTCAAACAGGGCAGGAACCTGGAGGCAGGAGCTGATGCAGAGACCATGGAGGGTGCTGCTTAATGGATTGTTCTTTATTTTTCATAGCATGCTCAACCTGCTTTCTTATAAGAACCCAGGAACACCAGCCGGTGAGTGACCTCATCCATACTGGGCTGGCCCCTCCCACATCAATCACTAATCAAGAAAATGCCTATAGCCCCATCTTATGGAGGTGTTTTCTCAATCAAGGTCCCCTGCTCTCTGATGACTGTAGCTAGTATCAAGTTGATATAAAACTATCCAACTCATGGATGTGACTCACTGGACAGTTTCCCACCAGCCAGCCAGCCTCATCTTAGTTCAACGACACAAGAAATTGTCCTGTTGAGCTCTTGTTTGAGAGATTGTCCTCTTCCTAGAAACACCAAAAATAAATGGAAGTTTGACAAAGGAAAACAGATGACTCTCTGAAGTTGCCTGGGCCTGCTGTACCCATAGTGTGTGGAGGACAGTGCGCCAGGTGTCAAAACAATTTCCAAGGAAGTGTGAGCATCTTCAAAGTCAAGGAAGGGCCCCTTGGTGAGTCTGAGGAAGATAAGGAAGATGCTGTGAAATCTAAGGACTATTCCAAACCCAGTGACATAATGTAGCCTCCTTAATTGCCACCATGTATGTACCCTAGGGAAATGACTTATATCGAGTAAATGGGGGAAAATGCTTCCTTGATTTTTCCCATTGGAGACAAGACACTTACATGTGTAATTATCCTTACCCATTTAATAAATATTTATTGAGTGCCTATCATATGCTGGGAGGTGAAAACTTGTAATGAACAAAGAAATGCCTCCCTTTCTTGAGGAATAATATGCAATCCACAAGGTAAATCTTTTGCTCCCTAATTTAACAGCTGCATTTTATGGCTCAGGAGGTGATAGGGCGCTAAAGAGCAGCCATGTGACTCAGAGGATCCTATGGAGTGATGCCATAGACCCCAAGAATTTCTAGGGTTTCCCATGCCCTTGCTATGCTCCACTCATGAGAATCCCACTCATTCTCTAAAAGCTTGTTAAGGTGTCTCCTAATCTCCAGGATGCTTTGCCCATGCCTTCCTTTGGGTTCCCATGGCCTTCCATGCTCCTGTGCCCACTCTTGTTCCAAGGTGCCTTAAACTTTACTGAGGGCTCATCTGTCCTTTCTGCTCAATTCTGGGTGCCTTGAGGGTGGTGATGGCTCTTCATTCATCACTGTGTTCTTGGGACCTAGCACAGCTCGGGGACTACCAGACTTGGAATAGGTACCAAAATCTGGACATTGTGCTAAGTGCTTTATGAACAATCACATCAAATCCCCACAAAATGGCATAACCTACTTTGCCATCTTTGAAGATGAGGAAACAGGGCCATGGATATAGCTCATCTGGTAGAGTACTCGCCTAGTATTCACAAGGTCCTGGGTTCAATCCCCAGTACCATATAAAACTGGGTATGGTGATGCATGTCTGTGATCTCAGCATCCAGGAAACAGAACAGAAGGGTCGGGAGTTTAAAGTTATCCTTAGCTTCACATGGGCTACAAAAGACGCCATCTCAAGAAAAGAAATATCTAAAGAGGAAGAAACAGGTTCAGAGATGTTAAAGACTTCAAGCCAAGAGAGACTCAGAGGCTCAGCTAGTTCTCTGCAGTCCCCAAGTCATTCTCTTTTTGTTATGTGCCATGAGCCCTGTGGGCTTCCTGAGATCAAGCACTGTCTCTGTCCACCACTGTATCTATAGCACCCACAGTGTCTGATGCTGTGGCCATTACTAGTCACACAGAGCCACCCTGACTCAGCATTGGCGAGAGCTACACAAGAGGATGAACACTGGGAGCAGGGACTATGGAAGCCTCTACATCCATATCTCACATCACCTCGCTCATCCTGGATGAACTTCCTGCCACAGAGCTAAAGATGCACACACACACTTGGGTACCACTTAAATAGTTCTTGCTCTTAGGCTAACCTAGTAAAGTTCAAGGGCAGATATCAAAATGAGCACCCAGTACACTTAAAATAAAACAAGCAAGCTGAGCAACATAATTTCTCGGAGATATCACACCAAGCAGAGTCATACAGAGTAAGTGGTAAGGCCAGGTGAGGCTGGGAACATGGCAAGGTGACTGATATCAGGAGATGAGTAAAGTGGGGTGATGTTGGGCCCTGTATCAGCGACAAAATACAAAACACCCCTAGGGGAGGCTTACACAGCTTGAGGGTGGGGGTGCTCACACAGCATGGGGATGGGGGTCTTACACAGCATGGGGAAGGTGGGCTCACACAACATAGGGATGAGGTGCTCACACAACATGGGGATGGGGGACTCACCCAGCATGGGGAAGGGAGGCTCACCCAGCACAGAGATGGGGTTCACACGGCATGGGGAGCTCATATCACATGGGGGTCAGGGGGCTGCTAGGATGACTTTCCTTGGTTAAGACATTTTTCACCTCCCAAGTCCCCACAGATGTGCAGAGCACGGCTTTCCCTCCCAGTTCTCACAACCCTCCTCTACCGACCTCTTGCCTCAGCCTCAAACACCAAACCCAGGGTTCCACAAGTTCAGGAGGAAGGTTCAGTACCAAATGCACCTTCTGGTTTTTGTTTGTTTGCTTGCTTTTTGTTTTTCTATTTTAAACAAGGATGTGCAGCCCTTGCTGTTTTGGAACTCATTGTGTGGCCCAGGTTGGCCCCAAACTCTCAGCAATCCCCCTGCCTTAGCCTCCTGAGTGTTACAGACATGAGCCACCATGCCCTCGCTCTTAATTCTTGTTTTCTGCCTCCAACCTCAGCCAAGTGATGACCTCATAGAGAACATGTCTAAAAGTCTGGCAAACATAGGCTGACATGTTTTCCACAGGGTCCCTTCAGTGGTTCCCAATTGCTGTCTGGATTTACAGCACGGTGGAAAGTGCACCCTTCTAAAAACTTGCTTTCTCTACTGCACACTGAGAATTAGGTGGCCTGTTCAATTCCTTTGCTCACTGCCTCCCGAGAGGCTCGGAGTGAACCTCAGGGCTGGCATCTCACTCTAGGGGAGAGGGCTGTGTCTCAGCCATTGATCCTCTTGGTACCTGTGGTTGGGCAGGGACTCGACAACGACAAGGACATGAGGAATGCAAACCAGTGGCTCGATTTTCACCCCATGAGTCCCAACACATTCTGATTTTGATATCTAAAAGAGTCTTAGCATAGTGTGTGTTCTTATTGTGACCTACCTCAAATCTTTTCTGTAGACAGGCAAGGAATAAATGAATAAATAAACAAATAAATGCACCACGGATTTCCTCCTGCCTGGGGGTACTTGCACAGGGTTTTGTCAGCCCCATTTGCAGCCTATCCTCCCTAACAGATAGTGAGTGAGAAGACGTCAGTTTGGGAGCTCAGCAGATTCTTTTTTTTTTTTTTTTTTTTTTTTAACCAGATATGCTTGGGTGCTTCAAGTAAATTCCCCTTTGATTGGTATGTTCATCAGTCGGACTTTAATTGGTGCAAACAGGTAATTTGGAGATTACAAGATTTATTCTTCTATAACAGTGATTACTGATTGCTAATGATAGTACTGATTTTTAGGTGCTTAAAACCTTGACAGTTACAATGCTCCCGTGATTTGCTACATCGTCTTAGAGACAGCTTTCTACTGATCCCTGAGGACAGAGGCTGTGTCCTCCCTGAGCTCTGCCTGGTGCCCCATGGGTGCATGTGTATGTGTGTTTGTGAATATATATGCTTATTAATATTAATAATAACAGCCACGAGAAGATCGAGCATTTGTAAGGAATACTGAGTCATGCGGTCTGCTTATGATTTCATGGCTATTTAAAATGCACACCTCTTCTCACCAATGCCTAATTCAACAGCACACCAGGATTATTAGCCCCAGATAAATCGGCCTTAAAGGCACGTCATAAAAGGACCACGTTGCAAAATGCTCCTCCCTGATATTTGAAGAGATTTTGCCTCAGAAGCCTTCAGAGTCTCTGCAGCTAGGAAGTGGAAGTTGCTGCCTGGCTGCCACCTCACGGGAAGGAGCTAAACAAAGCCACCCTGGCCCGCTGCCAGCTCGGGAGCCAGGCACCGCCTTTGGGTGCCTTCCCTGGTTATTCCCTGTGAGCAGGCCAGGCACCGACATGTCAACACACTGCTGTGAGAAGGGAATGGAAAGTGGCAATGCCCAGGCAGGAAAGATGCCTCCACCCAGAGTGCCAGGCATGCAGGGTGTGGAGATCCAGTCCTGCTGGGATTAAGCTTGGTCCCCAAGCACAAGGAAACAACAGTAATAAACTTGAGCCATCTCATTCAGACATGGGCACCAATGACTCCTGAGTTACACACTATCCCAAGCATGGCCTCCTACCTAGCATCTATTTAAATGTCCTTCTTATTAAGACAGCAAGTGAATAATTACAGAATCAGTCTTTCATTTGGAGCCTCAGAATTCGCATGCAGGCTGTGTGCTGGCAGAGACTCTCTGGGGGGTATTTCCCTCCCTGAACTCCCCTTTCTTCTCATCATGGAGGCCATGACCTCTTCTGGAGTAATCCTGAGACCTCTCAAGGGGGCCCACCTTTCTCTGAGTGGTGGCCCTTAGCAGTCATTGGTGCCCTTAACAGTTTGTAGGCTCAGAAAGAGCAAAGCTTTTGAGGTCCTCCTCCCCAACTCAGCACACTTCCTTGTGTGTGACCTGAGTTTAGTAAAGTGATTTTAACTCAGTAGGAAGCTTTCCTCCAGACTACTGAGGAGACCTTGACCTTTAATCTCAGGGGTACAGAATGGGCAAAACTGTCTCGCAGTGAGGAGCAGCAGTATGTGACTAGTGTGTGAGTCTCCAGTGATGCCGGGGACAGCAATTAGTCTCAGGGGCAGCCATGGTCATGATGGGAAACGGTGGATGCTCTAGTGTGCTCTGCTGTCAAGAGGCTGCTCCATGTCTTAGGGATATTAAATACCTCTTCAACAGATGAGGGTTTGCTTCTTGTTTTATTTTGCAGTCTACAATCGGTTTATCGGAACACAATCCTGTCTTAAGTCGAGGACCCTCTAGACAGCCAGGCCTTTTGTTTTCAGAAAAGATCAGACCTTGAAATTGAGCTCAATGATCATGCTACCCAGATTTCCTGGCTGTATGTGGTGTGTACACAGCCTCTACCCTTCTCATCCCATACTTTGGGCCTTGGTGGAATCTCCATACCCTACCCTTATGTAGGTCTTTACAATACAAAACTCTTTCAAATATACAGTTGGATCCTTCCAACCATTTAATAGCATTCTTGTTCCTATCCTATTTTGCCCAGCAGGAAACATAGGTGAAATGACTCATCTAAGATATCACAATTAGCATCGGGTAGGAGAGCTGGGTCTCAAATCCAGGCCAGTGGATGGCAAGCCCACCCTCTGTGCTCTTTGCCAAAGCTGCCTCTCCTGGCTCTGTACCTCCCTTTGACCTGTTGCTTCTAGACACAGGCAACAGGCAGCCTTGACCCTGACTGTCCTCATGCAGCATCCGAGAGTCGTCCATCAGAGTGCTCCAACACTGCTTTTCGGAACTTCTAAAGGGATGACTGTGTGAGGTTTTCTGGGCTGTCAGTTGGAAATAGAGAGGAGGTGACAAACTCTGGTTTGAGTTGTATGGCATACTTTGCCCTTCATACTGAATATATATATATATATTCCCCCTTAGGGTTTCTATTGCTGTGAAGAGACACCATGATGACCACAGCAATTCTTATAGAGGAAAACACTTAATTGGGGTGACTCACAGTTCAAAGGTTCAGTCCATTATCATCATGGTGGGACATGGTGGTGTGTAGGCAGACATGGTGCTACAGAAGTAGCTGAGTGATCCTACGTCTTGTAGGCAACCGGAAGTGGTCTGAGAGACTGGGAGGTATCTTGAGCACATATGAGACCTCAAAGACTGCATCTAAACAGCGACACAGTTCCTCCAACAAGACCATACCTACTCCAATGAGACCATACCTTCTAATGGCTTTGGGGGCCATTTTCAAACACACACACACACACACACACACACACACACACACACACACACACAGACACACACACGATGTTTCTTCTTTTGGGAGGGTCTTCTTGTCACCAAATTGTAGTTACCACCACAGAATTTATCTTCTGTGACAGAAGTAAGGAGCCATAGGGCCTATTTCCCTCACCTGACCCAGGCCTTCCCCAGAAACACAAAAGAACAAGGTTACAGACTGTCCTGGCTGACTCCCCCAGCTTCTGCTTCCACAGCATGAGATGTAGAAAAAGAGGATGGGAGTTGGGGGTAAAGAGAGAGATCCAGCAGTCTTCAGCCAGTGACTGTCACCTGGAGACCATACTGGTTACCTCTAGAAACTCCTCAAGCACATCCCCCCATTCATATCCTCATCCCCGTACCCCAGTATGAAGACTGATATGATCAGCAGCACCCCAGCATTTTGTGCAATGCCCATTCACACGCACACCCAGAGTCTTGCTTCAGGATGGCATGAGTCATCATTTCAAAGTCATTATCAGCCATCTGCCATCAGCCAAGCCGAGGCTGTGGTCTGATGCTGGAAGCCCAAGACCATCTTCAAGGTGAGGTCTGGCTTTGCTGACTTCAGGTAAAGAAGCTGGGAGATCTTCCCAGGAGAGCATCTGGCCTCTAGCCCAGTGAGCTTGTCCCTACTGCTGTGTGGCCTTGAGTGTTCAAATGTTCAGCTGCCAGGGTCAGGCTCTGATCTCTACCACTCTGGTGGCATGGAAGATTGGGAAAGGCAATGAGCCAAATGACTTCATGAGTCTCTTGTACCCTCAGGGGGCTACTCTTGTCTGTGACATCATAACAATGAAAGTGGGTGGGCCCTGACAATTATTCCAATTTGAAGAGAAGACTCTTAGAACCATGTCCACCTATTCTCTTCCCCTTCTCGTCCTCCTCTCTAACCATACAGGCCAAGACTGGGGCAGCCCCTTCCCAAAGACCATTTCCCCCAGAGGACACGGGTGAGGGTCTTTCAGTCCTCAGGGGCACCTTGAGGACTGAAGCATGTCTTTCTTGCGTCAGGAAAGCAGAGTGGCTGGGTGAGGACATGCCTTGGCAGGGAAGAGGCACTCGGATGGTTAGATGCAGTATCTCTTCTAGCATCAAACGGTACCGGCCGGCACAGGCCCAAGACTCCAGACTGCACTGAAAGCACCAGCCAACTCCCTCGAGGCCACAGCAAACACTCCCCACACTCAATGAGATCAGGGAACAGGGGTGCCAGTGACATGATCCAGAAAACCCATCCTGAGAGTGCCTAGGCCTTGAGAGGTGAGTCCTGGCCCTGCAACCCCTTGCTTCTGAGCATCTCCCACTTTTAATCTCAGTGGAAAGATGGGTACAGCCCTAGACCAGTCAGGAATGCTTGTGCTCTGCCTTCAGAACTTAGACATGGCTCTCTGGGGCTACGCTGTGCTCTGCAGATTGTTTACAAGGCCCAGGTAGGCACTGGGTGCCTCCACAACCCAACTGTTCCCCCTTGCCATCTCCTCTCCTTGTTCGGTGGTTCAGTTCCATCAGGAAGACTCTGCAGGTGCAAGTGTGTGGGCTTCCAGGGTAAAGTCACTTATGAGCTTCTGGGAGTGTCCAGACAAAAGACTACAAGTGGCAGAAAAGAAGTCGCTCTTTTCTGGAAGCTCAGAGTCTAAAACCATGAAGTTGTCAGTAGGGCCATGTTCCTCTAAGGACTCTGAAAGAGTTCTTCACTGGGTTCCTGGCATCTGGTGGCTCCGGTCCCTGATGCCCCTTAGCTTATGACCTCCCAGTCTGTGTCCTCATCACCACAAAGGAGCATCATGTCTCATGCCCAAGTGCATTTACATTGGATTTGGGGCACACCCCAATCAAGAATGGCCTCGTTTTGACCTAAAATTATCTGTAATGACCCTGCTTCCAGAGGTCATGTGCTGAGGTTGGGGGTGAACATCAATTACACTATCTATTCTGCCACAGTTATCCCAGCTTGTGGAGCCTATACCAACAGCTCGACTCTGTGCTTCATGCACCAGACACAGCCCAGACTCTCAGAAGACAGAGTGAGAGTCATAGGGTGTGCTGGGTAAGTGGGCCCTCTGACACATATCTGGACCGAGAACACTCTAACAGGTAGATAACTACATAGACTCTGAAATAACGTCATTAGCTCTGACAGTTATCCCTTATTTGGTCTTCATGACACCCCCATGAAGCAGGCAGAGAAAGTGAGGTAAACTCCAAACTACAGATGAAACTAAGCTTTAAGCAGAGATTAAATACTTGGCCTCGGGTCATCTTGCTGGCTAGAACCAGAGCCAGGGGTCAGAATTTCCTCATTTTCCCTCCAGAACTTGCCCCACCACCCCACTCTACCATTATCAACTGAACCTACATAAGCCACCATCAGAGAAAACAAACAATCTGAAGAGTCTTTTCGTTAATTGGTTTGTTTTTAACATGGGGTCTCATGTAGCCCAGGGTGGCCTTGGACTTAGCTGAGGATGACCTTGAACTTCTGATCTTCAAGACTCCACTTTCTGACTGCTGTGATTACAAGCATGCACCACCCATGGTTGAGATCAAACTCAGTGCTTTGTGCATGCTAGGCAAACACCCTACTGACTGAGCTACATCCCAGGCCAAATCAGAGTTTTATACGTCCAGGGTATTCATGAACTATTTAGGACTGAGTTTACTTACGTAATAGACACCAGAGAGGTATGAAAATGTAGTCCTGTTCTCAGAGAGTTTCTTTCACTGTGGACAAGAGCAAAACAAACAGGTGTGACAGAACACACATGGCATGCGTGTGACAGAAGATTGAGGGGGAAAGTGGGGAACAAAGCAGGAAGTGGTCATTGGCGCAGCAGGAAGAGAAACTAGGGAAGGTGTGAGGAAGTGGAAAGAGTGTGGGGACGGTCTGTAAAGATATGGGTGGTCCTGGTTCAGAACAAGAATGAAGAATAGCAGATAGCTGGAAATATGATTATAAGCTCTGTCTAGATAACGAATTATCATCAATATCCAGAATTTAACCGAACTATCATGTACATTCAAAATCCAAGGGGCTGTCTGTAGAAGTCTATAGAGGTAAAGGATATTGGTGTCTAAAAGTCATTCTCAAACAGTTAACAGTAAGAGTGCATTTATACACAGTCTATATATCTGCATCTATCTATATGTACACAAATATACATATAGAAAGAGGAAAGGTGGCCAAATAGGCAAAAATTATGGCAAAGTGTTAACAACTGAAGACAGCTGAAAAGTATAAGGAAATGTGTGGTTATTGTGATTTCCCTGTACATTTGAAAAAAAGTTCTAAATGAATGGCTAAAACAAATCTGGACAGAGTATGAACAAGATGAACAAGAATGGGTCAAAAAAAAAAACAAAACAAAAACAAACAAAAAAACCAACAGCAGGCAATGTCAGGACAGATCAGTGACTAAAAGTGCTTAATGCTCAAACAGGCTGATCTGAGTTCAGTCTTTGGTGGGTCTGTGGTTAGAAACACCCAATGGTTTTTCAGAGAACCAGGGTTGAATTCCCACACACATGGTGGCTCATGACCATCTGTAACCCTAATTTTAGAGGATTCATCTCCCTCTTCTGGCCCCCTTGGACACTGCAGGTGTGTAGTACATGGACAAAACACCCATAAACATAAAAAACAAAAGCCTAATGTGTTGGTGAGCATCTGTAATGTCATTGCCCATTAGCCTGGAGTACACACGAGGGCAGAAACAAGAGAGACCCTGCCTCAAGGTAGAAGACAATAATTGATAGCTAAAAGTTGGCCTTTGACCTCCAAATGTGCAATAAACACACACACACACACACACACACACACACACACACACACAGGGAGGGGCAGGAAGAGAAGAAACAAAGTAAAACAATAATCAATAAGACTGAAAGATTATTGTATGGATATGGAACTAAACCTCCCCAGAATCCAGCAAGAAAAGACTAAGCAAGCATACAAATAGTAGTATTAGGTAAAAGGAAATTTTCTCATCTAAGGAAAAAAATTTACCTAGAGTTCAAGATGTAGAAAGGCAAGACAGTGGTGGGTGTGGGGAGCCACAGAGTGAACCCCAGAAGCCAGGCTAGCTGGCTGTGTGTGTGCTAGGTGGGTGTGCTGGGTGGGTGTGTTGGCTGTGTGCTGGGTGGGTGCGGCTTGTGCACAGTAAACTGGAGTGGCTGGAAAGGTCAGTGGGGACACAGACACTACAAGATCTAGTCAGCCATCCTAAGGGGTGGCTTTCAGAAGAGCCCCAAGTAGGAGAATGTATGGTGTTCCTACTTGGAACTCAAAGACAAAACAAAACAAAACAGAAAAACAAACAAATAAAAAGGATGCACTGGCTTACTGGTTTTAAGGGACCAGAGTGCTTTCAAGGTTATGTGCTCACCGTGCTGCACCCACACACGTGTGTTTCCATTTCTCAGAAGCACACCCAGCATGTGAAAACTGCCTCTCTGTAGCACCACGGCCAAGAAGGTGATTAAAACCCATCAGGTGAGGTGGGCCAGGGAAGAGGAAGTACAAGGACTCAAGAAAGACATGGTATTTAAGAGAAGATATTTAGACACCAAGCACTCTTCCCATCATGAGCAAAGCAGTCAAACGTGCATTGACTCTGAATGGAGCAGGGGCCAGAAGCCCACAGCCCAGCCTGCTCAACACCCACTGTCCATGCCAACCTCAGAAGTCCCTCTAGGACCCAACACAGTTGGAAAGCCACCAAGACTAAGGGAACACAGGCAGTGACGAACACCCGGGGAAGAGGTGAAATACTCAGAGAGAGTGAAAGCACAGAAAATGTAATCCTAGCATCCGGGAAGATAAGAGCAATGCCACCCTTGATTGCATGGTGAATCTGAGGGCAGTCTGGGTTACAAAAGACCCTGTCACAACACAAAACAACAGAATCAACTTCTGAGGGAGGTAAGGGTGTGGTGAGCACTGTTTGTAATGGAAAGTTACATCTGGCCTGGACGGATGGCTGGAGCCACAGGTATTTGATTGGTACCTCCATTCTCAAGTGGGTGAGGTCAAGTGGGCCAGGCATCCAATAGGTGGTGGGGTGGGGTGGGGTGAGGTAGGGACTCCCATCCTGAGAAAATTGGGGAATTACTTCAGTGATGGGATTGGTGACTGAAATTCGAGGAAATAAATGGGAGAGAAAAGAAAGTGCAGAAACCAAACAAAATACAGTTTGACAAGAGGGGAGAAAGCAAGCCTGGAATCCTGGTAAAATAACAACATTCAGTGGATGGGCAGAGAGGTAGGAAGCCAGGAGCTTCATGAGTGTCTGAGAAGCTCAAAGAGAGAAAGGGATTCCCATCTCCCTGCCCTCTGTCCCTGAGACCCTGTTGCTACCTAGAAACCATCCCCAGGAAGTACATGCAGAGAACAGAGAACCGGCCTATTTTAATCTTCACTTCAGTTGAACTCAAGATGGGGATTTTTTTTTTCATTCATAAATACACCCCATGCTTAACAGGGACCTGGAATAGAAGTGCTTTATAAATATTTGTTGAATGAGTGAATTGATTAATGGATCTTTAAGAACTATTTGGAGAAAGCATTATAATAGCTTTAAATACTGAACAGAGCTATTGAGAGGATCAGGGTAAGCTTGAGGGCCATCTGGAACGTCCCCCGGGGGACAAAATTATACAAAACAAAAATCGTTGACTCCTAGAACGCGGAACAGCCTTGGCATAGTCCACACAGGGTGTTATTTAAGGGAATGGACTAGATACAAAGGGAAGCCAGTCAGAGTGGGTACCGTGGCTCCAGGTCACAGGTAGACGAAGCTTCGTGGAATAGAGCCAAAGAGCCAAGAGGAAATGGAATTTATTGGATGTACTTAAGAAAACCTCAAGTCATCAAAATAGAAGGTCTGCATTATTGAAGCTATATTTGAGAACTGAGACAGACGGCCCTCGGGAGAATATTGGGTGATGCCAAATCAGCAACTTAGCAGCCCTGGTTCTAGAAGCCGGCTCACATCGGGCCTCCTGACCCTACAAGAGCGATTTGAAAGCCCCAGCAACATTGGTTGCCTTCTGCATAACCAGACAGAGCAGGGAGTGTAGAGGGCCAAGCGCCCTGAAGGGTAAACTCCACCGCCTCCCTTGACTTAACCCGCTGAAAAACAAGCGGAGCGCCCCCTGCTGAGCCAACGGGTTTACTGTGGGAAAGGACATCCTAGAACAGAAATTCGCACGGTTATTTGCTGGTAGAACGCTATACACCACCCAAAAGGTAAAGGCAGAATTAAGTCAGGATCTTGAGAAGATACAAGACTCTGGTTTTCCATAGATAATAATTTGCTCAGCAGGAACCCAGCTTGCCCCTGCCCTACGATCCAACGAAGAGACTAGGATTCCTGAAAGATTAATAGGAGCTACGGAAATTTCATGTTCTGCGCTGCGTGTGCACTGACACTGGCGATCACTCCTTTGGCCACACGTCTTCAGAGACTTCTGGGCACCGTGTATCGAAAGTTGTTCGTTCCAGCCCGACTTCCAAATGGTCTCAGCGTGAATCTGAGCATTCTGCTCACACATTTCTTGGCTCCTTCGCAGTGTTTTGTCACTTCAGTTGGTTTTAGAAAGTGTCCCCCTCCCCCACTGGATGGGAAAGACTAAAGTCTGACGTCGATGAGAACTCACCAGAAAGAAAGTGACCCCCCCGCCAGGTTCCTGTGAAATAGAAGGGAACAGAACTGAACCAAATTGGGGGTGGGGGGGTGGAGATAGAGAGTGGGAAATGACCTGGAAGGAACAGCATGAAGGTCGATATGGGTATCGCTATGAAAATGAATATTCTAACTTTGTTTTTGGTAGATCCACATTTTAAATTTTTCCTTCATTGGGAAATTATGTTACATCAATATATTAATGTGGCATTAATATAAACACGTTGGTAGTTATCACATAGTTATTAATTATAACATTCAATTAAATATTATCTTAAGACGTAGAAAAGACAATAAAGCTAATACAAAATTTTGAAATTAATGAGACCAAAGTAAGATATCTTACATTGGTAAAATCTTTTCTCTGTTGTGATAAAAGACATGTACATTTTATTATTCTAATTATATTTACATGAATTTTTATACATGTAATTCAGTGGCATTAAGGGCATCCCCCAAAGCTGTGCAGAGGTCACCACCACCAGTTCCTACAAAGATTTCTCCTCTAGTCTCAGCTCCTGGTGACCTGGCTTCTACGTCCTGTCTCTTTGAAGCAATCCAGTCTAAGAAGCGCCTATAAGTAGACTCCTACTGCATCAGTCCCTGTGTGTAGAGCTCATCCCACGTAGGGAAGTGCCTCAGAGATTCACCTTCATTGTGGCATGCATCAGCTGTCATTTTTTTCAAGGCTGAATAATATTCCATCTTGGGCTAATGTCTCAATTCTCTTAAGTCATCCACTTGTTGATGGACTCTTTTTGAGTGTCACACATAATGTCACTGTCAACACAGGTGTGTCTGCATATGCCCCTGCTTTCCTAGAAAATAAACTGCTGGATTTACAGTAACCCTTTGTTTAATCTCCACACTGGTTTCCACAGGAGCTGTACTGTTTCACATTGCAACGTGCCGGGGCTCCAATTTCTCTACACCTTTGTCAGTACTTGTTAGTTTCCTTTCGGAAAACTAAATAATAATGATAATGAAATTTAGTTACTTTTATGTGTGTGGAGGGAGGTTAAGTACATGTTTAGCATAGTGTATGTGTGGAGGTCAGAGGACAATTTGTAAGAGTTAGTTCTCTTCATCCACAAAGTGGGGTTCCAGGACTCAAACTTAGGTTGTCAGACTTGCTGGCAAGTGCCCTGACATACTGACCGTCTTGCAGGCCCCCAAACTTTAATATGTCTTAAGTACTTGCCTCCCTAACAGGTGTGAAGGAACATCTCTGTGTGGTTTTGATTTGCATCTCCTTGACAACAACTGATACGGAGTGTCTTGTCATATAATTCTTGACCATGCATCTCCTGTGGGAAAATGTCTTGATCTGTTTTAATTAGGCTGTTTTATTGTTATTAGTTTTTCTAATTAATAACTAGTCCATGATCTATCACCAAACTATATTCCTAGCTCTATTTTATCTTTAAAAAATTATTGAGACAGTGTCTTACTAAGTTGCCCAGGCAGGATTTGAACCTGGCATCCTCCTGCTTTGGTGCCCTAAGAAGCTACACTGTAGATACTGAGTCACTTCCTACAGCAGTGGTTCTCAATTTTCCTAATGCTGTGACCCTCAACCATAAAATTATTTCATTACTACTTCATAACGGTAATTTTGCTACCCTTATGAATCATAATACAAATATCTGATATGCAGGATATCTGAAATCCGACCCCTGTGAAAGGGTCATTCTACCTCCGAAGGGCTATAAATCACTGCTGCAGGTAGCACTCTTTGATGCAAAAAAAATTTGGAATTTTGGTGAAGTCCAATAAATCTAATTTGTCTTTTGTTGTCGTTCTTCTGGTGTCAGCCAAGAAATCTGATGTTATGAAGATTTCTGCTTTCTTCAAATTCTTACAATTTTAGTTTATAAGCTAAGGATTTTACTAATTTTAAAATAATTGCCGGGCATTGGTGGCACATGCCTGTAATCCCAGCACTCGGGAGGCAGAGGCAGGTGGATCTCTGTGAGTTTGAGGACAGCCTGGACTACAGAGCGAGTTCCAGGACATGTGCCAAAGCTACACAGAGAAACCTTGTCTTGAAAAAAAAACAAAAAGCAAAAATAAATAAATACTTTTATATGATATAAATTTAGGATCTATCTTCTATCTGTTTTATTTCATTTAGGATCTATCTTTTATCTTATTTTATTTAAAATTACATGTATATGTTTATTTTTATGTGGGGGAGGGTGAACCATGGTGCATGTGTGGAGGTCTGAGGACAACTTTCAAGAATTGGTTCTCTCCTTCTACTGTGTGAATCCTGGGGATCAAACTCAGGTCCTGAAGCTTGGCAGCAAGAACCTTTACCCACTGAGCCATCTTGGTGACCCACATCTTTGTTCTTTTTCTGGCTATCTAATCCAAAATATTCAAAGCCATTTGTTGAAAACACTGTTCTCTCCCTTGAGAATGGTCTTAACACCTTTGAAAATCTCGTAGCAATGTACTCTGCAACCACATGTGAACAATACAACAGCCATGTTTATGTGTATACATGCTTGTGTGTATACGACAACAGATGAAAGGCAACAGTCCCATGTTTATGAAGGATCTCCCTGTGTGAGGCAGTGGTTTGGGGATAAGTAAGATAATTCACACAGGAGCTAGGCTGTACTTGACTCTGTAATCCACAGGTTGTGTAACCTGTCACAAGCCACCTAACCCTGACAGGCCTCAGCTTCCTTGCCTGTAAAATGGAGCCAATACTGTTCACTTCCTAGAAATGTCATGAGGCCTAGATGAGGAGATTCCCACACAGCACTCAGTACACAGTAACTGTGGTGCATAATAGCTACAGCACCCATTACACCATTATTAAGATCATATTATGAAGTGGCTTAGCTCTCATTATGTCTGTGATTCCCACATTAACCCCGTGAGGTAAGCGAGGTGGTAATAGCAGACTCATTACAGAGATAATGTCAGGCTTGGAATGTATTTTGCTGGACTGGGGTCATGTGACAAGGCAGAAAAAGGCACCTGCCTTTCCACCGTGCATAAAAGGGAGAGCGCTTGGAAGAGAGCAGTTTTTATGGAGACCTGGCTCCAAATGAAGCCTTCCTTTCACTGAAAAATGTTCATGATCGCTCATCCTGAAATAGCCGAGTGTTACCGTTCCCTTTGGAAATTTGAAACCCTAGTGTGCTGAGTTTCACTAGGGTGCAGAGAAACTCAGGATCCTGTCAGGGATCCAGAAATCAAGACAAGACCAGAGTCAGATGCCAGATGCCCCTTGCAGAGCCAAATCTCACAGAATCCAAATGGCCATCTTTACGTAATTACAGATGGCTTCTACATACAACAGTGAATTCGCTCACACAACACCCCTTCTCCTGAGTGCACAGGCACAGGGAAGCAGGTAATCTCCCATGGGCTAGCCTCCTCTAAATGCCTCCAGTGGGCTAGCCTCCTCTCAATCCTGGCTTCAGGAAACAAAAAGAGCTGAGACTGGAAAGAAGGCTGCTTAAATTATTTAAGGGTATGGTTGCACCATCCTGAGGACAGACGACTGGAAGGAAGTGCTAGGATCGTGCAGAGTGCAGAGAGGAAGCACAAAAGCATGGGAGAAACGTGTCTATCCATCTGTCTGTTGATCGGTCTGTCTGTCTGTCTGTCTGTCTGGGGGGTTTATACCTAGGGCCTTGTATATGCCTCTGCCACTGAGCTACATCCCCAGCTTACTTGCTTGCATGCTTGCTTTTATTTTGAGACAGCTTCTTACTAAGTTATTCTGGCTGGCCTTGAACTCACTGTGCAACCCAGGTATGGCTTGAATTTAACCCTCCTACCTCGGCCTCCCAGGTGGCTGAGACTGTAGTCCTGCACCACTGGGCCTGGCGAGAACTATGAGTGAGGGCAAGGGCGAGCAAGTCCCTTAACAATTCCTTGTGAAACTTTTATCAAGCTGTTCCTGTCAGTCAAACCCAGATTCTTACGCTCCTCCAACATCATGACCTCTTAGCTGTTTCCAACCAAAACCAGTGTCTTTAGCCTCTCTGGACTGAGTCCTCAGTATGCAAAGCCACTCCCCTGTCTCCAGGCACTAAAGGGAAACACAGCCTTCCTGGTGTAATAATGGGATGGATGAAGAAGCTATAAATTTATTTGGATTTATGACTTGGCTCTCTCCCTCACCTCCATCTGTGCCAAACCACCCAGGACCGCTCTTGATTAATCATCTGTGGAAATAGTACATTACTGCAAGGTGCATGTTCTCACCCAAGAGCTTTCAGCAAGGCCCTGGGAAGCCACGGGACGCTTTCAGGAACCAGCCGCTTTGAGGGCAGCAGACACTTGACCTTTTCGGAACCTCTCTGCCACCTACAACTGGAACGCAAAGACATGCTTTCGGGAGTACGGGGACTAGGCTGGAGTTGAAGCGTCAGTGTAAAGCTTTGTGGGAGGCTGGCAGCTGAACAGGGACCACCTGAACAGTCTCTGGGGAGCCTGAAGCAGCTACTAGGGCAGTGGCATGGTAACTGAAAGGCAGGAGCAGGCTTTGAAGAAAACCAGTTCACATTCTGGTTGTGCCCCTTGGCGTGAGACCCTAGGCAAAGTTCTTAAGTTTCCATCTCCTTTTAGAAGATGGGAGAGAAGTCTTGCTCTCTAACCTGGGTGCGGTGGGGCACATCTGCAGCAGCTGCCAGTCAGCTCGCCTCAGGAATGCACGCTGTCAGTGAACCTGGATGTTTGGACAGTGACTTCCTCTAAGGAAAAGATGCAGCCAATGTGATGGGCTGTGGCTTCTAGAACAGGTAGTAAGGTACATGGCCACTGGAGGCACATTCTTGTAGTCCCAGCACTCAGGAGGCTTGGGAGTTTGAGGCTAGCCTAAGCTACATAGTGCCAGCCTAGGCTGCATATCAAGTTCCTGTCTCAAAGCTACAGAAGACCAACTTCATCTCCCTTGCTCTCCCTGTCTATCCTCTTTCCTTGCTCTAACACAACCAGCTGCTTTGCTGGGTGCTGCCTTGGGGAAAGGCCCATGAGGCAAGCAGCTAAGCACAGCCTGCAGTTGAAAGCCAGTAAGGAGCCAAGGCCCTCCCTGCAGTGACCCACAAGTAGCTGAGACCTGCCACTCCCATTAGTTTGGAGGAGCTAAGGAGAAGCACCCACTTCCTGAGTGGAGCCTGCGGCAGCAGCCTAGGTCAGCACTCTGATGGAAAAACCAGAGTTTGAGGATCCAGCTGACTCACACACAGACTCCTCTGAGTCACAGGAGTGGTGTGGCAGTAAATGGCTCTCGTACTATCCACTGAGTTTGGAGGAAATTGGTAATGCAACAAGAGGCAAGCGACACAGTAGTATTTAAAAGAGAAGCAGGCACCAAGAACAGTAGCCGGTCCCTGTGTGGAAGCTGTTACCATTGGTTCGGCACCGATAGACAGTCTTGACCTTGCCGTGTATCTGCAGAAAGAGCGAAGCCAGAGGGTGAAAAAAGGAAAGAGAGGGGATGGTGTTTTCCAGAAAGCCACAAACTAAACCAAAACTAAAGAAAGACATGGAGCCAAATGCCAACTGTTTTGTGTGACATGTGATCATCTAGTCTCCAATATTTCACTTGTGTCATGGTTATAGCAGTGTCACTGCTGCGGTGTAGTTGTCCCCTGGTTCCTGATCCTATCCTCAATGGCATGACTACACCTTCAGATCCCAACCCCATCCCTGTGTCAAGTGCAGCAGAATTGAACATGGTCCTGTGCTTAAAAGAACAAAAGGTTCTGGTGATATGCAGTTCTCCCTGCTTCCTTATTTGGCAATCAGGACAGGGACAGCCAAAGATGCTGTAAGAGTCGGTGTGCATGTGTGTGTGTCCGCGCGTGTGTGTGTGTGTGTGTGTGTGTGTGTGTGTGTGTGTGTGTGTGTGTATGGGGTGTCAGTGATGAGACTCAACAGCGTTAAGGCTATTAATGAAGACAAGTGGAGCGATAACTTCAGTGAATTCACACTAGGTAAGAAAATGCCTGTTACCTTGGCAACCCCTCCTCCCTGAGGGCATCATAATTCATACTTGGCCAAACCCTAAGCTAAGGGAAGACTAGGCTCCTAGTGTCAAGGCATAGAGGCAGAGGCTGACTTAAAGACACCAAATGAATCACAGGAAGGCCTAGTTAGGATCTCATGACTTCAAGTGCTCTCCAGGGTGGCCTTCAGCATCTTCTTGTCCTGGTTGGGAGAACTCTCTCAGGCTAGCACTGGGTCATGGCTGCCTGCTTGGTAATGTTTGCTTAGCACCCTCAAGCTTGATGGAAGTTGGCTAGCATGTGTCAACCTGGCACTGACCGGGGAAGACTTACCTTCTTGATTAGGTCTTCAGCAGTAGGTACAGCATGGCCTGCTCGGCGTGTCTGCCGAGCCCCACCTGCCTGGTGAGCACTTGTCTGCTTGGCCTGAATGATGAACCCAGTGCTGTCCATGAGCTATTCCAGCAATTAAGTCGTACACACATGTCAAAGGGACCCGGAGTTCAACAGGGTGGGTTCCGAGAGTAAAAGGGCCCCCTCCCACTTTATATCACGTACAGTGCATTTTGTTGTCTTTCTTTTCATATTCAGCACCCTAAGAAGTACACACAGTCCACACTCTTCACAGACATAACCATTCATTAACGTAACAGGCATTAGGGAGCACCTTCTCCTGAAGGAGCCCCTTCTCCTGAGGACGCACCCTTGGGAGTTTGGGGGTGGAAGCTGAATAAAGCACAGCCCCTCTTAGAAGCAGCACACACTCTGGTAGAGGAAAGAAGGGCATCCTCATGCTCCTCCTGGCAATAGCCAACATTCTGCACTCTTCTGCATGTCAGATACTGCTCCAGCACTCATAGGTGGAAACCAGTCACAACAGCTCCAACGTGCCAATATGGTTCCAGCTGGTTTCCATAGCTAGTAACTACAGTGGTAGGGTTTGAAACCGAGCAGTCTTACTTTAAGGTCCTTAGACACTGCATGCTAAGCACCTAGATGAGTAAGGCCACTGTGACACAGGAGATGCCAATTTAGAAATACCTACCTTGTAGTCAGGTATAAGGGCACATATCTCTAATCTCTGCACTCAGTTGATAGAGGCAGAAAGATCACAAGTTCAAGGTTAATTTTTGGCTACACCGTGTGAACTTGTCTCAAAAAGAAGGAGGAGGAGGAGAAAGAAGAAAGAAAACAAGATAGTGATTCTTGCCTAATATTTACAAGGCCCTGAATTCAACCCCCAGCCCGCCCCCAAACACACATTCACAAAGAGGAAAGGAGGAGGAGGAGGGAGAAAAGAAAGGAAGAAAGAGGCTGGGGAGATGGCTCAGGGAGTAAGACCATATGCTGTGGACATAGGAGGACCAGAGTTTGAATCCCCAGCATGCACATAAAAGCCCTGCATGGCTGCAAGCACCTGCAGGTAACTCAGCAACCTGCAGGTAACTCAGCAACCTGCAGGTAACTCAGCAACCTGCAGGTAACTCAGCAGTCCTGCAGAACAGCAGGAAGATCCCAAGCTCTCACTGCCAGTCAGCCTAGCTAAAATGGCAAGCTTCTGGCTCAGGGAGAGATTCTGCCTCAAGGAATAAAGTGAAGAGTAAGAGAGAAAGACCCAATGTCTCCTCTGGACTCTGCATGCACTTGCATGCGTTTTGGGACCCTAACAATCACACGCATGCACCATATCCCGACACACAGTTACCCTGTGTGCTCGCAGGTCCAGGAGTCAGTCAGCCTTCAGGGAACTGGTCTTGACTCACACAGTGCCTTAGAGTCAGAGCGGCAGTGTGGTTCAGTGACAGGGACACTGCTTTGGTTCAAATCCTAGATCTGCTGCTTATTGACTGTGTGTCCCTTAGGAAGCCAATTGAATGATCTTTGCCTGGGTTTCCACGTGTGTGAAATAGGGGCACTTTCCTCCTAGGTGTTTCTACCCGACTCCAGGAGCCATGCTTGGCCTTGGGATGTGCAAACGTGAGCCGAAGGAGTTCAGCCCATGAGCAATGGTGTCTTCTAGTGTGACGTCAGACTCTGCACTGACTGTCCATCCAGTGGCAGAACCCAGGCTCCAGCTTGGCCGCTCCCCAACCCAGAGGGAGGCAGCTGGGACAAAATAGTTCATAGCCACAGGTATGTGTCACATGATCTAACACGTGACTCTTGCCTTGCAGGTGAGCTGCCAGGACACTTCAGAATGGGTGCTTTTGGCTCACAGACTACACACATCCTTAAAGTTATAGACAACCATACACTCTCAAGCTTGGAAATTAAATTTTACTTAGTGAATTTTTAAAGTCTGCCTTTTATCAATTGCAAGAAATTTGGGGAGGAAGAAAGCCAATTGGAGGAAATAAAAATCACCCATCACTCCATCACCCAGAGGCAGACACTGTTCACTTCCTCCCAGCCCTTTCCATATACATTTTTAGCACAGTTGAGATCATACTGTATAATCAATTTTGTATCTTGCCTTTCAGAAATGTGAATTTAAAAGTCAAGCACCCAAGAACCCCAGCTATCTCATCAACACTTCAGATGCCTCAGAAATGCATTGGAATTTTAAAAAATTGATTCTACAAACTCCCCCACCCTGTGCACACACGTCTCTTCTGACCGCGTGAGATTTACAGCAGAATACACACGATATAGATGCATCCCCCGAAGTGTAATAGATTTGAATTGCACACGAGTTGGTGAATGAATGTCTAAATGATTAGGAGGTTAATTAATTTAAGATAGTGGAAGATGGGAGAGATTTGAGGCTGCAGAGGTCTGCAAGTCAGCCTTGTTAATGGAAGTTGAAAGATAGAAGCCTGCCCATGGTGGCTAGGCCCAGCTGGCCCCAGAGGGCCTCACCTGATGGGTGCCAGGCCATTCAAGCCCTGTTGATTGGACTGTGTGGTTCTTGTGATATAGAAGCCTCCTAATCACTTAAGCAAAAACACCGATGAAAAAAATTTAGTATTCAAGTGCTACAGCAGGCAATCCAGGTTCAAATTCAAGGTTTGCTGCTTAAATCTTAGACTGTAGGCAAATTATTCAGTCTCTCTGCTCCTTAGCCTTTGTGCTATAAACAGAGATGATGTTAATACTGTATCATAATGCTATTATAATATTTGATTCAATCTGTGTATCTGAACCATTCTAAATACACAGTAAAATCTCAGTAAATGTTAGGTCTTGGTAGCTGGGAAGTCATGTCTCCTAGAGCAATAGCTTTCACCTGTTTTGTGTGTGTATATGCATGTACGTACATATACATGTGAGCGCTCATGAGTGTTCCTGTTTGTGGTGTGTGTGCGTGTGTGTGTGTGTGTGTGTGTGTGTGTGTGTGTGTGTGTGTGTACAGGTGCATGTGAGGGTGTAGGTTTGCGTGTGAGTACGTGTGTGGAGGCCAGAGGAAAGATAGCCTTAGGTGTCAATCCTCCGGTATAATCTACCTTATTTTTTGAGTCAGGGTCTCTCCTTGACCAGAAACTCACTGAGTTAGGCAAACTGGCCAGTGAGTCCCAAAGATCCATCCATGGCTAGGATAAAAGCACATACCACCAAGCCCAGCTTTTCATGGGGTCTGAGGATTGAACTCAGGTCCTCATGATTCCATGGCAAGCACTTTACAGATGGAGCCATCTCCCCAGCCCTTCTGTATGTTTTGACTGTGACTCAGTAAGAAGTACATTTGAAGTTACAAGTCAGTACATAGGAGCATACATGTTCCAGGTGTATGTGTAAGTATGTATCCAAACACACACATGCATACACATACATGACTACACACACTCGCACATGCAGACACACACACACACACACACACACACACACACACACACACACCTTCGTGATACACCAGGGATCTGCATCTAGATGAAACAGCCACTTTTCCTATTTTTTCCTATTCTGTTTTGTTATTTGGAAATACCACTTGCCATTCACTACATTGATTTCAAGTCTCACTCCTGTGTCTCAGTCAGCAGTCTGAAAAATACTAGCAGGAAGGTAAGTATCAGATTTGGATGTGAGAACGACTTGGGAGCAAATCTCCGCTCTGTCACTTGCTACCTGTGTAGCCCTCCGTGTGGTCTCCTCCTCTACAAATGAAGACTACATCTGCCTCACCAGTTTATCATGTGGTCCAAGACCTGGCACTTAGTAGGTTCTCAGTAAGCTGCAGCTTTTGCAATTTATCTGCTTTCTTATGCAAACAGGACTTGGAGACAATCCTGCCTCCATTACCAATGCCTCTGGGACCTCCAAATGCAATTACCATGAGGCTTTGTCTCAGGAGTTGGTATGGAAGCAGCCTCCAAGGTCTTCGATACCCTCACTTAACAGCGTGCTTCCAAGGCCTGCTATTTGGATTTGATTTTTTAAAGTACTTCCTTTATTTTAATTCAGACCCCAGGGACCTAGAAAGTACACTGCTGCTTTTTCCCAATAAAAATCAGACCAGCAATAAGCATATTGCATTTAAAATGGGGAAGTTGGGCACGCCTTCAAAGGACACCGCATTAGGACTTGGCTGGCTCCCAGCCCGTTTCCCTGGAGGAAACAGGAAGTCCTGCCATAGTCTCCAGGCTGGTCGTCTGAAAGCAGTCCTGACTGTGACAAGCTTTTCTAGGAGTGGGCCAAAAGCATGCTTAGAGGGGAGAGAGATTGCCTCAGTGTTAGAGTGGAACACAGGGGTTCACCTCTAACAATTCATACCCTGTCTTGGGAACCCCAAGCAAGCAGGGGTTAACAGCCTGTTGTTCCTGCACCTGACCCACGAGACCTCCTTGTCTCAATTATCAGAGACCTGCTAATTCCTGGACACTGGAAAGATCGCTATACTCACAAAAATGTCAGTAGTAACAAGAACTTCTTAAAGACATAGCCTAGGATGGCCAAGCACCATTTCACATACATTCTTCATCTTCACTCATTCCCTTTTCTCAACCCTGAGAGAGATCCTATTGCTGTTATCTCCATCCTAAGCATTTTAAATACTGCGGATCAGGTTGTGAAAATCTGCTGCACCAGTTAGGATCTCCAGGACCCACATAAAGACTGGGCACAGCCACATGCACCCGTGACTCCGGTACAGTGACAGGCAGAGGCAGGAGGACTGAAGGGATATACAAGGCAATTGGCCTAGCCAAAAATTGGTGTACAAGCACTCACACGTGTATGCACATCACCAGATCATGTATGTACATGTATGTACACCCTTCCAAATCAAAACAAAAATCCAAAGCACATAAGCTTAGCATGGTGGCACACACTTACAATTCCAGCACTTGAGAGGCCGAGGGTTTCCATCCTCATGAATCCCCATGAATCTATAGCTACCTTGGGCTAAGTAAGAGAGCATCAGGCCAGCCAGGGTACATAGCAAGTCCTCATCTCAAAACACGAGAAATAAATCAACACTGAATCACAAGGACATTAAGGGATCAGCAAAAGGTCCACGGCAGGGAAGTGGCAGATCTAAGATATGAATGCAGGAAATCTGGCAGGCTCGCTGCCCTCTGTAATAGCACAAACAGGTGGCCCTTCCCTGTGCCAGACCCTGCTCTAAGCCCTTCACATTTGTCAACACATCTGCCCCTCACAACAGCCTCCTTAAGTGAGTGTTTGTAATTGAACCATTTCTTCTGCATCAAGCAGCCCTCCCTGGAATTGTCTTTTCTGGAAATTTCAAGAAGAGAGAACCGTGAAAAACCCTTCACCCTGTAACAGCAGGAGAGCCCAATCACCTGAGAGGAGTGGAGACTTTGAGGTCAAAAAACATAGTTCAATAGTGATTGGGTGCTTACCCGGCGCACACAAAGTCCTGGGTCCAACCCTCAACAGTGCAGTAAAAGAAGGATGCTTTGATTTGTCAGTAGTGCCCTCCTGTGTCCCTGTGTAAGGGACAAGTGATAACTGCCAATCCATTCATCAAATACCCGTTTCTTAAAGAATATGCCAGGTAGATGGCAGGATGGGAAGCCAGGCTGATGAGATGGCTCAGCAGGGAAAGTGTTTCCTGGCAAGCCTGATAGTCTGAGTTTGGGCTCTGGGACTCACAAGATGGAAACAGACTGGCTTCTGCAATTTGTCCTCTGTCCTCTATAGGCATCCATGGCATGTGAACACGCCACACCCCGCCAACAGCAAATAAATACATGTAATAAAAGTTTCTAATTAAAAAATGAGTTTTAAAATGCACACAAGTCTCACCCTCAAGTGGATTACAAGCACAGAGTATTAAAAATGATATCTACCTGTCAGACACAGGGTTTAGGGCTTTCTACACACAAAAGCTTTGTGTTCTAACACCATGGCTGAGGCAGAAATAATCAAAACAGAAGTCAGCCCTGGCTGAAATCAAGATTCGAACCTAGTTTTTTTGACTTCATATTCTCAACCACTAAGTCAAGCTAGCTCCCACTCCAGGACACCTGAGAGCATGCACCTCCCCAGCCATCCTCCATTGTGAAGTAGCATGTGATGTGACTCTACTTTTGACCCAAGGACTATTGGTCTAAACCAATTTGGATGACATCATTCCTTTCCACTATGATTGGCTCACAAACCAGGTATAAGTTAATCAGCGGGTGCATCTAGGTTAGTTTGGAGTGATCTAACCAGAGAACAGTTCTCACCTCTTCTCAACACTGTAAGAAGGGTGGCTCTTGTCCTGAACAGTGACTCAAAGGAAGAAATCAGGAAGCCTGGCTTACTGTTGGCAGCCATCTTGCAAAGAGGATGAAAGGCCAACTGAGGATGAAGTCAACTCTCAAAACAGCACAAAGGTGACAGAAGAGCTGAGAAAAGAGGTGGCACCCTAGAAATCCATGTCTGAAGCCCATAACTTACTTATTGGACTCAAACAATCCCCTTTAATGTTTAAGTCAATTTATCTATCTGCAACCAAGGACAACCTTACTAGCATGCTAGGTGTGGAAGGGATGAGCTTTCTGAAGCTTGCATTAGCATTCTAAACTTTCTATTTGCCAAGGAAGCATGAAAACACTACCAAATGATTATAGTGTGTACGCGTCTGCCCTTGCCACCAAGGAAGACGCGACTCCGGGTAGATCTTCTTCATGCAGTTTTAATCAGGATCCTTTAAACATGTTTCTTCTGGCCCGAGAGAGAGAGAGAGAGAGAGAGAGAGAGAGAGAGAGAGAGAGAGAGAGAGAGAGAGAGAGAGAGGGGAGAGAGAGATGGGAGAGAGAGAGAGAGGGAGAGAGAGAGGGGGGGAGAGAGAGAGAGCGCGGGAGGAGAGAGAGAGCCGGGGGACCCCTGCACAGGCTTAAATACCCTTGAGCTAAACAACCCCAGTGAGCCACGTGGACCCTGCAGATAGGCTACTCTAATGCGGAAGCAGACAGGCTGAACAGACTTAACCAATTAAGGGCTTGTTTACGCCAGAGAGCCTACACCAACCAGAAGGTGTAAGGCAGAAGCCAGAGCCACTTTAAGGCGTGGCACTACGCGGCTTTCTACAATAGTGAAACATGCATAAACATAGCCAGTGAAATTGCCATTGGAAGTTTATATTCACCTAAGCATAAACACATATTTTTATGTATTTACCTGAGAACATATTTACCACCCATTGCATAAGCATGTCCCACTGATGCAACTTCACAAGGAAAATAGAAGAGTGTCCCTATGGAGGAGGAAACAGAGTTACCCATGAGAGCAAGGACTTGTTAAGCCAGAAGAAAGAAATGATAAGAAACAAAGCATGAAGTCAACATAGAAATACATTGATATCTACTGGAGGGACAAGGGACAGAAGGAGCAAGACAAGCAGGAGGAGAGGTAAAAGCCATGGCAGCAAGTAGATAAATAGAAATGGGTTCATTTAAGTTATAAGAGCTAGTTAGGAACAAGCGTAAGCTAATGCCAAGCTTTCATAAGTAACAACAAGTCTCTGTGTCATGGTTTAGGAGATGGTGGTCCAAAAAAGCACGCTACACATGGTGCCCAATGTCTGGCCATGTATATCCACATAAAGCCTGTAAAAGCTAAGAAAAGTTCTGGAAAAGGAGCCAGATGTGGCTTCGTAGTCTTGTAGCCTCTCAGGTGGGCCAGTGCTTGGCAGCATACAGAAGCGCAGCTATCAGCAGCTATCTGTGAGCTGGGGCCAGCCACTACTGCCATGTACCAGTGCCATGAACTTGGTTGAGCCATGTGGTTGAGCCACATGGTGGCTGACATAATAGGTTAAGATTTGTCTCAAGTGGTCAGAGAACACTACAGGTGCTCAGTAAACAGACCCAGACCCCCCAAAATTATGCATAGGCTTAAAAAAATGGGTATGACAGTAATAGAAAAAATGTTGATATATAATAAAATAAAGTCTTTAAAGGGAGATTAAAACAATATAAAAGGGATACGCCATGTAAAGATGGAAATACACAGGAAGTCTGGATCCTGTATGGAGCCTTGTTGACTTTTAATTTTTTGATTACTGATGATTGAACAATAGCTGTTAAGAGACATGGGATTGCAGGAGCTGAATTACACCAGCCTAGATACTTCAGGAATACCTTAGCTTTAAAATGGAAGTCAGAAAATGTATTGTTTGGGGGAATAGGTTGTGCTTTTGTTTCTACAGAAAATGAAAGGCTGTGGATTTCTTCAAGGTTGATAGTGAGAGAGAGAGAGAGAGATCAGGTTTGATTAAGGAGATCCCCTGAAAATCCTGGCTACAGACATAAAGAAATAAAACTAGAAGATGTATATTTTCTATACATGTATATAGGTGATGTATATTGTACCTGCTCAAACACAAACAACAACATCTTTGGATGTCTTGTTACATTTGAAAGTTTGTGTGTTTTCAGAGCAAGGGAACCAGATAGCAAGGAAAATGGGTGTCCCAGGTGATCCAGTCTCTCAAACTGCCTCTGTTGCAGTTTCCTCAGACTCTACTTCAAGGCTTCTGGTTGAGATGGTCCAGCCTCATAGGCTATTCTAGCCAGGACTACAGATAATCTTGTGCTTTTCCATTGCACAGAAACTGGACAGCAAATATTATGACTAGTTTTTCCAGGACTTGTCAATTATCTCAATTTTCTCAGGTTCCTTAAAAAATTCCATTACTTCCAAACAACAGGAAGCAGTCTAGAGAACACAACACCCACATTCCCAATAGATGGGATGGGTAGTTTTTGGTGGTTTAATAGGTTATGGGTGTTTGTCATTATTTGGGGAGATTGGTTACTAATTGTTACTAGTCATGGCCTGGGAGAAAGCTAAACAAAGGGGACTAGATTCAGGGATCTCTCTGAAGGGAAAAGGGGGACATAGTATAGAAATGATGGGATAAAGGGGTGGGTTGTTGAGTCTACTTTTGGAAAACCACTAGTCTCAAATATTTTATATTGGTATGGATTTTTGTATATAGATAGAAATTTAAGGTTATTTTTGTTATACCGTGTATGTTTCTGCTCTTGTTTAAGATATTGTACCTATGCAGCTCATTTAAAAATGTGAAGTTTTAATTCTTGAAAGCTATTTAGGATAATAGAGAAAGACAAGTTAGTAATCTATAACAATCAAACTTATAGTCATGTTAGGTATGTTTTCAGGGTCAAACAGAGATATATTTTAAATAGGTAGATGGTTTTCAAACACTCAAAGACCTACAGAATATGGCATTTAATGTGTTTTAATAAGTAGGGCTTCTCATGACAGTGAGGCAGTCTGCTCCCGGCAGCACTAATCTCCTTCAGAGAAAATGATGGGCAGTGAAGAACCTCCATACAGAGTTTGATTTCTTTGTGGTAAAGGTAGCCACTGAGCAAAAACTGCCCATGCCTTGACTGTTGACAGTATGCTGAGCAACTGGATAAGCAAGACACAAAAGAAAGGTGACTGCTGAACTTTGCCAAGACAGAGTAGGACAGTCCTTCAAAATTCCTGCATCACAGAAAAGCCCATCAGATATTCTAGGCCTGCAGGCTGAAGATGGATGCTCCAACATTATATAGGAACCTAGGGATGACCATCGAGGCAGCCAGATGTCTCTGTTGTTTCTTAGTTTTAGAAGATGTTTGTTCTGTACTTCCTATTTACTCAGATAATATTATACCCTTCTTGGGTCTCTGATGGAGTTGAAGATTAGATAGTTATAGTTACAGTTTTCTTTAGTTATGATAGAAAGTAAATTAGATGTGAAACTTCCAACTCAAAAGCCAGCAGGTGGTGATCCCAGCACTCGGGAGGCAGAGACAGGCAGATCTCTGTGAGTTCGAGGTCAGCCTGTTCTACAGAGCAAGTTCCAGGACATGTTCCAAAGCTACAGAGAAACCCTGTTTCAAAAATCCAAACAAACAAACACAGCAAACTTTGGACACACAAAGAGAAGATAGATAATGGAGTATTTTCTCTAAATTGCCAAATGCAAATGGATGGAACATTGTGAATGTGATTCTTATTGTATAAAGTTTTACTATGTTAGAGTTAAAAATCTTCCCCTTTTATTTAGGCAATGCATAATTGGCCTTATTATATATGGTTTTACTGTGTCAGAGTTAAAAAAAAAAAAAACCTTTTTTTTTTTTTTTAGACAAAAAGGGAGAAATGTTGTGGAATAATTTTTTTGTACTCTGTGAGGACAATGTTTGTATACTGCAAGGTGCCTTCTGATTGGTTTAATAAAGAGCAGAATGCTCAATAACAATGCAGGAAAAGATTAGGGAAGACTTCTGGACAGAGAGAGCTCGGGGAAGAAGAAAGGCGAAGTCAGCAGCCGTAGGCAGAGGGAACAAGGCATGTGGAAGGAGAAGTTAAAGTCATGAGCCACATGGAAGCACATAATGAATAGAAATGGGTTAATTTAAGTTATATAAGAGCTAGTTAGAAACAAGCCTAAGCTATAGGCTGAGTTTTCATAATTACCAATAAGTCTCCATCTCATTATTTGGGAGCTGGCAGGACAGAAAAAGACTCACTTCAAAATATTTCACCATTTCTCATCACATTCTACACACCCTATCTTCCATAGCAATGTGGAAGATTTTTGAAAATCAAAATTCCCTCAAAATGTTAGCATAAAACCCAGTAAGAATTTAAAATTTCAACATATATTATTGTTTCTCTGTGTATGTAAACTTAGAGGTGGTAGTCCTACCCCATGGAGCTACTTTTAAAATATAGAATATATGGATACATAAAAGTGATCTATGAGTTATTCTGTCACAAAGACAGTTCAGCAAAAATACACACATATTGCATATATGTTGTGCAGAAATTGTCAAAGAAATCTTGCTTGTGAGTCCACAATCAGAATACCTACGTGCTGGAAATGGTCACGACAGAGGGATTACAATTGCACTAATAAGAGGCGTGGTCTTATTGGAGGAAGTACATCACTGCGGAGGTGAACTTTGAGGTCTCATATATGCTCAGACAACGCCCAGTGAGTCAGATTACTTTCATTGCCTGTCTACCAAGATGTAGAACTCTCAGCTGTATCTCCAGCACCATGTCTGCCTGCATGCTGCCTTGCTTTCCACCATGGCAGTAATGGTCTAATCCTCTGAACTGTAAGCAAGCCACCCCAATTAAACGTTTTTTCTTTTATTAAAGTTACCATGATCAAGGTGTGTTTTCATAGCAATAGAAACCCTAAGGTATCTGTCAATATGGATGTAAGGTGTATTTTATTATTCAATAATGAAAATAATAATCATTTGTTGTTCGGGAAATTGTTTTTGTTTATGAGGCAGGGTCTCTCTATGTAGCCCTTGGCTGTCCTAGAACTCACTCTGTAGACTAGGCTGGCCTCCAACTCACAGAGATCTGCCTGCCTCTGTCTCCCTTGTCCTGGGATTAAAGGCATGAGCCACCACTGCTTGGCTGTTGTTTGTTATTTTTGAGACCTCTCTATGCAGTCTAGGCTGGCCTTGAACTGGTTATCCTTCTGGATCCATCTCCCAAGTTGAATTATAGCTATGTACTACCAGGCTTGGCTGTTACACTATTTTTAATATTTTGCTGCTTCTGACTTATGTGTGAAATTTCAAAGAAACTGTAGTATCATACTTATAACACTAAATATATATTTTTATGTAAGAGTTTTCTTTTCCATTTTCAGGTAAAAAGAGACACTTTTGACAAATCCAATATGATGGCATTTGAAATCTATACTCCAGTAGATTCCCAGGACATATATTTAATAAAGAGTTTTTTGTGATTCATGATTTCTCATCATACACTATAACCCTAGCTTCCACACTAATGTGTTTTCCTATCTCTGTTTCTCCTTTGAAGTTTAGATCTAAATTTCAGAAACATTGCTAATGTAAAATAAGTCAGAGTCTAGACCATCTGGGTCTCTAATCTCTGTGTGTGTTCTCCCCCTCCCCCCCCCATGCTCTTGGGCTGTACCTATTGGGCAAGTTTCCCCAATGTGGAAGTTAAGATATTCCTGAAAGTGATGTCCTTAGCTATCACCCTAGCTTCAGCTCCTGTCTGGACTCTACACTTTAAGGTGGATACTGCCGCAAGAAGCCCTGGACATGGGATTGCAAGCAGGATGGATGGCAGGGCATGTCAGAGGAAGCACTGAAAGGAAGGATCTGGACAGAGGCTCTTAGCAACAGAAAAGCTGACAGCTCAGGAAGCAATGCTCACTGTAGAAGGATCACCACAAAGTGAGGTCCAGGCTAGCCTGGGATACAAAATGAGATTCAGGAAAACAAAACGACAAATAAATAAGATGGGGAGGGGGTGACAAATCAAAACCAGAAGGTAGAGTGGGGAGAGGGCAACAATGGAGTCAGTCCACTTGGACCTGTATCACCAGTGCAGAGGATGCATGTGCTTCACAGTCTCTATGAGAGATGGAGAACTTCCTCCCTCAAGTTCTCAAGAGAGCTAACAAGACAATCCTTGTGAAGCACTTAGCACTTATGTGCTGTGCACTCCCTGTCTGTACCAACTATTATGGTAGCATTGCTATTGCTTTATTCTATTTGTGTGTGTGTGTTTGTTCATTGAGTCGGGGTCTCACTGTGTAGCCCAGGCTGACCTGGAACTCACTATGTAGCCCAGGCTCTCCTCAAACTTACCTTCTTCCTGCCTCAGCTTCCTGAGTGCTGAAATTACAGGCATGCACCACCATACCCAGCTCAGTGATGTTTTTATTGCTGGACCGTTTAGATGCTGCTAGCACCCCTGCCCTATGTGGGTTAAACAGGAGCTCAAAGATTTGCCACCTCAAAAGGACACTGTAAATGTAAGCCTTGAGGTTCAGGAAGGGTCGCGGCTCCAAGGGCCCTGGGTTCAGCTTCTTTCTGCTACAAACCAGACACACCAAAGGAACGCATACCTCATCTCCATCTTGGGACTCAAGGGAGCAACCTCAGGGCCTGACACTCCTGAATCCAGTTCTAGGAAGAGCCTGGCCTTGGTCCAGCACAGAAGGACAAGAAGCACAGAGGAGTGCTCGTCCTCAGCCAGCCACCAACAAAAGGTGACGAGGTGGTTTGGCTCGTGATAGCCACTGTTGTGCTTGTGATGTGTAACAATCTTCACCTTGGGAGTGCACAGGAACAAATGAAACAAGCGTCTAGAAGACCCATCTGGCTGGGGGAGGGTTTCCTGGCATTGGCTTTGCCTGTTCCATTCGGTGTCTGTGCAGAGCACAAGGCCTGAGTTGAAGCAGCTCTTGATAGAAGTCCAGGGAGATTGGCATTGGGTAGGGTGGGGTGGGGATGCAGCACAAGAACCCTGAGCTCCTGCATGCTCTGCATCAGTTTGGTAATGATGGGGGTCCAGCTGGCTCTGCACCCAAGCAGACCTGAGCCCTAAGAAGGTGGCTGAATGGAACTCTAGTGTGATATACAAAGAGGGCCACAAAGAGAAGCCAAG
The DNA here is from genome assembly GCA_030556225.1 of Cricetiscus sungorus. Taxonomy (NCBI): domain Eukaryota; kingdom Metazoa; phylum Chordata; class Mammalia; order Rodentia; family Cricetidae; genus Cricetiscus; species Cricetiscus sungorus. The sequence continues at coordinate 118,912,395 of JANBXA010000734.1, read as the reverse complement.
GCTCAAGGTAGCCTCCCTAAGGCTCGTGACGAATAAAACGCAGCTGGGGGCACTATGGTAGGGGGCTATGGGACTGTGTGTCTGTGATTATTCCCAGCATTTTCCTCTGGGCACCTTCTGCACAGGTGTGACAGGAGTCAGGGACAATTCAAAGTCATCAACAGGAACCTGCACCTATGGTGATAAGCAAACTAGCAGCAATCCCACTTTGCTCATTAATAAATTAGCTAGTTAATTAATTAAGTGATATTTGACTGATTACCAGCATGGTGATTAATTTTATGTCTCAGCCAGTCCGGGCCACAGAGTGTCTAGACATTGGTCAGGGTGTGCTGGTGAGGGTGAGGATTGAGGTGAACTGACAGGCTCAGTAGAGCCATGGCCCTCCTGGGACTGTTACTACAACTACAACATAACTGCTACACTGTCTGCCCTCTCCAGCCCTTCTCCTGCCCTCAGACTGCATCTCATACCATCAACTCCCTAGGTTCCCAAGAGCACATACTGCTCTTCCAAAGGATCTGAGTTTGAATCCCAGCACCTACACCAGGCAGTTCACAACCATCTGTAACTTCAGCTCCAAGGAGAACCAACACCTCTGGAGTATGTGGGCACCACACACACACACACACACACACACACACACACACACACACACACACACACACAAAGTAACAAAAAGAAGCACCCTTCTCTCTTCCTCTCCGTCGTCCCCCCCCCCCCCCCCGCACAGGTTTGGCTAGCACCAGCTGGCTGGAAATTCACTATGTAAAACCAGGCTGGCCTTGAACTTTTGCCCCTCATGCTTCAGCCTGCTAGGATTACAAAGCATCCAGCTTTGTAATAAATCTTTTGATACCCACACACCGATGAGTGTATTTTACAGATCCCAATTCTCTAGAGATTCCTGTGCTAGGCTATCCTGTGCTAAAACAGTGTTCATCAGCCGCAACTCCTCTGCAGCAGACAGCAGAGAAGGGAAAGATAGGAGGATGCCTCACTCAAGTGGCAGATGTTGTCACTGAACATGTGAGGTTTCTAGAGACAACTTGAGGTGTGGAGGTGAGCAAGAAAATAGGGGTCCAAATTAAGAGGCAAATGCCACAGGCAGTAGAGAATAAGTTAATTAAGCATAATGACATTATATTTAAAATTCCATGGGATTACAGGCTAGAGAAGTGTGTGTGTGTGTGTGTGTGTGTGTGTGTGTGTGTGTGTGTGTGTGTGTGTGTGTGTGTGTCTACAGATTAGAACTGAACCCGGACAATCAAACACTAGATCCTATGTAATAAACACCAACACAATACACTAGTCTCAAGGAGAATGAAGACAGACAAGGGCTTGGTTTTTTCAGTGAGGGTAGAAAAATCATGTTGACATGCAATGTTTGTACACGTGTGTCACCTGTGCTCAGACCATGTATTAGGTATAGGTACCCAAACACATACACTCCCAATGTTCTTGGGTTCTTTGGAAATTAGGTCTTGCTCAGAACAGCCACGAGTTCTAGGCCTTAGGACTGATGTGACCCAGTGAGTCTTGGGATTGATGTGGCCCAGTCAGAAAGATCCCACTCGGGAGGAAGCTGTGCTCCTGGCTCAATACACTTCTGTTGAGTAGGCCAGAGTGAGGCTCTCCACCTAGGTGTGTGTTGGTTTCTTTCTGTTTGTTCTGGGGTTGCTCTAGGGTTCCCCATGCAGCAGACCTGAGCTCCCAGCCAAACCAGTGTGATCAGATCAGCCACAGGGCCTGCTGGGAACACAAATGACCTGCCTCCAGACGCCACTACAAAGGTTGTTGTCTATGTTCTTCCCAAGCCTCTGAAGCTCTGTTGCCAACATTTCTCCTGCTCCCATCTACTATCCCAGCCCAGTTTCACGAGCCAACTATAGACTTTTCCTATCCTGACTGTGGGACCTATCACAGCCTAGAACTTGTGGTCAACATGAGGAATTCAGGCAAAAGAAGACATGGAATTTTACACCGAACCCTGGAAACCAGCTAGTTTTGCTTTAATCACAGAAAAGTAGGAAGACAGAGGACTAGGGCATGTAGCACTAACCTCTGCTCATTCATCTGTGATCCGTCACTTCACAAAGCTGGACTTGGGGAGAGATAAATAACCCCACTTATTTTCTATTTTTCCACGAATAATAGGTGGAACAAACCAAGAGAGGAGACAGAGGACACAGATGCCAGTCAGAATAGAAGCCTTTCAGGTGATCTGAAGAACACACTTTAGGCCTGTGTTTTCCTTCAGGTTCCAGTTTCCCCATCCAGGAAACAGGCGACCACAGTGTGCCTGTTTTTAGGACAAATCATGTCCTGGAAAACCTTATTTTAGGTCTTGACTTCATCCTCCTCAGAGTCAAGAAAATACAGGAAAGGCAGAACGAAGCACGCTCAGTTCCTTCTCGGAAACTTGCCCATTAGGTAAATCACTTCTCTAGGGGCTTGTTAGTGAAGATGCATGGAGACCAATGTTCTATGTCAGCTGGCATCTCTGTACTTAAAACTCGGAACAGAGCCTGGAGGAACAACGCAGATGCAAAGAACACCCATTTGGTAACTCACAACTTCCTGTAACTCCTGCTCCAAGGGTTCGGATATCATCTTCTTACTGACCCCCTGCTGACTCATATGTACATGAGGTGTACATGCACACACACACACACCACACACACACACACACACACACACACACTCAAAATTGAAAACATGGGGGAAAGGGTAATGCTATGGTTTGAATGAGATGTTTCCCACAGGCCTCGGGCATTTGAAAACTTTGGTCCCCAATTGGTGGCTATTTGTGGAGGATTGAAAGATTCGGCATTGCTGGGTATGCTTTGAGATTTCAGAAGACTGGGGCTGATGGGAGATGTTATTCTGTAAATATGTTTCTTATACTGGTTAATAAATAAAGCACTGTGGCCAATGGGAAAGCAAGATAGGCGGGACTAAGAGACAAGGAGGAAAGAGGAAGTAGTTAGGAGGAGTCAGCATGTAGAGCCTAGAGGAAGCAAGATGCCGGCCCACCGCGCTCGGATAAGATGACCACATGGAAATACTTAGATAAGTAGAAATGGGTTAATCATTAAGCCAGAGCTAGCCCATAAACAATAACAGTAACTGGCTAACAGGATTGTATCAAATACAGTCTCTGAGTGTTATTGGGGGCTGGCTTGGTAGCAGGGCAGTGGGACCAGACCAGCAGCTGGGAAAACGTGCTCGTAACATGGGGCCATTTAGAGTTAGCCTTTCTGCTTCCTGTTCATGGATTGAGATGTGAGCTCTTCGTTGCTGCTCTCCGTGCCTGCCTGCTGCCATTTTCCCCTCCATGATGGTGATACTCTTTTTCTTTTTTCTGAAGTATTCATTATTTTTATTTCCTGAGTACTGATTGGTGTTTTGCCTGCACTTATGTCTGTGTGAGGGTGTTGGATCCCCTAGAACTGGAATTACAGACAGTTATAAGCTACCATGTGGGTGCTGGGAATTGAACCTAGATCCTCTGGAAGAGCAGCCAGTGCTCTTAACCACTGAGCCATCTCTCCAGCCCCCCAGTGATAGACTGTTATTTGTCTGGAACAGTAAGCCTCAAATAACCTCTTCTATAAATTGCCTTGACCTTGGGTTGGTGTGTGTGTGTGTGTGTTTTGTTTGTTTGTTTGTTTTTATCACAGCAATAGAAAAGTAATTAATACAGGCCTGATGGGAGATGTTATTCTGTAAATATGTTTCTCATACTGGTTAATGAATAAAGCACAGTTGGCCAATAGGAAAGCAAGATAGGTGGGGCTAGGAGACTAGGAGGAAAGAGGAAGTAGTTAGGAGGAGTCAACATGGAGAGACTGGAGAGATAGAACGCCAGCCGCTCTGGCTGGTAAAATGAGACCATGTGGAAATACTTAGATTAGTAGAAATTGGTTAATAATTAAGACAGAGCTAGCCAATAAGGAATTAGTAACTGGCCAACAGAATTGTATCAAATACAGAGTCCCTGCATGTTATTTGGGGCTGGCATGGTGGTGGGACCAGACCGACGGCTGGCGAGAAATAACTAGCTACACAGGCCAGTTCCCAATACTAGGTATTGTGTCTGAGTTCCAGGCTGCTAATAAGAGATAGATGAACTTGTGGTGGGTAGGTCCCTGGTTCCTATGGGGCATACAATAGGAGAGTGCTGGATCATGTGCCCAGATATTTGTTTAAATCCTAGCTCTGCCACTTCTAACTGTGCACCTTCAGGAAAATCATCTCACTTCTCTAGGCTCCAGGTCTGGCCTTGGATGTTCTGTCTACTTCAGAGATTCACTGGGAAGACACAGTTTTCTATGCGCAAATAGAAAGGACTGTGCTTATGAATTCTGATGTCACCTGGTCCCAGTCTCTTCTTAGGGAGAGAAGCAGTGAAAGCCTGTCCCTCCGTGTACCTTGGACATCAGCCTGTGGCTCAGGCATAAGTGAACTAAAATAGCTGCTACCCACAAGTCCTGTTGAATCCTCTCTCTCTTAGGAAGTCCATCATGGACCTGGACAAGACCAAATTAGAGAACTGGGCATTGCAGATTTCTCATTTTCCCAGCACCCTTGTATTCTTGGGTAGCTCCGGGAGGGATCTGCATCATACTAAGGTACTTTAGTCTCTGTCTCTGGCCTATTACACCATCCTACACCAAACACACATGCACACACAATCATGCATACATACAGACACACACACATATACACACACATGTGAACTTACACTTGCACACAGACGTGAGAATCTATCTCAACCCTAATGGCTTAGTTGTTTTTCAAGTGCAGAGAGAATTTCCAAACAATTTCTTAGATGTTAAAGGACAGAGATGGAGGAGGGAAAAATAAAGGACCTTGTAGCCTGCTCATAATGGATTCTTTAAAAAATAATCTCTATAGGAGTTGAGCTTTCTCTCCCCCTGAGATATGATTGTGGGTTCTTTTTTCTGCCATTTCATGTGCATTCAATACTCAATACCCAATGTAGAGTCCTTGCTGCTCTCTAGTTCTCCTTCCAGGCACAGAATGGATTGCACAGAGCTGGTGTGTCTCGAGGCAGCCAGGTGACCAGCTCTGTCAATGAGGTGTCAACAGAGGTGACAAGTATTGCTTCTAGGCTAGAACATTTAACTGTTTATCTGCCACTGCAGTGCTTCTGACCACCATCCTCACTATTGTGTGATTATCAACAGTGTTCAAGACAGTGGCTGCTTGTGCGGCAGGACATGAGGACTCCCGCAAGGAGGAGGCTAGCACAGCCTCCCATTCATTGACTTGTGATGTAGATGGGCAAGAAGCAACCTTTGCCATCACAAGGCATTAGAATTTGAAAGCCGCTTGTTCCTGCAGCTTCATGGGCTTATTTTCTTTGCTATATCCATAATAAATGAAAAAAAAATGTATGCATTGAAACCAATTTTTCCTGATACTTCCAAGGGCATCCAAGTTGACCATAGATGACACCAGCTCGTGGCAGACCCCAAATGTCTCAGCTCTGCTGCGTGCACGTTCACAGGCAGCTTTAAAGAGAAGACCATGCTTCCGAGAGAGATTCGGTCTCGCCTTTGCATTAAACATCAGGCTGCTTCCTCTACCGCATGGCAGGTTTTCATCTCCTCTGAATAATTTTTTAGCAACTTGAGAAACTGCAATCCAAACATATAGTATTTTTGGCTGGAAATTAAAACACGTCACTTTTAAAACATAAGCAGCATGCCCTGAATGTTTATGGTAAAAAGCTCACTCCTGGCCAGACTGCAAAGCTCGCATTACCGAGAGGCAAACCCTGGAGCATGCTGGCAGTTTGCACCCCGGTTCGTCCTTCCCACACAGTGCGGTGACTGTGAATCATGTCTTCTCTGGCACATGAACTTCCAGGCTTTATGGCTCCTTCCATATCAAAGAGGGGCTGTCTAGAGTGTCCCCTGCTGTAAGGAGAAGCCTGTGGAAATGGAAAGATGGGTTTCTGTCCATTACACTGCCTCCTGAGAAACCAAAGAGATCATTTCTGAAGATGTACTTCAGTGGCAGCGCACTTGCCTAGCATGCAGGAGGCCCTGGGTTCAATCCCCATCACCACATAACATGGGGCATGTGGTGCATGCCCACAGTCACGATGTGGAGGTAGGAGGATCAAGAAGTATGAGGTCAACTTGGCTTTATAAGGAATTTGAGGCTAGGCTGGGCAATGTGATTCTGGGTCTCTAGAATAAAACAGATGGGTAGCCTCTGCAAAAGACTATGGCCTTGACCAGCACACATTTCTGATCAAACCAAGAATATTCAAGATGCAACAAGGAACTGTGGGAAATGATGATTCCTACCAGAATTAGCTCACTAGGAAAATACAATTTCAAGGCATTGCTTCTTTATGTGACTTCTTAAAATGTTGCTGGGTGACAAAGCCAGGATTCTCTTATCAAAATGAAATCTGTAGAATACAATTTTCTGCTCAAACAATGTGGTTTATACAAAGCGCCACCCTTGCGTGTCAGATGAGGGAATATAAAACTCTTCTATAATGGATATATTGTTTGCACACAAAAAGCCTTATGAATCTATGTTTCATGCCAGGCCTCATTTGCCATCTTCAGGAAAAAGGGGAAAACTCTCTTGTCTCCAGAGGAAACTCCCAAAGAGACTTTAACATCATGGTGACTGTCCCCTTTGCTTTTAACAAAATGTCAGAAAGCCGTATCCAACCCTTTATTGGATAAGACTACAACCAAGTCCCTGGCAGAGAAGAAACAGTAGTCATCCCAGATTCTTTTCACTGGTGAAGTCCATGCTGCAGAAATATCCTGAGTGCTCACTAAGGATTCAGCACTCTTACAGCACCATGAAGGGTCCATGACAGCATGGACAGCTAGGACTCAGACGGCACCATGAAGAGTCCACGCATAGACAGCTAGGACTCAGATGGCACCATGAAGAGTCCATGACAGCATGGACAGCTAGGACTCAGACGGCACCATGAAGAGTCCACGCATAGACAGCTAGGACTCAGACGGCACCATGAAGAGTCCACGCATAGACAGCTAGGACTCAGACGGCACCATGAAGAGTCCATGCATGGGCAGGTAGGACTCAGACTTGACCTTGATGTGCTTACCATCTGACAGTATGACACGAAAAGGCAGGTCCAAGAAGACAAAGCAAGTCTATGCTGTTGAAAGACAGACATGGAGCCAATCGGCCTTCACCACCTCATTGCAGCCATGCCTACTGGGTGCCAGACACAATGCTAAACACGGAAGAGGGAAAAGTGAGCAGGCACATTTCCTGCCCCCAGGAAAGGCAGAGATTCAGAGCTCTACGAACTCAGTGAAATGAAGAACAGCTCACTGGGGGCCGGAGAAGAGTTTGGAGGGAGACAGCTTAGTCTTTATGGTTCTTACTGCACAGGCATAAGAACCTACACTTGGGTCCCGAGCATCCATGTGATGCTGTGCAGCTGTAACCCCAGCACTGGGGAGATGGAGACAGAAGGATCCCTATGGCTTGCTGGTAGCAGAAGCAGTGAGCTCCAGGTTCAGTGAGAGACCCTGCCTCAAAAAATCAAGCGGACATTGATTAAGGAAGAAACCCAACGCTGACCTCTGGCCTTCATGTACATGTGCACACACGTGTACCTACACATACACATGTACACATATAACATGTACATTTGCAAATCATATTCCATGCACACAGGGTTTTTTTGTTTTGTTTTGTTTTTCTTTTTGGAAAGGCCAGCTTTATTTGGGAAACATGGAAATAAAGACTTAACTTCTGAGTGAGGGAGGGGGTGCTTTAATTTTAAAAGAATGGCTAAGCATGGCTTAAGGAAATACAAGATTTTTGTAAGGATGAGGAGGCAAAGTCACAGCCCAGCTTTAACCAATGAACCATAACTGCTCAGTGGATTTGTCACCTCTTAGTCAGCAACTACTGTGGACATTTGGAACTGTCAGAATTCAGCCTTCTCCTTTCTTCAGTTCCTTGTTTTCTGTTATGGTTTGCAGTGAAATGTCCCCACAGGCCTATGGCATTTGAACACTTGGTCTACAGCTGGTGGTTCTGTTTGGGGGAGGTTGTGGAATGGTTTGTAGGTAGGGCCTAGTTGGAGACAACAGGTCACTGGAGAACAGGCCTTAAGGTTTATGTCCAGCCTTGCTTCCCATACTATCTCTGCTTCCTGAATTATAACCACAAATTATCTCTGCCTCCATGCCTTTCCCACGTCATGGGCTGTACCCTCAAACCAGAAACAAATATGTCCTCCCTCCCTTCCTCCTTCCCTCCCTTCTTCCATCCCTTCTTCCATCCCTCCCTCCATCCCTCCATCCCTCCCTTCCATCCCTCCCTCTATCCCTCTATCCCTCCATCCCTCCCTCCCCCGTCCCTCCATCCCTCCCTCCATCCCTCCATCCCTCTCTCCATCCATCCCTCCATCCCTCCATCCATCCCTCCCTCCAACCCTCCATCCCTCCATCTCTCCATCCCTCCTCCCCTCAAGTTGCTTTGGTCAAGTATTCTGTCACAGCTGTGAGAAAAGGAAGGACGGAACTCCAAGGGTTGTGGAAAGGGCTGGCCATCCCTCTCCCTGCCCAGGCTCAGAGCCTCTGGGAAGGACTCACTGAGCAGCTAGTGCTTGATGGACTCCCACCAGGTTAAAGACAGGAAGATGAGTCTTGAGGGTAAAGAATGAGTGAATCTGTATCCGAGGCTTAATGAGTTTGAAGAGTTCCAGCATCAAGAATGAAGACGAGAGAAGGTGAGCTGGGGCTGGATCCTGGAGGAGCCCCCACAGCTCTTCAGTTCCCAAGGCATCTGAAGTTTGTTCTTGTGCTGAAGGAGGGATGAAGGGAGTGGACACGGCTCTATATTTTAAAGTATTCCTCTGGCTGCTGGTGAGAAACTAGACCTTGGAAATACAAAACAGGAAGCAGTGGTACCATCTAGGGGGCCACTACTGTGGCCTAAGGACACAATGGTGACAACAGGGGAGTATCTATGACCTAGTAGAGGAGGAGAGGACCTCAGGATATAATATGCAAATGACACCCATTAAATACACTCATTGATGTGAAAAGAAAAAGCAGAGTCTGAAATAACCCATAGCTTTGCAGAATAACCAACCCATGGCTTGCAGAATAACCCATGGCTTGCAGAATAACCCATGGCTTTGCAGCATAACCCATGGCTTTGCAAGCTGAGCACATGGATGGGGTTACGTACTGAGTAATTGTGGGCCGTGAATATGTGAGTACTCAGGGCAGCAGAGAGTAGGGCATGTTTTACTAGAACAGATAGTTTTTCTTTGAGCAATGAAGCCTTGTGATGTCTACAAAGCCCCCAAGAAGAAACTGGAGTCTATGAGTCAAGTGCACAGAATAGGGCTAGACAGCCACATTTTGATGTCATTAGCATATAGACGCTATTCAAAACCACGAAGTGTGTTGAGGTTACCTAAGGAAAAAAAACACAGTAAAAGAGTTCCATAAGCTGATCCTCAGGGATCCTGACAAAGCCTACGGATCAAGGGTGATCTTCAATCTGCCTTTTACCTTGACACTTGTAGGCCTCATGCCCAGCAGGATAAACTGTAGGGGAAGAGCTGAACCTCTGTGACCATTTTAAAACTAATTTGAATACTGTATGTACATAATTAAAAACATTTGGCCCCAAAGATTAATAACTTCTTCTACATCTTCCTTTGACAGGCGGCGTGATTTGCCGGGTGGGGCGGGCGGGGCGGGAGCGTTCTGAGTTGATTAACACCTTCACGTTGCTTTGAGCAAAGTGTGGGGCGGCGACAGAAAATGCCACATTGCAGATGCCTGACTCAGGGACGGGACTCTGACTTCACGCCTCCGATCGAGGCAGAGACTCACTTCTGACGGAGGAAAAGTATTATAAAAATATATATGTAACACATATTCTATTCCTGATTTAGGTCTATAATCTTATGAGCCAGACTGTAATGAATAAAGTTATAATTAGCTGTAGATGAAGAACACGCAGCCGTGTTTTCTAGGGTGCACTTTAGGGCTCGGGTCCAATCTGCACATTTACAAGCTGTGCTATTCCCATCGACTTCCACAGACTCCACTCAGAGACCAAAGAGGCTGCATTATTGATTATAGAGTGTGCGTCTTGCTTATCTCCCTACTACACCCTGTGGGGTGTGCAAATGCAAGAGGAAGGAACAGCCAGGAAACCAGGAAAACACAACCTCATCCTCACAAAATCTTTCCCCAAATGGCAGTATGGATGCATGATGGATGCCAGAAAACCTCTGGCATGCCCCCCATTACCCCCATGAGATCTATAGACTTGCACTGATTATATATAGATTGACATGAATTCATGGATTGCTGCCATATATGTGCTGTGTGACCCCAGGCAAGTCACTTCCCATCTCTGGACCCAGACTTTCCTTCTATGAAAAGAAAGGTAGACCTGAATATCTTCAAGGGTCTTTCCAGTTTAACATGAGGTCTATCTGATGAAACCAGAGCATGACACTAGGCAATTTCCTGCAGTACCAAGGCTGACCCTTGCTGATCCTGGCCCCTGCACACGACTTCTATGTGTTTGATGGAGTCTAGAAGAGCATGCTCTAAAGGTTTAACAACTGGCTCTCCGATGCAAAAGCTCTGGTCTGCGGCGTCTGCCAATTCCCACAGTGTAAATATTACTGTCATATTGGTCACAACACCAGCACAGTGTCACTGAAGATGGAGCTGGGGGGAAAGGGAACATCACCTTCTTCCGAAACAGCCAGCTTTCCAGCCCTGTTGGGAGAAACTGCTTGGTCACCCCTCGCTCTTCTACACTGCCCTGAACAAATACTAAAAAGGGGACAAAGCTATCGAAAGTGGCGAGATACGGGGCTTTGGGCCATTTCCTAGCAAGCAAACAGCTACCATCTCACTAAATCACACACGCACGCACGCACGCTCGCACGCACGCACACATGCGCCGGGGCAGGGTGGGGGAGTGGTTGGGGGGCATAAGAACTCATACACAAATGCACTTCAGTTCTAGCATATCAAGATCCCTTTATGACCTGTTAGAATTTGAATCTGAAATGCGCCGGGCCGCCTCTTGTTGAACCATAATCCTCAGGTTTTAGCCCTAGTTTGAAAGCTGTGGTGCCTTAAAGATGAGGGGCTTGGCTGGCGGAAGTGAAGACAGGCCTCTAAGGGCGGGTCCTTGGAGAGCCTCACACTTCATTGGCCAAGGATGAAACCGCACCCACGGCTGTGCTTCCCCATCACTGTGAGCTGAAATCCCTGGGAAGTGTGAGCCAAAATTAACCCCTCCTTCAAGTGCTTTCTTTGCTGTATCTGAGTCATGTGGTTAACGCACAAGCTTAATTAGCAGAAAGTGCCTCCTTAGAGGCACTGATTGCAGTCAATGCATGGACTGGAAGAAGTTAGCACTTCCACATATGAGGAGACATACTTCAGGCCACGGGGTTACAAAGTCCAATGCAGTTAATGTATGCAACACAGCTGCTACAGAGTGGGCGTGTCCTTGTTAGCAGTTAGCTGCTTTGTTTTAACATTTATTTATTTTTATGTGTATGTCTAAGTAACATGTGAGTGTGGAGGCCAGAAGAGGGTGTCAGATCCCTTACAAGTGGAGTTACAGACAGTTGTAAGCTGCCATGTGGATGCTGGGAATTGAACCTGGGTCCTCTGAAAGAGCAGCCATTGCTCTTTTACTGCTGAACCATCTCTCTCTTTCTCTTCAGCCCTAGTATATTTTTTAAGATGTTGGTTGGTTGGTTTGATTTGACCCACAGAGCTGAAGCTAACACCAGAAGGAGAAAGTGATAACTTTGCCACAAAGGATCCACTTTGGATCCACGAATGCCCAGTCTGGCTCCAGTCCTGCCCAGCACATGCACTTGAAAGTCTGTCCCGGAGTTGGCACCCTTTGCCTGTGAGCCATCAGTTCAGAGTAGAAGTCTGAAGAGCCATGCTTGGCTTTCACCAAGTGCCAAGTGCATTCACTCTGAGCCCATGGTGGTTGCTGGTCCCGGGGCCTGAGCTGTTTCCTGCATCTAGCATCTGAAACTACTGAGTCCAACACCACCTTCCAGTTGCTGGACAAGACAACCTGGAGCCTGTCGCTCCTCCTAACCCTGTCCCACTGTCCTAGTTTGCTCTCTGCTACAACAAAGCATTATGACCAAAAGCAACTTGGGGAGGTGTGGGCTGATTCAGCTTACAGACCCACACCGCCGTCCATGGAAGAATTCAGAGCAGGGTCTGAAGCGGACACCGAGGAGGAATGTTGCTCACTGGCTGGTTTCTCCTGCTCTGCTCAGTTTTTCTTGTATACCCCAGGGCCACTTATCTACTCTGGGGTAGCCCCACCCACCAGAGAGAGTGGATCCTCCTGTACTCAGTCATAAATCAAGAAAATGCCCCCACAGGCTTGCCTACAGTCAATCTTATGGAGGCATTTTCCCAGCTGAGGTTCCCTCCTCCCAGATGACACTACTTTGTGTCAAGATGAGCAAAAACAAACAAGCAGAAAGCAGCCAAGACTCCCACTAACTCTTTATGTCCCAAGTAAGGAAGGCTGCAAGGAAAGAGAAAAGATGGTCGGCAGAGAGGACAAAAGTAGAAGAAAAGATTGCACATCCCTTGAGCACTTCCCAGTGGGCAGGCAAGGTACCACACCCATCTGATAAGGTCCCCAACAACCCGTGGAACTACTCTATGGACTAACACCTTGAGCCTGTTATCAGTCCAATGGCGCAGAGTGGGGAAAGGCAGGGAGTGGAAATTCACACTCAACTCCATGCAGCTCCAGAACTCCTCCAGTGGGTCCCAACCTACCTGTGCAAGGGGAAACCACGGTTCCTCCACATCCAGCCTGATCTTGGAACAAAAGCCACTCGACTCACCTCTGAGCACGTGACCTGAAGGCTGTCAGAGACATGACAGCAGCTGTTCTTCTAGCCTTGGCTACCAGCGCCTGGTTGCAGGCAACATTTACCTCTCATGCCCCTCTCCCTGCCCTCTGGCCAATGGACCAGAGAAACAGTGCCCTTAAGAACAGGTGCACCCGCCAGGCATCCGTGGCGCATGCCTTTAATCCCAGCACATGGGAGGCAGAGGCAGGTGGATCTCTGTGAGTTCAAGGCCAGCCTGATCTACAGAGCGAGTTCCAGGACCGGCTCCAAATCAATACAGAGAAAATCTGTCTCGAAAAACCAAAAAAGAATAGGTGCATCCTCCATAGTCATTAGGAAAGAGATAACAACAAGGAGACCATACCATGCAGCCTAAAACCCAGAAATGACATTAGAGCTACTACCATTGTTGATGGCACCTTTGCCCCTGGGCTCCCCGTCCATGTGGTGAATTCTTTCTCTGTGCTCTCTGATTTCTCAGAGGCAAGCCAGGTTCCATGGCTGGAACACATGGCAGTCAAGGGGGCCCTGCCTGTCTTTCTGTCTCCACTGGGGCTTCCCTTTGTCCTTCCCAATCTTTCTTCTCCTGCAGGACCTTGGTTTGCCTGTGTGGAATGAGGCGTGTGCTTCCAACTTCCAAATGTCGATGATTCTCCCTCAGCACCTTAACATTTGCCGAGGAACTGGCAACGAAATGCGGATATAGGTGTCCTAAGAAGCTGAGTGTGAGTCAGATCCTGGTTATGAAACCACATTTGTGCACAGCAGGGATGCGCGAGCGTGTGGTGTGAATACCCAGACCTCTCATTCATCGTGAACCTGTCAATGTTTATAGAAGCCAGGGAGGGTGAGAAAGAGGGAGAGGGTGGAGGAAGGCAGGAAAGAGGAGTTGGGGGGGGGGGAGGATGAGCGGTGGTTAAAAGCAGATGTGAAGGACTCAAGTTCCAAGTCTGGAACAAGCTTCTCCGCTCTTGGTGACAACTCGATCTTGGATAAGCCACTTGACCTTTGAGCCTCAGTTTTCCCACCTGTAAAATGGAAGTACAAATACCCACCACATGACATAACATATTGGAAAGTGTGCCGGTTGGATTCTGTTGTCAACCTGAGTCACCTTGAGAGAGGGAACCTGAAGAATTGCCTACTTCAGGTAGACCTGTGGGCATTTTTTTTAATGCTAATTGATGCAGGAAGGGCCACTGTGGGAAGTACTTTCCCTAGGCAGGTGGCCCCAGGCTATATTAGAAAGCTGAGCACAGAGGAGCCAGCCAGAGAATGACCCAACAAGCAGCACTTCTCCATGGCTTCCGTTTTAAGTCCCTGCCCTTATTTTTCTTGATGGCCTGTGACCTGGAAGTATAAAACAAACAAGCCCTTAACTCCTCAAGCTGTTTTTGGTCATGGTGTTTTAGCACCGCAGAAGAAAGGAAAGTGGGCTCACATGGTGCATTTAAGAGGTACTCAGTAAGTCTGACAAGATAGCACAGTAGGCAAAGACATGCTGCCACGCCTGAGGGGCTTAGTTCAATCCCCAGGACCCACACGGTGGAAGGACGCTGTCCTCAAGCCTTTAGGTGTGTGGCAAACACACAGACAGATGGGCAAACAGACAGACCGACAGGAGATAAATAAATGTAAAAACATTTTTTAAAGAAAAACTTATGGTGATGTGTGCATTTATTCACTCAGACTCCACACATGCTTATTAGGCTTTAACTGTTTGCCAAGCTTGGCAGAGGGTAAGCCAAAAAGATAGCTCCTTAAGCTCTGGAGCAGCCAAAAGTCCAGGAAGGGGAGCGGCCGCTAATCAAATGATTGCACACGTCACATGTGAGCGTGATGATAAACTATGTTGAGTCAGTCATGACCGGAGCACGGGGCTTTGACAGTTGGTAACTGAGGAGCTGAGCGCTGGCTGGCCTGGGGAGTCCTGGGGAATAAGGCTGAGAGAACCCACC